>JAVGVS010000029.1:0-600000 GCA_032718565.1 Distichodus sexfasciatus | reverse complement strand
TCTCCAACTGTTACTGTCTGCATTAAGGATGAGATTCAAACAGAAGTTTTCCATAACGCCACCACTAGAGGGAACCACATACAAGCGTTTGACAAAGCGGTTGTCATAGTGTTGAATTATGAAATCATACTGCTATCTGAAATACAAAATTGGCACCTAAATATTCCATACAATCGTGTATAATTGAATGTATTTTAATGGCAATTCTGTCACCTATTAAAGCTACGATCGTTATTTAATTAAATGCACAATCATGTTCTATACAATATTTTATAAGGACCAAGCAATCAGCATAATTTATATTTCAGTCATAGCATTTCTTCTGCAAATATTTCTGCTTTTATAAACTATGTGCACATGCATTTTCATTAGAAAAAGAGGATAACCATAAAAATGTTTAGGAACATGACCGAATTTTATAAACAGTCAGCATAATTAATTAAGATATATTAACCTTTAGTTCTGGTCCTAAAATGTCAAATATTGACATTCATAAACTATGCGCGAATGCATTTTTACCAGAAAGATGAATGGGAACATTTTTAATCATTAAATTTAAAAAAATCATGTATTTTAAACTATACATTTAACATGAACAAAAAGTAGACATCAGTATTATTGATCTTCAGTTAAATGGAAGTTAAAGATATCTAAAATTAAACTTTAGAATTAAAATTATTTTCAAAAACAGTTTCGTTAAGAGCCATCATAGTCAAAACAACGCCAAACTTGGGCGCTAACCCGTCTCTACGGCAACCGGAGAGTCACGAACGCGCACGTCGCCAATGGGGCGGGACCAAACGCCGTATTGAAACAGACGGAAATTGGCGATAAACCCCGCCCACCTTTTTACGTGCGCGCTCCTCTCCCTCTTATTTCCAAACGGGAGGCGCGAGCGGTTGCCTAGGGGAAGGCTAACGTAAAGCGAGCGCTGGCGTCGTAAAAGCCGTTGGAAAAGTCGGAGTAGAAGCTGAGGCGAGGACTCGAAACGCGGCGAAGAGCGGGACAAACGCCGGTTTTGGAGGCACAAGGCTCGGTGGCAAGAAAAGCTGAGAGTCGCCCTCGTGATTCTTCTCACCGGCTACCGAGGCTGTCGGAGCCCGTTTTTGTGTCTTGATCCTGTGGAAACGGCGCCGGACTTTTTTCGTGAGCTCGGAGATGTGACGTGACGGTTGTGAGCTCGCGTTCGGTTCGTCTTATCGCTTGAAGCTGTTCGAAAATGCCTCAAAACGCGAGGTCCTGAACACTCCAGAGAGGGAAAACAGTCGCTCAGGTCGGTTCCTATCCACATTTTATGCTCATTTTGTGGGCTGAGTTTTTAGTCCACATATGCCCCCTTTCTCCCTTAATTTGGGCTTTGTGTTCTTCTTTTTTTACACACCAGGTTGTACAGTGTCTGAAGCGTGCCACGATGTCTGTGTATGCCTTGTTCTTGTTGTGGGAGGGATTTGAGATTTGAGGGATTTGTGAGTTAATGGTGTTAGAGATGGTTTTTCTTTTGTTTGTGTGTGGACTGTAAGCTTTGTGAGCTTCTCTAGTGTAAATGCTCGGTCTTAGTGGAGTGACTGGGGTCGTGTTGTGTGTGTGTGTGTGGGGGTGTGTGTTTGTGTGACAAGTGATTCTCAGTTCCTTTGTAAATCTCAGTCTCTGCTAATGAATCTCTTATTTCCTGGCACTGTTCTGAAAACTTGAAACAACTGAGAGAGATTCTGCTGAGCCAAACTCATAGCCCACAGTAAACGATCTCTCTCTGTCTCTCTCTCTCTGTCTCTCTCTCTCTCTCTCTCTCTCTCTCTCTCTCTGTGTCTCTGTATGTGTTAGTTCTTTGTGATGACCTGGGTTTAAAGTCGTCACCAAGACATAATACAGGCTGAGAAATCCATATTAACTAAAGAGAGTTGTAGTTACATATTAATAAACATGTAGACATAAATCATGTAAAATTATGTGAACAGTCCTCTCAAAGGTAGTAAAGAAGTGTGTGTTTCGGGATTGTGCTCTAAAAGACACAGACCTCCCAAGTTTTGTCTCTTATGTGCTTCGTCAGGACATTTTTGGACCGACGCTCATAAGGAAAAGGAGCTTCTATAGAAAAGTTTTAAGTGGGAAAACTAAAAGAGGTATAAGATCTGCTTTTTTAGTTGAAGGATAGCAGCTGTAGTGTCATTTACCTTGTCAGTGGACGTACCTTACAGACGGCACAGTGTGTGGGTGTGTTATTGAGGCTGTGTTCAAAGTATCTAAACACAAGGATCAGGAATGTTCTCCTCCTCTTCAAAGATAAATGCCATTGAGCACTGATAAATGGGCAGGTTAGGATCTGAAATCTGCCGATCTGTTCAACGTTGTTGTCCTGTACTTTTCATTCCTTTTTGATTGCATCTGTCATTAAAAAAAAAAACAAAACATGTACAAGTTCGCTCGGCTCTGCCGAAACAGATGGCAGTATCTACACAGTCATGCAAAGCGAGGATTGAGAAAGAAGTCTATTAATAGCTTGTTTAAGGAAACGTCTGCTGTCGGTCTTTGCAGGACTACTTCTGTGTATATTAGAATGGTTTGTAAACTTTGCCACACATTGACTGGCCACAGCGTCTGCCAGCGAGCCTGTTCCGAAACACAAGGCAAACATTGTGTCGGGTTTATCTGAAGTCATTGTTCAGCCCAGACCACACAAAACAGCCTTTTTGCCCATGAACTCTCTAATAGAGCGGACGCAAGCTTTAAGGTTTTTTCTTGTTAGAAGAAGTCACAAAGAGTTGCTAAAGTAGTTTTGTGTGAACTGAGATTCTCACCACTTGATTGACAGCACTGTCACCGGCCCCATTGCCTTAATTTCATTGTGACTAAGAAAGGTGTAAATGACTCATTTATCTCTCTTTTTTCTGTGTGAGAAAAGAGGCGTTGGGATCAGAAGAAAGAGTAGGATTCATCTCCGTCTTGCGCTGTCTGCAATCGCTAGGCCAGGTACCTGAGCTCTGGATGACTTTTCACATTCGAGGCGTATTGACTCTCTCGGTCAATACTGACGTACCGGATTAGAGCTAGTGCCGAGGTGATGGTCTGACGTAAGGACTGAAGTTTTACCGAGATGATTAATCCGTTTCCATTTCCAGCTTTTGCCTGACACTTTTATGCAGAGCCACGAATGTTTAAGTTCAAGACTGAATGTACGA
This sequence comes from Distichodus sexfasciatus, assembly GCA_032718565.1. Classification (NCBI taxonomy): domain Eukaryota; kingdom Metazoa; phylum Chordata; class Actinopteri; order Characiformes; family Distichodontidae; genus Distichodus; species Distichodus sexfasciatus. The sequence continues at coordinate 596,824 of JAVGVS010000029.1, read as the reverse complement.
GGCTCTGGATAAGAGCATAAAGACTTTGCTGTCCACCCAGGGAGTGTTCTTAATACTTCTTATCTTAGACTTAAACCAACTGCTAGTCAAACACGCTCATTCTTCCAGATCCTTGAGCCCAGGGGCAGTTGATAGCGTAATGTTCAGGGAGTTGGTTCTATGATCGGAAGTTCGCCGGTTCAAGTCCCGGACCTTTAAAGGTGCCACTGCGGTACTCGTGAGCAAGGTACTGTCCCCAAGCACTGCTCCCTGGGCGCCGCCAAAAGGCGCCCACTGCTCCTTTACAGATGGGTCAAATGCAGAGGTCACATTTCGTTGTGGTGCACTGTGTGTTCAAATGACAAATAAAAATGACCTTAATTCACTTTAAGAGAGCACAAGTCAGTATCTTCACAATCAAAAATACAAGTTTTTAGGTCCACAAAAATACACTGAATGCAACATTAAAAAAAACATTAGTGTCTTAGTAAAGTAAGTACGGTAAATACGAAGTGTGTTTAGTCAGCAGTTCAGATTGTGAGGGCAGGTTGGTTCTACTGTTGAGGAGCCGGACTGAGATAATAGTGCTGATGAGATGATAGTGTTCTGTTCTTTTGAGCAGTTGAGCCTGAAAAGCGTTAGCGTTTGAGGCTTTGAGAGAACGGAACATGGACATGCAGCTTGAACATCTTATTACATTGAATTTACTACCAAATTTGAGTCTGAATTCAAGCGTCAAAGACCCAAACTAGATGTGAGATGTGGCGATACAAGCTGAGATTAGTCAAAGTTTTTTGGACCTTAAATGTATCTCAGAGATGTTTGATGAATTTCAGATTAGCTCCAACTTGAGCCAGGTAAACGGCACTATTTCCTTTGCCTTTCAATTCACTGTTATATTGGCCAAATTTGAACATGTAACTTTTAGATTTAACTTTATTTAACACACAGTGCACCACAACGAAAAGTGACCTCTGCATTTGACCCATCCGTGAAGGAGCGTTTGAGCAGCTTACAAGGGCGGCGCTCGGGAAGCAGTGCTTGGGGACGGTGCGTTGCTCATGAGTACCTCAGTGGCAACTTTACCGGTCCTGGATTTGAACCTGCGACCTTCTGATCATGGGGCGAACACCCTACCGTTACGCACCAAAGTTTGCTCTTTTGCTCTATTATCACACTCCTTTTTGCTTGTATTTGCTTTATTGTTTTTATTTTATTGTAAACTATTTCTGTTTTCTTTCTGTAAAGCACCTAAAATTAGCTCTGAGTATGAAAATATGCTTCACAAATAAAATTGCCCTTGCCTTACTGGTGCATTTGCGGTATCCGGGTGACGAGTACTTTAAGATTGCCAAGATGATGTTTGTCGGTCTCGTGTTACAAAGTCGGCTCATGTTTTGACCTTAAAGGAGATAAGAAAAGATAGTTTAGGATTAGATGAGCTGTTGTTTTGCTTGCCCGTCTGCTGGTTTCCTTCCTTGATCAGTGCCTCCATCCCTGCCCGCCTCTTCACTGTGGCTTTGTCGGCTAAACTCCTGCCCTGTTCCCGCTGTGTGTGTCTCCTGTGTGACTCAGTTCTTTTGATTCGCTTGGCTTTAGTTACTTCCTGTGATTTGCTCGGGCTGAAAAAAAAAATCGCTCAGAAGTTTGGGCTCCCGGCGTGCCAAGCGCTCGGCGGTAACGCACGGGCATCGCGCCGGCACGAGGGCCAGACGCCGGCGGGCGAGGAAAGAGGAGAGGCCAAACGGGTAATGGAGTAGTAATTCAAAACAGAACGCAGTGGGCAGAACGAGTTTGTTGGGAATAAAAACAGTTCTTGAAAAAAAAAACACGGATGAAGCTTAATGGAACACATCTGGGGGTGAACGTAATAGATCTGGTTGTCAAAGAGGTTTGTCACACTGTCTTTCGCAAAACAGGCGAGAGAATCAGTGTTGTTTTTTTGTTTGTGGAATAACAACTTTTTAAAGGATTTTCACTTTAATTAATGTCAGTAAAATTGTTTCAGTAAAGATGAGACTTATACAGTGTAGGCTAAACGTTCTTTGTTTGTACGTTTCAGAAGTTTTTTTTGTCCCCTTGTGAGAAAATAATGTAGTACTGTTTGTAAATAAAAAAAAAGACTTGCTGTGTGGAAACGAAAGCAGAAGTGGTTTGAGGTGAGGAGTGTAAAAACTGTGTAGGTCAGCAGGTCTCGATTCCACTCGGTTGGTGATTCACAGTCGGAAATAAAGCTGAACGTTGTCTTCAACACGGCAGAAGATATATTTTTCTGCTGTTCATTTTTGCAGATAAGAACTGTCAAATCCATCTTCCGCTCCCTTCACCCCGCTGAGGCCTCGTGGGTGCTGTGTGCTAAAAGTCGTGTTCATGCCTCATCACCTTGGTAAAGTTGGTATGTTCTCAGGTTCTTAGGCTCTTCCCTGTGTCCTGTATTTAAAGTGTCATCATTTTACATCTCAACTTACTGATTACGTCTGTTAAACACTAAATTATTCCTCAAGCACACTCTGAAATTTAAATCCATTGTTTCTCCAAGTAGATTTCGTCTAATCAAGATTGGTGCTGATCTCTGAAGCTTACTGCAGTTTACCGCAGCTACCGAGCCTGAGCATTTTGCTCACCTGTGTTTTTCACTTCTGTAGTGATGCCTTGATTTGGAAATGTGGCTGATACTGGTATGCTTTTGCAAACTTAATTTGATTAAGTTCTGTATTAGCTTAAACGTTTTCTAGTTTCAGCCAGGGATGCACGATGAATCAAAATCATAATTATTACAGATTTGTTCCTCAATTAAGATTTGTGGTTTACTTTTACTTTACGTGCAGAACCTTTACTGGATTGTAGGGATGGGCGATATATCGAATATACTCGATGTATCTCAGATTGATCCACGTGCGATGTACTAAATGACTATATCGTGACCATCGAGTATAAATCCTAACGTTATTGTTAAACAGACAGTATGTAGCTGCAGTTTTGCAGTTCTGCCGGGTCAAAGCAGACAGCTCGCTCCCCCTGTCCATCCAGAAAACTCCTAGCGCATGCGCACTTTGTACCGCTTTCATGTTTCACTTGTCTGCTCGCTCCCCCGCCTATGGCGTCACATCAGTGCCAAAACTAGAGCAAAATGGCTTGCCGCAAAAATTTCGCGGGCGTAAATTTCAAAGTCGCGAGCGTAAATGTGAAATTCGAGAGCGCAAAATTAAGAATTGAGTGCGTGGTTGTGATAATATTGCGCACAAACTGTGTTTTTCCTCTCTCGGATGTCTTTTTCCCTCTCGATGTGTTAAATGTCTTTGCGCGCAAAGTAGATTACCGACGAGCGGCTTTTTTGCTCGAATGAGATTTCTACTCGCGCGGTTTGAAAGGGGCGGGTTTTGGCAGTTTGGGGGCAGGGTATTGGCAGTTTCTGCCTGTGAATCCTATTGGCCAATGGCTCCTGGTTTTGTGATTGACTGCACGCTACAGAAGGTTTCTACAGAAAAACCGAAGATGACAGAGGAAGAGGAACAGTGGCAGGTAGATTAAACGCAAGTTATAGTTCATCAACCTTATAATTATAATTTAAGCTTAAAAAATAGCTTAAAAATATTGCGATATTATTTTTTTTTAAAGCAGATAAAACTGCCTAATCTGAGAGGTATTTTCAGTAAACAACTTAGGAGACATGTTTAGTGGAGCTCATAGACCTATTATAACTTGCTGAAAAATGTATAATATGGGACCTGTAAGAGACCCTGATGTTAGCTTTTGATCTGCGTGAGCATCACATTCATGCTAATAGCGGATGAAAACTAGTTTAGACCCCAGTGACGGTAGTGTTGAAAAAGGGATAGAGTTGGATTAAAACCTACAACTTCTGGTCCATAATCCTAACCACTGGACCACCACCTCCTTTTAGGATTTGAATAGTAATTGCATACTTTAAATTTTTTGAGTTGGACCGCGTGAAGGATCAAGAATAACGCTGACCCAAGCTTAAATTTTCTTAGAACATTTTGAATAACAAATACATAATTTGCCTTTTAGCACATGATTAATCCCGAGAACTTTGCATAATGTTCAGCAACAGGAAAGTTCAGGCAAGTCTCAGCTTCTCTTCTAACAAGGATACAGGTAGTCATAAAAATGGTGAATATCGGCGTTGATAAACCCCTGCCCGTACCGTTGTAACAACCGGTACTGACCCATCACACTAAAAATCGTTCAAATTGAAATCTAATGTTCATTTTCAGTGAGCTTTAATGGCTGCTGATATAAGGACCCTAAACACACTTTGCGATTCTGTCCAGCGTTGGATCAGTATGTGAGAATAAACAAGGCCGCTGTTCCAGATCATGTAATTACCTCTACAGATTTACCAATTTTCTTGCTGAGCTCACATTTGCCACTGACTCTGTGTCTTTCTGTATATTGGCATGATTAAATCTGATTTGAAAGATAATTTCAGAGCAAACATTATTAATAATTCCGGGAATGAGAAATGCCTAATGTTGTGGTCTGAAAACCATGAAAAATGTCTTTTTACTGTGAAATGAGACGTTTCAGGCTTGTGTTTGTGCTTGTTTGTAGCCGGCTGATGAGTACAACTCTGTTCAGTGTAGGACAGTTAATCAAAAATGAATCAACACCCACTTTCAGAATCACTAATCATCATTATATTTTGAAATTCTGTTAATGCTTTTTTGTTAATACTTTCTCCAGTGTGTGTTCACATGCTGTTCAGAATACTGCCACATACCGTATGCGGTCACATGACTCTGGCCTGTCCAGTCTGCCCACTGAAAAGTCTTGTTGGTGAGCTGGGCAAAAAAACCACAAACAAAATAATTGTTCATTAATCATAATTGAGGTACACTGTTCCATTAAATCATGAAGATCAAATCGGACCAGCCCCAGTTCAATGTACGTATATGATATAGCAAAATGTCATTTTGAGCTCATCACCGACATGAGCAAAGCATTTAAGAGACACTGATGTTGGGTTTAGCTCTGCATGAGCGTTATATTCGTCCTAATAAAGGATGAAAGCTAGTTTAGACCCATTTTAGTCTGACAGCCGACTTCTATCGCCCTCCAGTCATTACAGACTAAATTAGAATTTTTCATGCGACGCATCCCTGTAAGAGCAGCGCTGCATGTGGCTGTCGTGGAAGGACTTTAGCAGTTTTTTTCTGGGCTGAGGTGAGTGGGTTTGACTGCTGTGGGTGATCTCTGTCACTTCCTTCAGTCACTCTTCCGCTGAAGTCCCCTCTTTCTCTCTCTCTCTCCGTGGTTTTTTTTTCCTCGCTCGACTAACACGCTCGCAGTTGGCAGTTGATCCCGGCAGCGCGCCCCGCTAATGAACGCAGCACCCCGAAGCCATCGCCTTTAATGGCCACGGCCTAACGAGCCTTAATTGAAAACGGTCGGCTCGAACGTTAAGCGGCCTCGTGGGCACGTTGTCGTGACAGGAGCCTCAGGGAGTGAAGTTAAGCTCGTTTTAGGAATGGAAAGTTTGAGAAACGGAGGTGTGGGAAGTCGAGTAACGTGAGGGCTGGTAGCAAGTCTTTTTTTTTTTTTTTTTTTTTTAAGTAGATAATAAGTAAGTCCCGGTATTCCTGCAGGGAGAGCAGGCACTGGAGGTGAATATGGCATTTAGATTTTTGACCAAAAATGTATCTCTTGAAAAGCTGACGATGGGGTGCCACAGTTGCGTACTGGTTTGCGCCGCCGCCTCACAGTGAGAAGGTCCTGATTTTTGAACCCGGGTCAGCCGTAGGGCTTTTCTGTGTGGAGTTTTCATGCTCGCCCCGTGTTTGCGTGGGTTTTCTCCTGGTGCTCCGGTTTCCACAGTCCAAAAGCAAGCAATATAGCTTAATTGATGACTCTAAATTGGCCCTGTGATGTGTGAGTGTGTGTGCCATGCGGTGTGTTGGCGCATGCCCAGGCTCCGGTCCCACCGTGACCCCAGTTGGGATTCAGCGGATAGTGAATGAATGAATTAATGAAAGTTAAGATATTTAAGTAGTATAATATTGTGAAACTGGAGAACTGAAGCTTCAATATAGAGGTCGACCGATATTGGTTGTTTCAGGGCCAATATTGATTATTGATAGTCAGCCGGGCTGATAACCGATATTTGGAACTAATATGCAAAAAAAAAAAGAACTTTGTAAAAATGTCAGTTTTACAAACACCAAGCTCAGCTGAAACTCTCTTCTCTCCTCTTCTCCTTCTCGGAACTTCACGCTGTGCTCGTGTGTGTGTGTGTGTACTGTTTGTGTTGTGGCTATAATTTGCATGTCCAGTCATGTAAAGATTCTGCTGGTGATAGTGTATGTTTAGCTGCAAGTGATGCTTTTCACACCACAGCTAAAATATGTGTGACTGGTCTTCTCATCAGTGAGCTGCGCTTGCTCTCTCTTCTTCCTCACTCGCTCGCTCTCTCTCACTCTATCTCTCCTCTCCCTCTCTCTCTCTCTCTCTACTTCCTCACTTGCTTACTCTCGCGCTCACTCTCTCTTCTCCCTCACGCACTCTCTCTCCTCTCCCTAGCTCGCTCTCTCTCTCTCTCTCTTCTCCTTCTCGCTCTTTCCCTCGCTCTTGCGGTCTCTCCCGTGCTCTTTCTTTCTTCTCTCTCTTTTCTCCCTTGCTTTCCGCTTTCTATTCTTTTCTCTTCCAGTCTCCTCTCGCCCTTTCTTCTCTCACCTTCTCTCTTTCTTGTTTTCCTGTCTTGCTCTTGCTCTTTCTTCGCTCTCACTCTTTCACCGCTGTCTCTCCTGTTTCTCTCTATCTGTCTCCCTCTGTGTCCTCTGCTTCGGCAGCTCTCCCGCCTGCGTCAGACACATTTATTCTTCACTCCGCATGAAACCATTTCTCTCCTTGCTCACTTTGGTGATGGCAGGCCTCTTCCCCCTCCTCCTCTTTTCAAAGGCCAACGGCTTCAAAGCGAGATTAAAACTTACCAGGGCAGCTCTGATCAAAGGTTAAACTGCGCTCATCTTGACTCCTCTCACAATTCTCAGACGAGCCTCTCCGTTTTTTTTCTGAAGGCAGAATGAATGGCTGGAGATTTGCAGGTGAGGCGAGTCACGTTTTCGCTCGGTGGCAGCGGCTGTAATAAAACGTCTTTCAGACGGATCATCGCCAGCCGCGTTTATTGATAGCTGGGAAGTGCTCAGCTGACACCGTCCTTATTCCTCCTTTTATTTATGCGCTTTTTTTATTATAGCCTGTCAGTAACTTTTCCCCCGGGGCGGAATGAAACCGGTCCAGCGGGTATTTTTTCGGGTAGAGGTTTGTGTCGCGTCAGACGGGGAGTAACTCATGTGGCTGTCTTGAGCTGAACTAATTTCTGAAATTATATGAAAGAAGAGATTTCACAACATAGTTTTTTTTTAGTATTCTAATAGCAATATAAAAAACTTAAGTGTCTGCTGATACCAGCACCAACCTGGCAATTTCCCTTTTTCCACTGCTAAGCATAAAATTAGTTTTGCATGTGTAGTTTAGTTGTTAAAGTGTTGTTACACTGCAAGTAAAACTCTCCTAATATTTTCTGTCTTTATGTATGCATCAAAGCATGAGCCAATTAAATGACAACAGTTTAAATGGCTAATGACTCGTCTCTTTTTTATAATTGATCACACAAATTAACTTATATTAAACAATGTGAAAAACAAAACAGTAGACAAAGCAAACGTTTGATGCCACAAGTAATTAGTAAAGCTTGCAGTTCCATTGCTTGGCTCTTGCTTGTTTGATTAACTTTACAATGTAATAATGCTACCATTGCCCTCTCCTGCATGCAATGTAGAACCAGTATAAAGATAGATATATCAGTTTCTTGCCTTCACCTGGTGGTATACGATGCAACGTTTTTGCTGGTATAGTTCTGATCCTGATGGTGCGTCTAGGTTTCTGCCATTTCTGTGAACCTTTAAAAAAAAAAAAAAGATTTTTGTGAAAAGAGAAGGAAAGTATGTTCCAGCACACTTGGCAGCGCAGGTAGGCCAGTTGGTAGTGTAGCGGTTAGCGAGTTCGTGCCGTGATCAGAAGGTCGCCGGTTCAGTCCCGGACCGGACTGAGGTGTCATGAGCAAGGTACCGCAAGGTGCCCATTGCTCCTTCACGGATGGGCCAAATGCAGAGGTCACATTTGATTGTGGTGTGCTGTGTGTGGTGTGTTTACAATGACAAATAATCACTCGCGTCATATAAGGAGAAAAAGTGAAAAATGTTAAAGAGATGGGTGACGTAGCATTACATGTTTGAAATAACTTGTTTTTTAAATTTCATTGACTAATGTAAATTTCTGTAGTAATAATGTTTGGCTATAATCTAGTTTTCCTCCCTCTCTCTCTATCTGTCTAACTTCGAAACAATTTCTTTTTCAGGCCTGATTTTTGGAGTCGGTGGTTGTCCGAGTCGAGTATGTCTCCCTGGCTCCAGCCACTACCCTGCGAGGGGCGCGACCACCAGCGTCCCCTCCCTCTCCGGCACCTCTAGTCCAGCAATTCACCTGCGATGACAGATCTCCAGTGAGAACCCTACTCCCCTCCTCCCCCGTCCCCCCATTTGTCACTCACTCACTCACTCCCTGCCCCCTTCCACTCCGTCCCCGTCCCGCCCCACAATGCTGCGCTTCCTGCCCCTCAAGCTGGGCCGCGCGTACCGCTGCCTGAAGCTGCTGGTGGCCGTGGGGCTGTTCGTGGTGCTGCTGATGAACACGCACACTCTCCTGGCCTCCTTCCAGAAGAATGAGCTGGCCGACCGGCGCTTCGTCAACCTCAACAAGTGCCCGGCCTGCTTCGGCACCAGCTGGTGCCGCAAGTTCATGAACGGCCAGGTGTCGTTCGAGTCGTGGGGGCGCCTACGCTTCCTGGACGTCTTTAACGTCAAGAACGTCTTCTTCGCGCAGTACGGCGAGCCCCGTGAGGGCACGCGCCGCGTAGTCCTCAAGCGCCTGGGCTCCAACCAGGAGCTAGCCGACATCGATCAAAAGATCTGCAAGCGGGCCACGGGCCGGCCGCGCTGCGACCTCATCCAGGCCATGTACAAGACTGAGTTCGCCCGGCTCAACGGAGACGTTCGCCTCCTGACCCCGGACGTGGTGGAGGGCTGGTCTGACCTGGTGCACTGTCCCTCGCAGAGGCTGCTGGACCGCATTGTGCGCCGCTACGCAGAGACCAAAGACTCTGGAAGTTTCCTCTTGAAAAACCTCAAGGACACAGAGAGGATGCAGCTGCTCATGACGCTGGCTTTTAACCCGGAGCCTTTGGTGTTGCAGGTAACGGTGCCTTTTGATACGTTGATATGACAAGATATTGCAGTACCCACTAGCGGTGTAACAGTACATCGACCTACATCAGTACGTCGTTTCAGTGATGATTGAAACCATACATACGCAAATTCAGCCAATCACTGCAAATTCATTACCATTGTGCAATTTTGACCAATTACAGCAACTTTTCCACAATTTTTGACCAATCATTGTTGTTTCCTGCAAAATATTGATTCATACATAAGCGAACTGACTTCCTTGTTACGTTTAGAAGACACAGGAACCGTGTGATAAAAATGTCTTACGTTTACCTTCAAAAATAACTAATTGATTAATGGTTAATAAAAATAATAATTGTTTTGTTCCCTTCATTTTAATTAATTGTTAAAGAATCATTATAAAGTTGGGCAAAATAAAATTTTTGCTCACTTCCGCAACTTTATTGCAACAAAACGCTTTAAAACACTGCAACATTCATCGCCATTCTTTGGGAAAAGCTGCCTCAGAATCAGGCATTTTCTTTTAAATGTCTGGTTGAGCTCAGGAATAAAAATGTCAAATGATAAGCCTATTTTAGCTTTTTTGAATGGAATTGATTGTGGATTGCATATGATCTTGTCTGATAGCGATTGTTGGTTGAATTGAATTGGAAGCGTATTGTAGCAGACTTGGTGATATCAGCAGATGTAGAATTGTTGTTCACTTCGTCCATATCATAGTGTATTGTGATGAAACTTTTGATTTACATCCCTACTGTCAGTCTTTAGAACACATAAATCAATATAGCAAACACTCTGGATGCACAAATATTCGTTTTTTAATCAATCACAATATTATATTTTCAATGTTCTGGCTGATGCAACTTTTAGAACTGCACCCCAGTTTGTAGTAGCTTACTGTGCTCCTTTCACTTGATTGGTTTGTTATGAATACAGGAGAAAGTGTTAATTGAATTAAATGACACAAGTAAGATTACTTTGTGTCTTTACATTGCCCGACCCTGTATCAGCTAAACACTTGGCACATGAGTCATGATGCCGTGAGTGCGATAAGAATCATATTGTTTGGCTTGATCATGTCATTACATCGTGTCATGACAATGTAATGACATGTATTGTTGCTTTAGTTTAGAAGTTGACATGTCACATTGCAGTTTCCACTAGATACAGTGCTAGTTTCTGGCAGGTTGAATCTCTTTCTCGTTGTCCACAGTGTCCAGCTTCTCGCTCCGGCCCGTGATATACGTGTTGTAGTGTTAAGAGGCTGATCGTAAAGTTTGTGCTTGAATTGTCCTTGATAACTCTTCTAGCAGAATGGGGCCTGTCAGCCAGGGAGGGGCAATTGGGTGAGGAAAGCACTGCTGCAAATTACAGACTCCAGCTCTTTTTTTTTTCCTTCTTTTTCTTCCTCTCTTCCCTTCTTTCCTCTGGTCATATTTCATGTGCAAGCCACAACATATTCCAAACCCCATAGTCTTTTGTCTCTAATGCAAGACTGCTCTGTTTGGATAGGCTTAATTGCAGCCTCTATCTCCAGCTAAAGTGGATTTGCCCAAAGCAGACGTGGAACTTTTATCTGTTTATCTGCTTAATTATTTACGTTCTATGTCTTCTGTCAGATCTTTGCATCGTAGTTCTTCAACTGCATCTATAATCTGGGAATCTCCAGAATGTCCTGCAAATTCAGGCTGGATGGTAAACTTTTTTTTTTTTTTTGGTATTGATCTGGCAATAAATCTCCTTGAAGCCTTCCCCATCGGTCATACGCCAGTCAGTATATTATTATCCGTCATCCTTCACTTCTCTTTGTGTTAGAAATGGCAGTAATGGGTATTAAAGTCCACTGTTGGTCGCTGTTTCCCTCCGCACCGATCGCACAATCGATTCCAATTTCGGTCGGCCATTGACCGCAGCTCGCGAGGGGCCCGGGATGACAAAAGGAGCGAGGCCATCCATCGCAGGACGCCCCGGCCACCTCGGGCCGTTTGGACGGACAAAAGGCAGATCAGCTCTCGGCGATTCCAATCTATAAATTCTGATTAGTCGTGCGCTCACTCGCTCTCAATCTTTTGTCTCTTTTGCTCTCGCTTTCTCATTTTCCTCTGGCTCTCTCCGTCTCTCATCCGCAAACACTCCCTCCCTCCCTCCTTTGTGTCTTTCTTCTTTTTGCACCACTCTTCTCTTTTCCTTTTTGTCCTTTTTGACCCTTTTCCAATATCTAGATAAGTCCATTAGGGCTGTAATGGCATTACCTCTCAGCTCAGAGGATCCTGTAAAATATATCCCTTCCCCCAACGTATTATCCCAGGCAGAACACACACAGACACAACCTGGGCGGTATGACCTCAAATCACGATCACGATTATTTGAACATTTTGCCTTTAATAATGTTAATTAATGAACAATTATTTTCGATTAGGTTTTTTGCCCTTTTGCTCACTGATGAGGATGTAATGTAAATATGCTCAGCTGGGAAATTTTCTAATGAAAAGCTCCATGTAACAAAGGGGTGCACGATTCAGAAAATCTCATGATTCGATTCGATTCCGATTCTTGGGCTCATGATTCAATACAGAATCGAGTCATGATTCATAAGCAATTCATAAAAGATGCACGATTTAGTAAATAGATGAATACGTTTCCAGATTGCTGTTTTGAGTTACTTTTCCCCATTTGACCTTGGCAGATCAACAAAAAACCACACTGTCCCCTAACCTTTATAGTTTTAAAATGTAAAACTGAAGGAAACATACACGTGGTTTCAGACTGGACAGAGTGAAGTCATGTGACAACACACACAATAATATGTTTTTATGGAGACGGTGCATTAATTAAGCATGTGGCTTAATTTGTCTGTCTTGTTTTTCACATACACACAGTGGGAATGGATTTTCCTTTCTTTCCTCTCCCTGCTTTCTCCTTGTATCACTCACACATGCAGAAACATGTACACACACACACACACACACGTGCATGTTTTGGCCCCTCATAAATAGTACATTTTGCAGTGAACTTGTGAACTGGATATGTGTGGAGTCTGGGCTCGTCTGCAGGAGTGTGAGGCTGGAGATAAGCCACACGGCCCACAGCCACACCTGAGGCCTGGATCACTGCCTTTAACTTCTCCACACTGCCATGTAGAGAGAGAGAGAGAGAGAGTGTGTGTGTGTGTGTGTGTGTGTGTGAGATATAAAACGAGCAGCAGAGACAACCTGTGACGGACAGAGGGATCGATTAGTGCTTTAACACCGGCCAAGAAACAGTTCTGTTCTGAGCCTTGACACCAAAAATCACATGCAAACTGGGCTTCCCTTTTGAGAGGTTAGAGGTGCAATATTAATTTTATTCATGTCATGTATGTATAAGCAATATATCAAGTCTCACAATATAACAGATATTTTAATGCATTTGATATATCATGAAATATTAAATTATTGGGTTCCACCAGTCCATGACAGTAGTTTGTCTGGTTTGTGGATTAGGGCGCGTTCAAAAAATACAGTCCTCGTTGTGCTTAGCATCTTGACAGACTTGTATTTCTTGTACCACATGTGTGAAATCGTTCCAACGTATGGGTGCATTTGTTCACAATATATACCTTTGAAAGAGCACGTTGAAACATTTTGACCTACTTGAACTACTTCGAGTACTACTCTTACACTGTCTCAGATTATTGCATTTCATGCATGAATGTTTCTATTTGTCTTGCACTCATTTGTGTATTTTATTTATGCCTCACAAATAATGTTGTTTCCGTGCAATTAGATCGAACTAATTTACTATAAGAACGAGTAAATGAGTAAATTTAAATGAGTGACTTCTTTTTGAGCCAAATTGGATAGGAACGAGCGTCCGTGAACCAGCATTGGGCAGCTTTTTAATTGGCAGGGCCCAGGAAGCAGTATGTGGGGATGGTACCTTGCTCACGAGTACCTCAGTAGCACCTTTACCAGTCGGGGAATTGAACTAGCGACCATCCGATCACGAGGCCAACTCTCTAACCGTTACTCTACCAATTGCCCCAGTGCATGTCATATTGGCATGTGCTCCAAAAATATTGTGACTTAAATTTGAGTCATGTCATGTAATGTGTGAATTATTGTCGCAAATTCAGAAAAATTTCCAAATAAACAGTGTTTCTTTATCTTGTTGATGCTGTGATCTCCTTGCAGAGAAAGTCACTGATAGAAACCTAGTTCTGATCCAAGCCGGGTCGAGACCCAGAACTGGTGCAAACAGAACTGGTTTGAGAGAACGAGACCAAGAGGCAGAGAGAAAGTGTGAGAAAATGAGAGAGACAAGGGAGAGATAGACGCAGAAGTGGGAGACAGATAAATAGAAAAAGTGAGAGTAAGAGAAGGTGGTGGATAAGAGAGACAAGGAGCATGCTCTTGGAAGATATATTTTGGGCAGAGCGTTGGAGGTTTAAGGCATTTGCATCAGAAAATAAAAAGATCTTATGTCTGAGTGAACATCTGATCTGAGCCTGTGTGCCGTCTCACCTCAGACAAATTGCACTCCTCCTCTGTTTAGACTGCTATGAGTTTATTTCTGCTGAGCCAGTACATCTTACTCCTCATTTTATACGGAAGAAATTCCACATTTTACTGTTTATTTGCTCCATTTTTTCCTAAAAAGGTTCACTTGTCTTTTTCTCATTAAGTGTAAGCAAACCGAGAGACTAGAGGCCGTAAAGTTTCCCCCTCCCTCTTCCTCGGCTGCGTGAGAAACCAGACTCCCTCTTTGTCCGTGGAAAACAATCCCAAGCGCTGTTTCGGACTTGGCCCACGACGAGCCTCCTCTCTCCCTCACCCTCGCTGAGCTCGCGGAAAATCGCAGCTTTCCGATCCCGCTCCCCCGGTCACGTGGGCCCTACACTTCGGCTTTGGGGAATAAACGTTTTCCGAGGACAAAACGATGCCAACGCATCTGGGAAATCCTTCGGAGACGTCGGGATTTTCGTGATGCAATTCATTCTTAGTGTGGTGAAGTTTTTTCACCAGTTTTATCCATGTAGATTTCTCTTTTTGTTGTTCTTTTTTTTTTTCTCAATTGGCCAGGGGTGCGTTTCCCAAAAGCGTACTTGCTTACTACATTAGCAATCAACATAGTGTTGCTAACATTGTTAGCAATATTTTAGCAGCTATGCTTTCGGGAATCGCACACCACATTTCTTCTAGTAGGAGTAGGTCTGTGTTAGGGGTGGGCGATATATTTTGAATATACTCGATGTATCTCGCCTTGTTCCGTGTGTGATGTAGTAAATGACTATATCGTGACCATTGAGTATAAATCCTAACGTTAAACAGACAGCTCGCTCCCCCGCCCATCCAGAAAACTCCTAGCGCATGCGCGTTTTGTACCGCTTTCGTGTTTCGCACCCCGCCTATGACGTCACATCAGTGCAAAACTAGAGCGCGCAAAATGGCTTGCCGCAAAAATTTCGCGGGCGTAAATTTCAAAGTCGCGAGCGCAAATGTGAAACTCGAGAGAACAAAATTAAGAATCGAGTGCGCGGTTGTGATAAATATTGTACGCAAACTGTATTTTTCCTCTCTCTAATGTCTTTTTTCCTCTCAATGTGTTAAATATCCTCGCGCTGTAGTTTGCTATATTATACTTTGGTTTAAAATAAAAGCATTTACTATGTTAAATTTTGGCTAAATTCATTATATTGGTGTCATTTTATGCAACATTGGGCCGAATTTATCATTTATACAGTGATTTAGAGGAAATTTAAAGGTATTGAGATATATATCGTGTATCGTGATATAGCTTAAAAATATCGTGATATTATTTTTATGCCATATCGCCCAGCCCTAGTCTGTGTTGAGAAAATGGATGGGCTGAATGAGTGAAATGGTGAAATAGTGAACTTAGTATTAGTAGAGATGATAGTGACCCAGAAATAACCGGTATCTAGTGGCCACAGAAAAGGCTGATCACGCAATAAATGGTCGCAGTTTATACTGGCTATCTATATATAATAATAAGTGAGAGAGTATTTGTCATTATGAACACTTCACAGCACAGTGCGCCACAACCAAATCTGACTTCTGGATTTGACCCATCCGTGAAGGAGCAGTGGGCAGCTCTATCAGCGCTTGGGGACAGTACCTTGCTCATGAGTACCATACTGATACCTTTACTGATCTGGAACTTGAACCGGCAACCTTCGGATCACAGGGTCAACTCTCTAACCGGGTTCTCTAACCCAAAAGCACAGGGTATAAATACATTTACGGCATTTAGCAGACGTTCTTGTCCAGAGCGACTTCCGTTATCCTCATTTCAGGGACAGACTCACTGGAGCAACTTGGGGTTAAGGGTTTTGCTCAGAAACACAATGATGGTAGAAGGGCTAGGCGCTATGGCCTAAAAATATCGCAATATTTTAAAGCTACCTCACAATATTTCTAAGCTTTTTCGCCATACACGATATTTCTCTCGATATATTCTCTCTTTTGGGACAGAACTGCATTTCCCACAATCCCCCACGCATGACTCACGATAATGCGATGTACGCGCATCCAGAATAAACACTGAAAATATCAAGTAAATAGCTGTGCTGTGAGCAGTTGTTATTTATCAGCTAAAATATGAGTTTTGTCTTTATTAAAGGGGAAGATTTGACTGAATTGGATCGTTTTTTGCAAGCGATCGCGTTCCACATCGCGAGCGCGAGGCCCACATCCAGTTGCGAGTGTGCACACGCGCATCGCGTTTACATCGCGACGAATGTCATTAATGCGTTTTTACCCATTTACTTCTGGTTTTGTGCACATAATAACCGAATCGGTGCTGTTTTTCTTCGGAACCAAGTCGTCCGCTTCCATGTCCAGTTAACGTCGCTGAAATCGTGCGGACATTCACTTCTCTCTCTGCGCGCTCACTTCCCACGGCTTTCTCTACAAAACGTGCATGCGCTCGGAGAGTTTTCTGGATGGGTGGGGGAGTGAGCTGTCTGCTTTGAGAGGCCAGAGAATCCAAACTCGAAAGTGACATCGCCCACCTCTAGATGGTAGTGCTGTAGATGGTAGAATTTGAACCCGCGTCCAGAGCCACCCAATAAAGATGCTCATTATAGCTTAAAAAAATCCTTACAACGTTGTAAATGGCACAAAAGCAGTGCATCAGTTTGGATAGTATGTTATTAGATGTTGCTATCAGCTGCACGTCTTGCGTACAGAGTTTGTATTCTCTGCCCCGTGATTGGAAAGTCGACGGTTCAAATGCCGGACCGGTAAAGGTACTGCAGAGAGATTGCACTTGGGAAGGCAGGGTGTTATCCCTAAGCACTACTCCCTGGGCGCTGCCAAAAAAAGCTGCCCCACTGCTCCTTCTTTAAGGACGGGTCAAACACAAAGGTCACGTTTCGAGTTGAAAGCTTTGTTAAAAGATGAGTTTTTCGTCCTCTATTACCATACGTCTTCGTCGAGATACATATCATATCGTAAGAGTGCTGCCAACACCCAGCCCTCGTGTAGCATAGGTGATGAATCTTCTGACCCAAAATCCCTCCAAAGCTAATATTTAAACCGCAGTAGAGACGAAATGCCGCTTCAGCCATCTTCAGCCATGCTGGAAAGCGGCCACATCTTCATGTTTAATAGACTTTACGGCTGGTTTGGGCCGCTCCACTTGCTCATACGCCTCTTTTAAAATTTTTTATTTTTTTTTGGGTCCGCCCCCACTTTTTTGGAGCTTCTACATTGTTGGACGCCACTAGCCGGGAGCGTGTGACTAGCCTAGCAGCCCCCGCATTAACGCCGGCAACATCTGTTCAGCCATGCAGACAACAGGAGATGACAGGCCTCGGGGTTAACTCAGTCAGGGCAGGCCAGTTTCACCTCTTTTTTTTTTTTTTTTTTCCTCCCGTCCCTCCTCCTCCTCCTTCTCCTCCTCCTCCTATCTCCTCTGCTTCCCGGGATAACCACCGAGCCAGACTTCAGCTGCGAAGATGGGAACAAAAAATACCAAAAAACAAAAGCGCTTTACTTTTTAGCACTCCCACAGGAAGGAAAAGTCAAATGGGTGGGAAGTGGGTTATTTAGGGAGCAGAAGAAAAAGGGGATGTTAGCAGAGGTGCAAGGGGGAACAAACGGCAGTGTTGGTTTTTTTTTTTGGTTTTTTTTAAACGAAGCCAGCCGTCCTGTTGACTTTACGTCAGGAATAAATGTGAGCACGGCTCCGGTTAATCTCATCCTCCGGCCGAGTTCTAGCTTTTCTAGCTCATTTAGGTTTTTGGTTTTCTAGCTCATTTTGAAGAGATGACACACGACTGCGACTGGACTCACAAAATTGCATTCAGGATCAAGATCTGGAAATGTTCCCATCTCATTTGCCTAATTTTGGGAAATTAATTTTACCAGAGATGCCTGTTAATTATTCAGTTTAATGCCCCTGCAAATCAGATTTTAAAGCTAAATTAATTGAATATCAGATACTGAAGCGTTGAGATGGCAGTCTGTCTAGTTTAATTATGTTCCTTCAGTATACGTGTAGACAACATGTAATATAAAGCGTAATCTTGCAGTAGTCGATGAATGTGACTCTACAAACAAGTGCAATGCGGCAAAAATGCAGATTTCACAAGCACTCAAGCCTATGTCAAGATCTTAATAGAGTCTGGATGCTCATATTACGCAGCTCTATCACTATATCCTTATAATACGACGGCGTAGTAGGGTCATTGTATATTTAAAAAAATTAAACGGGGTTGGGGGGTAAAATTACGAGAAAAAAGTCCGAAATTCTGAGATTGTCATATTTGCGTGAAAAAAGTCGGATATTCTCTGATTTGTTACTCTGCACGGCAAAACCTTGTCGCTGGTCGCAAATTTTCAAAAGTGAGTTATTATGTTTTCATGAAAGGGCATAAATCAAGCTTCAAAACGATACCTTTATCGAATGAATCGGACGACATATGACTGAGATATCAACATTCAAAGGAGTCGGGTTTCTCCTGTCACGCCAAGTGAGAAACGGAGAAATCTGCCTTTGAAGTTGACTATCGCCGTAGCACTCACAGACGCTTGGTGCGGTCGCGGCTACGTTTGTATTTACGGTAGCCTACGCTGCATTCACAGCTACACGGATAGCCTACCTGCGTTAGGTTAACTGAACTCGGGAGACGAAGATGGATTCCGGAGAAATATCTTCACGCTAGTCAACCAGTGGATTTACCGTAAACATTGGAGTAGAGCGGTCGAAACAGAAACTTTTAACATTCTGCTGGAATTGAATTCCTCACCTCAAGAAAGTCACATTTTTAGGATGGAAAGAGTAAGTTTTTCAGCGAAATTTATTCACAACAGTACAGTATAGACCTTCCACTGTTTCAAAACACTAAAAACAAAAAAATCCAAAATTTTACCCCACGCAACATAAACGGTCATTTTTCTCGGAAACCTCCGCTGCGACAAGCGACTGGTTTTGCCGTGGAGGGTCACATATTGTAAAGTCCTAAATTTGCGAGAAAGAAAACTTCAAAATCCTCTGAGATGTAAGTAGTAAATTTACGAGAAGAAAAAGTCGGATATTCTGAGTTTAAAGTGGTAAATATACGAGAAAAAAATCACAAATGTATGAGAAAAAAGTCAGCTATTCTTTGAGATCAGAAAGTCGCACATTTACGAGAAAATGTCAGATATTCTCTGAGATTTTTAAGTCACAAAAAAGGGGGAAATCACGGAACCACAACGCCTGTGTGAAACTGGACGCTTCACATGGATGCACACGCTCACGGTGAAGAGGTGGAACATGACTGAATCAGGTAAGTTTACCTGTGTTGAATTGAGAGTCGGCAGGCTGTGTTTCATGTCCTGTGTATTACGGTAGATCACATTTGTTCGGCAGAAGAAGTCAATTTGGACTTTATCGCAAATTTATGACTTTACAATATCAGAGAATATCCGAGTTTTTTCACGCAAATGTATAACATTAATCTCAGAATTTCTGACTTTTTTCTCAGAATTTTACCCGCCTCCCCAACCCTGTTTTATTATTTTTTAATATACAATGACCCTAATACGCCGTCGTATTATAAGAACACTGCTGTAGAACAAATATTCTGGTTCTTGATCGGAATATATTTTCCGTACTTATATACTCTTCATCAGGGGTTTTCAACGAGTTCTATCCCAGGGACCACCATTCAGACTAAGTAGTAGTGTGTAAGGTGGGGGGTTCCCATTATTTTTTAGATATTTACATTCAGTTCAATACGTCAGAAAGATGCCCAAAACATCTGGAAATGTGTGGAAAACAAATAAAATGAAATAATTAAAGAAGTGATTTTAGTAGTGAAACTGGATTGCATGTCACGGACCACTTGCAATGCCGCCGCGGACCACCAGGTGGAAAACCCCTGCTCTAAATACTTACTTCTGCTGGCCAGTGCTTTGTTCTGGGGGCTTATGTTGTCACATAAGCATCAAGACTATGGATCAAGAATTATAAGAAGCCACTTCATCAGAAAATCAGCGTTTTGAATCCCTGACCCGTAAAGGTACCACTGAGGCCTTCATGATCAAGGTACTATCCCCATGCACTGCTACTTGGGCACCGCTCATTGCTCCTTCGTGGATGGGTTAAATGTCACGTTTGGTTGTGGTGCACTGTGTGATGTGCTGTGGTGTGTTCATAATGACAAATAGTCACTCACTTTCACGTACTTCAGTGCTGCTTGGTTGAAATGGTCTCATATTTGATTTGGTTTATTTCTGTGTTTCCGGGTAATAAAAGCTGCGCATGGAGATAAACTGCTGACAAATTATTCCCTTCCTGTTCCTCGGATGAGATATTTGCATTCATAGATTTCGGATTTGGCATCATATTGGGTGTCTTGTCTATCTGGAAGTGTATATACGTGTACAGCGTGGCTTTTCCTGCTCGTCACGTCGCTTAATATCAGTGTTGCTTTGAGTAAACAGCGTGTTATTAGTAACGACTGGCCGTTGCGTGGTATTTTTAGCGCAGCCGGAGCGTGTTGAGCGGCTTTGCCCTCGCCACATCCTTCATGCCTGTGGTGCTGCTCTGTAGGGAAGCCTCTCTGGAAATTGTATTTAAATTGCAGCTCTTTAATTAGGCCCCTTTTTTTGTTTTGGTCTGTGGGATTCGGGCCCTCCGCCGGTGAGGAAGACTCCTGCGAGGAGCTTAACCAGGCCCTGCCTCCCTCCTGCTCTCTCTCTCTCTCTCTCTCTCTCTCGTCGGCACTCTTTCATTATAGTGGAATGGCCTTTGTTTCCACACCGAATCCTGTTAGTGAAAGAAGGAGCGGGGATTTGGGACAGGCCCTCGCTGGCCGCCCCGCTAGACGTCTGGAGAGAGAGGGGGAGTGTGTGTGAGTGTGTGTGTGAGTGTGTGTGTGTGTGAGTGTGTGTGTGTGTGAGTGTGTGTGAGAGTGTGTGTGAGAGTGTGTCCGTGAGTGCGTGCGTGCGTGCGAGCGAGCGTGCGTGCGTGCGAGCGTGCGTGCGCGAGAAAGCGTGCGCGAGAGAGCGTGAGCGTGCGTGTGCAAGTGGGTGTGAGTGGGTGTGCATGCGTGTGTGGAGTGCAGTGCACCCAGTCTTTCCTGTGTAACTAAGCGTTTTTTTAATGAATGAGCTTGTTCCTCTCAACCCTTACACATGTACACACACACACACACACACACACACACAAATAGATACGTAAACACACTCACACACGTACACACACACACTTACTCAGTCAGTCATGCACACACACAAACGCGTAAACACAAATGAGCCTGTCCATCTCAAGCCGTAATCCTCTCTCTCTCTCTGACACACACACAAATGAGCTTGTCCGTCTCAAACCTTAATCCTCCGATCTTATACACACACACACACAACGGCAGCTGTGTTTAGTTAACTAAATGCTCCCGTCTCTTCTCTAACTCTCCCCCCTGCTGATGCTTGCTGTTGCCCCCCCTCGCTCCCGGCCCGATCCTCCTGGTGCCCCCCGACTCCCCATCTTTTCTCTCCGCTCGTCTCGCCCAGCACATCCCCCAGTATTGGTAAGTGGCTGCATTCGTTCGCCTTGTTGGAGTCGTCAGGTGAAGTGCACCTTTAAGACCCGCTGCTCCCCGACAGAGCGAGCGAACAATGCTGCACGTTGCTGCCAGCCGTTTCTGCTGCCTAATCGAAATCGCCCAACGCCAGGGCAGAGAGGAGCAGTCGAGCTGCCAAACAAACTCCCAACGCACACCACACACCCGGCGCTCCGGCTGCGCAAACCGCTGGCCCGCTTCAGAAGAGAGTGTTACACCTGCACAGATGTTCTCTTTACTTTCTTCTGCTGCTGTTCTGCTGTTATTTACGTTTCTTGCCATCTCTCTTTCACTCTCTTCTATTACTCCTTTTCACTTACTTTCTTTCCATTTCTTACTGTCATTCAGCTTGTTTTACAGTTTCCTCTTTCTCCTTCTTTCTTTCGCTCCCCTTCTCTCTCTCTCTCTCTCTCTCTCTCTCTCACTCTTCTATTACTTGTTTTGTTTCTTCCCATACCTTACCGTCACCTAATCTGTTTTAGTCTCTTCTGTTGCACTTTCTGTCCTCTTTTTCTCCCCCTCTTCTCGCTCCGTCTCTCTCACTTTCTTCTGTTACTCTTTTCTTTCTTCCCATCACTCACTCTGTTTTATTCTCTTCAGTCCCTCGTTCTGACCTTTAGTATTAACAGTAGTTCTGGGCGATAAAACGATGTTGATATTTTATCGAGAAAAATGTGATGACTATAACGATGATAAACGTAAACTATAAAATTCGATCCCACCTGTTTGCCCACTATGCGACAGCGCCTTGAGATAGACGGTATCTTTAGCCGATCACGTAGCTTGGCATAACGCCAGCACAACAGCCAATCGCGGCCAATGATGCAAATTTGCTCACAGCACACGAAGAAGCCGCGTGGTAAACACTAGCAAAGTGGTCGCGTGCCGAGATATACTTAACGTTCAGAGCACTTATGCGCGCGCGTCATGGCTGCCATGCGTTCTCTTGACGCGTCCGCTGAGCATGTCGTCATACATTTACGAGAGTTGCAGTACCAGCAAAAATTGGGGCGGCTGTATGTTAAAGTTTTGCCACGTTTTGACGTCAGCATCGTTGTTTACTATCAGCACGCCTGAACAGTTTCGCCGTCTTTTTTGCACCTTTGTAACATCCGAATGCAAATTATTTTTATCTCCCTTCCCTCATTTCACAGCAAAATGTTTTCGCGCACTGCCGCTTTCTACTTCTTCTGTCTCTTCACGGCGGACTGGACGCTTTTATAGTGTACACTGCCGTCTGTTGGAGTCCTCAAGAATAACAAAAAGTATGCGCGCAAGTATAGTCAGTACACTGCTTGCATAACAGCAGCGTCCACAAGCGCACCCGTCACGTAGCGTTAAGTATATCGCGGCTCTAAGAAAAGATGTCGGGCAACCAGGACGCCGCGGTGAGTAAAGAAGGGGATGAAAATGCAGGGTTTCCCGCAGCGCTTTATAGATACGGCGGCCGCTTTGACAACAAATGCGTCCCGCCTTGACTACGTCTGCCTGGGAAAAAACTAATAAAATACGAACGTGAAAGCACCCGATGAGGCTTTTCGTAACTTAGCAACAACAAGCACCGAGAAAGCGCTCTGGAAGTGAGGTGTTGACAGCTCTTTTTAGCTGCTCCTTGGCAGCGGCTCTTTTTAACACAAATCCTATGAGTGCTAAGCGCCTTCAGCGGGAAAAAATGGTTTTGGTGGAGACGTTTTTTTTGCTGCAGTGCTCAGAGCGCTTCAAGTAAAAATTTGTTGAAAATTATTAGTTTAATATTGTTTGATTATTTTAACTTGTTCATTCAGTCTGTATAAGAATCCCCCCCCCCCCCCCCAAAAAAAACCCACAATATGACTATATCTTGATAATTATCGAAATCGATCAATATGACAAAAAATATCGTGATAATGTTTTTGTTCATATCGCCCAGCTCTACTTAACAGTATTGGTTGTGATTGAGGGTCAACAAATTATCGGCTCGGACAAGAGAGGGAAAAGATTGGGGCACAGAGTTTGCTCTCGACCACAACAGTCTCTGATTGGCTATATGTCACACGAGTAGTAGCCCGTCAACGCTGAGGACCTGTTGTCTCTCACGCCACACTCGCACACAAGCGCAGCGTGAAGCTCAGAGAAGGAGAAGAGTAGAGAGGAGAGTTTTGGTTTGATGTTTGTAAAATTCCAAATTTTGACAGCTTTTCTCTTTTCGTTTAATATATCGGTTCCAAATATTGGTTATCGGCGCCGCTAACTAGCGGTAATCTGTATCGATATTGGCCCTGAAAAAACATGTATCGGTCGACCTCTAGTTATGATCAGTATAAACATCATGTCCTGCTCTCTCCTTCCTCTGTTTTCTCCAGCAAAGTGAAGATGACGCAGTGCATTAGGGGCTGTAGTCATGCGGATGTGTGTGGATGTGTGCGTGCGTGCGTGTAGTAGCAGTGTGTGCCAGGCAGTGGGATTAGCAGGGCCTCCCTGTAGCGCTGAAGCGTCCTCAGTGGACCGGCCTGCTTTTAAACTTTAATGGCCTGCAAAATGCCAGACGGGGGCTCCTCCTCCTCTACCACACTCACACCCCACTGCACAGGTCAGAGTGTGTGTGTGTGTGTGTGTGTGTGTGGCTACACTCCCTCTCTCACCTACGGCTGTGGAGCATCTTATTTTCGACTGGGCATTGCTGCTGCTGCTGTTTTCTTGTCTCTGAGTGGACATACAGGAACGTCCTCCTGCTCCTCCTGCTCCTCCTGCTCCTCCTGCTCTCTGTCTGTGCGTGTGTGCATGTGTGAGTGAGTACCTGCCCGGGCACGTGTGAGGGGAGGGAATGCTGGGAATGTGGCTCCGCCCCCACCATTCGAGCTCGGGAGGGGTGCAGGTCAGCGCTTTGTGGGAGTGGAGAGATTGAGTTGATGCCTTTATTATTGATGAGGCTTTGCCTTTTGTACAAAACACGACGGTGAAGACAATTTCACAAACGGAGCCTTGTGCTCTACACTTAAGTGGTCTTTATCATGCGCAGGACACACACACACAGGCTCGGACTAGGCATTCTGTGGGCTGTATGTACTGTGTGTGTGTGAAAGGGTGTGAGTGTGTTTGTGTGTGTGTGTGTGTGGGGAAGGGCATCTGTGTCTGTGTGTGTGTAGACGGGCATGACTGTGTTTGTGTGTTGAAGGGGCATTGGATTATTTTGTGTGTGTGTGTGTGGATGGGCACAGGTGTGCCTGTGTGTGTGTATGTGTCAGTGTGTGTAGAAGGGCTTGGCTGTGTTTGTGTGTTGAAGGGGCATGGGATTATTGTGTGTGTGGAAAAGCCTGGCTGTGTGTGTGTGGTGGAGCCTGTCTGTGTGTGTGTGTGTGTGTGTGTGTGTGTGTGAGGGCATGGCAGTATGTGCAGACGTCGGGTCGCAGGTGTGTGTTCTCGTGCGTTTCACTTGGCTCAATTCATCCTCCTCTCCAGAGGCCCACTATTTGTCAGAGTTTGGGTTTCATTTTCTGCTGGGCTTGCCACCTCTCTCTCTCTCTCTCTCTCTCTCTCCTTTGTCTGTCCTCCTGTTTGATTGTAGCAGAAGTACGACGTGAGCGTTTCGAGACTTGAGCTCCTGCGCTAATGGCTTTGCTTTTTTACGAGCCTCTGCCTGCTGCGGTCCTACCGCTCGGTCGTCCAGCTTCATGTTACAGCGCTCAGAAAATGACTCACTGTTTTTATTTTCCGTTTGCTCGCTGTTTATCTACATCTCTACGGCGACTACGCTGCACCTGAAAACAATGTGCGCTTGCACACTATTAACCGTGAGTCATTTAATGTGCTGCTGTAATTAACCTGCTGTTAAATGTCTGTAAAAGGTCTCCAAATTCATAGAGCTGATTCTTATGCGTCACTATGTACCATTCTGAAGCTTTCACTCTCATGCATATGTTTGGCGTATCTCGGACTGTTCCACGTGCGATGTAGTAAATGACTATATCATGACCATCGAGTATAAATCCTAACATTACTGTTAAACAGACAGCATGTACTTCGCTTTCGAGTTTTGCTTTTCTGCCGCGTCAAAGTAGACAGCTCGCTCCCCCGCCCATCCAGAAAACTCCTAGCGTGTTTCGCTTCGCTACTCCTTCTCTGCTCGCTCCCCCACCTATGGCGTCACATCAATGCCAAAACTAGAGCGCGCAAAATGGCTTGCCGCAAAAATTTCGCGGGCGTAAATTTCAAAGTCGCGAGCGCAAATGTGAAACTCGAGAGCGCAAAATTAAGAATTGAGTGCGCAGTTGTGATATTGCGCACAAACTGTATTTTTCCTCTCGATGTGTTAAATGTCTTCGCGCGCAAAGTAGATTACCGACGAGCGGCTTTTTTGCTCGAGTGAGATTTCTACGTGCGCGGTTTGAAAGGGGCGGGTTTTGGCAGTTTGGGGGCGGGGTATTGGCTGTTTCTGCCTGTGAATCCTATTGGCCGATGGCTCCTGGTTTTGTCATTGACTGCACGCTACAGAAAGTTTCTACAGAAAAACCAAAGATGACGGAGGAAGAGGAACGGCGGCAGGTAAATTAAACGCAAGTTATATCGACCTTATAATTATAATTTAATAGTTAAGTCTTACACGTTTAATAAGCACGCAATCAATGGCTCCCTTTGCCCACTTGTCTTTAAAATAAAAGCATTTACTATGTTAAACTTTGGCTAAATTCATAATATTGGTGTCATTTTATGCAGTATAGGGCCGAGTTTATCATTTATACAGTGATTTAGAGGAAATTTTATGGTATTGAGATATATATTGTGTATCGCCATATTTTTAGCTTAAAAATATGGCGTTATTATTTTTATGCCATATCGCCCAGCCCTACCCTGAAGGTTTATTAACTGATAAAGTGTGTACAAGATAAATAAAAAAACGTGTCACTCCATTAACAGTTCCAATTTAGAAGTGTTAGATTGTAGTGCAGAAAAAGAGAGGTGGCAACAACAGAGCAAATGCAGCATATTTTTAAATGAATGTATTAATCTGCATATTGGTTTAAAAACTGATGGATACCAGTAACGGTAAGAAGTAGAGCTGAAACAATTATTCAAATAACTCGAATAATTCGATTACAAAAAATGGTCGAGGCAAGCTTTCCAGAATCGAAGCTTCGTTTAATTCGTTGCACTCTCTAGTGCATGCGCCGCATGTGTTTCACAGGGACGCTTATTAATGATGCACAACGTTTTTAGAGAGGCGATCAAGACAAGACCTGATCCCTCAGTGTATGAAAGTATTTGTGAGATAACAGAAGTAAATATGTAAAAAAAAACCATAAATGACATTTTTGCGATGGAAACGCGGCCCATTACAGTTTAAACGTCCCCTTTATTACAGACCAAACGTACATGTTAGCCGATAAATAACCAGGGACGTCACTAGGATTGAAAGACATGGGGGGCTTAGCAAAAAGAATCGATAGATCCAGCTCTAGTAAGAATTATTCGGTTCCATCAGTCAGGCCGATAGTCTTATAGGCATGTGTTGTATGCGAATGTATTTCTTACATATCACTCTACACGCACTAATGCTGTTTTCTCGCCGTTCTATTGAAGGTGTGGATGTGTGTGTGTGTGTCCGCATCTTTGATAAAGGTGAAGTGTATGACCAGTGTTACAGTTTGCTTACGATCAGCATAAACATCACATGCTACTCTCTCTCTCTCTCCCCCTCTCTCTCTTTTTCTCTGCCTCCCTCTCTTCTATTTTCTCTAGTAAAGGGAGGTTGATGCAGCGTGTTAGTCTCCGCTTTCTAATTTATCTCTCCCCCTCAATGCCTCATTGGCAGCGTTAATCACTTCTGCTTGGTGTTTAAAGTTCACTGAGGCAACAGCTCGGCTGGTTGAATGAATTCGAGCGTCGATGTGCTTTCCGTGGGTAGGGAACTCATCCCCGTACCTCATCAGTAACTGGGCCCTTTTTTTAGAGTCCCTTCCCAGGATACTTCAGCTAGATTCAAGACTCTTCAGCAGCAGTCTCCTGTTGCTGGAGTTGTTTTGAATAGGGCTGCAACTAACGACTATTTTGATAGTCGACTAGTCATCGACTATTAAAGCGATTAGTCGACTAATCGGATTATAAATTGCATAATTATAAAATGGCTCCGATTTAGCTACCAGCTTTTACATTTAGTATGAGGTTATTTAAATTTTGTGGTAAATAATAAAGACTAGAAAGATAGTTCACTCAAAAGCATATTTTAATAAATAAGTTTCTTCTTTGCCTTATCTAGCCTTACGATGGCTCCTGGTTTTCTGATGGTACTGAGAAAATGGTAACATACCATTATAACATTTATGAGCGAATGACAAAGGCGTTGGTTACTTTACCGTTTTGCGTGCTTATTAAATGTGTAAGACCTAACTGTTAAATTATAGAAAGGAAGGAAAACGTTTCACTCCGTTTAAAAATATGTCTGGCGACAATTATCGACTTATGGACAATCAAATTCGTCCGCGACTATTTTTATTGTCGACTTTTGTCGACAACGTCGAATAATCGTTGCACCGCTAGTTTTGAATCATGTCCAGTTTAGATCGTTAATTCCTTTTGGTGACCGTCACTGTAGAAGTGCCACAAAGATGTGTTTTTAGAGATGTAGCCGATCCGATATGTGGATCAGTATCGGTCCGATAACGGCTCAAACAGCTGGATCGGGTATCGATGGTCGAGGCAATTTTTTCTAGAATTGAAGCTTCGTTGAATTTGTTTTACTCGCTAGAGCATGCGCCGCTTGTATTTTACACGGACGCTTAATAGTGACACACGTTTTCAGTAGCGCGATCAAGACAAGACCTGATCCCTCTACATGTGAAAGTATTTGTGAGATGTATCAGAAGTAAATGCATAAAAATGCATAAATGACATTTTTCGCGATGTAAACACTGTGTTAATGAGCGCCGTTACTCGCTAAAACGCACCAGTTCAGTCAAAATGTTGCCTTTATTACAGACACAAGCCATATTTTAGCTGATAAATAACCACAATAACCAGCGTTCTACTCACAACTCTGCCGTTTATTTTCCCATAGATTTTCCATCATTTATCCGAGAACATGCGCCCAACGCTTCACTGTGACGCGACTCCGGGGCATGCGCAGAGGATCGTGGGAAATGTAGTTCTCTGCAAAAGCAGCTGATTTTATAGGCCAAATTGGTTAAAAATGACAAACTTCAGTATTTTCATTTTCAATTGATCAATTTTTTTTCAATTTTACAATGTTATAGTGTAATCAACAAGAAAAAAGAAATATTTATATGTCTAAACGAACAATTTTTGAGAACAAATAATTTAGCACATACATGGGTGTGTGTAATTATTACATTTTTTTAGTTAGGAAAACAATATTTAAATTAAGCATTTCCTTAAGCATAACAATAATCTCAGTCATGTATTCAGACATTTTAAAGCATTATTTTATGTATCGGATTTGTATCGGTATCGGCAGATATCCAAATTTACAATATCAGCGTCGGTATTGGACAGAGAAAAGTGTTATCGCCCCATCTCTGTGTGTTTTCAGTGTTATTATAACACCTTGATTTTTAATCCAGAATGTTGAAGTGGCCTCATGTCTTATACAAAACAGGCTTGGAGCATGTGAATCATCTCGTGCAGTAAACCCTGCTGAAGTGTAAGACTCTTGGTATTTTCTTTAAATGCAACTTTCTGTTGATGGTTGTTCTAGTGTCGCGCTGGGCGATATGACCTCAAATTAATATGAGGATTACGTGAACTTTTTACCTCGTTTACGATTAAAGAACATTTAACTCACAGTTAGCTGACAAGGTTTGTAATGTAAATGGCTGGGTTTTTTTCTAATAAAAGAGCGCATGTCGTTGTGATTTGAAAAGAAGGCAAAATCACGCTTTTAAAACAGTTTAATTTCCTAAACAACAGCAGCTCACCAGCTCGCAGTCTCTGTGTTCCTGATGGTTTTAGTGTCGCGGGATTAAGGACCGTCACAAAATGACAGAATTGTGTTTAAACAAATAATTTTTGAGATGTTATTTTAATAATAAATTTAACAAATACGTATGGGTGTGTATTTATTACATTGTTTTAGTAGGAAAACAGTATTTAAGTGATTTATTTTCTTAAGTATAATAGAATAGTCTCCTTCTCACAGAGAAAAACACAACTCATTCACTAAAAACTGGTATCAGTTCGGCCGACGCCCAAAGCCCAAGTATCGGCATCAGTATCGAAACTGAAAGAGTTGGAACAGCGCCCGCTAATCTAGATGCAGACTGGATGGGGAGTCAGGGTTTGTTTTTAAGGTGAAAGTACATGATCACAGACTGGGGACATTGGGCAAGATTACGTCGATAGGAGGTTTTTATCTATTTTTGATGAATTGTCCGGTCCTAATCTTTCCCATTTTTTAAGAAATAAGCTCTCGAGTGATGTTAGTGTTTCACTTATTTTAGGTGATGGGATTAATTTATCTGCCATCAAAACTGTGGTGGGGGAAACGCGATGGAAAAATGATGGCGAGATGATCTAATCATATTTTTTAAATGAAAAAACCCTGCAGTCTCTGATTTTGTTCTTTTTTTAAATTTTTTATTCTGCCCGGTAGACGTGGGTTGCTGCTCTACAGAACTTTGTGAGATTTGAGATTTGAAACATACACCTAAAAACCCCTAGCCCCTACATTTTTGAGACCTTAAAGACCCAAACTCAAGCCCTGACCCACATGAAAACTGAATTTAAGACATGACCCAATTAAAAACTCAAACTGAAGATCTTAAATTAGATTGAAAGCCCTAGTTCTGGTCATGGTGTAGAAACCAGGCTTCCCCTCCTCCTCCTCCTCCTCCTCTCTCCCCGGTTCTTCTTTCAGCCCCTGTCTCTGTGCAGTATACAGAGCCGAACCCAAGGCGTCCGGATGCCTGGTTCCTTCCCACTCATCGATCCACTCTGAGGGACTGAATTTTTCTTTTCTTTTTTACTGAAATCAGGAAAGTAAATTGAGAGTCGGCTGCTTGTACGGAGCGTGTCGGAAGTGCTCGGGGTTTATTCTCTTTAAAATCTCTATTCTCCACCCTGCTCTTATTCAGAGGCCTCGTACAAAGAGTCCCGGACGTCCTCTTCCTCGAGTGCACTCCACACACAAAGGGAGAGACAGACAGACAGGGGAGACACACAAGTAGAGCCAACGAGACATTGGAGATGGAGGAGTAATGATTTTGTGTGTGTGTGTGTGTGTGATGGAGAAAGAGAGAGAGAGACAGAGAGCATAAGAAATTGAGTGTGTTGAGTGTGCATGTATTGAGCTTTTGAATAGGGTTGAAAATTCCTTACACAGTGGATTTTTTGTACATTTTGGGATTGTGCTTCATCATTTCTGAATGATCTTTTCTGTCAATTTAGAAGGCTAGATAAGTGTTGGCTAAAAGGGAAGCATTGCTTCATCAGAAGAGTTAAGTTTGATTTCCACGGTTGCATGATTTGGAAAAGAAACCAAACTGAAACGCAGCTAGTGCAGAGTAAGATGGTATGAACCAGTGCAGCGTTTCTCAATCCCAATCCTCACGGACCACGGCTCTGCACAGATTCGACATTCCCGACCCACAGCACAGCTGATGCTACCGATTAGCTAATTAGCAACGTAGGACCAGCGTGCGACAGTGCAGGAAATACCGAATATGTGCAGAGCGGTGGGCCGCGAGGACTGGGATTGAGAAACCCTGAACTAGTGTGTATGACTCCACAATGTACCACAACGTTATGTGACTTTGGGGAGCGGCGCTTGGGGACGGCACCTTGCTCAAGACGGTACCTCAGTGGTACCTTGACCGCTGCAACCCCCTGTACGTGTTACCTGTTGAGGTACCTGACTCCGCACACACAAACGCACAGACACAGAGGGGAAAAAGTCAACGGTCAGCTATGGCGAAGACGCTCGCTGAAGCACCGAAATCCTCAAAAAAATGACAGTGCTAAGTTTAGAGCAGAACAATAACCAAATGATTTTATGAATCGGGAGAACAACTCTTTTGTAAGTTTTGCCAGCACACGATAGACTGCACCCGCAAGAACACGTGACGAGCACTTACAGTCAAACACTCACATCAGAAACGTTTCGTTTCGCACAAAAAATGAATGTTTTTTGTTGTTTACAGGTAAATGTTTTACCAAAGCAGTAAATGTTCTGCTGAACCCCAGCACTTTGTTGAAGCCAAATAACAGTCATTTAATGTGATTTTTTTTCTATTGCATCGTTCTTTTTTTCATCCACTCCATAATTAGACACTTTTTTGGTGAATAAATATGATTATAATGTAAAACACGGAATTCAGAAGAATAAAAATGGAAAAAACGGAATTCAGAAAAAGATAAAACCGAATTTAGGAAAAAACTAAACAGATTTCGTAGATCCCTACATGTGCACGTCACAAACATCTTGTGAGCATTTACCCGCAGTGTTACTATTTTTGATGAATTTCTTGATTTCTGGCTGTGAGGGGTTTTGTCTGTTTACTGAGGTATTAACTCTTATTTTTCTTTATTTTATCAGCCTATATTTAGCTTTGTTTCTGTAATAGTAAGTTGACGGAATAGTTTATACCGTAATATTCAACTTGTCAAGTTAGTTTCATTTTTAAATGAGCAGCAGCTGAAGCCGAACCACAAAGATTTAAATGTAGCTAACCTGGATTTAAATAGCAACGGACCTGCGTTTAAATAAACGCGTAAACATCTTAAAATATTTGCCTCGTAGAGATCACATAATGCAGCCCCAAATGTTTAGTAGGTCCAAATGAAGAAAATGTTGCTTTACAGAAATTTCTTATTTAAAGAGGCCAAACAATTTCCTTTGGATACACGTCAAAGGGAATACTCCACAGAAAGACGGTAATACAAATCGGAAAGTGTGTCATCTTGTACAGAGAAGCAGCAGCCCGTGTACCAGCAAGGCATGAAAGGAACATGAGCGCAGCCAAGCAGTCTGGAACGCAGCCCTTTTTTCTCCGTTTTTTTCTCCCGTCTCCTGCGAATGTATGTTTTTAAATAATATGTGTCCGGTAAAATATTCATGCCAACTGGAATTAAACTTTAACATGATTGGGAGGCCCGATTAGAAGAGGCCATTAGACTCCTACAACCGTGAAATGAAGGAAGAAGGAGAAGAAAAAACGAAGGGTCTTCTCTCCGCTGCTTACCTTGCACGTCGCAAACTCCGCCTGCCAATATCAATGTGAGCTGTTTTGAATCATTAACCTGTAATGCAGAAAAAGCAAGCAAGGCCTCGTTAGGGGCTTCCTTCAGCCACGCGCATCGCGCCTCCCTCTATAGCCGTGGAAGGGCGCGGGGGCCATTAGAAACGGAGTGGCACTTTGATAGACCAATGCTGACCGCGTTGCCCGGAGGGCTCGCTCGGCCGCCAAATTAATGCGTTTGTTTCCCGTCTCTTTCCCTGTAATTTGTGCTCTTTCATATCTAATTGCCCTCGCCTTCTACGCCGCGCTCGACTGGAGAGAGAGAGGGGGAGAAACGGTAATGAGACGTACCCAGCTTAGGTCCTGCGAGACCACCGCACTTACTGCTGTGTGTGTGTGTGTGTGTGTGTGTGCGCGCATGTGAGAGGGGGGAGAAAGAGAAGGTTGTAGAGTCTCTCCAGACAGTAACGTCCTCCGCATCCACAATGAGGGGCCCTATTTGAGCCGGAAAAGAACACCGTAACATCGAAACACCAACCCTTTTTGCCATGCTCACCGCGTACAGGTTTGTTTGGGGTTTTTTTTTTCCCTCCCCTGCCCAAAGAAAATTCGGCCTTCCTCGCTCGCGTCAGCTTTACCGCCGGCCACCTTTAGAAACGCGGCCAAAGCCGGAGCCAATTACGGGCCTCCGCTGTTAAAATTGCCTCTTTACCAGGGCCGTCGGAAGCCCAGCACGCCGCAGTAACACGTTAAGCGAATTTGTTGAACGAAACGGCTTAATTTGATCGCTCCTACATCCACTCATTTGTGGGTTTTATTCATTTATTTATACCTGTCAAGACTACTCGTGTCCCATTTATCTGGTGGGTTCGCTGGCGTAGCGGGAGCGGAAGTGTTTTCTTAATGAAGATGCGCACAGCGATTTGGCTTTTTGACAAGGAGAGACGTCCTGATTGTAATTTTAACACCGTTGCTCTGCAAAGTGCTTTTACATAATAAATAACGGCGAACCGTGACTCGGTCATGATTCATGATTGCGGATAATGTGAGAAAGTACACACACCTGATGGCATGAGTAGTGTCATTACAGTAGCTGCAGCTACTGCTACTTTTCATTGGATTTTGACTATAGTACGTAAGTCCAGTAAGGGTTAGACCAGTAATTACAGTTTGAGCCGATATATGACTACTGTAAGAATGGAAATTGATGTCAAAATTTTGAATAAAAGGCTTCATTTCATTTCATTTGAGGACATGAGTAGTTCTCAAAATGTTTCATAAAGTTTTTAACACAAAAAAGTGCAGCTCACACCTTCTGCCAAACTTTCAGTGCCTTAATTCCTTCATTTTGACTCATGAGGTTTTAACAAATCAGATTGCGGTGAGTGGACGTTCTTCTAGGCCACACTTTTATACAGAGAGGCGACTGCCGGAGAGCCAGAATAGTGCGCTTTTAATAAATCTATTTTATCGCCATATTGCATTATAAAATTGGACGTAGTCACGACGGCCACCTTAACTATAATGCGTTGCGGGAAACGCTGGGGCTGAGACTATCTGCGCATAATTAAAAGCTGTTTCTTGCTTCTTTAAATAAAAAAAAAATCCCTTGGATTGAGAGAGACGGTTGCCATTGGCGACTGGAAAGAACAACCTAGTTGGAAAAAAAATCCAGTCGCTCTGGTGAACATTGTGGTCGCCATCTGGAGCCCTGGATTTCACAAGAGCTTGTGGGCAGGACCTCTGAACCTAAGTTTCTGGATGGTTGTCTCCCCCTAGACATTGAAGTCAGGTAGGACAACAAATTACATTCGCTGACTACGACGTTTGTTGTAGTGAAATACCACTGAGTGGTATCGGTGCGTGGTATCGGTAATTTATTTACGAGTACGAGTGTATTAATGAAGTATCGGCCCGATAC
The DNA here is from genome assembly GCA_032718565.1 of Distichodus sexfasciatus. Lineage (NCBI taxonomy): Eukaryota > Metazoa > Chordata > Actinopteri > Characiformes > Distichodontidae > Distichodus > Distichodus sexfasciatus. The sequence continues at coordinate 562,441 of JAVGVS010000029.1, read as the reverse complement.
CCGATACTGGTATCGGTAACGGTGCAACCGTAACGTCAACGGTCAGCTATGGCGAAGAGGCTCGCTGAAACATCAAAGTCCTCAAAAAAATGACGGAATTCGAGTGTCAGTGCTAAGTTTAGAGCAGAACAACACCCAAATGATTTTTATGAATCAGTAGAACACCTCTTTTGTAAGTTTTGCCAGCAAACGATAGACTGCACCCGCAAGAACACGTCACGACCACTTACAGTCAAACACTCACATCAGAAACGTTTCGTTTTGCACAAAAAAATGAAGGTTTTTTGTTGTTTACAGGTAAATGTTTTACCAAAGCAGTAAATGTTCTGCTGAACCCCAGCACTTTGTTGAAGTTGAATAACAGTCATTTAATGTGAAATTTTACTCTATAATTTGACACTTTTTAGGTGAATAAATATGATTATAACGTAAAACACGGAATTCAGAAGAATAAAAATGGAAAAAACGGAATTCAGGGTAAAATAAAACAGAATTTAGGAAGAAACAAAATGGATTTCATAGGACCCTAGGTGATGCAGGGCGCCCCCCTAATATACTGGTAGGAGGAACGCTTCATAATGTTAAACACTGGCAGTAATATTCGTCCAGATCGATAATCGGTCGGCCACTAGCAAGCGCCTCACTAAACCTTCCAAGGCTGAAAGTTGCTCCCGATGCCAGGTGTGTGTCCGTACACGTAATGCCTCGACGCTCGCGCTCGTCGTAACCGCTCCCGGGAGTGCAGTGCTTAACCCCGGTGTCTTCAAGGAGCGTTTTTAATACAGCTGCCCATATGTTCTGCCCCTCCTTCAGCCTGGTACGATTAGATATGCAAACATGAACCGGAGCAGAGAGCCCTCTGTGGAATCTGTGTAAAGATTAATAACGCTGAAGCCCGAGAACCCGCAGATATACAGGCCAGCCAGCGATATCTCCATGCCGTCTGAAGAAATTAGCCTGAGCCTGAATATTCTACAGAGGAACTGGCCAGCTGACTTCAGAGTTGGAAATGTCAACGCCGAGAACTAAGTGTTTTAATAAACGGTTGGCAAATAAATATACAAATGAATGAATTCCCATTACCCCAAAACACCCTTCAATGTAAATGATCAGCTTCCTTTAGTCAATTTTACTTTTCCATCAGAGAAAATAAAATCTACAACAGCGTATTAGGGCCATTGTATATATATATATATATATATAAATTAATAAAACGGGGTTGGGAAGGGGGGTAAAATTACAAGAAAAAAGTCAGAAATTCCGAGATTCATGTCATATATTTGCGTGAAAAAACTCGGATATTCTCTGATATTGTAAAGTCATAAATTTGCTCTTTTGTCTGATGGTGACATTCTTGGTTGATAATACTTCCATTCATATCAAAACGCAAACAGCAACTAAAAGATCATTTGACATTTTTGTTCCTGAGCTACTGAAGCATCTGTTATCACGATTAATAAAAGTTGCGACAAAACCAGCTGATAAAAACTACATGATGTCTGGTCGTGTTTTCATTTTGGAACAATGCTCTGGGCTTGTTGAATGTTTATTCGATGTAGTTCGATGTATCGTTACATCTCTAGTATTTCATGAATGCATTTGCTGCTCGTGGCGTTCAGTTTGAGAAGAGTGTAAAGAAAAGTCTTGAAATTGAATTGTTACCAGCAAATGGTAACACCTGATGCCCATCAAAGACATTAGAGCAGCAGTACTGGCAAGAAATTTGCATACAAAATCGTAAGCATCCATTAATCCTCTCTGCAGAGTTTCCCGTCGGACGAGGGCTGGCCATTTGCGAAGTATCTGGGCGCGTGCGGCCGCGTGGTGGCGGTGAACTACGTGGGCGAGGAGCTGTGGAGCTTCTACAACGCACCCTGGGAGAAGCGAGTGGACCTGGCCAAGCAGCTGATGGACATCGCCGAGCAGCTCACCAACAACGACTTCGACTTTGCCCTGTACCTGCTGGACGTCAGCTTCGACAACTTCGCCGTAGGACCCCGGGACGGCAAGGTCATCGTGGTCGACGCAGAGAACGTGTTGGTGGCCGATAAAAGGCTGATCAAACAGAGTAAGGGCTGTTTTTTTTTCCCCTTTCACCTTTCCTACAGCCTGAACCCCACATTGCTCCAGGGAGACTGTATCTATAATTAGTAAATTGATTGATAAGAACATCTGCTAAGTTCTCCAAATGGCAGTGTTTTGATCACTTAAAAACTGGTGTGTAAATTTGCTGTTTTAGCTGTTGGAGAACTCTCATAAAATTCAAAATGCATTCAAACTGTCCTACAGTTCTCTAGAAAATTAGCCTACGCAAATGTCCAACCACAGCCTAAACCGCACACATTATAACAAAACTCTTTGGCGGCCTGAACAGGATTGTGTGTCAGACACCTCGGAGATCAAGAATGGCCCATGTCCACCTAAAGGTGGCGCTATTACAAACCAGTTAGAGCTGAAACGATTATTCGAATAATTCGATTACAAAAAATGGTCGAGGTACATTTTGTAGAATCGAAGCTTCGTTTAAGTCATTTTATTCGCTACAGCATGCGCCGCTTATGTTTCACACAGACGCTTATTAATAACAATATTTTCAGTGGTGCGATCAAAACGAGAATAGATCCCTCTGTATGTGAACGTATTTGTGAGATATTCCGTGCACAAAAACAGAAGTAAATGCGTAAAAACGCATTAACGACATTTTTTGCGTTGTGAACACGCGTGATGTGTTTGTGAAACCGCGAGTGCCCGCGTAAGCGCCATTACTCGCTAAAACGCTCCGTTTCCGTCAAAACGTCCCCTCTATTACAGACAAAACGCATATTTTAGCTGATAAATAACCACAACAACCAGCGTTCCACTCACAATACAGACATTTATTGAGATTTTCCCATCGATTCTTTTCATAGTTCGTTCCGGAACGCGCTGAACCCTTTATTGTGACGCGGCTCCGTGGCGTGCGCGGGGGATTGTGGGAAATGACCACAATGACCCTTGAACTTCATGTTTCTTCATTTTCAATTGAATACAACATAAAGCGTATATGACTAACTTCTACTCACACTACAACAAGCCTAATAACAAATGTATTGTCATTTTTGTTTTTGTTTTTAAAAATGTGTCCGATTAATCGATAAAATAATCGATAGATTATTCGATTACAAAAATAATCATTTGTTGCAGCCCTAAAACCAATATACATTTTATTTTGTATTTCCTGAACGGTGGGGGATAAATTTTTGCCCCCGATTCCCTGGAAGCTTCTGAATCTAATGGATATGGCCCATTTTCACCTGCCAAATTTTCCCACCATTTTCCAAAAACTCATTCTTCCGATTCTCGCAAGACTTGGCCTCCTTCATCTAGGCTCTGTCTTGGCAAAAAAAAAAAAATGAGTACAGAATTTCAATAGGACAAAGGGTTACAAAATTATACATGAATTCATATTCTAGGCATGGCTCGTAATTACTCTAAAGCCTATATCCAAACAAAACCAAACTTGGTAGACTTCGTGTACACGCCGAGCTTTGGACACCAGCCAAAGAGGGTGCAATCTGTTCAGTATGGGGCGCCATAACTGAAACATTTTAGTATCTCAAGAATTACCCAAGATAAAAATCTTTCTGCGCGCCTGAGTCAATTCCAAAAATATGGCTGTGATTGCTTAAAGGGGGCATGGCCTATTACATCGCCATACATGTCATGTAGTACAGGCTGCGCTGTACAAGCTTGGTAGACTGCTGATGTAAAATGACATTCACCAAGAGGATGTGCTACAATACATTCATTTACCTTTTAGCTCATATCTCTGAAACCATATGGAACGACAGCGTGCGGGAGCCGGTCCGCGCCGGTACTTGGACCCCGTTGATAACTGCTCGCAGTTCTAGTTACCATTTAAAAGGGCGTGAAAACCCCAATTTGTTTTTAGATGTTCAGTTCCACACGTGTCTTGTCTGTGACCGAAAAGAATAATAGTTTGAATTACACATTCGGTGTAAAACCTTTTTTTCCCTCCTTTTCCCTTTATTAAACCTGACCAGCTGATAGATGTCACAGGGTTTGTGATGGATTTGGTGGCAGTCTGCGTTTAAAACGTCACCGGTATGAAGGTGCAACGTTGCAGCGCTTCCTTCATCTCTGTCTCCATCTGTCAAAGCGGGAGGAGGGGAGTTTCACGCCCCTTTAAGGTGCTACGCAGCAGCTGTGGATCATGGTGAAGATAGCTGAGAGATTTGCACAAATCAGATTTTTTACCGGCGTGTGCCAGTGCAATACAAACACGTACCAGGCCCGGGCTGATACTCAGTACTGATACCAGAGTCAGGTATTTTAATCACACGACTGCGTACGCCGAATGAGATGAAGAGCCGGAGCGTCGCCTCTTCGCTGCCGCTGACAGCTGCATTACTGTTACTGATGGCACTTCTGCGTTAGAATTGAATAAACACGTCTCTAGTTGTTCTGTCCATAATCTGATGTGTGGATTTAGACACGTCGTATACAAGCGCAGTTGACTCCCATACCTCTTGCGAACGTCGAGCGTTATCCGTCCTGGGGAGGGCTTGTGGAGTGCATCATGTCTTCATTTACCAGAGAGAGATGAGATCAGGTGTGTGTTCTGAGTGTGGGTTTTCTTCCTGGCTGCTTTAAGAATCCTCTGATAGTTTACTTCATGGGCCAAGTTCCCAATCAAGGATTAAGCCTAGTCCTAGACTAGCTTTGAGTTTGAATGGTAAATCTGTGTGTGTGTCTGTGTCTGTGTGTGTGTGTGTGTGTCTGTGTGTCATCCGGATTGATTTCAATTAGGATTTGTTCTGAAATGCTAAAATGTCTCAATAAATACTTAGGTTCACAGTTACATTTTGGGCTGGTTTCTTGCTCGTGGATTAAGCCTAGTCTTGGACTAATTTGTAGTACCAATGGGGATTTGGTGATTGAGATTTGGGGTTAGGACTGGATGATGTTAAATTTGAATCTTAGATCATCTTTAGGTTACGTAGGTTTAATATTAGATCTATAGGTTCTGGATTAGAGGTTTATGTGTGGGTTTAGGGTTAGATTGTCAAATTTAGGTTTAGATTATCTTTGGGTTTAGGTTCAATATTAAACAACCGACAGGCTCTGGATTAGAGTTTTTTTTAAGTGTGGGATTGGGGTTAGATTGTAAAGTTTAGGTTTACATGAAGGTTAGGGTTAGCTGTTGGTTAGGTTTTAAATTTTTAGGTTCAGTGTTAGGATTAGATGATCTTTAGGTGTATGGTTAAACTCAGATCTACTCTAGGATTGGGATTATGTTGATATAATCTTTAGTTTTCATATGAATGTGAGGGGATTTTGGGACACAAATCCAAAGTGTATTTTAGCAAGGTTCGGACCTCTCGCAAACGTGTCATTTTTCTTTTAGGTCGGGGTGCTTTCAAGAGTTTTTGGGTAATGAGTTTTCTTTGCTCTTGTGTCTGTATCACTCCTGCTCTCTCTCTCTCTCGTTCTCTCCGTCTCTCTCATTGCAGGATGTGGAGCTGTCAGATCGATGTCCCTGTGCTTTAGTGACAGGCCTTTACTGCCTGTTAGTCCTTCAGACTTTTCTCTGGGGATAATTCGTTCCCCAGCCGAACTGCATGACTCCACACAAACTTTATTTCCCTCTTCCTCCTTCTTTATAAGAGCTCTTTCTGATGCAATCAGACTAATGAACTGTTTTCCAAGTAAAAAAGATCATTATTCCCTCCGGAGTGTTTGGGCAATGCAGTCGTCTTGTGCGTGTGTGGTGACAGATTTAGATGCAGGGGGTACTTCCAACAACAAATAGGTCATCCTTCAGATTACTAGGTCTGTCACTAAAGGGGAAAAGCACATGGGGTGTGTGTGTGTGGGTGTGTGTGTGTGGGTGTGTGTGTGTGGGTGTGTGTGAAGCACATGAGAAGACAGAGTGAGTCTCTGCTGAATGGCATTCGCTTGTATTGCCAAAAATCTCACAGAAGCAGCTCTGTACCTCCAGCAAACCCGCGACTCGCAAGGTCATGTCCTTCTAACCAGCAAAAAACCCAAGTAAATCTGGCTTCTTCGCCCACTTTACACCGTAATACAGTCCAGAAAATATAAACTGGGCTGCCACTTTAACTGATTTTGACTAAAATATTAATACAAACTCCAGCACATCTGCACTGTAGGCATCCTGAAGCCCGGAAGATAAGAATCTTTCGCTCATTCATTTTTTACATTAAAAACCACAATCCAAACCCCCGCACCCTGTATTTTTTAGTGTTTGCAAAATAAAAAGACGAATAACGAGTCGTTTCTAATCGCACATTTTCCAGATTTATTCCAGTATTGCATTTTTTTAGCTTCCTTTTGTTTTTTTTGCCGGCAAGAGGACTCCTCTTCTTCATCTGAACAGTCTTCTGCATGTACTGGTCACTCCCATGTAGGGGCGGGCAAATGAATGTTCTCGATGTATCTCAGCTTGTTTCACGTGCGATGTAGTAAATGTCTATATCGTGAACATCGACAGACCTCTCCTAGCACATCGGATGTTACAGTATGTAGCCGAAACGGAGGGAAGAGAGCGCGCAGAGAGAGAAGTGAATGTTAGAGACATTACTTGGAGATGGAAGCGGGCGACTTGGTTCTGAAGAAAAACAGCACTATCTCTGTTATTCCGTGAACAAACACAGAAGTAAATGCGTAAAAACCTGTAAATGACATTCTTCATGATGTAAACGCAATGTGTGAGCACTCGCAACTCTCACGTGGAACCGAAAACTGTCACTCGCAAAAATGCTACAGTGCAGTCAAATCTTTCCCTTTATTACAGACAATAGTCATATTTTACCTGATAAATAACAACCAATAAATTTAGCATTTATACAGTGATCTGGAGGAAAATTCAAGTTATCGAGATATATTGTGTATTGCTATAACTTAAAAATATTGTGATATTGTTTTTAGCCCGTATCGCCCAGCCCTACTCCCATGTCATTCCACTTGCGTTTGATGCACTATAAGAGCACATTTTAAATTTCAATTTGAGTTTTATACGTCTCATATAATGGACGGCTTTATTTGTTTCTTGGCAGTATGGGGGCTACTCTTCTTCATCTGTGATTTTCGGTCTTCTGCATATAACGGTCACTTTCCCTTTTTTGGACGGATTTAACAAACTCCCTCAGTTTTGGGTTTAACGTAAAAAATTTAATGAACGTATGATGCATGACTCTCAAAGGGTGTGTAGCGTGTGTGTGTGAGTGAGTGTGTGTGAGTGTGTGTGTGTGAGTGTGTGTGTGTGAGTGTGTGTGAGTGTGTGAGTGTCTGTGTGTGAGTGTGTGTGTGTGTGTGAATGTGTGTGTGTGTGAGAGTGTGTGTGTGTGAGAGTGTGTGTGTGTGAGAGTGTGTGTGTGTGAGAGTGTGTGTGAGAGTGTGTGTGAGAGTGTGTGTGAGAGAGTGTGTGTGAGAGAGTGTGTGCGAGAGAGTGTGTGCGAGAGAGTGTGTGCGAGAGAGTGCGTGCGAGAGTGCGTGCGAGAGTGCGTGCGAGAGTGCGTGCGAGAGTGCGTGCGTGTGCGTGCGCGTGCGTGCGCGTGCGTGCGTGTGCGTACGTGTGCGAGTGAGTGTGCGAGTGCGTGCGTGTGCGAGTGCGTGCGCGTGTCTGTGTGTGAGTGAGTGCGTGTGTGTGTTTGTGAGTGCGTGTGTGTGTGTGAGTGCGTGCGTGTGTGTGTATGATGTTTTTGGGAGAGCGGAGTGTGTAGGTGGCGCTCGGCTCTTCTGACTTTGCACCTGCACCTCCGACCCTGCATTCAAGGGTGTGTCCACGTCGGGGAAGCAGCCTGCTCACATTTACACGTGTGCAGATGACAGGGGTGTGACAATGGGGTTTTTTTTGGGGGGGGGGGCAGGGTCTGTCTGGTGCACTGGTGCTGATTGTGTCTGACACAGAAGCTCGTTTGAATTGGAAATGTGCGGATTTGGCTTGCAAAGCGGAGCTGCCGTGTTGTAAAGGGGGTTTTAAGGAGCGCTGGCGGGATTTGAATCAAGAACATGTCGAATTTCTTTCTGGCCCCTCTTCTGATTATTGTCCTCAAGCACGCACGCGCACACACACACAAAGTGCCATGTTTTGCAATTGTTTTGCAAGCACCATCACATGCACCTTTTTATATAATGGAGGGGTTCTACACACACTCACAGACATGATATTTCTACCAGGGTGGGCAATTTCGGTCCCCACCAGGGATGGGTCGATCCAATACATATGACATATGATACATATACATATAAAAAGCTGGACTGGGCATCGGTAATGTCGGGTCCAACTCTGGGACCTAATTATTCAATTAAATTTTTTTCTTCTCGGTGTAATCGCAATCGTCGTAATGTGTGCGCAGCAGTACTGCGGTAAAACTGGTTCAGGAATGTCTTCTTTTTCACATTTTTTTTCCATGACTAAACAGAACATTTTAAACGATGTGCTTGGTTATGCGTCAGCAACAGCACGGCGGTAAAGTATTCCACATATTCGACATCAGTACACTTAAAACCTCAAAATAGTCCTCACGTCAGCGCACTCCCTCACGTCAGCACGCGCTCACACGTCAGCACGCGCTCTCACGTCAGCGCGCTCTGTCACGTCAGCACGCTCTGTCACGTCAGCACGCTCTCTCACACAAACATACTCTCACCTCAGCGCACGCTCTCACGTCAGCGCACGCTCTCACGTCAGCACTCTCACACAAACATAATCTCACGTCAGCACTCTCTCTCACGTCAGCACTCTCTCTCACGTCAGCACACTCCTCACGTCAGCACACTCCTCACCAACATACGGTCTCACGTCAGCACACTCCTCACGTCAGCACACTCCTCACCAACATACGGTCTCACGTCAGCACGCTCTCACGTCAGCACTCTCTCTCACGTCAGCACACTCCTCACGTCAGCACACTCCTCACCAACATACGGTCTCACGTCAGCACACTCCTCACGTCAGCACACTCCTCACCAACATACGGTCTCACGTCAGCACGCTCTCACGTCAGCACTCTCTCTCACGTCAGCACACTCCTCACGTCAGCACACTCCTCACGTCAGCACACTCCTCACCAACATACGGTCTCACGTCAGCACGCTCTCACGTCAGCACACTCTCACACCAACATACTCTCTCATGTCAGCACACTCTCACACCAACATACTCTCTCACGTCAGCACGCAGTCACGTCAGCACACTCCTCGAGTCAGCACACTCCTCGAGTCAGCACACGCACGCTCCTCACGTCAGCGCGCTCCTCACGTCAGCGCGCTCTTCACGTCAGCACACTCGCGCATGTTAATACATTTACTCATAACACACTCTCATACATCAGTGCACTTTCCCTTGTCACACTCTCATAACACACACTCATGTAGCACATTCATAAGACACTCCTCATGTCAACACACTCGATACACTCCTATACGTTTGTACATTTTCTCATGACACTCTCACATAACACACTCATAACACACTCTCATACATCAGTACACCCTCTCCCATAACACACTTACAATACACTCCTCACGTCAACACACTCTCGCTCATGTTAATACACTTAGTTGTGTATACACTCCTATACATTAGTACACTCTCCCATAACACTCCTCGTATCAGCACACTTATCATGTTAACACACTCGGTCATATGAATACACTCTCTCATCACAAACTCTCCCACAGGTGAACACTCGGGTACACCCACACTAACACACTTACACGCTAACACACTTACACTAACATAAACCTGCACAAATGTTTCATGTAAGGAAATGCGGTCTGTCCCCCTCACACGCGTCCTGTCTCTGAGAGCTCTTGGTTGAAACTCGGAGACTAACAGTGAGGATTAGTGTGCGCGAGAACGCTCCGACTCCACTCTGATGTGAGAGGGGTTCGTGATGTCGCCGTCTGGAACTCAGCGTAGTCATCTCCCTCCCTGTTAGCGGGGGATTGATTGATGTGGGGGGAGCTGGAGAAGTTTGATTGAGCCGTTGGAAGTGAGCGAGAGGAAGACGAGGAGGAGGAGGCTGGGGGATTGGTGAGGCTCCTCACTCCCATTGATCTGACTGGTAATGCAGCACTGATGAGTTTCTCATCTCGGGGGAAAAAAAACACATTTTTTCATTTGCTGCCGTCACTGCGGTCGTTTTTATAAGAAAGTCCAATTCAGTGTTTTTGTTAACAGCGGAACAGACTCATAATTGCCTGTCTGTTGCTTCTAAAATCCAATACGGCCGCTCACGTTCCCTGTTCAAAAAGCAGAAACATATAAAAAAAAGTCCAAATCCGTCGGAAAATGGATTGAAATGTCTGGTACCTTCTGTCTTCTTGTGGGATGACGCAGAGCGATATGGCCATATTTGTGACCCTCCACGGCAAAACTAGTCGCTTGTCGCAAATTTTTTAAATTGAGTTATTATGTTGTCATGAAAGGACATAAATCAAGCTTCAAAACGATACCTATATCGAATGAATGTGACGACATATGACTGAGATATCAACATTCAAAGGAGTCGGGTTTCTCCTGTCACGCCAAGTGAGAAACGGAGAAATCTGCCGTCGAAGTTGACTATCGCCGTAGCACTCACAGACGCTTGGTGCGGTCGCGGCTACGTTTGTATTTACGGTAGCCTACGCTGCATTCACAGCCACACGGATAGCCTACCTGCGTTAGGTTAACTGAACTCGGGAGACGAAGATGGATTCCGGAGAAATATCTTCACGCTAGTCAACGAGTGGATTTACCATAAATATTAAAGTAGAGCGGTCAAAACAGAAACTTTTAACATTCTGCTGGAACTGAATTCCTCACCTCAAGAAAGTCACATTTTTAGGATGGAAAGTTTTTCAGCGGAATTTATTCACAACAGTACATTATAGACCTTCCACTGTTTCAAAACACTAAAAACAAAAAATCCACAATTTTACCCCACGCAACATAAACGCTCGTTTTTCTCGGAAACCTCCGTTGCGACAAGCGACTAGTTTTGCCGTGCAGAGTCACATTTAGATTATAGTTAATAGTTTGTGTGTCAAGCTCTGAAAAGTATTGGTGCCGTATGTTATATTGTGATTTCCTCCCCTTTACACACAATCAGCGCTCAGGTTACTGGATTCATTTTGTTTCATTCTTTTCCTTCTCTCCCCTCACTTTCGTTCCAGACAAGCCAGAGGGCTACGACGTGTGGTACGAGAGCAAGTTCGAGGAGTGCGACAAGGAGGCCTGCCTCTCCTTCTCCAAAGACGTGCTGTGCTCGCGGGTCACCGTCGACCACAACTACTACGCCATATGCCAGAACCTGCTGTCGCGTTACGCCACGTGGCGGGGCAGCAGCGGGGGGCTTCTCCACGACCCGCCCCCCCACGTGGTCAGGGACGGCCACCTGGAGGCCATGCTGGAGGAGTGCGCCAACCCCAAGAAGCGCTACGGACGCTTCGCCGCGGCCAAGGAACTCCGCGAGTACCTCACTCAGCTCAGCGCCGCCCCCAGGTAATGACCCGCCCCCTAGCCTCCCCTCCCCTCCCTCCTTAATACCCCACCCAAACAACTCCCTCCCAAAAAAAAACTACCCTGGGGAACGAACCAACAAACGAACGAAACCCTAGGGACGGCACCAGCTTTCGCTCTTCACATCCCGCTTCCGGGAGAGGCCGGGATAAGAGCGAACCGCGTCCGCGCCTGGTCTCGACTTGCCGACTTTTCGTGGACGCTCTCCAGAATTTTCGGGACGGATTTCACCTCCCTGAAATGGGACTCGGCGGCACGTCGGAGGTCGGGACGTCACGCTTTTAAAACGCAGCTGGAACGAGAAGACTTGTCGTTTGATGCCCAGATTGAGAACTTTTCCTCCCTCCTCTCTTCGTCTCTTTTAGCCGTCCCGGCTCGCGCAGCGATCCATCGCCGTTTCTTCGTTATTTAAGGCAAATTTTTTTCCGGTTTTTGGGGAGTCAGCAGCTATTTCCGTAACGTCCTTCGTTGATTACTTCCCACACAGGATTTGGGCGGCGAGCCGCGAGCGCACTCGGTAAGGCAGCTGGAAGTATTAGCACACGAGCAGCTCAAGAGGGGAGCGCTCTCCCGTCCCTCCTCTCGTCTCCTGCTGAAAATGAACTCAGACCTCCCGTTTTTTCTTTCACTCGATCGCCTGTTTCCTGGCGATCGGGGAGTCTAGCAATCAGCATTCGTCTTTAGAATTTTGCTGGCGAGGGTTTTGACGCGTGTTGAGAATAGAACGTAAACAAAAATTACTTTTTCTCGCCCTCTTTTGCATATACCAAAGATTATGGCTATATGTCACTCCGATTTCTCTACGTTTGACGCAGACGAACCGAGTCGCGGCAACACGGCACCTCGGGCTCGCGTTCTTGGCTCGTGTTACTCGAGCGAGCCCGGCGAAAGCCAAAGCCGGTCCAAATTACGCTTTGCCGGCGGTGTAGTGTGGAACTCCGGTCTCTAATTGGCCATTAAGAATAAATAACGGCCCTAATGGCGAGCCCCCGATGCGTCGGGACCGAATACGGCTCGGGCCTGTGGATTCACTCACCCATGCTGAAAAATGTTAAAATCCAATTTTCATTTCAAGGTTGTGAAACTAAAGTAATCAAATTTTAGTCAAGCCTCTCTGACACTTGACAACGGTTAACTTTTAGCTATCAATCTGCCATTTCCCCCCCAGCTTTTTTAATGAATTAGCACATTTCGGCTTTGATTTTGCACTTGGTGGACCAGTGAATTAGGGGTGTGTGTGTATGTGTGTGTATGTGAGTGTAGTAGGTGGGGAAATGATGAGACGCAGCTGATAGGTCCTTTCAAAAACTGCTTATTCTTGGAGAAGGGCCAACATCTGTTTGAAAGCGAATCAGTTTTGCTTTGTATATTTCATACAAAATCAAAAGGGAGTACAGATGATTTCTCTCATATTACAGGCTCAGGGTTCGAACCGGTCGACTGTAAACAGCAGATGGTGTTTTAGAAGGCAACAAACACATTTCTGGTTTGAATTGATTCTGAGTGCTCATTTCCTCCAGCATTTCCTGCTAATATGACATAGCAATTGGATTTGACAAGACCGAGAATAGTAACAACTAGTGGAAATTATTGGTATGTTTTCATTAGAAGAAAAAGTTTGCATTTGCTTTCATCTGCTTTTTCTAAAAAATGTGAGGCTGTACCACGATACACAATGATACAACATATCGTCCAGCTCTGCTCTAGATCCAGCGTCTAGATCCAGCTCCGCTCCTGAAGTTCTGCAGTCTTGAAAATCAACGTTCTATCCCCGATCTCGCCCTGACACCTCCTCACTCTACTAGTGCGTCTCAAAAATGTACAAGGTTATGATTTTGGTCATTCGGGATTTCAGTGTTTCATGAGCTTTCATGATCATCCACATGAAAAAACAGAAAGGCTTAAAATATTTCATTTGCCATGTAATGAACATAGCATGACTAACGGTTTACCTTTTTGAATTAAACGAAATATTTCACACTTCAGGTTTTTTGAGATGCAGTAGTAATCACTCGGAACATTTATCCTCCCTTGACCCCCGTCTAGCCAGGTCAGCAGCTACTAGACTGTAACCTAACCCTGTATCTGGGAACGGTAGACGTTCAGGTTTCTGACGTCTGAGCAGTCGCGTCCTGAGCATTACGACATGGAAATAGCAATAAAGTGTCGTTCTCCATCGTCATCCCGAAACTCAGCCGTCTGAGAGAGATCTCTACTCCGCCCGGGCCTAATGCAGGAGGAGGAGCGTGTGTGTATGTGTGTGCGTGTGCGTAATTGTCCCGCTTTTTTGTACTGTAATTATTTTTCATTGAGTATTCTATCAGCAGTGTCTGACTTCTGTGCCTTTCATGCAAAAGTTGTACTCACAACTTTTCAGTGGGTTTAAATATCAAATAAATGAATATATATCTATATCTCTACTGACATCGTGCCTCTTTCATTTTTGAGGGTGCTTTGGAGCGATTTGGGGTTAAATTCTGAATGGTAGTGAATAATTAGAAAGGACGTCCGCTTGAGAAAATTGGTGTGTTCTGACCAAATTAGTTTAAATGACTGCTTGACACAAAAGAGTCTGTCTAATAGTGCATTATTTACTCTCATTTAAGGGTTCATGGATAACATCCACAAAGACGTATTCAGAGATTTGAAAATGTCTGTACATACAGTACTGTTTTAGGCAGGTGTGAAAAAATGCTGTAAACAAAGAATGCTTTCAAAAATGGAAGTGTTAATCATTTATTTTCATCAATCAACAAAATGCAGTGAATGAACAAAAGAGAAATCTAAATCAAATCAATATTTGGTGTGACCACCCTTTGCCTTCAAAACAGCATCAATTCTTCTAGGTACACTTGCACACAGTTTTTGAAGGAACTCGGCTGGTAGGTTGTTCCAAACATCTTGGAGAACTAACCACAGATCTATAATCCTATAATCCTACAAAATAATATAATGACTATAATCCTACAAAATCCCTGACTTTGTGCAAGTGTACCTGTAAGAATTGATGCTGGTTTGAAGGCAATAGGTAGTAACACCAAATATTGATTTGATTTTAATTTTTTTTCTGTTGTTCACTCACTTTGCATTTTGTAAATTGATAAAAATAAACAATCATTATTTCTATTTCTGAAAGCATTCTTTGTTTACAGCATTTTTTCACACCTGCCTAAAACTTTTGCACAGTACTGTACATAATTGGCCATATGTGGAACGTCCAACACTCAAACTGGAACGTCCGCCTTTCACTTCGGCACGCGTCTGGTGAATGACACTGGTTTCCCTGGTCGGTCTGAGGTAATAGCAAACCAAGGAAACTCATTTTAAAAAAGTTAATACATTTCTTTTAATTATAGTATTAGTGTCTGTGTTTTATTTATTTGTTTATTCATTCATTTATTTATTTATTTATCAAAATCATAATCATGTTGAGAAAGCTGAAATATCGTAATCCTGTCTTTGTTGATACTGGTGAAAAATGAGTAACAACACGTTCATCAAAAAGTCACAGTTAATTAGCGTTAGCGGGCTAACTTGCTGAGGTAAACTTACTATATCACTACACTTATGTTAGCTCAAACGTACTTTCACGGTGGAAAAAAAAAGCTAAAAAATGACCAAACAAGTTGCTAGAGAGATGTACTGATAACTTCACCTCACAGCTGATTAGAGCTGTGCGATCTAACGCAGTGTATCGGACGACGAAGTTGAAACGTCTGCCTTTTAATATTGTACTCTTTTATTACATGGTGTTGCAAAATACTCCGGTTACTGCACTATTTGTTCATGGTTTGGATCCGGGTTTGCAGTAGGTCACCGCAGCACCACGTGGATGTAGGCACAGAGAATACTATGACGTTATATTTGTGCTTTAATTCTGAGCGCACAGTGGAACTTCCACAAACAAAATCTGGTGTCTGTAGAGGCTCAATGTAGTCTGCACGCGCGCTCAGAACACTCCGCCTGCTCTTACACTCAGATCTATGGAACGCCAAAGGTGCCACAACGGTGGAAAAAGCGGCGTTTGACCACGAGTCACTAGAGTGCCGCAGAAGCTGTGTTTTCAACGGTGTAAAAAGCGCCGGTATGTTAGAGTACCATCAAAAAGTGTTTTTAACAAATAAAACGTGTTTTACTGTCAAATGCATAAAAATATAGGCATATTGTGGCACCATTGGTGTTCCATATAAGCGCGCAGGAGATTTTGTTTGCAAGTTATATTGAAAGTCCCATATTATGAAAAATTTACTTTTTCTGTTCTTGTATTAGGACATCTATTTGGGTCTGTACTGCCGCTACACGCACTGTAAGTTTGATCAAAAATGGTGAATTGTGTTAGTTTAAATCTACGAATGTCAGAAATCGTGTGCTTAAACGAGCCGTGTAGATTTCTAACCCTACTTCTACATCACGGTCGGGGACATTTGAATAACTCCACCCTCCTATCTGAGAAGCTCCACCCACCAGGTAGAACTGCTAGCGCTTCCTGCTCCGCCATGTTTTCTCGTAAGCGCCAGCGTAGGAATCGCAATGATGAAGTCTACCGGCGGAGTGTTGTGTTGAACATGAATGGCTGTATGGATGATCTGTTAGCAGCAGCCATGTCGATTTTTTTCACTAGGTAAACTCTCGCCGTGCTGTCCACGCCCCAGTTCTGGAGTGGGACACGGTCAGCAGCAGCTCATTTGCATTTAGGAATACTAATGAAAAACAGCCTGTTCTGAAAGGGACTGAAATAGAGGGGTAAAAGCAGGTGAAAATGCTTAATCTGAGAGGTACCTTCAGCAAACTACTTCAGAGACATGTTTAGTGGAGCTCATGGAACTATTTTAACTAGGTGAAAAAATGCATAATATGGGACTTTTGAATATTGTGTATAATGTTTATTCATTATATTGTGATAAACAAAAATCGTTATCAGGATATCAGATGACATGTTGGGATAAGAGATTTTGGTCATTTTGCACAGCCCTAATTTGGCTTTAAAAGTGCGTAAATTTAGGGTTAAATATATTAATAGATGGTGACATTTTGTAGTGCATAAGTAAAGGAGCTGGGTTAAATTGATGAAAAGTGGTTTACAGTCAATTTTTTGTTTGGTTTGATAAACTGATGATCTTTCTATCTATAGGAGCTGTTCAACATTAAAAGTTTATTCAAATTAATGAGAATGAATAAGAAATGATAAATAATAAATGGCGGAAAACTGACACTTAAAGGAAGTTGAATCTGTTAACTGTAATGTCTCCAGCAAGTTTTAATGTTTTTTTTTTTTCTTTCTTGAGGAAAACTACATGAGTAAGGTTTGCAAAATCTTGGAATGAGGGATGAAAGAGAAGACTCAAAAAGATGGATAAGCTAAGTTCCCATTAATGAGTAGAGTTGGAGCAGAGTTTGTGGATTTTTTCAAAAACTGTAGCAGGTGAATGGATGGCAAAGAGAGTGACAAAAAAAAGGAGGGATGAAGGAGAGTAAAAAGGTGGTTGAATACACTTGAGTGCTGGTCCTCCACATCTCCAGTGCATTTGCGTTTTCATGATGAGAACTGGTTCGAAAATTGTTACACAGAAAATGTAATGATTTTTCACTTTCTTGCTATTCAGGTCTTCTCACCCCAAACTGGCACAGGTCTTACCCCAGTTTGCCTCCTTTGGGGAGCTGCTGGCCAAGTTTTGGGGTCAGACTCTCCTCCTCCTCCTCATCCTCTTTATTCTCCTCATCTTCTTGCGCTTCCTCCTCTTTCTTCTTGTGAATGAGGTGTGCTGGTGTTAAGCAGCTAATGTGGGAACCAGCAGCAGCGAGAAAAAAATGAGTCCCACTGTAGCAGCTAAGAACGGCTGACTGATCTCCACCATTAAGAAAAACCCCATTACCATGGCAATTAGTGTGTGTTTGTGTGTGTGTTTGTGTGTGTGTGTGTGTGTTTGCGTGTGTGTGTGTGTGTGTGTGTTGCCTCATTCATCAGGGCCAAACCAACTTTACGGCATCAACCTCTCGGGAAGGGAACTGGGAGGAACTGATCTGAATGCCCACAGCAAATTACAGCTTTGTGTGTGTGTGTGTGTGTGTGTGTGTGGGAGAGGGAGGGAGGGAGGGAGGGAGAAGACAGACAGACCAAGAATAGAGTATCCGCCTGCAACTATAATTGTGTTGTTCATTTTTGCAACACCCAGCACTTTGCAAGAAATATTATTAAGCAAATACACAAACACACATACACACACGCTGGTACGCATGAGTAAAGTACTATCCCCAAACACGGCCCCCCGGTGCTACATGTCTACTGCCCACTGCTCAAATTTCATTGTGGTGCACTGTGTGCTGTGCTGTGTTCAAAATGACAATCACTTTATTTCACTTATATGCTGTTCAAGACAAAAGGGAAACTCCAGTTCGTATTTGTCATAAATAGTCTAGACGTTTCTATGACTTATGTTCCATCTACAAGAGAGGTTATTTGATTGAACGTCATTTACTCTGGCTTAAGAGTCCTTGGATAAAGTTTAAGAAATTCTGTTTCACTCAAATATGCGTTCAGAGAGAGCATGGTGCTGCAGTGGTTAGCGCTGCCGCCTCACAGTGAGAAGGTCCTGGGTTCCAGCCCCGGGTCAGCCGAAGGGCCTTTCTGTGTGGAGTTTGCATGCTCTCCCTGTGTCCGCGTGGGTTTTCTCTGGGTGCCCCGGTTTCCTCCCACAGTCCAAAGGCATGCGATACAGGTTAATTGGCGAATCTAAATTGGCCTCGTAAGATGTGAATGTGAGTTTGTGCGCCTTGCGCCCGTAAGTTCCCAGGATAGGCTCTGGTGCCCCCGCGACCCCAGTTGGGATTAAGCGGTTCGGGAAATGAATGAATGAATGTTTTTTTAATGTATATTTTCTATTCATATGCCTTTCCATCATCTATCATTGGCTAATTCATTTCACATATTTGGTTTAAAAAGGTGTATTTTTATATTACAAAAATCCTGAGCCAACTGTCAGTTCTCATATTTTGCCTCCTAAAATCCAGACTTTTTTATTTAAAAAATGAGGAGTACTGTATTTCACCTGAAAAATAAATGGAATCCTTATATTTTTCCAATATCAGTCCACAGAACCAACAAATGATATGTTTAAGAATGTATACACCATTAATATGTGAGCGAGTCTGCGGTGCTCTGAATACTTTGCGATTGCTTTTTGATGTAATATTGAATAATTGTCTCTGTTTCCTGATCGCAATTCTGCAGGAGTTGCAGGCAGACGTGTTCACCTGGTCTTACACACACACACACACAGCGCAACACGCCTTTGAAACGTGCTCCCGCTCACCTATCAGCCGTAGACCCTTTAAATAAGAAATATGTGGGCCGCGGAGGCGCGAAGCCCTGCACTACATTATCTAAATCTGAACATGGCTGCAGCCTTCGCCTGTCACACGCAAAAGACCCAGATATCTTATTTAGGGCAGGGAAGTGAGGACCTCCAGCACTCCTCCTCCGGAAAGAAGGGGGCAACGAAGGAAAGAGAGAGAGAGAGAGAGGAGTCCTGCTTCGCCTCGGCTTTGCCCGCTTGATAAAAAGTCTATTTAATGCTCTGTCAGGCTGAGCCACAGTAAAAAACAGACCCAGTTTTTGGAAACGCAAAGGCTGGGATTTTACTCGGAAATAAGACAGTGTTGCATAGGGGTGGAAATCATGATACAATGTTATATAGATTCAGCGGGTGACGATTCGACGCCTGACAATATCATGTCTGCTATAATTCCATTTTGACTCGATTCAAGCGATCAATGTGAGACAAAATCATATGCTGATTCAACACAATCACAATGCTTTTGGACTGTGGGAGGAAACCCACGCAAACACGGGGAGAGCATGCGAAATCCACTCAGAAAGGCCCGGGGATCGAAACCAGGACCTTCTTGAGTGAGGTGGCAGCACTAGCCAGTGCACCAGCGTGCCGCCATAAAAATTGTTTTAAAAAACAAAAACATTAAATTGCAGTATTGAGATCAGGACCAAAAGGAAGACCTCCCAAAAAGCAGCATGTGTGTGTCTGTGTGAGAATGTGTGTGTTGGGGGCCCGACTGGTGTGGAGAATGAAGTTCTCACCCAGCGTGGGGGCCTCTAGCGAATGACAAATGGCAGTTGACGGGGTCAACGTTCCTTTAGTCGTGGGAGAAGGTGGGAAGCTCACGTCCGGCGAAAGCGTTCCCTCTTGGGGTGGTCGAGGTCAGAGGAAGCGTGTTGAACTCTTGAGTTTACACCCCGTCTTCAAAGCACAGCGGAAGAATAAAATCTAGCCACGTGACGGAAAAGAAAATTTACGTCCTGTGAACCGAACCCTGCTGAGCGCTCCGTCTCTCTACGGGTGAAAAACAGTTAGGGGTTAGGGGTGTAAATTCTCACGATGCGATATGGTATCAATTCAGTACAATTTCAATTTGATTCAATATGAGTCAATATCATATGCTTATTTTACCACAACCACAGTAGTCTATGTTATTACGCTTAATAAATGCCTGATGTCTGTACTTGTTTGGCGAGTGACGGTGCAATGTGTGTGTCTAGTCAATTTCAAATTTGTTTGATACTATCGTTACACCTCTTGTAATAGAATATGGGCAGATGCCCTCTACTGGCCAAAATAGGCTACGTTCACACTGCCATGCTGAAGTGACTCAAATCAGATTTTTTTGCCTTAATGTGACACAGATCTGATCTTTTCAGGGCTGTGTGGACACGCAAATCTGATCTTTTCAAATCAGATTTGTGTCACTTTCGTATGTGGTACTAAATCTCATGCGTTTCCGATTTGCGGCCATGCGACCTGAATGTGAACGCTCAGATCGGAATTCATGTGGCTTTTTGCTTGCGCTGACATCATCGGCCTGCACCGGCAGCGCGGGAAGGTAAAAATGGAGGAGAGCTGCTATAACAGTCAGTGGAAGGATGGAGAAGTTTGGATTTAATTGACTTTTTTTCTCCTTTTCGACCTGCTCATGTACGGCTGATTCACTGTTTGTCATCCTCCAGAGCAAAGTGCGATACATGCGTGAGCTACTAACGCCTCCATTTTTAATGCCATGAGTCGTCCCACAGATATGACGTTTTTTGTTGCTGGTGACGCAGTTGAACCGTGTAAAAACGTATCAATGTGCGCATGCGTGACGTTTCAGAGGACCGATGCGTTCACATTACAGTCAGATACAGGTCACTTGTAGTTATGAATGTGAACCGGCAAGATAGACACATCCGATCTGAGCAAAAAATCTGAATTGAACCATGTGGCTGGCAGTGTGAATGTAGCCATGGGGAATGATACAGCTTTAAAGGAAATGCCGTAATAGGAAATGACAGGCATTTCGCCCCTTGTGGCGTGAAATAAAAAGTAACAGACGTAATGCACCCCCTTTTGACCAAAACAGGGAATAACTGCCTAAATGGTGGCAAAATACTGAATTACAATTTTTTAGATTTAGATTAGAGTTGCAGTTGGTTATCGAAAAGAATTGCAACAGCCAAAGTCTCCTGATATATATATATTTTTTTTTTTTCTTAAAGAAAACCAACTATAAAGTTTACGAACAGTGTCTCTATGATGGAAAACTGGGAAGTGGTTCAAGGAACAAAATGCGGGAAGAAGAACAATTAAAGAAGCTTCCTGTCTTTTCCCTAGTCCAGTCCGGGGTTCCTATGACAACTCCAGGCTTCCCAGCAAAATAGCAAAAAACGGCCTTAAGGGTGCTGCCCTTGTGGCCAGAATATGGAATTACAGCCTTAATAGTGTCACCACACAGTAGCCCGAGTCTCCTCAATTACCTGAAAGCTTTAAGATTTGTTATTTATAACATACATATTTAAAGAATCTTGGATTTAATTGACTCACACCTGTGCAGATTACTACAAATTAAAAATACAAATTGACAAGCGATTAATTTTAAGAAACCATGCAAGAAGCTAAATCTAAAGAACGGAAGTTCATGGAAAAATATTTATACTCAGCAACTGAACATGTGCATGTTATGGTAATACTATATATTACAAAGTACAAGGTCTTTATGACCAAAACTGTGGAAGGAGTTAAAGGAACAAAAAGTGAGAAAAAGAAGAAGGAATAATGAAGATAAGGTAATTGTTATGGTACTTTTTCTTACTCTTGCCAGTTCCCAGCTTCCCACTTGCTTACCCCGTCTTCACCCCGCCGTCTTGAACCCAGGGCATATTCGCAACAGGGGGTTGAACCGAGTATGGCGTTTACCCCACTTGGGGGAGCGGGGCACATGTCGGGACTCCCATTACCCACCCTGCTTAAACCATCATTATCAAGCTAGGAAAATGAGGAGGAATAGAATGAGGGCAGTTTGGATGGAGTGATGATTCCAGTGCCCAATTCCTCATTTTTTCCTCCTCTGGCACCCTATCTTATCTCCCTGGGCCGTGATTACAAGCACCATTTATTCCAATTCTGCTCCGATAGAGAGTGACGACTTGGAAAACGACACGCAACACGCTGCGCTCGAACTGCAGGGAATGCCGGCCTCGGCATATATATATTTTTTATTTACGACATGGGACGAATGATGATGAAAAGAGCAGGAGTCGGGAGCAGGAGCAGGAATCCCGTCGAGGACGCAGCAGTTCGCTCCGGCTCAGCCCGGCCGGGGGGCGCTGAGGGTCTAATTACTCTCCCCAGTCCACCTAGTCAGCTGTTTTTATAAAGCTACACATTGTACTGCCTAAGTTTGTACTGGATTTAATAAAGATTTGCTGTGTGCTTGTGTCTGGAGATAACAGCAAAGGAGATTTTTAAAAGCTGATTCATGAAAGTCGTTGCTGATTTAATACTGGTTCTGAAGATGATCAAAAATAAAGACTTTCATTTTGGGATTTCAGTGAGAAAATGGTACACATCCTAAAATAAAATTATAATCATGAAACAAGTTCAAACTTAGCTCTGATTCATTAGGTCCTGGAGGTCACCAAAAAGAGGTAAAAACAAAATGAATGGTGTCAACACCAGACCGATAAATTATTGTGCTGATACCACTGGTCAATACAATCTAATAAAGTGGTCTAATAACAGCTGACAAATAATTCAAAATAAAATGGAGAGCTACTTTATACATGGAGTGTTATTATTACTGTTACTGTTTAGTCTGTCCACTAGAGGACAACTGCTTTGTGTTTTTGTTAGTGCTAGAAGTGTTTATACGTTAACAGACCTGATTTGGAAACTTTAATGTGTACATTATTTTTTATGTACACATTTAAATCACATTTGAATCAATAATGACTAATAAATATTTTGGTTTTAGTCTTATGCGTCTAATGTATCTCATGTGGGAAAGCAGCTGGAAACGTGATATTGCCAGTAAATCGAGAGGACATTGTGACTCAAGGCTAGCAATTGAGTTTGAGTTGTAAGGCACACAGAGAGGTCAAGAGGCAATAACACTGTGCAGAATGTCTTACTATGCACTCAAAAATTTACTGATATTCCTGACAAGGTTGACAGAAATCTCTCACAGGAGATAACAATGTGACGCACAGTGTTGAGGAAGCCACTTTTAAATGCTTTTCAAGCTACAAGTCACGAATGATTACAGTTACATAAGCAACAGCCGAGCTACTCTTTTAATATAGTAATTAGTGACAATTCTAACTAGAGTATTTGTAATACTCAATATTCATGCTGTATGATATTTTTAAAGCACATTTATTAAAAATGTAAATGGTGTTAAAAGTGGCGCTACATTTTTTCACAATTTAATGTCGAATCCCGATAAGTAAAAGGATTTTTACATTTTCGGCTTGCTTAAGTTACACTCAAATGTCTAAGTTACGTCTGTTTTGCCTTTCAGAGTCATACTATTTGATTAATCGTGCCACAGATTATTATTAACATCTTCGCCAAGGTGGACTCCCTCCTCATACTCCATCTCGCAGCTGCCAAGAGCGTGCTGTGATGTTCATAATGGCTACAAGAAGCCTCTTCTTCAAATTCAACGCCATTCAGAAATATCTTTGTAAAGAGATAAATGTCATATTGTTTTTAAAAAAAATCTGTAATAATGTAGCACTTTGGCACAACACGTTACAAAATGTTATTTGTAAATAAAAATAATTGAAAAAAACTTCAGCATTTTAAAATAAACTACTGAGACAAGTAAATAAGTTGCGACTACGAGCTATTACTGTGGTACTACTCATTACTAATTTTATTTACCTAAAGTAAGTTAGTGTTTAGTCGACAGTGGGCACAACGTGAGGCAGAAGCTCCTCGTGTCGGCTTGTCACGTGCCAACAGCTGACGTGAGAAGAGAGAAATAAAGAAAGAAAGCGAGTGTGTGTGTGTGTGAGAGAGAGAGAGAGAGAGAGAGAGACGAATGGGTTCGAGGGAAGACGCTGATTCGGGGTGTAATCTCTTGAGCGCAATCGGCTTAATAAAAATTCACTAAACACTCCAAGGCCGGCACGTTGAAGACTGTTGTACTGAACTGCGAGGCAAAATCGTTACGGCGCTGCTGCTGCTGCTGCTTCTGCTGCTGCTGTTTATTACCCATCTCCAATTTTCAAACTCAATATTCATTTGAGAAGAGGAGTTTGAACTTGTTCGCCTCCCACGTACAAATCCTTACACAGCTGGCTGATATCAGAGCTGCGTGATACAAGACCAAAACAATGTCTTATTGCTCTGTGGTTTCAGTTTTTTGTAAATGCATTAGAAACACACTGGGACTTTACTGAGAAAGGCTACCGAGAGTAGATTAGCAGTGTCTCTCAATCTCTCAACCCTATTTCTTGTTGCCTGTGGTTCTGCACAAAATTCAAACCACAACATGAAGGATGCAACTTATTAACTAATTAACCACAGACTGACTCCAGGTGGTGCTCAGTCATCTGGCCTCCCCTCCAACTTTTTTCAATAAATCCACTTTTTTTTGTATTTTTTTGTATTTTGCTTCAATTAAAAGTGTGTAACGGCCAGATAATATTTATTTTTAATTCCATGTGACCATATTATTTTTAGTAATTTCATATTTACTAAATTATAAAATGTTGTTGTTCATCTTTGTCACTGTTGAAAATTAAAATACTATTAAAACACAAACTCAGCCAGCCAAACATATGCACTAAGTAATCTCTCATTTTTCCCTTTGTCTTTCTCTGTTATGGAGAACTATTGCTATTACGTTTCATGTGAATAGCTATTCCTGATTTGAGCGACCCCTAGTGGTGAGTTGGGTTAGTTGGGTTTTTTTCCATCCCTTCTTTTTTCCAAATATTAACATTAATTCAACAGCTCATAGTTTAACCACTTGGTCAAATATAATCAGCAGAAACATCTATAAGTAGGCTTTATGATTTCTCCTATTCACCTCATACACTTCTTGATCCCTTTCTTGTGTTTATCCTGTTAAAGTTTCTCCAGGAATTGCCCGTCTAAATTAAATATGCAGATGTTAAAATGTATGGCATTTATCAGACGACTGAAACAGTAATTCATGGAGTAATTTGTAGTTAAGGACCGCGCCCAGGGGCTCCAACGATGGCTGAGTTGTTACTTCTTTTCCAGCTTTTGAACCTATGGGACTTGGACCTGTGATTTTCAACGGCCTGATTTTCAATGTGCTTATTTACAGTTTGCGTTACATAATTGTTTTATTTTTTCTTTACTTAAACGCCTACAGAACACTCATCCAGAATAAATGTTGGAGGTCGGTCAGGTCAATCCCATCATGCACCAGAGATAATTGCAATTTGTTAATCTCAGTTGCATTGCACAATGTTGATATCAGTGACTATGATGCCAAAATAGAGAAGCACAAACACAATGTCCCACAGTAGTGGATATAGATTTTCCCACTTTTGAAAAGAACGCTTTAGCCCTTTTCTATCTCTCTCTATTAAAAATCAATCGTTCCTCTCGTCTCCTCGCCTTGTGCTGAAGGTTAAAACCAGTGCAGAGCTATGACACGGCAATATTTTATAAAAGATATTATAGACAATGTATTTTTATCAGGTAAAATGTGTTTATCCATTTACATCATGTAGAGTTGGGGTCAAGACCACCTAAACCAAGAACGACACAAGACCAAGTCCAGAGTGTGTTGAAACCAAGACAAGACCAAGACTCTTAAGGGCAGAGACCGAGACCGTGGCGAGGATAAGTCGAGACCGAGACCGGACCAATGCATGTTATACACCACATGACAAATAAGTAAAACATGCCCAGCCTAAGCGATATTAAACATGTTTATTCAATATTTCTCTTACATATCTATAATGAGGAAATCGCTTTACTGGAAGCAGTTATCCAAATTGATCACATCATACTGTATGTTAAACTCAACAAACCACAGTGGCAGAACACTCCTTAAGACCAAACTCACTGTTTTATTGGCTTGCAGAGGTTTTTTTATTATGCTAAGACATTCTATAACTTTGTACTGTGAAGAAAAATAAGATCAGTGCTAGGCGGAAACACGTCTTTATCCATTTGGTATCCATTTGGATACAGAATAAAATTATTTGAAAACAAACAATGCATTTTTCTATATTTTTAATTTCCATACTGATTCATCTTTAACATTATAAAATGGAAAAAACAAAACAAAACACCTGAGCAATTGTAAATGAAGAAGTACTAAAGTTTTGGATAATTTTGAGGCGATCTGGAATGATTTTGGCCTATGAAACGAGCCTTTCTGGAATATAACTACATTTTTGTGCATGACGGCGTTCCAGTTGTGAGTGTTAATGTGTGTTTACATTGCGAATAATGTAATTAATGCGTTTTTACATAATTACTTAGTTTTTGTGCAGAAATAATTTCACGTACAGAGGAATGAATATAATGTCCGGTAAGTTCAAAGTTTTGTGACTCTGATGGTACATGAATTGTTTCGGTAAGTTATAAGAATTCTGAGTTATTTAAACAGTAATTAATAAACGAGACTGCGGTCTCAAAGAGCTTTAATAGTAATATTCTCAGAGTTGTGGTCTTGGCTGGTCTCCAGAGTCCCCTTTGTCCGAGTCCATGACAAGACCGAGACTTTTAAAAACTGGTCTCGAGACCGAGACCGTACTGCAGTACTACAACACTATATAAATCTGTACTCTCTCTCTCTCTCTCTCTCTCTATACAGTATATATATATATATGAATTACATATTACATAACTTTTTAATATATTTATTTTATTATCATAAAATACAATGCAAGTGTAGTATATTACATTTCTGTATAGGACCGTGTTTGTCTCTTATTTCTTGTGTGATTTAGTCTCAGAGCCCCTCGTCGTTCCACACCTCTGAGGTGATATTTTACGCAGTGGTGACCCTTGAGGGCCCGAGTGGGCCCGTGTGGGTGAGAGGTGCTAAAACCCCCCCACAGAGCTTTCTGCATTTTTTTTCTCTCACTTCCCTCCATCCCTCCATCCTGCACTCTTCAGGAGAATCCCACAGCTGCGTGGGCTTCTGGGTAACCATTAGCAGCGGCGGGGGATGCAGCAAAGTGCCGGAAACTGCGTGCTAAAACGCCGGAGAAACAAAGTTCAGAGTGAGAAGCTTTCTGGGAGTAGAGACAAAAATTTCTGCTGCTGTTTGGAGTCTGAAGTGGCATGCTACAAAAACAAAATTTCTCATCAGGCGACGATTCTGCAGAGGTTCACCAGTGATGGGGAGTGGAGTAGCTGACTAGAAATAGTGACGCTTATAACTTGTTTTTTTCAGTAGCTGGTCAGTAGCAAAGCTTCTTTTAAAATGAATTATTCCAGTAACTATTTCCGCACAGTTTGCGGTCATTGCATCACAAGTGTCTATTGGCAGCTCCCAGTACGAGCCGGAGGATGGAGTCTATCATGGTCAAGATGGAAGCAAGATTCCATGGCTGTGTTTTTCAAAATGTGTGTCTCTGAAAGGCGAAACAGACATAACTTACACATTTAAGTGTAACTGATGCAAACCGAAAACCAAACCACTCTCTACCTCTAAAACGTCACTGAAACATTATTATGATGTTCATATTACTTTTAATGTCTTGTTTCACATTTTTTATTAACTTTAGAGCTTTTAGAGCATACTACATCACAAATAGTGATGAAACAGCTTGGATGTAGTTAGCTTCTAATTTATTCTAAATATAATTGAAATTAAAAAAGATTCTAAAGCACAAAAATAAAAAATGAGGAATTCCTAACATATCTAGTTGTTCTTTTTTAAAGACTTAATTAAATGTTAAACTAAAATGTTTTTTTCTCTCCATTTTTCTACCCATTTCTCTATCACCTTTGCTCTCCCTGCAAAGTCAGATGAAAGCGATAAACAAAAAATTCTCAACAGGCCTCGAGGCTACATCCTCAGCCATCCTCACTCTGCGTGTGTGTGTGTGTGAATAACACCCCGCTCCTGTTCACACAGATGGCCTGAGCGAGAGTGAGATAGGTCCAGCTCGGCTCCCGGATTTGACCCCCGTTGACCCTGACCTTTTGCCGCAGGTTTCCACACGTGACCCGCATCACGTCCGTCTCTACCTTCACTAATCCTTTTGTTTCCGAGATCCTCACACTGCTCCACCGCTAATCTTTTGTTTCCGTTCCTGCCGTGTGTCTCGTCTCGTCTTCCCACACCAAGGCTGAGGAAAGCGCTGTGCGTGGGCTGTGTTACATTTGCATCTGTGTGCAAATTTTACATCAAAACCATGTCGATACCGCCTAAAAAGAGGATGGAGGTGAGATTATCTACAAAAAGGCTCAAACTACTTTTAAAGAATAGCTTTACAAGCTACTTATGATTAAACATAGTTAACTGCACTCCTCTTAATTAGGATCAGGGTAGAACCTATCCTTGAACAAAGCACACTAATGTAGTATATGATTATATACAATAGTATAGAATTGATTTACTGTGTACACTATTATACAATATAGAGGTCCGCCGATATTGGTCTTTCAGGGCCGATATTGATACCGATTATTGCTAGTTAACGGGGCTGAAAAATCTCTGTCAAAATTTTAGTAACATTATAAAACTCTGAAACTTAAATTTGAAGCTTAAACATTTTAGTATTCCAAATTAAGCAGCAGCAGGTTGTGGTGAGGAAAGCAAAGCTGCCAAGTATGCTCTCCACTTAACCTAGATCTCATGTGACGTATAGCCAATCAGAAACTTTTGCGGGCGGGACATCAAATGTAGCAGCGAGTAAACAGCACAGAGAGAAGAGACGGCAGTGGAGCCACAGTAGCGCACCTTGTGATTACTTAATTTTGGTGATGGACAAAATTAAACAGTGATACCGATAATCGGCAAAATGCCTAATATCGGCCCCCGATAATCGGTCGAGCCTTAAAACTATATATATGTATTTATGAGCGTACGGTAACATGAAGTCCCTACACGTTTTGGCCTCAGCACCATCAGGATAAGGTTGAACTTTTTCTCTTGTGGAAAGAGTTTGGTTACACAGTTCTAGATGAGGCAGAAACATGCCACGGAAATCAGATCCAACCTACGCTTAACCCGACTCCACCACCGCAGTCGCCACTTGACCATCACACCAAGCCTGAGTCACGCCAGAGTCTCGTTTCACAACAAGCTGGTTCGGAGATGGAGAAGTTCCTGCAGTGAGGCGGTTGATGAAGAGCAGCAAAGAGGCGCAATTCTTTATTTTATAATTTTATGCAATGTACATAGTTTTTCTACTATTTTTTTTACAACTGTTTGCCTTGTAGTACTGTACTTTTTTTGCCCTCTTATGTCAACTCTGCACTTTATCTCGTCTTGTTGTGTTAATTGTCACACCATTTTTTACAGCATTTTACACCATTTCAGCTCTCTGTGTACTTTGCAAATGGCTGGGTGGACAGCTTTCTTAAATCTTGAATCTTATTTCTTCATTGCAATTGTCCTGCACGCTAGCACTAACAAATCATCAGTGTTGTTGAGTGAAAAGCAGACGCAGGACAGATGATTATCATTACTGTATTATCAGCAAGAGACTGGGGCGAGGGTCGGGGGTTTGGAAGAGGATTACTTACAGGAGCTGCACAGATTAAAGGGAGACACATTCCAGTGCGTTTAATCCCGTCTCCTCTTGGCTCTGCTTAAAGGTCATATCTGAGATGGCAGCTTGGATTTGTGTGTTCCCTGACAGTATCATAAAATTTCCCTGAAAATCTTTTCGACATTATCAAAAGGAGAGTTTATGTGGGTGACGAGACGCGAGGAAAAGTATGTCTATGACCGACAACTTTGTTTAAGGGATGCCACGAAGTAGACAAAATAACTTGCCAATCATAAACCCTTCATATAGAGCATCCACTTTAATGAATAATTAGACATTGGGTCAGGCATAAAAAGGTTAAATTCCTCATTTGTCCTTAACACAGAGGCAAGATATTAACTTAAAACATGACTTTCTGCCTTCCATAAAAAATGCTGAGATTGTCCTAAAAGCACTGTGTGAAACATGTAAAATATAGTCATGAAACTTGCAGCTCAAACACATCTATTATAGCTGTTATAATCTATATTTTTAATAGATTTATAAACGTTTACAGTTATGGGATTTAGCCGACACATATCCAGAGAGACTGGTAGTGAGCAAGACCCTTGTTTGTTGTGCTGTAGATAGGATTCAAACTCATGACCTACTGGTCCAGAAGCGATTCCCCTAACTGCTAGACCACCGCTAGCCCTAAACGTGAATAAATTAAGATTTTGAAATCTTTGGTGGGCTGATCATTGATGTGATTATTTTGGGGCTATCTTGGATAATTTGTATTATTTATAAACCATCCCTCATGGTTTAAAACAATTAAAACCATATGGACTTTTTGTGGCATGGGTCATGTTGGTAAGTTGGCCCTGTGATCAAAAGGTCGCCGGTTCAAGTCTCGGATCAGTAAAAGGTACCACTGAGGTACTCATGAGCATGATGTCCATCCCCAAGCACTGCTCCCTGGGTGCTGCCAAAAAGCTGCCCACTGCTCCTTCACGGATGGGTCAGATGCAGAGGTTTTGTACAGTTGCAGTGTCTCACTTAAATTCACAATTTTTTTGCAAAGCTTCATGAAGCTAACCTTCCCTTGTGTTGTTCTAAGAATCTTCTCTCTTCTCAGTAGAACTTTGGAGTGCGTCTTTGGGAATATTTGTGATCAGGTATTGATACTGGACTCGAAGAACTTGCTTTCAACTGGCACTCAAATTCATTCTCAAGATGTCCAGTGCAGTTGCATTCAGAAGAATGTGTTTTAAAAAGTGGTGCCTTTGTGGTCTTGGCATTGTGCATGGTTTTACCAAATGTTAGCACCAAGCAGGAAAAAAAATCTCCAGAACATCTTTGCTTCGATGTCTGAAGTTGAACTTGACCACTCTAACCTTCTGTACATTTATTCCATTTCCCAACTCACACAAAACCAGTTTCTTTAAAGCAAATATAAAGAAACTCAGCCAAGGCAATCGCACCCACATAGAGTCAATACCTAAAGCAAATGTCTATGACCCGGGTTGCGTCCGATCCGATTCATATTCGCCAGCGGGACACAGACGAGGTGCAACTGCAGATGTGACAGAAATGCCAGATCTCATGAGGTTGGACACGCACAAACAGCAGCAGTCCCCGAACAGCAGCAGAGATTTTTTTTTTAAATTGAACATTTTTCTTGTTACATACTGTTGGGTTTTCATAGCCTTCCATCCACTTTTTCTTTAAAAATCACGTTTTACTTTTACAATTCTGATTTTCTAAATTAAAGGTTTCCAAATCTTTTGTCTTTTGGTTTTTACCCAATTATTAAACATCAATTTATGAGCATATTCAACAATAGTTTTCTATTTTAACATTTACAAGATACAAAGAATTTTTTTGCTCCAAACAATTTGCCCCGGTCTATTTTTAACCATTTTGGGGGTTTTGCATTTTCTTGCTATGTGTTTAAGATGTGGTGGATGATATAACAACCACTTTGATGCAAATTAAATTCCGAATGCAAGATTGAGAGAAAATTATATGGGAAAAGATACAGAGATTCCCTTACATAAACATGTGTTTTGTATGTAAAGCCAATATTTTTATTTTGTAAAGTAATTTTACATTGCATTTTGAAGGTAAGACAACAAGTAATTGTTATTAGATCTTATCTTAATCCTCCAAGGATTTTAGTGGACAAAAGTGATGAAATCCCATGAATCTGTTAAGCTCTGTCTTAAAAGGTTAATAATGGCTCAATCTGGGGAGACGTAGTGATGAAACTCTTGACAACAGCCTCGTTTCCTCCCTTGAATGAACAAATTCACTGTATCAGATCAGTTATGTTACGACGTCAATACTGGAACATGCAGTTAACTAAACGAAAGCAAAATCCACAACACCATACGCAAAAGCCACATCTATGTTAGGTTTTATTGCTGGCAGACAAGCAGATTAATATAATAGTTCCGTGACAAATGTGTAGCATTTTTTAGCAGAAATATTTCACTTGTCTCTTTAAACAATTTCAAAAATAGTGGCTTTTGTATTTGTGTTGAATTTTCTGGGCCACTGTTCAAAACTGTATTTAACAACAGATTTGCATTATTACGTTTTTAGTTCAAGGACTTGAGATCAGGTTTTTCCCTAACCTTTCAGCACTCCGCTCCAGAACGCCACTCTAGGATTTTGGGAGATGATTTTAATCATGAGATCAACTTCACCTAAATTTTAGTTTTACTTCTGGTATAAATAGTTAATATAGTGTCTTTACTGGTTGTCAACAGAGGACTTTTCTACTCGTTATCTCAAGATTCTTTTTCTTGAGATCTTGAGAATACATCCTTCATCATGTCAACATCATTTTGTTTTTCCTGTTAACTCGATCTCGTGATTGCGAAATCATGGCTAATTTCTTTACATTTCCCATTGATTCAGCTGCCAATGTCACATAGATTTACCACTTTAATTTCAGAGAATATCTGGGGTTTTTCATGTGGATTCATCCTTAAATCTGTCAAAGAATATTTGAGCTTTTTCTCAGTCAGAATTTCTGACTAGTTATCTAAGAATTTAGCCTTTCCCTCAGCTTATTATTTTCATAAGTAACCGTCCTAATGCTCCATTGTACACTCTTGCCAGTTTTAATGCACACTTTTCCATTTCTTTGCTACAAAATGGGCATTGAGACCAAATAAGTAAAAGTAGGTGCACATAAGGAAAGAGAACTGTCAGATTAAATAAACTGTAGCAGACACTTCATTGGAAAGTGGTTCCAGTCGAAGCACATCACGCTTACGTTTTTTTCTTTTTTCATTTCAACTTGAATGGCTCCCCCACTTCATAAAAAGCCTCAGAAGGAATCGGGGGGAAAAATTATTTCAAAGCGTTGTCGCAGTGCCGAACAGCCCGAGGTGTTGGTTAAGCAAGCTGTTTTAATTTGCTCTCCGCTCCATGTTTTGAGACAGAGCGATATGAGGGAATGTAATTGGAGCGAGTGCAAGTGTGGGCCATTTTCATTTCACATTTTCCCCTTGTTCTGGGCCCATGATTGGTGACTGGCTCCCGAGTGGAGAATTATCCTCGCGTTACGGCCCTAACTCGCACCGTCTTGATGTGATTGAGAGGCCGAGCAGTAAAAAAAAGGGCCCGCTTTATATGGTGGCCGAGAAAGCTCTAAAACTTGGATAGAAGTAGCAAAAAAGCGCCCGGATTGTTCTCCTCGAAAGCTAGAGTGGCTGAGAAGGCCCAATTCAAAACTAGAGATGCATTTCCACAAGAAAATGCTAATGTGCTTGCTCATGTTTTGTGGCTGTGACATGAAAACTGACAGAGTAAAAAGACTTTGGCTAAAATGAATTGAAGTGAACGGGGAAAAGAACGAGGGATAATAAAAGCAAGAAAACGACGAGTGCGGGTGAAACAGATTAAGACCAGTGAGGTGGTCTGAGGTGGCATAAGAACCGTGTTGACTCTCGTGTGAAAACAGGTGAAGGAAAGCTTTCGAGTTCCAAATTCCATGTATTCTTAATGGGAGAAAACGAATAGGTTTCCATGGAAAAAATAGCCGCCAGAAAAAGATGAGTGCGGGTCATGACGGTTAGAGATGTGCAAAGAGGCTCAGGGGCCCTCAAATCACATATAATTTGTTGGGGTTGTGAAGAACGGCGGCCACACAGTAAAGCATAGAAATTTGAGCTCCATGTTAGTCTATGGGGGAAAAACAGACATAAAAAAGTCTGCCATTGTTTACGAAGCAACCAGATGTAAAAGTTATTGTAACCGGATGCAATTTGTTCTTTCGTCCCAGGATTCTGATTGGCTGACATGGTCCTACGCGGCTCTTGAAGGCATATTTATCTGGATTTGTGTGTATGAAGTTATTTTCAAAAACGGAGGAGAAAAAATATGTTTTTATAAATACCTGGTTACGTGTATACAGGGCCTTAGTTTGCACCTATAAAGTGTCTGCTTTGCTGACGATGAAAGAGAGAGAAGTCAAAAAGTCTTTTGGTAACATTTCCTTTGCATTGTGGTTAGGGCTGGACAGTTAATTAACACCAACATTTACAACCTCTAATCAATGTAATCCTGCCCATGAGGATTATTTAAACTATTTTACATTCTTTTCTAAAAAAAAATATGACAGTGTGTTGTCCAGACTGTCCAACTCCATCTGTGTGTTTCTTATTACTGTTTTAAAATCACATAAAGATAGGCAAAAATATTTTTATCTCAACTTTAATAGTTGAGCATATTTACACCATGCTCATTTTCAGTTAACAATGAGGGCAAAAAACCCCAAAACTACGTAAATGTTCATGAATCGTAATCAAGGTAAAATGTCATTTAATCGTGACAATGACTTAAGATCATATCGCCCTGCCCTAGGTCGTGTTGTTATTTGCAGGGTCTGTCACCAAGTTGATGAAACTATTTTGATGAAAACTCTTTTTAGAACTTGTGTATTGTCTACAAAACTGCAGTGTGTTTACACATGCGTCATGAGCATTAATAATACGCTTTGTGGTTTTGCACTGTATTTTTCTATGACATTTTTTTGCAGCACAATTATTGTGAATTGCATTGGACATTCTCGGCCGAATCTGGCCGCTTTTCCTGCTTCTTCTCTCCGAGTTTGCCACACGCATCTGAGGCCTTGCTGCTGGAGTGTCAAGGTCCACCTCTTTCAACAGCACAATCAAATGAATTTCAGCACTGCAACGCTTCACACACAACACTGCACTGGGAAACAGGAGACGCAGAAGCATGAGGGAAATAACTATATCTCAGCAAGTGAAACAGATTTTCTTTATTTTTCAGTGATTTTTGTAGGATTTATCATACGTTTGGAAGTACATTCATATCTTGTCAAGTTAAATTATCTGCATTTATGCTTAATTTCAACATTTTTTAAAGCCATATTTTCTGCCAGCACAGTAATTTACTTTTGTATATAATATCTCAAAATAATAAGTGTCTATGATCAAATGTGTCAAATTTTGCTTCCAGAGAGTCAGACTTTGTGCTGCTTAATGTATTTTATTGATGAATAATATCTACATGTTTACTTATTTTACAATAAAACATTGTGTTTATAAAGAAATGAGGGGTGTCTCAAGACTTTTGCACAGTACTGTAGCTAATTAAGCTACAAATAATGTCATTTCATTGAAGCTTTAAAATCTGACCACTAGAACTACTTTCTCTCTATTTTCTAATAATATCAGCTTATATGTTTTTTCATAACTGGAGATGTTCATTGTGCACTGCTGAAAAAGTTTGCATTTAAGGCTCATGATGGTCATTTTCTCTTTATTGCTGGTTTTAAGGCGGCCAAGATGCTCGGTTCTAAACCCAACTAGAGCTGGTCAAGAATAAAACATCTCTTTGTCTACAGTAACAGGAGTATGACAGATCTGGCACCACCTGGCACCTGATTTCCACCTGGCACTAACCTTATTTTAATTCATAGTACTAAGCTATAGAATGTCTCTGCATAATACAAACTCTGAATCTGAATATGAATGTGTTCATGTTAACAGTCTTGTATAGACATTATTTTTGTGGAAAAATAAAATGGTAGCTTTTCGTGGTAAGACTGTGTAGAATTACTTTTTTTTCGCACTTAAAAACTTCTCAGGAATCAACAAGAGTTGATAAGCAATTGGATTGATGGACAGAATCAACAATGGCATTGATATTGATAAAATCTTATCACTTGCCACCCCAAGTCCCCAAGCTCCACACCTAGTCGCCAAGCTGCTTCTTCATGGATGTGGTGTTTACAATGACAAAATAATCACTCACTTAATCATGGCTTCAATGCTCAGACCAGGCAACCCATGAAATGATGCAGCACAAACTCACGCTATTCTTGGATGCAATTCCTCCAAATATAACTTGCATCTTTGATTTGGAGATGAGCTGGAGAATCTCTCACGTCCCTCTTTTGACACATCAGGAAATTACTACTCGCCACGGTTAATAACGTGCAATTAAACCTACCTCAGAACTGAAAATTCCAATCCAGTTGCCATTTGGACATGAAATTGATGAAGCTTTCTGCTCTAGCTAGCACTCGACATGGAGTGGAGGGAGAATGATCAGAAATAAACAGCGAAAAATGAGGAGGAGGGGACGACCTCCCTTGCTTTTGCGGGCCCCTGGTGCGCTTTAATGAATTTAATAAGGCAGACTGTTTGGGCAAGACACTCTCTTCTCTCCTCAACTCCACAGGGAGCCAATCACGGGAGAAGACCTACCAAGATTTGGGGATTGGGGGTTGAGTTGATGGGGTTTGCTATTTCATCCCAGCAGTACTCCATGTTGAGGAAGAGATCTGAGAAATCAACTGATATTGAACTTAGCATTTTCATGAATTAAACAGCCTGATTTGGTGTATTTTTGACATTTTTTCCCAGGACGTTATAAATAAGTTTTGGTGCAAAACCAGAGATCAGAAAACCTGAAATTGGGTAATTAATGGAGGAAGAGTTGAAGTGTGTTGCACTTTATTATTCAGACACAATGTGTACTGAGGAGGGTCATTAACTTTGGAAACATAGTTCTTCAACTGCATCCAAAAATATGGCTTGAGTGCTGTTTATCTATTAATCTTCACACTTACCTGGTCTGGTTTTTATGGAGGAATACATTTGGTAGAAGAAATTTTCGGGGTTTAAGTTACAAATTCCTAAGAAAACATTTACATGTTCTACAATTTTTTCTAGTCTATTTTGCTCTTTAATGTTTTGACTCTAGAATTTGGGCACTTTTTTTTTGCTAATTTATTGTTGAAAATGTGACCTTAATCTTGAAAATGTGGACTTTTGTCTCCCAAATCTATGACTTAATAATGCCAGAGAATATCTGTGTTTCTTTCTGGTACATTTAGGACTATTATTTCCACAATATTGTTTTTTTTT
Source organism: Distichodus sexfasciatus (assembly GCA_032718565.1). Classification (NCBI taxonomy): domain Eukaryota; kingdom Metazoa; phylum Chordata; class Actinopteri; order Characiformes; family Distichodontidae; genus Distichodus; species Distichodus sexfasciatus. The sequence goes on along the minus strand of JAVGVS010000029.1, from coordinate 525,528 downwards.
TTTTGGCAAAATAATGACTTTACAATATCAGAGAATATCATTTTTTCCTCGTAAATTTACATGCAAATTTTTGACTTAGTTATGAATATTACTCTCGCTCAGCTCAAATTATTTTTTCTCTACAATAGCCCTCGTATGCCATCATATGCTTTAGAGTCATTTATGTGGTTATAAAAAAAATTAAACGGACCCCCAAGTGTTCTCCATCATTCATTTACGTGGCAGGTGCTTATTTACCGGGTTGAGGTGGAACAGCCATTAGCAGCAGCATGAGCCCAAAGCCGAGCAGTTGATGGCTCAAAACCAACAGATTTTATGTTTATTTTTTCTTCCTTTTTGTTTTTTTTCCCTCTCTGCAGTCTTTTTCTTCACTTGAACTTGGCAGCATGTCAGACGTTTGTGCACTTGACCTCACTGGCCCACATAAGTGCTTGAAGCATTGAGTTTCGCCTCAGTGGCCGCCGGTTCGAGGTCCCTGGGGGGTCAGTTTGGAGGCCGAGTCCTACAGTAAATTCCCCCTTGCTAGTTCTGGGCAGCGCAGTTTGAACTGTTGGAACAATCGCCCGAGGGGAATCTCATGGGGGGCTTTTGACAGACAGATGGACATCAAGTGGTGAAGTGGAGGTGATATTTGGCTTGCCATTGGGAGAATAATTGAGCAGTGGTGGAAAAGAGTGAAATGAACCACATTCACCAAACATTCTTTTAAAAAAAAAACTTACGAAATTATTAAGAATAGGAATATTTTTTGCTCTTACGCAGTTTTCTGACAATTCTGATATTTAGCAGTTTTCTCGTTTGAGATTTCTGGGGGGATGAATGGTGAACATCATTTTTACAAAAATTGTATTGAATGCTTGTTTGTTGCTTACATTTTTGGTCTTCTTATGTTGTTTAAATTTCCTAATTTTAATAACATTTTATCAGTGAGTCTCACCAAACTTACGAAATTTGTTCTCAAAAGTCACTTATTCACTTTTCACAAAGATTCCCAGTCCCAACAAGGCTCCTTCACCTACCATTCTTAATTTATTTGTTCCTAAAATTCACAATTTTTTTAATGAAGATACTGACATTTCTTCTTAGGTAAGCTCACTTCTACAATATCTCTTACACTATGCTGCTAAAATATCCTTACATTGTTATGGCATCTACCCCATCATTCTTTATGTGGACTTTTACCATGTTTCTAAGCTTTTACATAATCAGTGTTGCAAAATGTTACAGAGTAAAAATGGCAGACAAGGATAATGTGACTCATTCACCAACTGTTTTTAAGAAGAAATTTGTTCTTTAAACCAACTTATGGATTTTCACAAAGATTCTGTCATTCATGTTTCCTTATTTAATATTTGTTCTTAGTTAAAGACACTACAAACATTGAGCAGCACTCTTACTGAATACTATTTATACTATTTAAACATCTTTACTGTCTTATGGCCTTGACTGTCCAGACATTTTCCATGTTTCTAAGCAATTTTATATCAGTATTGTTGTGTCATTATGTCCAGCATGATGAAGTTACATTCAGAGCTTTATTTTTCATCTTTTTTCCAACAAATGTAAAAAAAGAATTTGGTCCAATAAGGCCCAATGAGGCTTATCCTGAACACAAGGAGGTAGGATTATGAAGGCAAGAATGAATGAAAGTTGGGATGAAAAGCAAACCCAACCCCTGGGGGCCGTGGGGGGAAGTGGCAAGGGTCTGGAATCCAGTGTTGAGGAAGAACAAAGTGCAAGACGCCTCCATCTGATGGATCATTTAATAAAGGAGGAAGAGATTCTCATGATATCTTTTAAAGACGGGAAAATTATGTTTTCATTGAGATTTTTCAGAACATAGTCGAGCTGCTAACATGGGTGTTTTCTCTTAATCCAGATCATAAACCAACGTTCAATGCTGCTCCTTCTTCACCTTAGATCAGGTCACAAAATATGGTCAGATTTTTTCTCATAGACTTTAATGGGAATTTTTCACATTTCTCCTTTATCCCTACTTTTTCCTTTATTTTTGCGCCATTGCTTTTTTCTTTAAATTGGGAACTGTAACTGCTGAGAAATAGTCAATTTGGAGGAAATACATCAAACCATTTTGCCATTAAACTCATCCCACAAGTTTTCAGCTGTTATTTCTCCTATTTCACTGCTTTATCTTTTTTGACATTCTTCAGCTATCACACATTTTCTTCAGAAAATACCCATCTAGTACCACTAGTACACCACCATCACATGTCACAAACACTGGCAAGACACAAAGCTTCATAGCTCCAATGCAAGCTTTTATTTAAAAAAATAATAATAAAAAAAAATAAATAAAAATAAAATAAAATTAAAAAACAGACTCAATGGCCACAAAAACAACAAACAGAACTTCTTTCTTCAAATGCGCACAAAACACAGAATAACCGTGTACCGAGAGAGGAAAAAAGGGGCATGCCTAAATAGGAATCTAACTAAACTGAAACACATGTAAAACACTAAGTGAACTGATTAAATCAAACAAGATACTAAATCCTTAACCAATGAATTACCAGAACAGTTCTCCGGGGGACTAAAACAAAGACCAATGAGACAAACAGATCAAGTAACTAGGAACAAAGAACTAAGCAAACACAGGTGATAATTAAACTAATTAATTGTCAGACCACGAGGGCAGAACAGAGGGAAATGACAGACATACCACTCTAGACAGACAAAACAGGACAGGGGTGCCCTCTACTGGGCAGCTGGGGTAAAGTCCAAAGGGAGCCATGACATCGCCCCTTATAGATAAAATCACTCTTCATTTACCCACTTTATCCCTCTCTTGTCGTAATAGAAGGCACACGGATGTCTGAAAGCTGGTTCTAAAGAACATGACAGAAGTAAAACAATATTTGACTCGGTTTGGTGCTGTGTTGATTTAGATGTCCCTGTGAGTGCAGAGTCTTGGCTGTTTCTCCAGTTCTGCATTTAGAAGCTCTACTCAGAGGTTCTGGGGGGATCTGTGGCCATTGTGGGACTCTAATGAAATCTTCAGAGGTGAGACAGTTGGGCCTTATTGAGATGGATGACACCTGTTTCCCCTCAGTGCCAGTTTCCAACAAAGTTTTTTAGACAAAGTGCTTTCTAGAGACAGCACAAAAGCAGGAGAGACCCTGCTGAGAGGAAGGAGTGAAGCAGCAGTGCTGTCTCAAAGTTCACACTGATTTTAGCACCATGTCAAATTGGAAATCCTCTTACAGTGTCTCTGTTGACAGTCTGTAATGAGTTTCTATCTATCTATCTATCTATCTATCTATCTATCTATCTATCTATCTATCTATCTATCTATCTATCTATCTATCTATCTATCTATCCACACATCCATATACCTATCCATTTATCCCTATAAGAGAAACAATACGATAAAACTTCAGCTGGTCAGTTAGCCTAACTGTGTTTTTCCTCTTAATGAAATACAAATGAATATAAACACTCACACATTCAGTAAAATGCCACAGCTAAAGACATTAATCACCATATAGATTCATTTGTTAATTCAATAGCTGTTTAAGAAACTCAACGGACAGTTTCCTTCAGTATCTTCCTGTTTATTCAGCACACACTGAATAAAATGAAGGCAATAGGCAGTGTGTGTGTGTGTGTGTGTGTGTGGAAGGCCGGCAGGGGAGCTGGGTCTGGAACGGTGCGTGAATAAAGTGCTTAAAGAAAACAAAATGGGAGGTCAGGACACCATTGAGAAGGAAAGAAAAAATCCTCATAAACAAACAGTAGCATTTCTCCCGGCTGCAGACTTGGGAGGCGAGCGTGTGACGATCGAGAGCCGGTTGAGGGGCCGAGTCACACGGAGCGGCCATTCACAGCCGTGAGAACGGCGTCTGTTTATTCCTGATAAATCGCTCTGCAGCCTTCCGGCAGCGTTTTATATGAAGTTATCTTAAGCGAGCAGAAAAAAATAGCGGATTTCTCAAATGAAGTCACTGAATATTTTATTTCATTCTCCTGGTTTATGTGGGACAATCCAATTTATTATGGACTGATTATTTACATTGGGGCACAGGGTGGAGAAGCTCTTCAAGGAGCGCCTAGAAGACTAACTTCTCCTTATGCTGTTTACTTGTTTTTTTATTTTTTTTATTCTCATTACTGTTCATGGATGTTCTGGGGCAGTTGGTAGTGTAACGGTTAGGGACTTGGTCCCATGATCAGAAGGTTGCAGGTTCAAGTCAGAGACCGGTAAAAGTACCACTAAGGGTGGGGATTGGTTCGATATTGAGTGAATAGTCGCAACACTACTTATTTGTTGTTCAAATCTAGATTTACATGTTTGAAGAACAGACATGTAATATGTCGCTCTGGATAAAAGAGTCTGTTAAATGTGGTAAATGTAAATGTGTAAATATAAGGGAATGAGGAAATGTCAAGGCCTCAGACACACACTAGCTTCTTTTTCAGGTAAATGCCACAGTTGCTGTGGTGGCACATTGAATTACACGATGGTGTCTAGAGGATGTTTCTCAAATCCTTGACAGATGAGAAGACGAATGTCCAGGCGCTCGGGATGAAAAGGGTAAGAGGAAGAAGTGGATAGAGAGATGAGGGTGTTGGTGACACAGCTTTGACTGAACCGCCAGAACAAGGTTCCCAAAAGGATCAATATCAATTTAACGAGGTTTCTTGAGTTGCCTCTGAAGTTTTTGCCTTTCTTACTTAATCTCGATTGCCCCTTATTAAGCCTCTCAAAGGAAAACTTTTTTCAGCTTCTGAGGACCATGGGTTAGGACTTCTAATGGCAAAGTTACAAATGTTGCTTTTTTCAAAACTTTCTCAAAAATGATTTAACAAATTTAGTAATCTTGCTGCAGGTAACTGCAGATAGAGAACAATATCGATTCAGATCCAGATGAAAGCTCAAATACTGTATCTGCTAAAACGATTTCTTACTTTCATTTAAGGGAGTAAATCAATAGGAGCCGATATCATGCTGATTTAACATGAATCTCTTCCATTCATATAAAATCACGAAAAGCAATTAAATTATCATTTGTTACATTTGATACAATACTTTTCATTCTGTACTCAAGTTCTTTACTCTCATGTTGCACTTGTACTTGAATGTGCACTGGAATTTTACTTTCTTTTTATTTACTTTTTTAACCTTTCATTCCTCATGGTTTGCTATGATTAATCTTTTTCAATGTGAACTCTTGTAATGCTCAGAAATGTTTTAATTAGAAAATGGAAAGCACTTCCATGTGATTCAGTAAGTCTCTTTGAGCATTAAAAAATCTAGGGTTAACCCTAATCCTAACTGGGGTTTGAACATCCTAATTCAAAGGATCAACCCTATTAAATGAAGTGAAACTAAACAACAATGAAAAAGTTGAACCAGAAGAATCGCTTGATGTTGGAAATAAGATATATGTCTAAACACTTTCCATGATTTTTTAAGCTCATCTAAAGAATCATTTTTTAAATGCACTGGTGAGAAATGTTTAATCATGGCACCAATGCAAGCATTCATTCAGACTAGAAAAATACACAGACTTGATGGCCTCAAAACAATAAACTGAGACTCTCTTCTTTTGAATAACACAAACCACAGCACAGCAACATGGGGTACAGACAACATATGAGAGACCAAAAAGGAAAAGACCTGCCTAAATTGGAAACTAACTAACCTAAAACAGATGCAAAAGAATAAGCCTAACACTATATTAAATGACAAACCAATAGATTAACAGAACTGGGATAACTGGAGGTGAGAATTAAACAGGAACCAATGAAACAAACAGAGCACTGAAACAACAAACAAAGGACTGAGCAAACACAGGTGGAACAGATAATTTGACTGACTAGCCAATCAGGATACACATGGGCAGGACAGAGGGAATTGATTGACATGCCACACAAGACAGGTGCAAGACAGGACAGGGGTGCCCTCCGGTGGGGCTGGGGGGAGCCGTCCCACTGGAGCAGATCATTATTCATATAAAAATGATAATCAAATGAAAGTAGCATTGGAAATTATAAGCATCATAAAATAATTATAGGCATCACTCTGCAAGAATAAATAGCACAGAAGAAATTTCACATAAATGAAAATGTGCCTCATCTTTCATCACACAAAACTCTTATATCAAAATAATATTCCGGTATGGGGGCATAGAGCATTTTGGCATAACAGCATCAAAAAATAGTATGCTGAAATCTCACGCTGCAGTAGAGTGTAGTGTAGGACATTGCCACGGGCGAGAAATGCAGAAAAGCAGCGTGTGGCAGTACATTTGCATAATGCTAAGTGGCCCCTACTGGCTTTTATTCATTATTCATTAACATAATCATGACCTGTTTTTACCAATGACGTGTATTTTTTTTCAACACACAGCTTGTTACTGTGTTAAAGTCCACTCAGCTGCTTTCCTTAAAACACTGTACGTGTGGACTGACCGGCGTCTTAACGTCAGTGTGAAGAGTGATGCAACATCCTCACAACTCTCTCACAGCCAAACACAAATTCAATGAGGCCTGAATTAGCAGGTGGGAGCTGGCAGAGATTAATGACACGGAGACAATTGAGTAAAATAGAAAGTTTTGGGATTCACAATTGACTTGGGAGAAAGATGACAAATGTGGATCATCAAGACCCACTGGAGACAGCAGCAGAAGAATGTACTGTACATTTTATGCATTGTTAAATAAGCTTTGATGTTATCCAATTATAATATTTCATAAAATCATGAGTGTGTATATATTTATAAGTATACAAAGTACTGTGCAAATGTCCTGAGCCACCCTTATTTTTTTATTTAATATATTTTTTCAAAAAGCCAGAATATTTAAATGAAATTTTAATAAATAATCATATTTACATGTACAGTATGTTTGCATATTGTAATACATCTCTTAGCAACATATAAAGAAATGAGGCTGGGTGTTCGCACAAGACTGTCAATTTAATATATACTGTTAATATTGCAAATTAGATGCTTTAAATCTCTATCTATCTATCTATCTATCTATCTACCTGTCTGTCTGTCTGTCTATGCTATTATATTATAGAAAATCTGCATTGCATCTTATGCATAATATATATTCTCATGCAACATTTACTTTTACATACGCTCTTATCTAGATCGACTTCCATTTCCCTAATTTCAGGACAGTCTCCCTGAGAGCAACTTACGGTCAAGGGTTTTGCTCAGGGACCCCACGATGGTAGTGCTGAAGGTAGGATTTGAACTCATGACTTCTTGGTCCGGAGGTGAGTATCCTTACCACTAGAGCACCATACATAAACAACATAACAACATAAAGGGACATCAACATAAATGTTCATTGTATTTGTGTATCAGTGTAACATCAGTGTAAATCTTCTACATTTTGCCCCCAGTGGAATTACAGAACCACTTGACTCTGGGTTATGAACCCGTTCTCACTGCCGAAAACTCAAACAGGGAGCAGCTTGGCCCTGCTTGCAACGCAGCCTGCATCACAATAACAACCACACTCAACTTGGCTCAACTCCGCCTTTACGAAGATCTGTGACTTGCTACTGCACGAGCCCTGCGCCTAATCCTTACAGGGAATTTTATGAAAACACCTCCCCAAAACAGTAATTAATGGAGTAAGAAAATAATGGTGGAACGTTTTAATCGGTGGCGGTGGCGGCGTGCGGAGGCGAATGTGTAATAAGCTGTTAGTCATCGGGACATGCAGATGCGCCAGTGTATGGCTCTCATTAATAATTCTGGGAGTAATGCTCATCAGAGGTTTTATTACTGATTAATCTCGCCATCTGTCTGTCTCGCGAGCCGGTGCTGGGGAAAAACATGGCCTGTGTGTTTCATTATTCAGATGGGTGATGGGTGGGGAAGCACCACGCAAAAGCCTGCTGCGGATAAACTGAGCTCAAGTAGTCCAATGCTGCGTTTTGGGCTTCTAAAAGAGAAAAAAAGAGAGAAATATATTTACAATAACTCTACTAACATTACTACTGAGTTGTAAGGGCTGAGAAATCATGATGCATGTCTCTGACAAACCAGAAGTTGTGTTAAAGGTTGTGGAGTAATAAGTGAGAAATGTATTTACAGTGTTGGTGAAGCTACTTTTAAAACAAGCGTTTAAAACTACAAAATACTTTTGATTAAAACTATATGAGCTGCAGCTAAATCAATGTTTATTATAGTAATTAGTCACTCTACAAGCTACACAGAAATAGTAGCTAAATACATCCAAGCTATTTCACAGTCATGTATTCTTGCTTCCATCTAGGCCAAGGTGGACTGCATCCTCTGACTCCAGCTCACAGCTGCTATGAATGTACTGGGACACATTGAATGTGGGTCAATCAGATGCCACTTCTGCCAATTTAGCACCAATCACAAACACCTGCTAGTTGGAAATAGCTGTCTTTGGATAGAGAATTATTTTTTTGTTATAATTTAGCATTTTTCCATGCTTCAATGATATTTGTAAGAAAAAAAAAAACAGTGGCTAGTTACTTTTAAAGCTACAGCATTTCAAAAGCAGCTCCACTAGTTTAAGCTAGTGAAAACTTTTATTCACTGGTACCTAAATGTAAAATTTTATTTATACATACAATAATTATACATGGTCTATATCCCACAAAAGGTGCATTAGAGCAGACTTAATTAAGCTAAACTCAGAACTGAGGAGTGGCTAACTAAAAATAGTGCCACTGCTAACTTAACGACTTTTTTCTCTCTACTTATTGTCTAGCAGAAAATAATGAAATGAAGGGTGACTTCAGACTTTTGACTGTTTATTTCCTTGGGATTATGGCTCTTTTAAGGATGGTTTTAGAGTCTTGCAAGATTTGAAACTCCAATTTTATGGTAACAGGACTTAACATTAACATATCCCTAATAACTGTCATTCCTTGGTATTTATTTTTACTTATTTTAATACATTTAATTTATATTATTACATACCTAACAATTAATAGATGTCCAACAGAAGACACATTAGAAATGAGACAAAAAAGCTAAGCTTGTCGTTCTTGTAGCTAGCTTCTCATCAACACTGGCATGAGCAACTACTTTTTTCCTCTGCAGCTATCAGGGATGACTAGACATTTTCCAACTGAGGATTAACTTTCTTTTAAGGATGGTTTTAGAGTTTGAAAACTTTAATCATTAACATGTCCATTTTAATATTTATTTATTGGTGCGAAATATTTAATTTATTAATGGATTACTATAATTAATTGATGGCCAACACAAAGTCATAGGACCTCAATGTCCCTGTTAATTTTTATTCATTGATACCTAAATATTTCATTTTATTTTTTATATACCTAATAATTCATATTTACAAATAAATTAATGGCTCACATATTTTCTGTAACTCTTGTTTTACTTTCCTAGTAAAATCTAATTTTAACGGTGTATTTCCCAACTTGATTATGCTGTCTTGCTCAGGGGCCCTATACTAGTTTAGACTCTTGTGGGATTCAAAATTCCAATTTTATGATCACAGGGTTTAGTCATACCTAAATATTGAATTTTATTAACATATACCTAATAATTAGTCAACGACCCACTTGAGGTGCATTAGAGCAGAGACGAAAAAAGCTAAACTCTGCATTTTTGAGGTCCTTCAGGAGCACAGGTAGGCACGAATCTCCGTGTTGGGGAGGGAAGCTGAAGACTCGGTCTTTAGATGAGCTGCTGACAGCCCTGCACACTGCTGCTGCTGCTGCTGCCATATTCTCTTTGTACTGCCTCCCTCTTTCCCTGCACACCGCTGTACCACACACATACACATACACATAGACACACACACACTCACACTCGTTCTGAAATGGTAATGTTGCCCTCTTAAAACATCAACCTGCCGTGCAAGCATCCTCTGTTTATGATAATATATACATATGGAAAGATCAGACCGGAGGAGTGAACAGGCGCCAAAAACAAGAAAAAGAATGAAAAACAAGATGGAAAGTTTGACACCTCCACTAAACAAGACAAAAAATAAAAGCATGCTGGGAAGTGGAACTGAGTTCACGGTATTTTCCATACAGTGACACTAGGGGTCGACTGATTATCGACCAATTTGCATTTTTATGGTTGTCGGTATCAACATTTTTTTTTTAACCATTATGCAGATAAAATACATTTAACATGTTTTGAATTGTGCTACATTTGGTTTTTACAAACCGGTGATGCAAAACTGGGACTAATCTTACGATATACTTTTTACTTATTTATTTATTTGTTTGTTTGCTTAACTACAGTATACATGTTAAAATGCTCCCTGTACTTTTTTGTGTTAAGAGCATTATGAAATGTTCTCAGAATATTCTCTTTTTTTGGAGTATTAATTATTCAGAATTTACTCCAGTTTTCACTTTAACAGTAGACATATATCTGTTTAAATTTATCAGTAAAACTTTTTTTTTTTCTTTACATCAGCTATATATCATTTCAAATTTGACAATTTCCATTTTATCTGGTTGCATTTTCCATTTTATTTGAATTTTCGTACAGCAGAACAAATTTAAAAATGAGAATATTGTTAATGTGATTTCTTTCTGTAATCCTGGATTTCCACTTTTGCTATTACCCATAATCATCATCATTAAAATAAAAAAAGCCTTGAAGTATTTCACATCCTGTGTAATGGATTTAGTATGTATGAAGGTTTACATTTTTTGTACTAAATAAGGAAAACAAATGACCTCTTGCAACAATATATTTTTTAGATGCACTACTATATTGCTTAAAATTTGATGCCAATTTTCAATTTTAAAGTTGACATACAGTAAATTGCTTCAAAATATTGTTCTCCTTCATTAGTAATAGTTGGTATCAGTATCTTTTCTTTAAAAAAAAAGAAGAAGAAGAAGGGCTGGGTGATATAACCTCCAATTAATATCATGATTATTTGAATATTGAACCTTGATTACGATGAATGAATTTGCTTTTGTGTTTTTTTTTTACTTATATTATTAGATAAAAATAACTTCAGGGAGCCATTTTATTAATTCATTGTGATTATTATAATAATAATGATTATTTCAACATTTTAAAATTTTTATTTGTTAAATAATCCATTCCCCAGCATCAACAGAAGTATTTAAAAATGTGTTAGCAGAATTTTTAAAAATAATTGAAATAATCATCATGGGCATGATTATGTTGATTAGAGGTTCAAACGGTCAGTTTTGATTAATTTTCAATTAATTGCCTAACACTAGTCTTACCTTTTAGGGCAAGAGTATAGAGAAGTGAAGTGCCTTCAGGGAAACAATTACAGCGAATGAGACATTGATGTACAAACACAAAAAGTATTAACATCCTTGAGTCGTCTCTTGGTGAGGATGAGTGCGGTCCTCAGAACTGACGAGCTTCCTCCTGTTTAAGTGTTTACGCCACTTTAACAAACGAAGGCCTCGGCGGAGCGTCGCTAATCCCAGCTTTTTTGTAGAGCCAACAAGGTTCTTTCTTTCCTCCAGCCTCTACCTTGGAGCGCAGCAGCCGTTAAAGCGTCTGCATAGCCACCTGTGGAAAATGAACCTACAATTATTTAACAATTAACTCCAACGAGCACTCGGCTCTGCAGGTGACGCATTAAGTTTGGGTGTGAATGTAGGGGAAAGGGACTTTAGTCTAAACCAAAAATTACATTTACATTTATAAGGGGCACTTATCCTGATCAGCTAAAATTTCCTAATAAGAGGGACAAAACAACGGCTATAAATAATTAACACAAAATGAAGTGCTGCACAAACTTTTCCACAAATTGCATGTGACCTCTGCAATTGACCCATCCTTGTAGGAGCAGTGGGCGGCTTTTTGACAGCGTCAGGGGAGCAGTGCTTGGTGGTGGTACCTTGCTCAATAGTAACTCAGTGGTACCTTTACTGGTCCAGAACTTGAACCAGGCCACAGGGCTGGCCCACGGCTCCAGTGTTTTTCGACATTACTGCTGTCTTTCCTCTTTCTGGATTGTGCACGAAAGCAACGCTTTTCCTGAATTTTTCAACCCACTTGTAAAACTGAGCCTTACACATACAGCCTTCACTGTACACCTCAGATAACTATCGATGGATTTCTGATGGCTTCTCACCTTTATCATGCAAGAAATTGATGAATGACCACACATCAGCAGTTTCCAGTCGACCCGCCATTTTGAAACCTGTTGGGTTCTCATTATTACATTAGCGAAAGCACCGACCAGAAAGCGCACTACACAGTGGCGGTGCAATATTCAAACTTTTCATATGCATTTTCTAACTTTAGCTTGACTTCCCATCATACCTTTGGGATGCCTATGGTAGGTCTGTCCCCAGTATGTTGGTGTAGAGGTTCCAAAATCCAAAGTCCAGGTTAAAACACACACACACACACATTTACATTACATTTACAGCACTTAGCAGATGCTCTTATTCAGAGCGACTTACATTTTCCTAATTTCAGTGACAGTTCTCCTGAGAGCAACTTAGGGTTGAGAGTCTTGCTCAGGGACCCAGTGTTGGTAACGCCAGAGGTCGGATTTAAACCCACAGTCTCTTGGTCCAAAGGCGAGTGTCCTAAGCCCCAAGCCAAGCCAACCCCCCCCCATACATTATCTGTGTAAGGTCAAGAGATCATAAATTCATCTCACACATATACATTAGCTTTCTTATTTAGTTAGCGTCTCGGTGTCATGTTGATAAACCATTACCACACGCTCTCTCTCTTTCTCTCCTCACCTGTGGAAAATAAACCTACAATTACTTAGCAATTAACTCTAACAAGCTCTCGGCCCTGCAGGTGACACAGAAAATTTAGGTGTGAAGGTCAGGTAAGGGAAGGGAAACCTCTCGCTAATCCCCATCACCTCTTTTTTCCTCCATGTGGAGAACAGCAAAATAATGGCACAATGTAATCAAATCCCAAACCTCTGTCTCTCCACTTAATGGAGAAGAGGGGGAGGGAGAGATGAAGAGTCCTCCTGATCGACTAAAGCTCACAGCTAATTAAAAAAAGGTCGAGACAAAACCTGCCGAGAAGCTTAACCTCAGTTTTGGGATCTGAACAGTAACTAAATCAGAGAGGAGTGAAGGAGTGAAGAGAGATGAAGTGCTACAGTGTTTTAACAGTAACAATTTGCTTACAAGTAAAAGTGCACAAGCTACAGTCAAGCTACGGTTTTACTACAGTAGTTAGCTACACAAGAAGCTGCAGAGGAAAAAAAGTAGCAAACAATATTCGTGCTGTTTCATTACCTCAGACTCATAATGATTTCCAATTTTTTAGCAGACAAACATGAATACAAATTTAACAACTGTCTATTTTACTATAGACATATATAACTTCAAAATATCAGTTATCGGTTTCTGTCACATTAGCCTGGGTTTTCCTCAGAATAGAGGACACAGTTGCAGGAGTCAACCGAAACATGGCGTCCATTTATTATTTACACTCTGTGTAGTTTGACACACTCAGACACAAACCTAAAATCAGACTCGTTTAGTAAACTAAATTAGGTGAGTGACTCTCACTGTGAACACAGCACAGGACAACTCAACACACAGTGCACCACAATGAAACGTGACCCCTGCATTTGACCCATCAGTAAAGGAGCAGTGGGCAGCCCTTTTTGGCAGTGCCCTGGGATGCAGTGTTCGCGGACGTCATGAGTACCTCTGGGTTCCGATGGAGAACAAGCCTGGCTGACAGTGGTGGTGGTCTATGAAAAAAACTCTGAAATGCAGATAACTCCAAGGGGTGGTGGTCTAGCGGTTAGGCCACTTGCCTCTAGACCAGGAGGGCACGGATTTGAATGCTATCTCCAGCACCACTTTCAGTGGGTCCCTGAGCAAGACACTTAAACCCAAGTTGCTCCAAGGAGACTGTTCCTGAAGTTTTGAAATGGAAGTTGTTCTGGATAAGGGCATCTGCTGAATGTCGTAAATGTAATAATGCTAGTGTAACGATGACCAGATAAAATATACTGGGTCAGACTGGCTTAGATGAAAAGATGATTAACAAAAGCAAAATGCAAACCCAGGCTCAGTTAACAGGTGACATGGACCACTGGAGGTGGAGCGGAGGCAGCACAGATGTTAAAGCTCCTTTGTTAGTAATAATCATTAATGGTATTGATCATGGAAAAAATCTATTATTGACCTCTAAAGGCCCATCGGTTACTACAGCAGAGAGAAGTGTAGCTTTTGTGTATTTTCAGTAGCTTATTAGTAGCAAAGCTATTTTTAAAACAGAAACTTTTCCACCAACTATTTTTCTAGTAGTAATGCAGAGAATCAAAACATTACACTGCAACAAGGTGTTTCTGATTGGTGTTGAATCGGCAGAAGTGGCATCTGATTGGCTACTGTGCTCATCACATCGCAGTGCGCTCTTACATTTACATTTACATCATTTAGCAGACACTGTATCCAACTTTCATTTTCTAATTTCAGGCACAAATTTTCCTGACAGAAGGGTTTTGCTCAGGGACCCAGTGAAGGTAATACCAGAGGTTGGACTGAAACCCATGAGCTCTTGGTCCAGAGGTGAGTGTGGCAACCACCACCCTAAAAGAGAAAGAGAGACTTAATCTCACTCTTAGCAGCTGTGAGATGACATCGGAGGATGAAGTCACCTTTGAAATTCAAGCTTATTTTAGCTGTATATATATATATATTTTTTTTTTACAATATTACTCTTAATGAAAATAATCACAATGATTTTTTAATGTCTTTTCATTCTGCTCCCTGAAAAGAAAGTATATCTCTCTCTCACACACACAAGCGCACAAAAACACAGACTCTGTTGTGCACACTGTTAGCAAGCTGTCAATGCCTCCTTGGTGAACTGTGTGTGTGCGTATTTCTGTGTGTGTATTTCTTGGCAAGCTCCTCAGTGCTGGAATGCAGGATTCAGATGAAGGTTTTGACACTGACAGACCGACAGACCGACAGACAGTCAGCGGAGTTTGACAGTCAAGTTGCTCGTCACACGATTCCAGACTCCAGACTAAAATATAATCCTGACTGCTGTAGACCAGACACACTGTCACCAAAATCATTCACCATCCGCCACATAATTACCATCTCCACTCTGATCACGCAGACAGCAGCAGCTCCACGTATAGATCTACACATGCAAAACCCGCTTTTACACCACTGACTGATGCTGTTTCTCTATCTAAACTTTTTGGAGTGTAAAGTGTGTATAAAGTGTGTATCAGTATTGGCAGGACAAGTTAAATAGTGTGTTTCTGGAAAGTGTGTGTTTCTTATTTTGGGGACAAAGTCAAGAATGGTAACAAAATAGTAACAAAACTGGATGAAAAGTAGGGCGTTGGTGGCCTAGTACAGTAGTTAGGACACTCACCTCTGGACCAAGTGCTTGTGGCTTCAAGTCCGACCTTTGGCATTACTATCATTGGGTCCCTGAGCAAGACCCTGGATAAGAGCGTCTGCTAAATGCTGTAAGTGTACATATGATGAAAATAAGGATCAGGATGTAAAGGGCGAAAATGGTGATGAAAAGGATGATCAGGATGAAAATGGTGTCACTGTTTTTTTTTTTTTGGTATTAAAATGAAAGCAAGAAAACTGAACAGAGCAGGATGATATGTTTTTATTGCAGATGTTATGGTTAGGGTTTGGGGTTTATAGGCTATATATGGGGATGACCCCCAAAGTATAGCAAAGTAAGACGTGTGTATGTAAAAAATGATTTGATCAATAAGTCCTGTTGACATGTTTTTGTTTTTTTTTTTAAATTTAATTCAATTTAAAACCACAACTAACTTAAAAAAGTACAACTAAAGTACCATTCCCAAGCACTGGCAGTTGGGTCAAATGCAGAGATCACTTTTGGCGGTGGTGCACTGTGTGCTGTGCTGTGCTGTGTTCCCAATGACAAATAATCACTCACTTAATTCAGTTGTAGCTATAGCTGTGTTTAAGAGTGTTGTGTTAATGCACCATGCGCCATGTTAAAGATCTATCTGGGTCAACCTTAAGTTCTAGCTTAACGTTTCACGTAAAATCACACTGAATATACTAATTATTTCAGTTTATATTCTGTTTATATATTTCTTATTCCGTGTCTTAATTTTTCTTTGTACTCTAAAAACTGGAGCCACGTTGTCTCATCTCTCTGTACACATGTATTGTATATAGCAGAGATGACAATAGAGTTTACCTTGACTTTCATATTGATTGATGTTATCAGATTTATCTGTAAAATGTATATTATTAGAAGGAAACAGCATATTGTTATTTAATTTTTTCAATTTTTAATATGTTCATTCGGTTTCTTTGGCAATCTTTGTGTAAACTGTGTATGTGGACTTCTTCTAAAGAACGCTCAGTGAATGAGGCACGTTGTTTGCAAAAGTTTGTGCATTTTCTATACTTTGATTCCAGCCCTCTGCAATTCTTTATACAGAACTCTTTTATTCCGATCTCAGGTTCACAACAGAGCCTGCCTGGCACCGGCTGGCATTGCCATGGAGACATCGGCAGCAAACTCCGAGGAGGTGAAAGCATTTTGTACATGCCTGAGGAGCTACGTGAGGCCTGGGCAGAGTGGATGACACCCGGTCTCTCCTGATCTCCCAAACCTGGCATGAAACCCACACAGACATCAAATATATTACAGCAACGTGTTATGGAAATAGACAACATATCATATATAGGTTTTATGCAGTGTATTCATATAACATATAATTCTAAAATATAGCAATGTAAATACATACATTATTATTTTTTAAATTGTTTATTACTTATTAGCCCGTAACTATATCTGATTATTACATTGCCTGTGCATTTTCAGATATGTTCAAAGTGTATTGTTTTTATGTTATAAATATTAATTAATACATTATGTTTTGTATGAATTATAACAAGCAAATGCATTGACATACATATTTTTTGATAATAAAAATGCAATAGTGGAAAAGGCACAAAATGTAAAATGACACAGTTATAACTGTATACTGTAAAATGCAAAATTGCTAAATGTAATTTAATATTTAAATTATATGTTAATTATTAAATATTAAACATTTATTTTCAACTCATTTTAAAGAGTTTTAAAGATGTTATTATGTTTAGTAAACGTCTGTAATAGGGTTTATACAAATAATTGCTGCTATTTATTTATTTATAGTTATAAACTCATAGTTTTAGTAAATATAGTTAAAAAATACACTACAATATACCAAAGGCAATTATTTGTATATTTGGAAAATATTTAAAATATGTTTGGCAATATGGGAAAAAATAAGGATTGTATATTATATATTAAATAAATAAGGATTAAATAAATAATGTATTTATAATGTATTTGGACTAATATATTTTTTTATATGTTAATTAAAAGTACATTGTCTATTTTTCAAAGTATTATGCTTCCATCCTCTTCCTCCAAAACTAAAATCATGTTGCAGTGGCTCTCTGCCATAGTTTCTGGCTACAATGCTGCCGAGCGACTTCACTCCCAGTGAGTGGAGTTTTGGCCTTGGTTTTGGCCCGCTTTGGTGTGCTGTTGTTCCCAGACTGGCACCAAAACCCGGTCACCCGTCTCTAGCCGGCACTGTGGGACCACTGAGTGAGCTCGCCACCTCAAAAATTTCTGGGCGTTCTATGCTGTTGCGTGCCGCGCTTGATGCCAGCTGCTGCTGCAGTGGAGGCATGATGGCAAACCTCGGAGGTGAAAAAGAGACGTGATGAGAAAACAAATACGAAACAAAGCATCTCGTACTCAAATCATCTCGTTCAAGATTCTTTATTTGTCACATGCATATACTGGTAAACCTAAAATGTATCTTAGTAAAAGAAGTAAAAGTTAAGATGTAAGCTGTAGTTAGAAGTTAATGTTTGAAACTTTCAGTTTCAATCAGGCATCTTCAAATCTTTTCTGCAAACTGACATATACCTAATTTTTAACACTAACCTGGGGAGCAGTGCTTGGGGACAGTAACTTGCTCATAAGTATCTCAGTGGTAACTTCACCGGCCGTGGATTTGAACCTGATCACAGGGCGAACACCCTACCGTTACGCCACCAACTGCCCCATAAGGTACAGTACTCATATCCTGATAGTGTTCAGCTGGAACAATAACACATTTTTAGCTCTTCCTGTAACTTGTTTTTTTAGTGTGTAAAAGTTGAGAACGGCGCTCAGATCTGTGAGCTGTGAGACATTACACACTTACACAAGTCCCTACCTCATCTTTCACACTCAGAAATGAAAAATCTCATATCACTGCACACAAGAAGACCTCTATTCATAGACTGTAATCCCTCCATCACTCTCATCTCTTATTCTCTATCATCTCTGTCTTCATCTCTCTCTCTCTCTCTATCTATCTATCATTTTTCTCATTTTCGTACTTTTAATCACTCTCTCTTTACAGTTCTCTTTCTATCTTGATCTCTCTTTATCTGTCTTTTGTCATCTCTTTCTCTGTCTTACTTTCTCTTCATCTCTCTCTCTTTTATTTGTTTTCTCTTTATCTCACCTTATTCTCCCCTCTTTCTCTCTTCATCACTCGTTCTTCATCTCTTCTCTTCTCTCTTTTTCTCTCTCTCACTCTTTTATTTTTTCTCTATATACTGTATATTGCATGTTTGTCACACTGAAATGTTTCAGATTATCAAACAAGTTAAATATTAGACAAAGATAACCCAAGTAAACACAAAATGCGTTTTTTAAGTGTTAATTTTATTATTATGGAAAAAAACTATCCAAAACTACATGGCCCTATGTACGACGGCATATTAGGGCCATTGTGTATAAAAAAATAAATAAAACGGGGCTGGGGAGGGGGGTAAACTTCTGAGAAAAAAGTCAGAAATTCTGAGATTGTCATATATTTGCGTGAAAGAACTCGGATGTTCTCTGACATTGTAAAGTCATAAATTTGCGACAATAAAGTCCAAATTTTGGAGATTAAAGACGTAAAATTATGAGAAAAAACTCGGAGATTCTTTGACAAATTGTAAAGTCATAAATTTGCAAGAAAGAAAACTCCAAAATCCTCTGAGATGTAAGTAGTAAATTTACGAGAAGAAAAACTCGGATATTCTCTGAGTTTAAAGTGGTAAATACACGAGAAAAAACTCACAAATTTGCGAGAAAAATGTCAGAGATTCTCTGAGATCAGAAAGTCGCAAATTTGCGAGAAAAAAGTCACAGATATAGGCGTTATATGCTTAAATCTTCTGGCGTGAGTAACCACTCTTGCAGCTGCATTTTGAACATGTTGTAGTACATGTACAGTAATCTAAATGTGAGAAAGTAAAAGCATGAGTCAGCTTCTTAGCATCTTCCAGGTTAAGAAATGGTCTTACATGGGCTATGTTTCTGAGGTGGAAGAAGACAGTCTTCACAACATTGTCAATGTGTTCCTTGAATGTAAGCTCAGAATCAAGAATAACTCCTTGATTTTTAACCTCAGTTTTAGTCTGTAGTGCCAGATTTCCCAGACTATTAAGAACGTTTTTTCTCTGCAGTTCATTACCAACAAGGAGAATTTCACTCTTGTCTTCATTCAATTTCAGTAAATTTCCATTCATCCAGCTAACAATGCTCGCTAGACAATTCACCAGTTTATTTACCGCACTGGGATCCTCTGGCCCTACAGATTTGTATAACTGGGTACCATCAGCATAGCTATGGAAGCTGACTCCATGTTCTGCAATAATTTTACCCAATGGCAACATATATAAAGAGAACAATACAGGGCCAAGCACAGAACCTTGTGGTACACCAAAATGAATATCATGTACTCCTGATACATGGTCCCCTAAGCTAATAAAATACTGCCTTCCCTTTAAATATGTCCTAAACCAATTTAAAACAACCCCAGTTAAACCAATACATTCCTTAAGATGATTTAAAAGTATATCATGGTCAACTGTGTCAAATGCAGCACTTAAATCAGGGAGGACAAGTATAGAAACATTATTCATATCCCTAGAGATTCTCAGATCATTTACAACTTTCACTAAAGCAGTTTCAGTGCTGTGCCCTTGTCTAAAACCCGACTGTAACTTTTCATAGATTTTGTTTCCCCGGAGGAAGTCATTTATCTGTTTAAAAACTACTTTTTCTAAAATTTTACTCATGAGAGGTAGATTGGAGATGGGTCTATAGTTACTGAGAGTAAAACTATCCAAGTTGTGCTTCTTAAGTTGCGGCTTAACAACTGCTGTTTTAAGTGTTTCGGGGAAGATGCCTCTTGCTAATGATTGATTAATAATATCAAGAACCGTTAAAAATATATTGTCAATAACTTCTTTAAAGAAAGAGGTTGGAATAGGATCAAGAACACATGTGGCATTATATAAACAACTTGATATTTTATGTAGCTCAATTTCATTTATTTTATTAAAAGAGTTCATTGTGTGTTTAGGGCTAAAGGTGCAGAATATAGACAGAGATGCATTGATAGGCCCATTTGATGAAGGGGAAAAATGTAAAAGCTGATTAATTGTGCGAAAGAGAGTTCTCGGTTTACTGTTATTTCTGATCATACTTGAGAAATACTTTTTTCTGTCACTGCGCACTGCTTTGTTATAACCATCAATCAACTGTTTAAAAACATCAAGGTGAACCGTTAATTTAGTTTTCCTCCACAGACGTTCTGCTTTATGGCAAACTCTTTTAAGGTGTAGCACATGCTCATTTTTCCACGGAACTTTCTTTTTAACTGATTTTTTCCTGATTACTTCTGGTGCCGCAACATCTAGCCCAGTTCTCATATGACTGTTAAAATAAATCACCTTTTCATCAACAGTTAATGGCTCAGGGGGAACGGGCAATTCGTTCCGAGGAATGGCAAATCTTTCAGCAGTTGTTTCATTAATATAGTGTTTTTTTTTAATGACCTTAAAAAGGCGGTTCATGCTCGGAAAACCTCCAATATGGCTGAATTAAAACAATTCTGCAAAGAGGATTGGCCAAAATCCCTCCACAGCGATGTGAAAGACTCATTGCCAGTTTTTGCGAACCCTTAATTGCAGTTGTTACTGCTAAAGGTGGCACAACCAGTTACTAGGTTTTCCTTAATGAATAAAATCATCACTTCAAAACTGCACTTCAAAATTTTGTGTTTATTTGGGTTATCTTTGTCTAATATTTAAATTTGTTTGATAATCTGAAACATTTAAGTGTGAAAAACATGCAAAAAAAAAAAGAACTCAGGAAGGGAGCAAATACTTTTTCACAGCACCGTATATATACATTTCTCTTTCTCTCTTTCTCTCCCTATTTATCTCTTTCTGTCTCTTCGTCTGTCACTATCTTCATCTCTCCTTTATCTCTCTGTCTTTTAATTTTTCTGTCTTTATCTTTCTCTATATCTCTCTTTATATATATATATATATCTTTTTCTCTTTCTGAAACCCCACCCTGCCTCTCTTCATCTCTCACCCTTCACATCTCTGTCCTTTCATCCCTCACACTCTCTCTTCAGCTCTCTCCCTTCATCCTTCTCTCTTTCTCTCTCTCTCTCTCTCTCTGTCTGTCTGTCTGTTAAATTAGTTGTTGGTCAAAAATGCTTTCACCAAAATCAAGGGATTTTCTTTTGGAAATTTAATAGAAAACAAACAACTGTCTGTCTCTTACAACCCCAAATTTGTCCTGTTCTCCATGGCCTGGTTGCCATTATGTTTTTATGTTATGTAATATTTACAGGCTAACTTATAGAACTGTGACTGAAATACCTATGTCAAATTTATGCTCAGGTTTGAATATTAAGAATTTTAACAAACACAGATGGTTTTCGACAAATTTATAAAACATGAGAACTGCTGCACTGTGAGGTAAACATATAGTTTCAAAGAGTGTGCAGAAAATACCAAGAAAAATTATAGTCATAATAAAGAAAAAATTGTTTTCATTTTCGTTTAAACTCTTCTGGTTGCAGTACAACAAATTTTTATGCTACTCTGCCCTGTTTTTTAATGTGTATTTACTAGAGATAAACAGTGTGCTGATAGTATTTGATGAGCACTTTTTTATACAGAGAAGAACGAACTTTTTTCACTAGTAACACACGGTACCATACTGCAGAGCACTGCAGAGTTGAAAAAGCACTTAAGAGAGCTGGTCTCTGTATAAATCAGCCTGGGTTACTGCTGCTACTGTCCATTATTGATCACGAGACTGTCAGGTGGAAACAACGGCAATGAGGCAGTGAGAAAGATAAACAGGAGGTTCACAGTGTCCATCAGTCACATTCCTCCTTTTTCTCTCACCCAAATGAGACGCTAACGAAGGGTAGCTGAGGACGAGTTGTAAAATAAATGCAAGAGAGGGCTACAATTACTTCCAAGCAGGTTGTACTCAAAGGAGAGAAAAGTTTGAAAGTGCACTTTGTTGTGGCAAAAATAATTCAGTGTATCAGAAAGCCTTTTAGCACAGTGGTGAGAATTCTAGAGAGAAAAAGTCCCAGATCTCTTTACCCCAAACTCAGAGGAACAGGGGTCTCATTTTGATACCCAAAGGTACACTTCTCAGGAATAGAGATGGTCCTTAAGGAGCAAAACTGTGAACCGTTTGTAAGGTGTGAATCCAGATCCAGGCAGGAGTCTCCCTCACTAGACGGACTGGCTGGTCCAGACTCTAGCTCCATGTCTTCACAACAACCCCTAATTACTAGATCAGGACCAACCAGAGTTTTAACTTGCCACACCTTTGACTTCTGGTATTTATAGAGCTTCGATCAGGGGATGGTGGTAGTGTAGTGGTTAGCATTAAACATGGCACGATACCACTTTATTATGTCTAAAACCGATACCGATATTGTAAATTTGAATATCTGCCGATACGATACAAATTTGATACAGTCTCCGGGTCTTTTTTAAACAGAAAACAGAAAATAATGCTTTAAAAATATATATATATGACTGAGATCATCCTCTTATGCTTAAGGAAATACTTGATTTAAATACTCTTTTCCTAACTCAAAAATTCTCAAAAAATATTTTTTTAAACACAGTTCTGTAATTTCAGCCTCAGGAACACAGAGATTGACAGTGAGAGCTGCTGTTGTTAAGGAAATTAAACAGTATAATCATGTGATTTTATTTTGGGGTTGTAGTGAGTTGCGTTGCTTGTTCTGCTCATTGTCATATCAATATGTAGGAATTAGTGTGAATGTTGAACAATAAACCAGCTTTACAGCAGCCAATGAATGAATGACTTCCCAGGCATAGATCGGCCCAATGTCACTGATTATTGCTACAATGCCTCCAGCTATTTGAGTTATTATGTATCGGATTGGTGGCATCTCTAGTTAGGATACTTGCCTCTGGACCAAGAGGTTGCAGGTTTGTATCCTACCTCCAGCACTACCATCACCGGTGTCCCTGAGCAAGTCCCAAGTTGCTCTCAGAGAGAACCTGAAACTAGGAAAATTGAAAGTCACTTTGGATAAGAGCGTCTGCTAAATGCTGTTAATGTAAATGTGAAGCTAAATGTTCGAGGTCTTTAATTGTGGAGTATTGTAAAGTGTGATTTCCTGTCCTTCTTTCCTGTTTTATGAACTGTCCCTACTGATTTCAAGCTATACCTGTTTTATGACTTAGGTCTTGAATTTTTGCAAGACCCAATAGAAAATAAAGACTGTGTTTAAGATACTCCATGTTTGGGTTCACCATGTTGCATGTACCCTGGTCTATGTACCCTGATACATGCTGAATTCAATGTTACTTTTCTGTATGTGAATAATTCTGTCACTTGATTTGTGCAAGGATATAAAGATCCATTGTTTGGTAACTAGATGTGCAAAAATTTTGTTTTAGAGGTACAAACAAGAAGGCAGATAAATATGCCAATGTTCAAGGTACACTACTCATCTTCTGATAGTGTACAGGAAGAAAGAGAAAGAGAAGGGAAAGAAGGAAAAAAACAAGCAAGACAAAATGGAAAGAAAGAAAGAAAAAAAATTATAGATAGAAAGTTTTATAGATAGAAAGAGGTTTAGAGAGAGAGAGAGAGAGAGACAGACAGACAGACAGAGAGAGAAGGAAGGAAGGAAAAACAAGTGTGACAGGAAGGAAGGGATTGAGAGACAGTGAGTTTGGGGAAGGAATAAAGAAAGAGAGAGAGAGAGATACAGGGAGAGAAAGCGCGAGAGAGGAATGAAAAGAAAAATAAGGGCGGAAGGCAAAAAGAAACAAGCCAGAAAGGGGATGTAAGCAAAACACTGACAGTGAGTTTGGAGGAGGAATAAAGAGAGGGTGAGAGGAAGAAAAAGGAAAAGAAAGGATGAAGGAAGGAGATAACAAGTGAACCAAGGGAGAGAGAGACAGGGTGAGAGAGAGCAATTACAGTATATAAAAAAGAGAGGGACAGATACAGACAGACGGATAAAGCCTAAGACAGACAGCGGGAGACAAACGGATGTGCAGTCGGACTGCATGCTGAGATGATGGATGCGGCTCGGTGAGGGTTCACATGCACTTACCACATTATTCCACCTCTGATCATCCCCAAAAAGACTCACACTCTTCCAAATCCCAAATCCCTCCATCATCACTCTGTTATACTCCTCACTCCACACACTCACACACACTACAGCAGTAATAAAAATATCATCCACACTCATTTTTCACATTAAAACCTCAAAACCAAAACCTAGTCCCTTTCTGATATTCCTTTACAAAATCAAACTGAAAAAATGTATTTCAAATTTCCCATTTTGTACTAATAAACTGAAAATACACACAAATTCTAGGAACACAAACAGGAGCCTGTAAAAAATATGAACAAAAGCAAAAATAAAAGATCAAAAGAGTAACTCTTCTTATTGCCAAGGCAAAGCTGTCCATTCTTATAAGCAGTTAAAAAGAGGCATATTTTTAAAGTATGTATAATTTCAGGTGGACAATAACGAAATAAATTTAGTATCTGTACTTCGCTTGAGTAGTATTTTTTGGAAACTTACGACTTTCATACCATACTTTTCAAATACTGTGCTTTTCACTTCACTATATTTCTATAAAGGTTCTCATTGCTCCTTACTTTCAAATCTGTGGATAAAGTGGATGTTTTTCCCCTTTTTCTAAAACATGATTGATTGTTTCGCAGGTGATAGTCTATCAGTAATCAGTAGGGTTATGTAACGTCTGTAGACTGTAACTATAAAACAAAGTTCTGCCATTTTTTTTCTTGCTTAAATTGTTGTTGCTGTTGGAAAGTCATGAAGCTAGAGGTGTAGACCTGGGTTTTAAACAAGTTGGAATGGGTGGACTGTATGACTTTTGCTTGTATTGGAGTAACATTTGAGTAGTGTTATCTGTACTTCCACAGTAATGAAGTTAAGTGCTTTGCGCACCTCCAGGTCACGACAGATGTTCAAAAAGGAATATAGAATGCATATTTTCATTTTTTTCTCCATTGTTTATTAGAGCACAAAATGTGAAGTTGGAAAATGACTCATTATTCATTTTTTAATTTAGGTCTTGGAGACCAATATTTATTGCCTAGCAGAAAATTAGCATATAGAACAGCATGTAAAACATTAGAGTTTAATGGTTAATCAGTCCAGTTGAGTCCAGATTAGGGTTAAAAAACATCCAGACGTTTATTTTCATAAGCCTTGTCATTTTATGTACAAGCTATAACACGTTCTGCTTCAACATCGAATCGGGACAAGGCCCAGAGCAAAAAAAAAAAAGACACTGATTTGTGAGAACACAGCTAAGCCAATTAACGTGACCTGCGCATCCGCAGTGGCCTGTGAAGCCAGGTCTGCTCCTCCGTGCCTTTAATTAAAAAGCCTCTCCGCTTGCCCTCCTCACCACTTGCCCTCCTCTCCTGCACCTCACGCCTGCGACAGACACTGGACCAAAAAAAAGAGGCTTAATCCTTATTAAAGCCATTGTTCTGCAGCAGTGTTAGCTTTAAGATGCAAGGGAGCGAGAAGGTTCACGTTTGAGAGGCAGTCAGCGATGCGTTCTCTAATAGTAGGGTGTAAATCACAAGTTTCATCACAGTACAATATTATACAGATTCAATGTACAACAATTCGACATGTGACGATATTACAAATTGGTTGCGATTCAATTAAGGAGACAAAGATCGATATGAGTAAATGTTAATTTAACACACTTCCATTTGTATCTAATCATAAATCTGCAGCTAAAATATCATTAAGCATTTTTAATGTGGAGTTCAATAGATCTCCTGTTCAATATAAAGTTTGATTACAAGAAGTATGATTGATTTTTCATTTTGACTCTGATTTGTTTTTGTTTTGTTTTTTTTAACCAATGCTGTGAGATCACTGATCATTGAGCACTGATCATTACAACCCTAGCTATAAGGAGTGTTATTATATGTGAGGTATAAGACACAGTTTTTTAACCTTTAAGCAACTTTGTCTTGATTAAAATTGCCATTCATGATATCATTAAAGGCACCATTTTCATTGAAAAGGTACTTCAGGCAACACTCTCATTATTTTAAAGATGCTTTGGTTTGGTACTAAAATCAGCTCGAAAATTTGTAAAACACAGATTAAGCTGCTTGGCCAAAGTTGGTTTTGTGATTAAACCTGATAAAAACCTGAGAGTTTCCACAAAAGCTTAAGATGCTTGGCCTAAATAGTTTGGAACTAAAACCAACTTGAAGGGTTCCAAAACACATGTGAAGCTGCTTGATCAAGCTGGATTGGTTGTGAAATCAGTGTCAAGGATTCCAAAACACAAATTCAACTGCATGGGCACACTGATTTGACTGATTTGATATTAAAACCAGCATCCTTAGTTCCAAAACACACCTTAAGTTGCTTGCCAAAATGGTTTGGTACTAAAACCAGATAGAAAATTTGTTAAAACTACTACCAAACTTAGTTTGGTAACATGTGAAATATGTCAGAAAGATGTGTCTGAAAAGACGTGGAAAACCTGTGAATTCAGTTTTACGACATTGTGGAGGTATGCAGTTTAACAGCTTTTCATGATAGGTCTAAGTAGGGTGGGACTAAAACACAGCATGCCTACGTGGAGAGGTTATGTTTAGCATAGTCCTGTCCAGATCTACTGCTCTGGCCCTGCCCACCTGCATAGCATCAGTAGCCTACATGCTAGCCTGGGCAAGTTCGCTAAGAGAGTCGGTTTCAGCATCTCCATTCCCTCACCGCTGCCATTGAACCACCAAGCTAACTATTTTGTGTTGTCATAAACTGTAAAATATGACATGTGCATGTTTAACCTGTTGTAAAGAACTTCAAATGATTAGTGAACGCATGAGAACACGCAGCTAATCCGTATCAGCTAGCTCAGATGTGAATTATAGCAGTGGCGTAATGCACTGTGAAATGTCAGTTAGCAAACTATCTGCTCTAATCTATCAACTCTGTTTATTTCATCGTTTCTCTGTCATTTCAGCGTTTCCTATGCTGTCCTCCCTCTTAAATATTTCCCTGCCATTATCCTGTGTTATATTCTGTATTAGCTCAGACTGTGCTCACTATCCTGTGTTCATCCCTTCCAGTGAAACTTATATTGCCAAGGCACAACAAGGGAAAATTTTCACATAGATTTACTTGCACAACTTTAGAGTGATCTTTTTTTAACAGTGCATGTGCATGCGTGTGTTTTACAGTTGATGCGTAGGGGCTCTGTAGTACTGGGCGGTACTCTTTGAGCCGACACGCCTACAGGATCTGACCATAGAAAGTACCGCCCTGTATTTTCACCATGTTGAGACTCAATTTTACCTATGTAGCAATGTTTAAATTTGTGATTAGTGACAACAGTTTCCTTGATATGAGGAACTTAGAGCCGATATTATTTTGACGTTACTTTTTTTGAGAAGATGATTTTGTACTAAAACCAAAACTCACACTAGACTGCCTTGTCAAGATTGGTTGATCTTTTTTGGACCAGATCAAAATTGTTTCCAAAACATGAGGTCTAATAGACACATCATTATGTGTGACGCGCCAGACACAGTTGCTTACCATTAAGCGACATTGTTTCAGAAAAAGATGCCTTTCATGGCATCGTTAAAGGTGCCATTTGCAGTAAGCGACGCTGCGAAGGCAGAACTCTTGTGTGGTTACCCCAAACCAGCGGGAAACCTGTGCCATCATCTCATTATTGACAATTATTTCGTAGCCCGTGCTGCTTTAGAAGCCCTTTTACAAAAAGCAGAATATTGCCGTTTATAATGATGGCCATTATTCCCACTCTACTCCTCTCCCTTGCATGCTGCGAGTTGGGACTGGGAATAGAACAACGACTTCCCAGCTCTTGCCTCTCTGCGCCGGCCCAAACCTTTCATTAGTTTTTATGTGGCTAAATAATGAACAAGTGGCACGTGATGAAAAGCAGCTCCAGGGAGTCCGTCCAGTGGTTTGGCCTGTGATTTACGGGACGCTCGTTTCAGGAAAGCCAGCACTGGGATTTTCCCGCCCCACTCCGTCACCCCCCATAGGTTCCTTATTCCTTCTCGGAGTGTTGAAGGCTCAGACAGGATTTACGACCGCCTCCTCCCTACCTCTTGTATACGGCTCACCTTTTTTGTGGCTCTTGCATGATTGAGCAGCCGTGGTAGCGACCTGTGGATCCATCCGTCACCAACTCGACCCTGAGAGCGACTTGGCTGCTGGCGGAAGTTAAAAGAGGGAAGGAAGTTAAGACTGGGAACGTGGAGGGAACAGAGAGAGAGTGTAAAGGATAGTCTCTGCTATGAATAAAAACATTGAAGACCATCATAGATTTCATTCTGGTTATTTAAGGTTGTCCCACGCTTGGCTTTGCACAGTAGGTTTGGTAGTAATACAAAAGCACAGCTTGACCAGCCTCAGGTAAAATGAGTTTTGCCAGATTTGCCAGATAACACTGTGCTTTGGAACCCATGTAAAAAGGCTTTGCTGAGGTGGTTTGGGGCTAAAACTGGTATGAGCTATTCCAAAACCCAGATTAAACTGATTTTCCAAGATGGTTGGTTTGGTTTGGGCACCAAAACCTGCTTGAATGATTCTATTTCTCAGTTTAAGAGGTCATGTGTAAAGTACCCTTTTGGACCATATTAGGTTATGTATTTGAACCTTTCGAGAAGGTTTTTGGGTCAAACCAATGTGACAAACAATGGGTTTAGGGCCAAAAAATGGCTTGATTGAGTTTTAGAATCCATAGTACATAGATTAAAAGTATAGATTCAGCATCTTTGCCAAGTTGTTTTGGTACTAAAACCATCTTGATGGGTTCCAAACCACAGATTAATCTTTATTGGGTCACCAACCCTGGGCAGGTGCCAAGACACCGCAGGGCACACACACTCACACAATCACACTCACATTCACACCTTACAAGGCCAAATCAGCATCACCAATTAACCTATAGTGGATGCTTTTGGACTGTGGGAGGAAACTGAAGCACCCAGAGAAAACCCACGCGAACACAGGGAGAGCATGCAAACTCCACACAGAAAGGCCTGACGGCCAACCTGGGGTTCAAACAAAGGACCTTCTCACTGTGAGGCGGCAGCGCTAACCACTTTGCCACTGTGCCGCCCTACAGCTGTTTGGCAAAAATAGTTTAGCATTAAAACCAGTTTGAAAGGCTTCATAACACAAAGTAATATGCTTGGCCAAGCTGGTACGGTACTAAAACCAGTATGAAGGGTTCCAAAATACAGATTAAGCTGCTAGATCATTCCATTTTCATGAGTGACCGTATATAAAGTAGACCTTTTTTGGACCTGATCAAAAATGGTTACAAAACACAGTTTAAACTGTTTTGTCATGCTGGTTTCAGATGACTTCTTAGGTGGGTCACAGTTAAAATGAGTCTTTATGGGTCAGATTACAATGGTGATTGGCCAGAAAAGGGAATCTGCATTGTGTCTTTTTCATGCTTAACTTTGAATATTTCTGAGGTGGCCTTTCAGATAAAGTGAGTGGTTTTAAGCCGACTACATCATCTGGGAGCTTGGAGAAAGTGGTAAGTACTTAAGAGAGTTGAGGTTTGTCTCTCTCTCCAACATTCCCTCTTGCCATCTGATAGTTTTCTCTGCACTCAAGTGAGGACTGCAAAACCGCACATTATGTGTCATTTTCCAACAGCCAGAGCAGCTTCTTTGCACTCGAGTGTCTCTGATCTCGTCCAAAAGCCTCGGGTCAACAAACGGCCTCGGCGGCTAAAGTGTTTGAAGGGTCTGAAGGGTCTTACAGGTAGATCAAACGATTTCTGTTGCTCCTTTGATGATTCATTTAATAGGCCGTCCCACATTCGCCAAACTTGTTCGTCAGTCCATTTGTCTGTCCACCCGTCTGTCCGTTTGAACCTGGCCCACTTCTCCACATACTCCCATACCCTGCCAAGCGCCGACCGAACGTGATTCCCCGACAAGTTTGCCGCCTGTCGTACAAGCCCGAACATGTGTCCCTGGTTGCATGGAGGCTGAAATTGTTGCAATTTTTAAACGCCAAAATGGACCCAGGTGGGGGCAATCGATTTGGGCTCACCGAGGAGTCTGGGACAGCAATGGATGTCAAATCTGCTCGAAAAATGAGCTCTCAGCCAGGCAGCCAGATTGTCGGAGAAGCCATTGTTGTCGGCAAGCGGGAAAAGGCGGAGCGCAGGACAAGCTCGCCCAGGCGAAGTCGATATCAGCCTGTCAGGCAGCTGCCAATGGCTTGGTTGGCGGTGGAGGTTGCCAATTAGCATGCCCCCTTTCCACGGCCCCGGCGGAGAACTGTGGGAAGCTCCCGGCACACCTGTCAATATTTACCGCTCCCACCAAATGCATCATTCAGCACCATCTGCTCCGGGCACTGAATCCGCTCTGGGACTTGACGTGCTGACACTTATGACGGCTCCCTTCTGATGGTCATAATCAATTAATAGAATTTGACACAGCTTTAAAGATTAACATCTGGGGCGACAGAGTCTTAATGAAACATGAACAGGAGACATTTTGCGTCTTATAGCCTTGCAGAGTTGTAGTTTGTAAGAGAGATTCGAGTGTTGGAGCTGCATAATAGAGTCTTAATTGACTCATGATGGGATTGACGACTTTGTTGCACTTAGCAGATGCTGTCATCCAGGGCGACTTCAATTTCATAATTACAGGGATAGTCACTATGAAGCAAGGGGCCC
The DNA here is from genome assembly GCA_032718565.1 of Distichodus sexfasciatus. Classification (NCBI taxonomy): domain Eukaryota; kingdom Metazoa; phylum Chordata; class Actinopteri; order Characiformes; family Distichodontidae; genus Distichodus; species Distichodus sexfasciatus. The sequence goes on along the minus strand of JAVGVS010000029.1, from coordinate 494,456 downwards.
AAATGTGGTAGATCTGGTGGTTCTTGAGAAAACATCTTTTGTTATCTCATGATTTTGAGAAAAATATATTGTTCCATGAGCATGACTTCTTAATTGGTCTGTTGAAAGGATTGATGACTTTGGTGCTGTTTTAACATTTACAGCATTGAGCAGACACTCTTATTCAAAGCCACTTTCTAAATACAGCAACAGGAGGAACTTTGCTTAGGTTCTGAGCAAAGTTTTAAAACAATTTTATTGGTAGGAACAAAAAAAATATATAATATTCCAGCCTAGACCCTGTGTGTCGCTGTTATATTTCAGACGTCCAGTATACACACGCAGGTGGGAGAGTCAGTTTACTCACTAAAGCAAACATTTATGCTGGTGCATTTCTGAGAGAGGTGAGGGCAAATGACTGCCAGGAGTAAATATGGCATTCATAAACAACAGCGTCTTGGATTTATTCTGATGTAGTGCTGAGTCCGACATGGAGACACATTGAACAGAGTAATATCATGGTGCGCGGCTGCCGAGTTCGGGTCAGAAACAGAGCTCAGGTTTTTGTCTCTTGGTGCAAAATAGATTTTCAGGTTGTGTGTCACGGCAGGTGAGGAGTGAGAGAGCACAAAGGAAGGGAATTAGTGACTGAGTCCTGCTTTTAGAAAGAAAAAAGTCCTAACAGCCCTAAGTCCTAGCAGTACATATGTATATAAATGTGGTTGCTGCTGATGAAAAAGTAATGGATGCACAAGGGGTAAGTAACATGTTTGCATGAGAGAAACATTATTTTCACAAGAAAGTAATGTGTGTGCACAAGAATGTATCTTGCACATAATATTTTCTTGTGCGGATACAACACTTTCTTGTGAGAATGCAAAAGTTGTATTAATTTAAATTATTGTAACTTTTCCCTTAAGGGACTCCGTAGGTATTCCGATGCAACTGCAAGTATTTTTTTATCCTCCTTGTTGCAGTATAAGAGCTCTCTGGTGAGTCTTAAAGAGACTATTCTAGAATGTTTAGATGCACAAGTCTTTGCAGACTGTCAGGAAATTGGCTGTATGTGACCTAAGTGTGCAGTGCTGTGTTTTCCCTTTGGGACGCTCTGTTTCCACTTGAAAAATGAGACGATCACACCACAGTACACACAACGCCTAAAAACTGAAAATTGAAATAGGACGACCTTGAACATGTATTGGAAACATGACTCTCTCTCTTCCTCACACACACACTCACACACACAATGATTCTGCCAAATTCCTCTTTTTTGCCGTCTCCCTCCTGATTGATCGCTGCAGGTCTGGATGGATGAGGCAACGTCCTTCAGCTGCTGTTGCGCCATTTTATCCTCCGCCCTCCTCCCATTCTTCATCTTTCCAGTCATTTGTTACACTGAGCTGGCTCTATTGTTTACTTTACACAGTAAAGTGTGTACTTTACAAACATTTAACCTCATCCTGATTAGTTTTAAATATTAACAGGAACTAGACAGCCCATTTCTGAAGAATTGCCGTGTGCTAAAAATGTAGAAAGGGATTAAAAAAAAAAACTATGGTGAAAAAGTTGAGGAGTGATAAAGGCTGTTTATAAACGTTTCTGATGATTAGTTGTCTAACTATGAGCTGTTAAATTAATGTTAAGCTCAAATCAACCACAAGAAACTAGCACAAAGGCAGCGCCAAAATATGGAATGGAAACCTTAATGGCGGCGCCTCCTTGTGGACAAAATATAGGATGAAAGCCTCAATTGTGGTGCCTCCTTGTGGCCAAAATAGGGAATAAAGACCTTAATGGTGGCATCTCCTTGTGGCCAGAATAGGGGTCTTTTTTACCAGAAGAAAAGAGAAAAATTGGAATTGCAAAACATAAAACAACAGTCAATGTCTTGAAGAATGATGAAGAGCACTCTTATGCAAATTTCATCGCATGCCCATTTATGCGAAATATTAGCGTATTGGATGTTCTTTAATTATGTAGTTGTATAATATTATGCAAAGGTTTTAACCTTTTAAAATACAAATTAAGGAAACAATATTGTCAAATTAGGCCCAATAAGAACAAATAATTAACAGTTACAGAGAATGACTGTCAAATTTATTTCAGGTTTTCAGGTCTGTGATTAAATGATTGCTCATATAAGCAGACTATTATTTTCTCACAGTTGACGCTAAACTCCAGCAAATCGCAAGGTGAGAAGAACGAGGCCAGCTGTTCTTCAGCTCTGCCCTGAGCCTTCCAAACATCTCTAACACAGGCAGATCCATCGATTGTCTTCTCAAACCAGCCCCTTGGCTCCATCCTGTCTGAAACTGAGTCTCTCAAACAGACTGCAGGAAGCAAGGCGGGTCAGAAAGCAGCACTGTGACAACACCCTTCATCACTCAAAGCCAAAATGATGAAGAAGAAGAAGTAGAAGAAGACAGAGCAGAAAAATGCCTTAAAAACAGACATGAGGCGATACGATTGAGAAATTTGAGAAAACTAGGAGTGCAAATCCAAGTTTTGTTAAAATACAATATCATGAATTCAACAGACGATTCAATGTTTGCTGATATCACAAAATCTGCTACGATACAATTTTGATCCAATTCAGTAATCCATATAAGACATTCCTTAACTCAGGCGTCACGGTGGCACAGTGTTTAGCGCTGCCGCCTCATAGTGAGAAGGTTCCCCAGCTGCAGGGCCTTTCTGTGTGGAGATTGCATTCTCTCCCTGTGTTAGCTATGTGTTTCCTCCCACAGTCCAAAAGTATGCACTATAGGTTAACTGGTGTCTTCAAAGGTGTGACTGTGACTGTGAGTGTGATTGTGTGACTGTGATTGTGTAAGTGAGATTGTGTGAGTGTGTGTGCACTGCTGTGTGTTAGCGCCTGCCCATGGTTGGTCTCTGCCTTCTGCCCGTAGTTCCCAGGAAAGGCTTTATTCCCCCATGACTCTACTAGACATTTAAATGTAAACATACTATATTTTAATAAAAATAGACCTCTCATTCAATATGATAGACGTTTTCATTTTGGATTAAGACTATGTGTTTATTGATCATTGAATCGATGTGTTAGTGTACATCAATGTATTGTTACACTCCTAGGGAAAACTCCATCAACACTAGAAAAATCCACACAACATGTACCCTGAACAATCCTAAAATGGTGACAAGTTAAAAGTATATCTTACACAATGAATTTTAACATTTGTTTCATTTTTAGATGCATCTTTATAGGCCAGTTTAAGATGGTGACCAATAGTTTGGCCAGTCAGGACAGTCTACATCAGGTTTTATAAACTACTTCAAAGCTGAAAGTCATCTGTGAAAACTGAAACAATCAGTAGAGACTGTCCAGTCATCAAACAGCAGGAGCTCATTCGCCAACAGTTCTTAAGAAGAAATTTGTTATTGCATGCCTTTATGTTTATGAAAAACATCAACTCATGGGTTTTCTTCAATTCTACAGTTTTACACTATTACACTATTTAAAGCTCTTCAGTTTTTTAAGAACACATTAGAAAAAAACTTAAGAAAATATTAGTCAAAACTAAGTTAAAGTAAACTTTAATGTGATCTCAGCTATATACAGGTATACAGAGAAACAAGTCAATGTGGCCAGTACAAAGAAGGCACACGAAATATACACATATATAAATGAATCATAAAACTAAACTCTGAGCTAGAAGTATGAAAATGTGCCATTTTAGATTTAAGTTACAAGATGTATCTATAAAATGGGCAAATATTGCAACAGCAGTCAAGTGGAAAAAAAAATTCCTGGAATGTCATTCATTCACGCATTCGCATAGGTTTCCTCCGGGTGCTCTGGTTTCCTCCCACAATCCAAAAGCATGCAATATAGGTTAATTGAACACTCAAAATTGACCCTGTAAGGTGCAACTGTGAGTGTGATTGTGTGAGTGTGTGTGCCCTGCGGAGTGTTGGCGCCTGCCCAAGGTTGTTCCCTGCCTTGCGCCTGTAAGTTCCTGGGATAGGCTCCGGTTCCCCGGCGACCCTGGGATTAAGCGGTTCAGATAATGAATGAATGAATGAATGAATGATACTGGAATGTACTTTTGTGCATTAAATGTGCATGAGATGAGTGTCAAAGTGAAACCCAGATCCTTTAAATTGTAAAGTAATTTACAAATCCTGTCCTAGCTCAAAGTGCATAAACATGATGGCCAGTCCAGTAGCCAGCTAAAGCCATTATTCTTTCTTCTTTCTCTTTTTGTGAGCAGGGCCAAACACAGCCATCAAACAAAACGCTAGCCTCAGGAATGGCAAACTGCAGGCCGGTCCCAGTGTGTAAACTCATAAAGCAATTCATAAAGTGAACGGCCGCCCCCATATGCTACGCGGCCTTTCATTTTTTCCCCCTCCAAGCTGTTTTCATTCACCGCCATATTACTTAAGACTTGGGAATATGAAGGAAAAGCGAGCAAGAAGAGAGAGAGAGAGAGAGAGAGAGAGAGAGTGCTCCATTATCTTTTAGAAAATGCCCGGCCTGGTTTTTATTTTACGATTTTAGCCCACGGAGGGCCATATGAAATACATGCAGTGGCGTTTACCAAAAGACTTTGGACCCACCCACCACCCCTCCTTTTTAAAACTTATATTGCAGGTCAACCGTGTCACCAGAAGAAGGAAAAGAGGAAGGCAAAGGAGAAAGTGCTCCTCCCTTTTTGGCCTGAGGATTGCCTCGAGTGCACTAGCGAAAGAGCTCAAACAATGGTTTATGCACCAAATGTTTAGAACAATTTGCTCTTAGATATAGTATTTTATTATGATTTCATAATTTATTTTTATTTTGTTTTGCTTTTATATTTTGTTTTTATTCTTATTAAACCTCATTCACCAAGGCTTTCTGCATTATTAAAGCAAAGTGATTTGCAATTTGTATCTTTGAATCACTCGATTCAACACCACTCAGAAACACTGGTTTTCATAATATTTTGTTTCAGTGTCAACTTGTTTAAAATATGATTATATTTTCTTATTGTGCTCTTATTTTATGTGTATTTTTACTGATTCTATTTTGCTTTCATAGTTTGTTTTATTCTTGTTCTTATTACAGTTTTACACTCTCTGTAAAGCAAACATGGATGTCTGAGTTTACTGAAGCAAAGAGATTTGGCGTTTTCATTCCAGCTCTTCATCGCTAGTGTTTTTCCAGCAGCAGGTACAAATCACAGCCGGACGACGTTAATGCATTAATCAGCAGGGTTTGGGGTCGACATCCCCCAGTAAGAGAGGAGAGAGTCCTTGAAATCCAGGCAGAGCAATAAATCAATAGCGTTGGAGAAGATACTTTTAAGCGGTGGCTTTTCAAGCTACAAGCTGCTTATGATTAAAAGTAGCTACAACCGAGCTCCTGTTTTAATAAAGTAGCTATGCTAGAAACTACTGACAAAGTAAATAACTACCTACAAGCTATTTCATCCATTAATCATTTATATTACTTGCAGAAGCAGATTGGATGAAGTCTTTATTTATTTACTTATTTACTTACTCGTTAATTTAAGTAACGATATTAGCAAATAGGCAAAATGTTACATTTTTACATTAAAAAAACAGCCTGCTGTTTCACATTGGCGAGACTAGCTTTTTTGTTTGAAGGCTGTGTTTGCTGATGCTATAAAAAATATAAATATAATAATAAACAAGCAAATAAACATTTGTGTTGTATTATATTTTGACCAACAGTAAATAATGAGAGTCAATATATATATATAATTATATATATTTACAATTTATACAATGTAAAGTCAAATCACATAAAAGTTTTCAATTAAGTTTTGAAAAGTACACTGTTTAGATTTTCATTTGCAGTTACACTCAAATGTAAGTTTGCCTTTCAGGGCCATACACTAAAAATATTATATATATGTATTAATAAATTATAAGTCATCCGGCCGAGGACTTTGTATACGGAGTAAAGACAGTCCTTCAGATCAGGCAGAAACAATCACTCAGACATGTTGGGAAAGCTAAATATAAACACTAGCTTTTCAAGCCAAAAATGACTTACGCTTAAAAGTAGCTATATTTTCATTCTTACCTGCCAATTTCAACATTTGGTTTATTAATGTGTTCTTATTTAATGTTTATTTCTGTTACTCATATTTTGTTTCTGTAACAGCTTCCTCCATTCTGTACCTCTGGTGGCCACTGGCGGGCATTGCTAAGTTGTCTCATCTTGTCTACCCGTCAGTCATTTCCTCTGTCCTGCCCTCCGTGTGTCCGATTGGATAGAATCTTGGTTTTATCATTAAGTATTACACCTGTTCTTGTTTATATCTTTGTTCTTAGTTTTACCAGATGTTTGTTCAGATGTAGTTCCTTACTTCCAGTTTAACAATTGGTTATATATTTAGAATCTTGTTTGGTTTAAGCGGTCTCCTCATTTTTTTGATCTACTTGCTCGCTCAATATTTAGGCATGTCTATCCCATTTGTCGGTCAGTCCACTGTTGCGTCTCTTTAACGTGTGTTCTTTGACCTGATATGTTCATTTTATTTTGGTAGCCAATTTCAATATCATATAATCATAGTATATAATAGTTTCGTTCTTGTTGTCCATCATTCAAAAAATATGTTCTTTCTTGCATTTGTCTTTAAATTTGTTCTTAAAAGTTCATATTTAAAATTCAATGATTCAAATAAATGCAGTTATGAAATTTTTTGTCCTAAGGTTTTACTATTTAGAAATAATATGGTAGTCTGAAATGATTGGATCTTGGCGCTCTTGGAACAAGGGGTTGTGGGATCAGGTCCTGCACTCAGCAATACTCTCATTGGGTCCATGAACAGGAAACTGTCCATAAAATTATGAAAAATAGATAAAAAAGACATTTCTACTTAGCAAAGTTTGGCAAGATTGAACCCCAATGTTTTTGTACTATTAGTTGCATTTTCATTTTGGTGTACAGCATACAATGCTTTAAAAACTAGCTAACGAAAGTCCTTGAGATCAGGTGGAAGCAGTCAGTGTCGGTTAGGTGAGAATGATAGCGAAACTCCAGCAGCTCATCTCCATAGCTAATGATGTTTTTTCAACTCGACCTCGGCCTCGAAATAAGCGTGGTGTTTTCACGTTTATGTGAAACCTTCGATGCTTGACAGACTAATTAAAAAAAAACGTACTAACATTACACTGACAATGAGATGAAATTGAACAGACACACGTTTTCCCAACGCACTATTGTGTAGAATTTTGCTGGCTGCTCCTCACTTTTATCACTTAAATATTAATTTTTCTCCCACATCTAAAAAGAACTGATAAGAGTTTGACTTGTGCTTGCAAAAGTCAACTCAATGTCATCCAATCAATATCATTAATAGAAAAGATGCTGTATCCATTGAACATAATGAACATATATTATTTCTATTTGTTTGTTTGACGGTATAATAAACATTTAAAAAATAAAAAATGGAAAATGATTATTTTCATTATGATAAATTGGCCCATTTTTTGGGAGTTGGGAATCAATGATTACAAAATAAACAGACTAAAAAACTAGCAGCACAACATGAAAATGGGGAGGTTGTGGTCTAATGATTTTCGCCTCTAGACCAAGCGATCATGGGATTAAATCCTACTTTCAACACTACCATCGTGGGGCCCATAGAAGACCCACTTAAGTTGCTCCAGGCAGAATAATGTCCTGGATGTGGCTCTGAATAAGGAGCATCTGCTTCATCTTATACTCTGGAAATGAAAAATAACATCTATATTGTCTTAAAGGCAGTTTACTGGTGGCCATATTTGTAAATGACTTAGAAATACGTGTTATGGAATATTGCTTAAATTTTCGCCTCAGTAATTTAAGAGTTTCTATCGATTTAAGCAAAAGAACTGTAATTATATACAAAGATGAACGATTTCACTGTTTTTGATTTGCAATAATAATTTGTAAATCTCCATAAAAATATGCAAGTAATGAAGGAAAAAATCTGTAATGCTGTAGAAGTCAGTTAAATCAAATGTCAAACACTATAGTAAAATAACATATACCACAATAATAATTTATTTTTTATTGTGTGTTTTTACATTACACACTTAACTGGTATATAGTGATTTTCTTATGCAAAATAATAAAAGAGCATGTACTACTAAATCTGCTTTTACAGTATCTTGCAAGTTTATCAAGTTTTATTGAGTCAGCATGCATCTTTCTAGCTGAACAAGCTCGCTCTTTGGGGTCCCTAGCGTAGAAGAATCTCCAGTGATTTTTTTGGCCTCATTGAGGCTCTTCCTCCTGAGACTAAACACCGCCGATGTTCTCGCTGCCGCCTGAAGTGGCTTGTTCGCTCTGGCAGCAGAGGTTTGCTGTCTAAAAGAAAGGAAGAAAAAACTAGACAACCAAAAAAACCTGTAACAACTACACAACAAATATTGTTCATTTTTTCGCTGTTTGGAGCACCGCAAAGATTGACCAGCGAAATATGGGAAAAAAAAATGGTCAAACCTGTGAAAAAATTTTAAAGGCATCACACTCTCGCTTGTGACAGGTGTGCGATCCGCCCAGGAAAAAACAGGAGGAAGGAAAGAAAAATGATAGAAAAAAAGCATGTAGGATGTGGAAGATGGAGGAGTGAAGTTAGCGGTGTGAGACGTTCTCTCATCACTAATGGCGATGAAACAGGGCTTGACTCCCGTCGGGAGAGTCAGCTAATACAGATGTAACTCTTCATGTTAACACACCTCTGCCTCTCACTGCCTGATTAGACCAACACACACGCACACACACACACAGAACCAGTAAAAAGGTATCACTGAAGGTATTCATGAGCAAGGTGCCGTCCTCAGCACCAACTGCCTGCTCCTTCATGGATAAGTCAATGCAGAGGAATCACATTCTGTTGTGGTGCACTGTGATCTTCCAGCCGATGTGGCGTGTTCACAATGACCAAATAATCACTCCTTACTTCACCTCCCTTTCCTTCTTTCAGTTAAAAGTAAGTAACACATCAAGATTTTGGCCTGTGTGAGGACAGACACGCTGTTGCAGCTTGCTATCTTTCCAACTAGGGCTGTAACAACACAGTGATCTGCACTGACAAAGCAAATCAGTCAACACCATCAATCGAATGAGAACACTGATCAGATATCATTCATATTGTAAGATTCACTTTATACTAAACATGGAGATGTAATTCATTCATTCATTTTTCGAACCATAATCCCAACTGGGGGTAGGTAGAGGACGGACTCATTCTGATCATGCAAGCAATAACAAAACCATCAACAATTCTTAAATAATTACTTTTTAGCCTGAAAAAGGCTATATATGCATAAAAAACTATAAACTGTATTCATCAAATGAACGATTTGATGTTGATGAATGTTTCTAACTGCATATATTTTTTTGCTTTTATTTAGAAAATTATCACCTGTTGTTGACTCATAACCAGCTCCCAGTTTACCATACACTAACAATGTGAGCGTTCACCGGCCTGAGTTCTAATACCTGTTAATAATTTTGCACGGCATGGGCTCACACTTCATGTTCACTCATTCATTACCAAAACCAGAATAACAGAGCAAGATATCAAAAAGGTCAAGAGTCGAAAATAAATCAATTTTAAAACAGCAATCCAGGAAAAAACCTATGCTTCTAGATTTAAGTGCCTTGCAAAATATTTGTCGAAAACTCTAGAATCACTAGTGTTCTAGTGGTGAGGAATATAAATGCCCACCAGGAACGTGGAAGACTCAAACACGATGGTATTGAAATTGGTTTTACTATGGCTACATTTCCACTTTCTTTGCATCAGACTGGAAAAAATTAATTAAAGCAATTCGCTTGCAAAGGCGCCATGAGCCTCTGATTGAGTGAGAACAGTCCAGCCCATATGTCAGAATTCTGAAGAGATAGCCTGGGTTCAGGAGAATCCTGGACGTGGTTGTGTTGTGGTCCAGTCACCAGACCGGATCAGTCTCCATCAGAATCAAGTGTGTGTGTGTGTGTGTGTATGTGTGTGTGTGTGTGTGTGTGTGTGTGGGTTTACAATTGATAGCAAAACCTGCGACGCCCGTCATTACGGGCCTCATTAATCTTCCAGCGTTACCATGGCGACAGTCACCAGTCAGCGGGCCTGTGCTGCTCATTTCCACAACAACAACATCAACAACAACGACATCAGTAAGCACAAACAACCACAAGCACTTCCTGAGTGCAATTATGGAGTCAATGCAATTTAAAAGTTTTAAGTGATTCAAGTCTAAGGAGCTGTAGAATTAAAGTAATTTCAGTCTCGAGAATTTAAGTAAAAGTCTCATTAGATCTCAGGTGAACTAATGATAGTAGTAGTGAAGTAAAAAAAGTAGGTGATAATGATTTTTGAGTAAATCTGGTACTCCAGTACTACAGTGGTGGAAAAAGACCCATTTAGTTAGAACTGGAAGAAAGAACAACACAAAGTACACTCAAAGAAAAAACTGGTTCTTCATTAGTGCTCTGGAGAACCTTTTTATGATGAATAAACCTTTTTATATTGTTTAAGGTCCTTTGGAGAACTGAATGCAAAAGGAGTTCTTTTAAGTAACACCTCATATCATTTTCAGTGCTTTAAAAAGCTTTATGTTAAAGTATGACCTTAATGACTACTGACTCTATGCCCTAACTCTGTACTTCATTTACTTGTACTATGGTGCAATTTTAATGGTAACAGATTATATCTGCCAGCTGCCCTTCAGAGATCAGTTATCAATATTGGCAATTTATAAGGGAGTAATTGATGCTTATTTCTTTTCAGTTTTACCAAACACTGCATTGAAACAAATGGACAAATTATTACATATAGCACATAATGAACACAGATACAAAGACACAAATAGTAATTCTTTCATGATCACTTAATGATAAATGGTTCTGCAAAGACCAATGGGTAAGGTCTTTGTAGAAGACAAAGAAGGTTCACTTTCTGGTGTCACTATGAACAACCACTTTTGGTTCTTTTATTTTAGGAATGTAACAAAACATGTTTTCAAGTTCTCGCATACCATACTAATACCTGCTAATTTGTCACAAATATCATTGGAAACAACATTTTTCCATTTTGCAGTGTTATATTTCCCAAATATTGCTACCTTTTCATAGATGTATTGAAAATTCAGGAAATTATGCAATTTTGTAAATGCAACTTGTTTCTTGAGGACATTTTCTGTTATCCTACTATTAGTTCTGGAAGAAAACATTGCCAAAAACACCCAATAACTATGTCAGTGTTGAACTGCAAAACTGCAAGTACTGCAGAGTTAACTAAAGCTGGATTTTTTACATTTTAAATTATTGTTAGTAAAAACACTCCAGATGGAGTTTAATTAGCACTGGTCAGTGAGAATGTTATAAACACTAGAAGTGTTAAGTGCTTGCCTGAGAGTGGATTTAAATTGACGAATTTTGCAGGTGTGAAAAAAACACTTTTTGCCTTGAATAAGTAATGCCAACTATTATTGTTTTTTAGTCACAAGGTGAGATGTGTGTTTTCAGATATCATAAAAAAAATCGCTATCCATCCATCCAAGGTTAATAATAATAATAATAATATGTAATAATAATAATAATAATAATAATAATAATAATAATAACAGGTTTAAATAAGCATTTTGTTAGTTTTGGAATGATGGTTAGGTCATTGAATATGTGTTAATTTAGATGTTTGACTAGTGATGGGGTTATGAGAGGGCAGAGGAGAAATTAACACTTTATGTATAACTTGATTATTCCTATATAGTTTACAGACAATGAGTGTGTGTTCTGTATTAATTGGCTTTAACACAATTTCTTCATGCCCTTTAACTTGCCACTGTCCTTAACTTACCTGACTTTTCACTAAATTCTAAATACAGCAACAGTTGCCGTCACCAACGCTGCGTTTTTAATATAAAAAGATTCGCAGAAGGCAGTTTAATGTCTTATTTGTTATGTATTTATGCAGCGTCAGATGAACGCTTTTACCCCTTTGCCATTGTTGTTGGCAGATTGTGTAGAAGTGCTAATTGGTTGGAAGAGAAAAGAGAGTGTAATTAATTTCAGTCTTCTCTCATCAACGCTTCTTTCCTGACACCTTCTCACAACATCCTGAGTAGCCTCTCCACCTGAGCACAGCTTCATCCAGCATGAATGCGTAATCGAGGTGCGATAGATGGATGCATGGTTCAGATTACAGCGGGTATTGGGAGGTGGGGGTCTGACCCCTTGATCAAGATCTAGACACCCCCTACACACACACACCCACCCACCCCCCGCCCCCACAAGAAACAAAAATAACGGTTTTATAGAGAATGAAACATTTAGTATCTCTAAAAACATATATGATGACACAAATCCCCTTCCATTCTCCCCATGCAGGAAGACTGCAAATGTAAAAGGATTTTAGACAGTCCTAAAGTCTAACTTGCTCAAAATTTTACAGCTTCATTTTCTTCTTTTAAGGCTTTGATCTACGTATAGTGATTATTTGTCATTGTGAACACACCACAGCACAGCACACCACAACAAAATGTGACCTCTGCATTTAACCCATCCGTGAAGGAGCAGTTGGCAGCTAACAAGCACCCAGGGAGCAGTGCTTGGGGACGGTACCTTGCTCATGAGTACCTCAGTGGTAACATTACAGGCCCTGGATTTGAACCTACAACCTTCTGATCACAGGGCGAACGCCCTACCGTTGCGCCACCAGCTAGCATCTAGAATTATTCACCATCGTCTTTCAGAGGCTGCTTCAGTTAACGTTAGTTAGTCAGCTAAGATAGATAGATAGTTCTATAGTTAAATCAAGTGCTCAATGGATGGATAGATAGATGAGTGGAGTGATTAAAAAGCTCTTTTATGCACTAAATTTATAAAAGAGAGGACATCTGAAGCATACATCTCATTGCCTATCTCTATTTCATCTCTCTCTCTCTCTCTCTCTCTCTCTCTCTTTAGTTCTCACATCCTCTCTGTATTTCTGTCTTTTTCTATATACTTTTCTCTCTACATTGGCCACTTTCATGCTGTATGAGCCTAATGCAATTACATCATTACAGCTCTTGAAGATCAGCAAAAATAGTGAAATAGAAGGTGTCGAGAAACGTCAAACTGGACATGTTTTCTCATGGAATAGTAAAAGAACAACATCACTTTTAATTCCGGCCCTGTCCAAACCAATTGAGAAGTGTTTAAGCAGTGCAGGTAAAAAATCAAATGAAGTGTTTGCTTAAATTGGCAGAGGGAACTTTGAGGAAAAACTCCTCACGGCTCTGGTGCGTGGATAATGAATTATCGGGATTTTAATGAGAGCTCTAGCTCAAGCGTCCTCGAGGGCCCAGTGTTCCTCAGGTGCGTGTTCTCGGCCCTCACCACTTCACCTGATTTCACTAATGAGCTCTCATTCTTAATGAAAAACCAAACCTAATTATGTGGCGTGGTGCAGGGCTCGATCTAATAAAATACACAGCGACTGACCCTCGCCAGACCGAGTTACATGGCCGTAATCCCCGCCGTTTGGAACGGTCTCGTAAGTGCAGAGATCTCAGTTTCTTTTTTAGGTTATTATGCAATGGTTGTGTGTACTCAATTACATGCTCAGAATTAGATTTCCTTGGCTGGGGAAAAGATATGAACACGTGCCATAAAAAAGCGAGAGGCTGCTTTGTGAATAGAGCTATTTACTGGAAGTTTTTTGTCAAATTTGTAAAAATAGCCAAATGTGAAGGAATGCACACGGATAAGGAGAGAATGTGTGTACAGAGGGACTGCGTAAATAGGACAGGAAACTTGGGGTCAATACATTGGTTGCTGGGTGAAATAGGACAGCTGTGATCAATATAATGCATCTGCATGTCATAAATTACATCTAGGAAATACATGTATCAATACTGCAATGCTGTGTTGGTATTTATGGATTTATTTTAGATACAAATGTCACTTAGACATCTAGACATTTACTGCATTAATGAATAAAGCAAATATTGGTGACAGCTGGTGTCATTATCAGTGTACACAAAGATTATTAAATGGATGGATGGATGGATGGATTGGTGGATAAATAGAATGACAGACTGACTGATGAAGTGATGACAGATAAACTGATGGGTGGATTTTTTGGAAGCAACAGGTGTGAAGGTAGATATATATATGGATGAATGAAAAGAAAAATGTATTGATGGATAGATGCATAAATGGACAGGTGATTAGATAGAAAGATGTATATATCAATGGATGGGTGAATAAAGAGATGAATGGATGGATGAATGCATGGATGAATAGAAATACAGACAGGCTGATAAATAAACAGACAGAAACATTGTTGGATAGAGAGATAAATAGATACATGTATAGATTATAGCAGAAGTAGAGGCAGATGGATTGATGGAAAGATGTATAAATGAATGGATGGTATTCAAATGGATGAGTGCATAGACAGATAAGATGCATAAAATTGATTAATAGATAGATGAATAAAATGAATGGGTGAAGTGTTGGATGGAGAGAGATGGATTGATGGATGGATGATCAGATGAATGGATGAAAAGACATGAAGATTGATAAAATGATGGATGGACCATACAAGTAAATAATGGATAAATATACAAAGAGATAGATAGATAGATAGATAGATAGATAGATAGATAGATAGATAGATAGATAGATAGAGGGATGGATGGATGTATAGCGGCATAAATGTATGGATAAATGCATAAATGGATGCATGGATAGACAGACGGATGGATAGTAAATACTGTATACGGACAGACAGACAGTCTGTAGTTGTGAGATTGCATCACCTCTAAACAGCACATTTTTGTTAACTTCCCTCTAAATTACACAATAGCTTCAGTTTAGTGCAGGTTTGCCCTGGAGGAAACACCACACAACACACACACACACGCACATGCACACATGCACACATGCACACACACACACACCACTAACAGAGGTTTTCTTGATACACGAAGAGTAAAGGAAAGACAGAGCAGCCCCAGAAGACCGACCTGTGCCCTGCGGTGCCCGGGTTGGAACAGAGCTTACGCTGGAGAAACATGTATTTTTCTCTTCGTGCTGTCTCCGGTGTTAACGAGAGACCTGGGGGAGGGTCAGGCCTGCTGCTGAGAGCTTATTAAAGCATCACTGCATACCATTCCAACGCTTCTTTTTAAAATAAATCCTGATCTGCTTTCAGCCGCCAGCGTTGCCCCTGGCACCTGCCCCGCGTTCCGCACCGGTGTTTGCAGCAGGGCAGAAACGTGAAGCTGAAGTGTGAGGTCATTGCAGTGCTTTTGAGGAGCAGGTGTAAATATTTCAGATCGAGAGGTCAACATGACAATAAAGCTGTTTTCCTTCGCTTGACCGCTGCGGACGACGCCAGTCATGGAAAGCCTAACTACCTCACTCAGGCATCAAAATTCGAGTCTGTTATTATTTTATTGTCAGTGGTTCCAAAATTGACAGTAAAATGACTATGATTTACTGCTGGTCAGTGTTGGGTAGTAGCTAAGTAAAATTATGAAATGGAAGTGGCTGCAAGATGGAGTCAGAGGATGGAGTCCACTGTGACCAATATGGATGCAAGAATCCGTGGCTGTATTTATGAAAGTACAAGAATCTTAACGATGAAACGGAGAGAAAGAACACATTTGAACGTAATTCCGGCAAGTTGACAAGTCCAAAAACTCATTAAAACCATGTGATTTGACATGACATTGTTAAAACATTTTCATATTCATTTTGTTTTACATGGTACTTTTTATTGTAACTACTATATGAAAACAGTAGCTTGGATGTAGCTTAACCACTTTTAATCGTGAGTAGCTTGTATCTTGAAAAGCTAAAAGCAGCTTCCCCAACACTGCTGCTGGTACTGAACATTTTAGTCAGTACTAAATTGATATTTTAATAGTTGAATCCTTCACGCAATCATGTTGCACCATTCTTGCTTGTGCCAACATTCTACACACTGCTAGCAGTGTAACCTTGAAGCGAAAGTCTGTCCATTCCTGCAGGACTCCATCATTACAGCTCTGACCCCTGTACTGCTGACCTAACTTAAATTAATTGGTGATTAACCCTATGAATTTAAAAATCTTTGGACTCAGGTGGATGCTGTGCAAGAAGTGGTTATGTATAAAAAGCAAAAATAAAATTAATATAAGTATACTTAAGATACAGAATATGTTTAAAAAATGTAAACAAAAATTCTGTATTATGTGCCTGTGTTAAAGGTTCTAATGTTTAAAGGTGAAGAGTCTCTTCCTGATAACAATGTTTATATATATCAGGGTGCTGAGTGCTGCCACCTCACAGCAGGAAGATCCTGGGTTTGATCCCTGTGTCAGCCGTAGGGCCCTTCTGTGTAGAATTTGCATGCTCTCGTCGTACTTTCTCTGGTTTCCTCCCACAGTCACATGCAATATAGGTTAACTGGCTACTCTAAACTGGCCCCCTTAAGTGTGAATGTGTGAGTGTGTGTGCCCTGTGGTGTGTTGGCGCCTGCCCAGGGTTGGTTCCCCCGACCCCGATAGGGATTAAGTGGTTCGGATAATGAATGAATGAACGAATGAATAATTATGTGAGGTTTCACCTGTACTGGACAAAAGTGCAAATGGACTTTGCACACAGACTCGGCTCTAACTGCAGATTTGGAGATACGGAAAGTCCATGAAGTGGTGTGAGATTCCATTGTCCAGCTTTCTCTTTTAATTTTCCACTTCATTAACAGCTGCAGTATGAGAGCTGCCGGCCGTGAGGGTGGCTGTCCCTGCAGCCATCTTTACCAGCGCATTTATGAGCTCAACCTCAAAAAATAACATTAGCACAAACAGGCTCGAGCTTGTTAACAGCATAACGGGAGCTATTTTAACACAGGCCGTGCCCCATTTACTGAGTATTTTTTCAAAATCGAATCAAAATCCAAAAGGTATGTAATTTTTAATCAAATTTCTTTCCCGAAACAAAAAAACAACTAATAATTTTTTGTTATAATTTTGCATTTTATGTCACAAAATAATCAGTATATATGCTGCAATATATAAATATGCAATATTTTAATCATTAGAATGAATAACTTGGCAATAAGGAAGAAAAATACTTTTCTTCATGTAACTTTCATACTTTCTTCCTTTTTGCAGTCTTCTACATGTAATGATTGCGTCATGGTCATTGCCACTTGCATTCAATATTTCTACTGATGTAACATTATAATATTGAATGCAAGTGGCAATGACCATGATGCGATCATTACATGTAGAAGACTGCAAAAAGGAAGAAAGTATGAAAGTCACATGAAGAAGAGTATTTTTGTTCCTTATTGCCAGGTTATTCATTCTAACGATTAAAATATTGCATATTTATATATGGCAGTATATATACTGATGTATACAAATATATAATGTATGTTTTTAGGGGGGCCAGGCAGTGGAACACTGCGTGGAACCCTATTGGAATCGTGCTGTTTTTTTTTTTTTTTTTAATTCTGCCTTAAACACGTTGTGGAGAAAAAACTATAAGGCCTACAGCTTTGAAATTTGGCAAGTAGGTCCGGTACCCCACCCACTACTCAGGCAAAAAAATTGCACCAGCATGAGCTATTTTGCGGTTTTCCAAAAAAAATTGCATTTTGCCTAATAACTTTTGAACCGTAGCTCCGATTCTCAAAAATCTTATATCCTCTTATTCCTTGGGTCAAGACGAATCTTTTAGATCCTCATATCTATTTCCGCCATATTGGATTTCTCGCTAATTTGCATTTGCATTTGGCTGTTAGGTCACAAACCCCACCCACTACTCAGGCAAAAAAAATTGCACCACTCTTCCAGTTGGTGGCGCTATAATAAGCTATTGTGCATTTTGCCTAATACGTTTTGAACCGTAGCACCATAGATAGAAGGATGAAACGTGTCATTTTTCAACGTCTGTACACTTCGATTCATCAAAAACTGATAAGGCTGCAAACTGCATGGCCCCTGTAATCACTGCTTGCAGTTATATATTTTTTCTTTTCTTTTTTTTTCATTTGAATGCTAAATCTGAAACTGGGAAACTCTTTTTCACTTTGGAAACGAATATTAGAAAAAACATGTTTTTGGGGTTTTGATTTGTTTTCATTTGAGAAAGAAATAAACGAGTGATACACCAATTTAAACAAGTACATTTTTATCACAATTCCGCCAAACTATACCGCTGTCTGTCACTGTGGTTTTTTTTTTAGAACAGTGGACGGTGGACTGATAACAGAACTCTGAAAATAGTTATAAGAACCTTCAAACGCAATCAAGAGGTCACGTGATTTCGTTTTTGCAGCTGAACGAAATTGATTCAAACCTGATACTGGCTTCTGGGAATTACTCTAGTCGTGCTCTGTTTGTCTTTTTCCAACTCGCTGAACTAGCCGCTGTTGGCGTTGGGAGGGTTTGCTGATCTCAGGCTGTTATCTTCTAAGAAAGAATGAGGGAAAATGTGTTGATGTGCATTACAGTACTCAGTGGAGCGAACGATAAATGTATGTTGGGATGTAATGGAAATGGATATGGGCTATTTATCATTAAGGAAAACCCGTTCTTATCAGTTGTGAAAAAAAGATAAAAATAAAAACATGATGGAAAAGAGCTGGAAAAGTGTCCTAAAACTGAGCGTTTGATCAGGGGAAGTTCTTTACATGCAGATGACTGTAAAAGCTCCTGATTCTGTGTTGAACATGAGGGAAGGCCACATGAAATTCTGTACTAAGCATTGTCTTTGTAAAGTTGAAATAAAGAATAGGCAAAATGCTTCACTTCTTATTCATTACAAAACAAAAAATTTTACACTAGTAACATGTTATGAAGACATTGAGCTTTTCTAGAGCATCAAAATTCTGTTTTAATTCAATTTTAATGTCATTGGTTTATTTGATTAACTTTACAACATTGATTAAGGTCAGTAACTTCTGATGTTGGTAGCTGTCAGTTTCAATATGTCAATATGAGAAAAAAAATTAAGTCAAGTATTTTTAACATGATTTATATCATAAATAACCAGGTTTGAATCCGGGACCGGTAAAGATACCGATCCTGCCCTTGTTACCTGCCGACTGCTCCTTCATGGATGGGTCAAATTCAGAGGTCACAATTTGTAGTGGTGCACTGTGTGCTGTGCTGCGGTGTGTTCACAATGGCAAATAATCTTAAGTAATAAATAATATTAAGTCAACTGAATTTTAGTTACATTTTGAGTGATATGCATATGTGATTAAGATTCTAATACTGTATGTAGTTGAGGTTAAAGCAACAGTATTTGTTGTATAAAAAGTGGACTGAAATTCCTTTTTGTTCAGGTAGTTAATGTGTGCAATGGTCCTTTTTCAGAACTCCTTTATTTCCTTCTGATGTGGCGTCTTCCTGCCCATAAGCGCTCGCTGTTTTAGTCCAGTCACGGTCAGTAAAACAACAGACTCGCGTCATTAAACCAAAATGGGCACCAAGCCAGCAAGGGATATCAGAGGGAGAAAGAAAGACAATTAAATGAGCTGTCACAAAAACGAGCCAGGCAGTTTGTCAAGCAGTTCTCCATCAGGAGTAAAGGTGCATTATCTTACTTTCTTTATTTGTGCTCTGTGCAGACAGAGCTGAACACTCTTAGAAAAGATGGGTACACATTCGTACACATTAATTGGTGAGTTTTGGGACAGCATTTCTTGTGTTAATTTTATTCTATGTTGCTGTTGAAATGTTACGACCAAAAACTACAGAACTGGAGGTACTGGAAAACAGGTACTAGTAAAAAAAAATACAAAAAAGATAATTAAATGCACTGATTGTGTGTTTAACATCCAGGACCGGTAAAGTTACCACTGAGGTACTCATAGGCAAGGTACCGTCCCCAAGCACTGCTCTCTGAGCGCTGCCCTTGTTAAATGCCCACTGCTCCTTCATGGATGGATTAAATACAGATGTCACATTTTGTTGTGGTGCACTGTGGGTTGTGCTGTGGTTTGTTCATATAACGTGAGGGAAGGACAAAGAAAAATCTTGAGCATTTTTGGAAAGAACCATCATCTTAACAAAACACAGATGCTTCACTTCTGTTTTAAAAAACTCTGACAGAAATAACATGTAATGAAGAGCTTTTTAGGGCAAGAGAAGTACATGTAAGGTTCTGAAAATCGTTTTTGATTTTCACAAGCAGGTTTTTGTTCTCTGTGTATTTGCATCGGTTCAGGAGTGATCTTTGTTCCTATGAAAATTGGGCAGATTTTGGAGGGGGTAGTTTGAGGTGAGAGTGACGGGGGCAGTAAAAGGTGGGTCGGGGCAGTAATGAATGAGATTTCTGCCCCTGACCTCACAAATCTCATTCATTACTGCCCCAACCTACTTTCTGATCCCAGGCAAGACCCGAATCTAGATGCTGAAATTACCATTCAAAAGTTGACTGAGTTTTATCACGCGAGGGAAACTTTTTCTTCCTTATATCTCTTTCTCTTTCTCTTGCCCATACAAATTTACTTTTTTCTTTTTTTTACCTTTCCGTTTCATTTTCTACATTCTCGCTGCAAATTTCAAATGAAGTCCGAGCCTCCTGTCAGGCCGCGTTACTATCAGCGAGAATCCACATTTTGCCCTGAGACCCACACACTCACACTCGACCAGGTTTAACCTGAGTCTGGCACCGCTGGGGAAAAGCTGCCCAGGTTTGCTCAGGTGTGTTAATGTTCAAGTCGGCATGGCAGAAGTTCAGCCAAATAATCTGCTCCATCTAGTTCATAATAAAACATCAGCAAAAAACAATTAATAGCATTATCAACATAACAATAAGGATGTATTTTATTTATAAATACTTTCAATAAAATAACATTAAAAGTAATTTTAACTGAGGGGCGGCATGGTGGCGCAGTGGGTAGCGCTGCCGCCTCACAGCAAGAAGGTCCTGGGTTCGGACCCCAGGGATGGCAGTAGGGTCTTTCTGTGTGGCGTTTGCATGCTCTCCCTGTGTTTGCGTGGGTTTCCTCCGGGTGCTCCGGTTTCTTTCCACAGTCCAAAGACATGCGCTATAGGTTGATTGGCGACTCCAAATTGGCTCCGTAAGGTGTGAATGTGTGTGTGAGTGTGTGTGCCCTGCAGTGTGTTGGTGCCTGCCCAGGATTGTTTCTCGCCTTGCTCCCGAAAGTTCCTGGGATAGGCTCCGTGACCCCAGTTGGGATTAAGCCCTTCAAATAATGAGTGAATGAAAGAATTTTGACTGACTGATAAACTAAAAGAATCAAGTAGCAAGAAAATAAAATTTAAGTACAAAGAATTAAAGGGAAAACTTTGAAACCTTTGGGCCTAAAATCTCTAACATCTCTTTCTACATCTATTTCTAGTTCTAGTTTAAAGTGTATATTTTGTGTTCTATTTATATATTGTTATTTTATGTGCCCTATTTCTTCCTTGTTCCCTGTTTCTGTTGCACTGTGAAAACTGGAGCCATGTCGTATCGTCTCTCTGTATATCTGTACAGTATATAGCAGAGATGACAAAGTTTACTTTGACTAAAATAACCAGAGTGTATAATAAAGACTGTAATGGAAAGTTATGCAGTAAAAATCCTGCAATAAGAAACATTTATATAATATTTTCATATTAACTTATTCATATACATTTATAGATTGAAGATACACAATTGAAAATTCTAATTTTAATGCTACAAATGATCAAAACTACCAGTAAGTTAAGTTTTTAAGTTTTAATATTCTTTTAAAAATATTTGAAATAAATTATAATTGTATAGTTGTTTATTTAAAATTACACAATAATAAATTATATTAAGCCATCTTGAATGAATGAGTGAAATTGTTGCTTTGCACTAATAGATTTTTTTTTTTTTATTAATCTTTATGTTCCCAATATTTTAACAGTAAAGCTATATGAACTATTTATTTGTTCATCTGATCGGACACTTTGTTAAACCCAGATCTTCATCCTGCAAAGAACATTAGATTGATATATTCATATATTTATTAATTGACTAATTATTGACTTATTTGACTTCTCGTGTAGATCTAAAGCTCTGCATCTGTAAGCTGCTTGCCATCTTTAACAGATTCTTCTCCAAGGTTCTTTTCCAACATAAATAACCCGGCCTCATTTTTTACTCAGAATTCTAATGATGTGAGAAACGGGCACGTTGCCCTTGGTAACGACCCTCGGCCATGTTAAACTTGCCCACGTTTTTTTTCTAGCGGTCCTCTGATGGTGTTCCGAGTCGTTAACGGCAACCGGACCCCCGGAGAGGAGTTTCAGACACACACACCCCTGACCTCTGAGCCTCAATGACAAATGGTGCTGTCCTGAGAGAATTGTGCATTGGTGAAGACTGCCGGATGTTTTGTAAAAATTGTATGAATTGTAAAACTGGAATTTCAAAATAAAGAGTAAGAATGAAATACGGTGGTGATTGGCTGTAAACAGTGGGAGTAATTAATTGATTCATTGTCTTTGTCTTGATTTGCAATAATCAACAGCAGATGACGTTATTAATCAACAGCATCCAAATTCATCAAAAAATGTAGAAATTAACCAAAATAAAATATGGTGCTGTGGAATGAGATGCGAATAAAAACGCCAGGAGAGAAGGAAGAAGAAAGGAAGAGAAACATGGAGAATGCTAGAGAAAGAGATAAAAAAGAGAGACAGAAGAGAAAGATGGAGAAGAATAGAGAGGGGAGATCATTAGAAAACAGAATAGAGGAAGCAAAAAGAGCAAAGAGAGACAGAAAAGCAGAGAGGAAGCTAGAGAAGTACAGATGGAAAGAGGGAAAACAAAAGAAAGAGAACAGAGTCACATGTGGTGAATGATTGGTGATATATGCGGTTTGGGGGACGTTGGGGCCTCAGCATCAGCATCAGCACCACCATCCTCTCACAGTTGCTCTCCAAAACCTGCTGCTCTCACCCTGGGGAGGAGGAAAAAGCCTCTAGTTGCCCCGGATACAGCCCTGAATACCGCCCCAGATACCACCTCGCCTCCGTCGCTGTGGTTAATGCATTAAGAATCCAGAAATACAAAGAGCTGTAGCCAGAATTCTATTCCATCACACACAATAAGAATATGAACCACATACTCATTTTAACAAAATATTTCAGAAATTTTGGATGCAGTGGCTGGGGCCAAATCGTGAAAATATGTATGTTTGTGTGCGGGAACAGTTGGGTTAGAATACTGAATACACACAAAAAAATGAATCAATGATTCCTCATGTATTTTGGATGACTCGTCTGTGTGCAACACATATTACCATAATAAAGGTCAGAGCAGCAGAGTTTAGTCAGACTCAACTTAACTGAACTCGGTCCACATCACTTCCTTAATGGCTTTTTTGTGCTTCCAGATTCTTGAAGTGCATAAGGTCACAAGAAAAGATTTTTACAACAGTGCCTTTACGTAGGTATGGAACTATATGATATTCATAAAAAATGAATAAAGTACATGAATATACACTTTAACATTTCATACAAAATTCACTAAAATACATGGAAGCACACAATGAAGCATAAATATAAGCTGCCTCATATTTATGAGACTCAAAAAAAAGAACAAAGTTATAAATTGCAATCTGTTGCGTTAATTTCAGAATAATTCTAAAGCTGTAGTAAAGCGTCTTAGAATAGAAAATAAAATAATTTATAGTCTTAACTCCTCAGTCCACAATAGAAATAATAAATAGGAATAGAAAAGAGCACCAGTAGTTTAATGCCATCGTGCACGATTCCTATTCTTGTGAACTGGATTTGTTCGTTCGCTGGTGCAAGACATTGAACTGTTTGTTGTGGCAGTTAGTAGCGTAGCTGTTAGGGTTTAGTTCTCGTGATCGGAGGGTCACCGGCTCAAGTCTGGGACAAGTAAAGGCACCACTAAGGTACCCGTGAGCAAGGTATTACCCCCTGGACACTGGTCTATAGCTGCCCACTGCTCCTTCACAGATGGTTCAGGGACAGGTTCCCTGGAGCAATTTGGGGTTAAGGGTTTTACTCAGGGATCCAAAGATGTAGTAATGGAGGTAGCATCTGAACCCAGGACCTCTTGGTCCAGAGCTGTGTCTGGAATCACTAAACAGACAAAGGACAGATGAGTGAGAATGAGTGAGAACGATGGAGTGAATTAAAAAGAGGCACCAAAAGAACATTGTTTAATCAAGATTATTCCTCTTCATCTGTGAAACATGGCAGTATGAACATGATTTGACTGCCAGTAGAACTGACTCATTGGTTTTTATTGATGCTGCTGCTGCTAACCGAGTTCAGATCCAATACTGAACCAGAAACAAAACGAATGAAAGAAAAAGCAAGAAGTGAAAAATGGTCTTGACAAAGCTTCCAGAGCATCACATGGTTAAATTAAACAGAAAACGTAGAATTATGACTGGTTTTTGGACTCTTTACTGTGGATTCATTAGATGAGAAAATGAGATAGAAAAAGAGGGAAAGAGAGAGAAGTAGAGAGAAAGGAAGAGAAACAAGATTTAAAAAAGAATGGGAAAGCAAGGAATGAAAGAGAAAGGGAAAGAGAGACAGAAATAAGGGAAAGGAAAGATGGAGTGAAGAAAGAGATTGAGGGAGAGAGAGAAAAAGTGAGAGGAGTTAAAGGAGAAGAAGAAAAAGATGGGGGAGAGAGAGAGAACAAGGAAGACAAAGGAAGTAGAGACTGGGGGAAAGGAGAGAAAGATGGAAATAAAAAGACATGGGAAGGAAGGGAAAGACACACAAAGGAAGATAGAGGAAGAGATGGTGAGAGAAAGAGAGATGAAAACAAAGAGAGAAGAACATAGAAAAAGACAGGAGAGTAGAGAGGAAAAGAAATAAAGAGAGAGAAGGACATATGAATAGGGCGAGTGAGAGAAAAGAGAGAGTGAGAAAGAGAAGGATGGAGGAAGACTTTCTTGCTACGGATCTGACTTTGTGTTAATCTTCATTAGCGTTGAATTGTGAGTGATGTGTTTGATTATGCATGCCTTTACACATTTAAAATAAGTGTCTCGATACCAAGTCTAAGCGGGAAGGAGGGTTGATTTGGAGATGGTGTGAGACCAGGTGAGAAAGCAGAGAAGACACTTTTACCTGTTAAAGATGCTTTAACAAGTCAAGCACACGGCTCTTCAAGTGCTCGGGCCTCGAGTGTTCTCCTGCTTTTGCCATCTGCTATCTTTAATCATTGTATTTTTTCCCCCGAGGCCTGGCTGTGTGGCTGAACCTCTCACACAAGCATCACAACCTTTCTCATCACGAGAAGGAAAAAATAAATACCATCAAAATGAATAAACAGTTTGTACAGCACAGAACAGGATGCACGATGATGTCTGTCTTGTTGCATTGTACGCAAAGTTAGTGTTCTTTTACTTTACTGCAGCAATATCAACTGTATGCAACTCTGGGTGTTATTTACGGTTGCTAAAAGAGTTCAATTAAATATAAAAAAATAGTGCAAAGCAACAAAACATATTTATCAAGTTCAGAACACACGTGTAAACACACTAAAATTACGACGACGCTGTACAAATTCAGCTGTTTATAGTGTAACGTTAGGGGGTTGGCCCCGTAATCGGAAGTTCGCCAGTTCAAGTCCTGGACCAGTAAAGGTACCACTAAGGTGCACATGAGCAAGGTACTAGTGCCCCCTGGTTCTGCCAAAAAAACTGCCCACTGCTCCTTCATGGATGGGTCAAATGCAGAGGTCACATTTTGTTGTGGTGCATTGTGTCCTGCGCTGTGTTCACAATGACAAGTAATCACTCAAAACTTAAAACTAACTTAAAACACGTTCATCAAATTGAACAAAACCTGCCACAATTTGCAAAGCACATTTAATATTTATACACACGCTGGAAATACACAAAACACAACTTCACAAATGCTGCAAATACGTAAAAACATTTTCACAAACGCGGCGAACACGCAAAACACAACTTCGCGAACTCTGTAAATATGCAAAACACAACTTCACAAATGCTGCAAATATGCAAAACAACTTCACAAACACTGCAAATATGCAAAACACAACTTTGCAAATGCTGAAAAGCAACACAACACAACGCAAGAGTGACACAGCACGATTCAAATGTTTTCAGGTTTTTTCCGGGAGGTCACTTGTGAATGTAGATGATTTTTTCTTTTGATGTTCTTTTAAAGGATGTGTCACATTTGAGGAATAGTTGATGAGCCCTGTGGATTGAATATAAGCTCATTCTGCCACAAGCTGGCGTCAATTTCAATTAGCATTTGTCAGAAATGGAGGCATTCGTGCGAGAGAGGATGAGAACGAAATTTACATGCATTGTCACCCTGCATCAGCTTGTTATGGCTTTATCTCCACCACGGAGGCAAACACCGACGCCTTTCTTGGCTTTGACGAATTTACGCCTTCTGTTGCAACACAGAGGTTAGCAGCTGTGCAGCAAAACAGAAAGCAAATGATCATTTTCAGGGAGAACGACAGCACGTTAACCAAACAGGAGGCTTTTAAAATCGTGGAACGTTAGGGTTACAGTTTTTAATAGACGTTTCTCCCCCAAATGAAAATGTCTCAGCTGTTAAAATAATTGCTGTGCCCTTCAAGACTTACTAAACTTTTCAGTTTTGATTACTTGTCATTCGTCTTGCTTGGAGTTGTAATGTGATGTGTGTTTGCCATATTTTTATGACGCCTTCTCTCTTGGTTAAAAAATTCAAATAGGTGAATTCTGCCGCTTTCAGTTCTCAGATTTCTAGTCCTAAAGAGACAAAAGAGAAAAAAAATAAAATATATCAAACCTGACTCTTGTTTTCTGATATGACATAAAAAAAGTTGTTCCAAAGGAATTTTATTTTTTAACAATTAAAAGAAAATTCCAATGTTTATTGAAAATGAATGACAAAATATGAACATACAAAAGGGTATAAATTAGGTATAAATACACATATTTAAACATACAAAATTTGAACAGTTTTATTATTATCTTGTACTATCAAGAAAACATGAGGTTTCAGATTTCCTTCATTCAGGTCTGCAATTTGAACAAGTACACTGTGTACCCGATATTTGCTGCCCATTTTCATTATGATAGCTACCTTTATCATTTTCCATTTCTTCCATTTTTTTAAAGCTTTGATGAACCACGTCTTTTCCCAGAAAGTTGCATTAGTATATTCTCGGGATGAATGCTCTGACTTATTCAGTTCATTATATGACGCTGTCTTGTCCATTTGCAGCAGCACAGAGCTGCTCGAATGCTTCAATTGCCTTGCCCAGCCAAGCTTATTTGTGCTAAAGCAAAAGTACTCGAAGGTAAGTGAGTGAGAAATGCAGAAAGAACCATTTAGAGGAGAACAGATAAAAGCATTTGGTTAGCAAATAACAACGTAGAACTTTTCTGCCTCTTCCTTGGAAACTAAGTCTTGAAAATGTTACAGGGCCTCTGCAAACTGGCTTTGTGTTCAATTTTCAGAGACCTTGAGACAGAAACAAAAATATACAAAAATAGCAAAAGCTGGAGTAAAGTTGTTTTTCTCCATTTTTGGCCTAGTGGAGATATAGTCTGGCCATGAACGGCTCGAGAGAAAATATGCTCTCTGAGAAGAAACAGGTTGTGTGAGCAAACCGCTAATTATTTTGCAATCGTGGGTCCATATGGTGAAAATATTTGAATGGTGGATGCCAGGCTGGTTACTGAAATAAACATGTTGGTCTAGAAAGTGGTTTGTAGTAGCCTATTATTTTTTTCTCATAAATAATCATTTTGGCCATGTTGAGATTTTTTGGAGCCATTACAATAGCTTTTGGATTTCCGTTGTGGAATTTGCATTTGTGTTGTTGATTTTACATTTGTGTTGTAGCTTTTGCATGCATTTTGCATGCTTTTACCTTCATGTTTTGTGGCTTTTGGATTCATATTATAACTTTTGCATTTCCTTTGTGGTTTTTAAAATTGTGTTTTACCGTTGGCATTCTGTTGAGCTGTCTGTGTTCCTGACCATCTTGATCAACCCACAAAGTAGCAATAAGCCCATCATGAAGCAGCTTAAACCAGGATGCTTTGTGATTTTTGGCAGGACTAAAACACCTGCACTTTGGTGCAGTTTGAAGAAAAATCCATCAGTCCAGGACACTTCAAGGTCCAGTGAAGCAAGACCCATTGCAGCTGCCATTCATGTTTAACGTGCAGCGAGTGACGTTTGATTGATGGAGGTGTGTTCACCTCGTAACAGTTCCGGATGTGCAATCCATCCTCCGAGTCGGCAGTAAAGACAAACAGATGAGAATAGATTAGCACCGGACGTCTATCCCGTCTCTCTTTAAGAACCAATGAAATGATACCGACATTTGAAGGTCTTTTAAAAGGAAAGTTTGCTTGACTTACCCTTATGGATTTAACGACTTTGCTTTCAAATAGCTCCAATCTTAAGATTGGATTTGCATTTGTGTTGTAGTTTTTGCATACATATTGTGGTGTTTGCATTTGTGTTGTTATGTTTGCATTGCATTTGAAGATACTTTTGCCGTATTTAAATATTTGTTGTGCTTGTTTAAATTGTTTAACTTTGTAAACGATTTAAGACAGTGATTTCTCAGTTTGAGGAGGTGAACTCATCAGGTTTTACAGTGCACATTTCTTTTAACCAGTTAATTAATAATTATAATTGTGGACAGGGATGATGCTGCTATATATGATTATAGAACTTATGAGAATAATTATGGTGTAGTTTAACAGAAGAATACTGAGCTTTAAATAGTAATGGATTTCAGTCATAACTGCTTACATAATGTCGCCTCGCTTTGGCTCTCCAGGGAGTCCGAAATTCATCATTTGTACTATTTATACACCTCAATTTAGTCGTTAGATATGTCAGACCTCCCTTAGTGCGTAGTCCATAGGAATTGCCAGGAGGGAAAGTGTCTCACTCATCGTTAACTGAAGGAATGAAGACTTATTTTTCCTGCTCACCATGGAGTCTGATAATTGGCCATATCAGGAATAAGAGGAAACACATTTTCACAGTTTTGAATGAGTGAAAGATGATAAATCATGTCATGGACCACCAAGATAGTGGAGTTCCTCTCTTAATTATGACAAGTTTAATATGACAATACTGACGCAGGTTTTAATGTTCTTACGTTTTTTTCCAATTGCTAAAGCACAATTTTGACAACAAGGCTCATTTTTGCAAATCATCTAGCACAATTCACAAAACACCTCACCCAAAGAGCAAAACACCTCACATATCCTGCAAAATGAAGCTCTGCAGTCAAAACTATATAAACTTATCAAAACCAAACTTTTGACCCAAATAGTAAACATTTCTTTCCCATGCCTAATTTTTCCTCCAGCCAACCAAACACCACTAAAATCCAAAACACTTATCTCTTTAGGGACTGTCAGAACTGCAAATGCTGAGAATTGGACACAAAGAGATATGTGCAGAAATAAATTGGGTTGAAACAAATCATGTATTTAGCTACAATTTGCAACAGAAAAACAAATATAACATCCATATTACTGTACAATTCAACAAATTCTAAACCTTTCGAAAACAGAATAAGAAACATGTGCAAGTGAAAAAACAAATGAACGAAACAAAATTATGCAGCGTCATGTCATCTCAGTGGATCTGGCCACAGCACCTCATCCACTTCATATGCGATATCTTCCCTTGCTAGACAGCAAGGAAAGAACATCGGGAGTGTCTTATCCATCCAGGGATAGCTCCTATGTCAATTTCCTCACGTGCCTTCTCCATTGCTTGTAGAAGCCCCTCACGCACATGGGGTTGATGATCATACACCTTCCACTGCCATGCTGAAAAGAACTCTTCTATGGGGTTTAGAAATGGAGAATCACGGGGAAGGTAAACCACTGTAAAATTGTGGGTTGTTGGCAAACCAATTTTGCACCATGGCTGCACGATGAAAACTCACATTGTCCCACACTACAACATATCTGTGCTGCTGCCCTTTATCGTCCATGTGGTTTGCCTGTTGTAAGATGTCTCGCAATCTGTCCAGAAACGTCAGGATCAACCCTGTGTTGTATGGACCAAGAATAGCATGGTGATGGAGAACTCCATGTCCTGTGATGGCAGCACACATTGTAATGTTTCCCCCACGTACGCCAGAAACATTCACAATAGCTCTGTGACCTATTATGTTTCTTCCCCATTGTTCTTTAGTGTTGGTAAATCTGTTTAGTTTTATAGTTCTCACATTCTGATTGCTGAGTTAACTAATAAGCAGTCAGGTGCTTGACCAGGTGACGTGTGTGTTAGCCTAATGGGTACATGGGTGTGGTTTTCTGAATGGGTGTGTTTGGAAATGGCTAAAAGTGTCTTGGTGTCAGATTCCTGTGTTTTCTGTAGGAAAGTGTGTGCACTCTAATGCAAAAGATGTCACGTTAATTGCTTATTGTGTTCAAAGGTGTGATGTGTTTCAACTATTGCAAATATGAGGAGAGATTTTGCTCTCTGAGTGTCAGTGTTTGCAGTTGAGCTTTACATTAGATTTTAGGGTGTTAGCAATTGGAAAAAAACTGTAATGTCCAGCATGTGGAGATATAGATCAGGATTTTTTTTTTCTTCAAGTCTTAATCTAGATGACTTCTGAATTCGCTGGGATGTGTTCACAATGACAAATATCACTCACGTTAATTGTTTAATTCAAAACAACACAAAAATGGAAATTCATCAATTTAAATTTACAATGTTTTTACATTTCTCTGTAAAACTAGAAAGTAGCAATCAACTCGTAATGTCCAAATAATTTTTCAGTTGTTTGAGATTGCTGCTTTTAGATTTAGATTTTAGCTGCACAGAATTTGCATTTTAACCCTAAATTTCAGTGTCACTTTTGTGTCCCAAGATACATTGTTTGTAAAGTTTGTTTATTGTTAATAAACTGTTCTAACTGTTGTTAGCATGTAAACACTTTTCTCCAAAAAGTGCCAGTGAGAATACTGTTACCAGTACCAATAACCAGTACCCCTAACAATAGTAGTAGTGTAGATAGCTTTGACCTTCCTGTTGTAGCCTTTGCATTTCTGCTGTGTTTTTTTAATGTCATAACTATTGCGTTACTGTTTTAGTGATCTTGACCATCTTGATTAACCCCCAGACCATCAAGTTGTCACTGAATGCATTTTGTAAGGAAGCAACACTAAATTATTCTCAGTTTAGCTCACATAGTCTGGGATTTAACAAATGTGTTCAGCACTTTGAAAGGGTAAGTATGGATTTGAGAAAACTGTAAAAAACTGTAACATTAGAAGTTTCTCATGCAGCAACCGTGTGGGGGATAATGCATTGCTTTGCAAAATTTAGCTATAATGGTGATATTTGCTCCGTCACAGTTTTAATGTCCCGCACAAGAGCCTTTGTTGTTAAAGTAGCGTAGCGTAATTGAGTTTAATGGCAGGCTAATGAGAGGGCTATTATAAAGACAATTCCACGCTTAAAACATGGTGGATGGTTAATAAAAAAAGTAAATGGACAGCGGGTTTCACAACGGGGGAGACGAGAGCACAGAGCAGAGGAAAGAAAGAAAGAAAAAAGTGAGCATGCAAGTAAGACACACAGAAAAGAGAGTGATGAGTGTGCAAGAGAAAGTGAGAGAGAGGACAGAGAAAATAGCAAGTAGAGATAAGACAGAGAGAAGGAGGTATGAGAGAAAGAGAGTGTGGTATGGGGACAGAAAGAGTATGGAGTGAATTTGCCATTGAGATACACAGAGAGAGAGAAAAAAAAATAGGAGTGAGTGTGTGAGACAAACAGAAAGAGAGTGAAAGAGAGAGCGAGTGATAGAGCGAGAGAACAGAGAACAGAGGAAAGCATAGAAAGAGAGAGAAAGAGTGTAAGAGAGAAGTGAATGTGCAAGACAGACAGAGAGCCGAGTGAGAAAAAAAAAAGAAAGTCTGAGTGTGATACACAAATAAAGACCTAGAGAAAAAATGTAGAGATAAGCATTCAGGCAGTCAGCAGCAGATGGAGACGAGAGAAAAGTAGAGCGAGTAAAAGAGCAGGGATGATGATGCTCTCATCCTTCCTCTCTCCCTCACTCCATTCAGCGTGAATCACAAACCCTGACCCTTGTGTCAGAATCGGATGACCCCTAGGACCTCAGTGCCAGAGAGGTGAAAGAGGGATAATGATGATGATGATGATGATGATGATGATGCTGTTTTTCCTCCTTTGCCCTTCCCTCTACTCCCTCATTCACAACTCTAAGACACTCAATTTACAGATACAGATGGATGGATAGACCAACAGAATGATAGATGGATTAATGAGATATATAAACAGAGTGATGAGATGAATATAAGATGAACAGATAGATAGATAGATAGATAGATAGATAGATAGATAGATAGATAGATAGATAGATAGATAGATAGATAGATAGATAGATAGATAGATAGATATGGATGGATGGATGGACAGAGAAACAGGCCAATAGGCCACAATTCACACTCACTTTAACATGGTTAGCACTTTACAGCTATATTAGCTGCAGTTGTAGTGTGTGAGAGGCAGAGTGCTGGCAGCTCGTAAGTGCACCTCTCTGACATGAGATTGATTTTTGTCCCCAGCGGGATGCCGTACACACCACTGATGAAGATGTTTGAATTACACAGAGTAGTTTAGAGCAGCTCGGACCAGCTTTCTATGCTGTGCAAATTAAAATTCCCCTAAGGTCAAAACTGATTAAGTGTCAGGGCTGGTGGAGAATAAGGAAGAAGAGGAGGAGGTCAAGGAGGAGATAAGGAGGAGGGTGGAGGAAGCAGAGGTAGAGACAAAGGAGGTGGAGGAGGAGAAATGTAGAAGAAGGAGGAGGTAGAAATTTAGAAGGAGGAAAAGCAAAAAGAGGAGGAGGCAGAAAAGTAGTAGTTGGAGTTAAGAGATAGAGGAGGTAGAGGAGGTGAAGTAGGAGACAAGGAATAGACAGAGACAAGATGGAGAGTAGTTTGAGGAAGAGGATGTAGAGGTGTAGGAGGAGGTGAAGCAGAAAAGGCGGAAAGTGCAGATGGAGGAGGTGGAGGTAGAGGCAGAACTGAAGAAGGGGTTTGAGAGGTGGAGAAGGTAGAGGACTAGTAGGAGGAGACAGAGATAAGATGAGGAGGAGGTAGAGGAGGAGCTGAAGAAGGGGGAAGTAGAGGAGTAGGAGGAGAAGGAGGAGGAGAAAGAGACAGAGATAAGATGGGAAAGAGGTGGAGGAGGAAATAGAGGGGTAGGAGAAAATGGAGGAGGAGAAGGTGGAGGAAGAGGGAGTAGAGAAGTGGGCAGAGCTGGATGGGTTTGAAGAGGAGGAGACAAGGAGGAGGTGGAAGATGTGTGTACATGTGTGTGTATGTGCACAAACACTGAATTGAATTTGTGTGCCCTTATTGAATAAAAAAAGACACTCCACACACATGAAACACACACACAGTAAATGAAAACACCACTGCATGTCTCTTGAGGCTGAAGAAATTTAAATATTGACTCTGAAGTGACCCTTCTCTCTCTCTCTCTCCATCTTCATGAGTCTCACCTCCAGCTGTCTGTAGTGAGAGTTTCTCCAGCTGCTGGACCTTCAGTTCATAGGTAGACACACTCCAGTCTCCTTCCCACAAACAGCATATAAATCAAGGGTTTTCAACCTACATTTAAAGAGGCCCAGTTAGAGAAAATGTGCTTTGATTTAAAATAGTAGTTCTAGTAGCAGTTTCTACTAGTTGTAGTTTCTTCTAGTCAACAACTGACTATCAAATGAAACAATGTCGTAATTTTTAAAAAATAAAACAAAGTTTTCTTTTGAAAATTCAGCGCTGTTGGATAAGGTACCTTACAAAAAAATATTTAAATTGAGAAAAAAAATGAATGAAAAGTTGCACGTAGTTGACAATTGTAAAGCCGAAGAGAAAATTTGCTGTGGTTAAAGTAAGACTGCTGTAAATGCGAGAAAAAATGTGAAAGTGAAAATAGAAATGGTTCGCCAAAACTGAACCTGATATCCAATAACCTAGTAGGTTCTAATACATTAAGATTTTAACAAGTCTAGACCTCTAAAAAATGTCTCTGAAGGGTGCTCTGCAGTGTGTTGGCACCTGATCAGGGTTGGTCCCTGCCTTGCGCCCCTAGTTCCCAGGATGGGCTCCGGTCCCCTGCGACCCTGGTTGGGATTAAGCAGTTCGGATAATGAATCAATCAATGAATGAACTATATCTGAAGTGTATTTACCTACTTCTCAGCAATAACACTTAAAGAAGAGAATTCTCAGTGATCCTGGAATAAAATATATTCTATAAAGTAGAAGTAAATTAAAAAAGTTAAAGTAGAAGTTAGCTCAGCGATAATATAATATTACAGTATATAAATTACATGAAGTAATGGATTGTTATTTAACTGTGCTGAGTTTCCTCACCAGGGGTGAGGGAGACTGGAGGCTAATGTGATCAGACTCTAACTCTCTTCTGTCTGTAAATCAATATTCAATTCATCACCATCTGTACACAAGGGGAGCACAATTACGACAGCGGAGTGTAGGTGTGTTGGACTCAAGTGTGATGTATGTGACGTTTGGGATGGTGTATTCAACTCGCTACTCTCAACCTACATTCATTTGGCCTCCAGCATCACACACAAGGGAACTATATCTGAACTTAATCCCAGTCAGAAACTTTTGTATTAAAACTTGCAAAATTGAAACAGCAAAACATTATAGTTCTTTTACTTAATATGCAACATCTCAGAGATAAATCAGATTTAACATTGATGTAGAGTGTAACAATCAAAGTGAAACACCGAATGGAGATTTCTTACAATATAAAGATAAAACTTCTTCTTGTGAAGGAGTCCCACCTCCATCTTGAAATTATTTGAGATTTTTTCTTCACAGTCCTCATGATTAATCTGCTTGAGTTTAAGTAAACTTTACAAACATGTTTACGAGAGGATAAATTTAAAAAACCTGGTTTGACTCAGTGAATTCACATTCAATTTTTTCCACTCTCCCATTTGGCTCGGGGCCAGCGTTGCATCGCCTCATCTCGAGGTGAACTTGGCATTTCATGTGCCAAATCGAGCTTTTCCTTTGCTCTGCCCTTTGGGGCCTTTTTGCTCATTTTCACCGTCCACCTCCAGCCAAATAAGCCGAGCAGAGGCAAGAGGAAAACAACACATTTTCTATAATTAAACATCAAGGCTGCGGAAAGCGCTAATCCTCGCGACCCGGGCCAATTCTTGCCTTCCAACGGCGTTTACGCTTTCATTAAAGAGATTAGTGGAGCAGAACGGTGGCGTTTAGTGCTCCAGAGAAAGACCTGTTGTGGCTGCCGGGGCGTTTCTCTCGTTCTCTCGCTCTCTCTTGCCCCAGCAACGATGTAATTGGGTCACGGTGAGGAGGCGGCGCGAAAATATCTGTATATTCAGGAGCCCAGGGTCGTAGATTTAAAGCAAGCTGCTTTTATTTGCCACGGCTCAAATGGCTCCCAACTCGGGATGTAGGGCACTACATAGAGCTCGTAATGCTGACTTTCTATACCTTGCGTAAATGAAAAGAAAGAAAGCTGTTTCAAATGAAAGTGACAAAATCAGTTATGCGATGAAAATAGGAGCATTCAGTACAATCAGCAACTTCACACTAAGAAACCAAGTTAAAGGAACATGGGCAGTTCCTGTTCGACCCGTGATCAGAAGGTCACACACAACACCACGAAATCTGACCTCTGCATTTGAGCCATCTGTAAAGGCGCAGTCAGCAGCTGACATGGGGAGCAGCGCTGGAGACAGCACCTTGCTCATAAGTACCTCAGTGGTATCTTTACTGGTCAAGGATTCAAACCGGTGACCATCCGATCACGTGAAGTACGCCCTAACTGTTACATTACCAATGGCCCGATTGTGCACGGATAAAGACGTTTAAAGAAGTTGAAACTAGCATTGAACATAAATCACATAATAGATGTCACCATCCACCAGAAAAATGAACAAACCATTTTGGGAATGATGGCAAGATGGTTGGAGAGAGGAAGAGCAAAAGATTTTGATAAAGTTTAATTAACCATATTATATTCCCTCAGAAGCAGCAATGGCCCCAGTGTTAAATGAACACATAAAGCCCACGCTGGATGGAGACTGTTGGAATATTGTCAGCGTTACTTCAACACTGTTAATTCCACACCAAAGATTTCAGATGAGATCTAGAATGAGATCTTAACCTCATGTTAACTTTTTTTTTTTAATTTTATCTTTTAATTTGCATAATCTTAGGGTTGTTTAGGGTACATTTCACTACATGTTGTACAATAACTATGCATATGGCAAATAAAGAAAAGTTCAAAACGATTGAAAGCGTCGATCAGCTGTCATACTTATTGTAACATCAAAATAGAATATTAAAGCCCAACCCCAGTTCTTTGCCTCCAACCCTACCCTTAGATTTGGACTGTAATCTGTGCATAGGGAATGTGATGACACTCATTATGTCATTCATCAGCCAAAATCCTGAAAATTGCTTGTCTATCTTTCAAGAATCAAAAGTAATTACAAAATGCAATTGTTGCCAATAGAAAATTTCTGAAATTGTTAAAATGATTATATTCCATGGGACTGAATTAATATTTAGCATGGAATTTTTTTTTTTTTTTACCTGAATGGTTGTGAGAATGTGTTACATTTATGGCCTTCTTTTTCCACACCTGTATCCAAGTTTCCATGGTTGTGCTTCTGGTTTGCAAAGCTTTGAATTTTCATCTTACCCTAGATATGAAGGCACCATATGAAGTGCTATCTTGCCTCCTATCACTTGATCTGTCAGATGTTATTTTAGTTAGTCTTTGTGATTTGATTGGAATTCAATTATATTGTATCATATCGTTCTTCGACTCCTGGATTGAATCGAAAGAAATCATATCTTCGCAGACTTTGTGATGTTGGCAGATGTTGTGTCCTTGTCTGTTGAATCAATTTAATATCGTACCGTGAAGAAACTTGTGATTTATAGTCAGTCAGCAGAGCGGCTCTGTCTGTTTATCTAACACAAGCTACTTCGGCTTTATTGACCCCTGGCTTTATGTGTTTATTCTTCACTGATTGGCTGTGATTGTGTGTCTATGCCTGAGGAAGCGAAGAGGGGATCGATGACAGAGTGTGTGGAGAGGGAGAGAGGGTAGACGACACACGAATGCAGCAACACACACACTCCTAATCCAAGGCTTCCTCTCTGCCTGGCCACC
Organism: Distichodus sexfasciatus; assembly: GCA_032718565.1. Lineage (NCBI taxonomy): Eukaryota > Metazoa > Chordata > Actinopteri > Characiformes > Distichodontidae > Distichodus > Distichodus sexfasciatus. The sequence continues at coordinate 457,311 of JAVGVS010000029.1, read as the reverse complement.
TTGACCCTCGTGGTCAGATGCACCGCAGAGAGGAAAAGAGAGAGACCTGGGTGGAAAATATTACCACGTTGCTCTCAGTTAGACAGCTCTCCAAATTGTATTTGGTCGATGAGAAGCAATCGAGCTGCAACGCACGGTGAAAAAAGAGGAAAAAAAAAGTTCAACAGCGATTACAGCAGAGGAGTGATGTCAATAAATTCCCAGAGAGCTCAGATATACACACAGAATGATTTCACATTCACTCAGACTTAACAACATGGATACAGACACTGCTGAGTATCTGCATGGCCACTTGAGTATGAAATGTTGGCAGGTTTTAAACTAAAAGATTCTCAAAAAACGGGATAAAGAATGGAAAATTTTAAAATGAGAAATAAAGGCTCTTTATAGATATTTCTGTTGAATTAGAGCTGCACTAGTAGAAGAAGAATGAATGAATGAACATTCATTAATAATGTTGAAATAAAGAAGAAAGGGATCACAATTAAAGACCATGGTAGATAATTTTTTTAAAAAAATTTTGTCACTCCAGATTGTGAGAAAGTTTAAAGTTTAGTAGTATATTGTTCTTTATTTAAAGTATATTCTTTATATTTACATCTTTTTTACAACTTTATAATAAGAAAAAAATGTAATCCTTTCAATAATATCAGTTTTTAATGAATTTACAGTATTAGTACAGATACATGTTTTTGGGTATTATAATATAATGATTATAAAGATCCATTTATTCTGTTACTCCACAACCATTTTAGGTTATCATTTTGGGTGTAGGATATTTTGCAATATTCTCACTCCAAACGTTATACTATTTGAGGTGTATTATTCATGTGTTTACAGAACCCCATTCCAATATATTGTTGTTCAAAGAACCACTTTATCACAGCTCATGGGTTTCTAAAAGTTTTGAGCAAAATGTTCCGCAAACAAGCATCATTCCTGCCGTTTGAGATGTGACAATTGCTGATATTTCCCACCAGTCAAACCTCCAGGAATCAGTGTTGGGAAACAGATTGTTTTTTATTTAGAGGCTGCGTCAGTAGTTTAGCATCATTTGGCCAAGCTTTGACAGGTGCAGAGAGAGCTCAAAACCATCAGCAGGTAAATGGAAGCTTGAACCCAGGGGGAAAAATAGAAAAATAGAAGTGAGAAAAGGAAATAATAATGCCCACAAAAATGGAATTGCAGTTCATGACAAAGGTGCACGTATTTTTATGAAAGGTTTCAATTAAACGTGTACCCAGACCAAGACCCCGGAGGGAATGAGGTGCTGGTTTTGGTCATTTTTAAATGAAAATGTTGTATTTTTGTCCTGTAGTCATTTATGGTTTGAGAATATTCTCTTCAGGCTTACACCTCAGTTCAAAGGATATTAGCATAACATTAGTCGGCTGCAGTGAAGTTTGATTCGAAGTAATTCCTATTTTCTATTTGTCGTGCATGATATACAGTGTTGGGAAGCTTATTTTACACTTTAGCTTTTCAAGCTACAAGGTAGATATAAAGTAAAAATAATTAAGTTATAGCCAAGGTAGTATTTTGATATAGCATTTAGCTACACTACAGGACAGGGATGAACTGGGACTAAAAATATTTTTTCCAAATAGGCCCACCAACTGGAGTTTAAGGCCTCCATATGGATTTAACGCAACATAATCATTGTATTACCGCCCACTGCTGTTGTTGGCTTTGTCAAATTATTTTTCCCCACCCAACCAGCCCAAGAGAGAGATGAACGTGAAGCGTGGACTCTCCCGATTAGTCATGCCATCTCTGCACCGGCCCAAAATTTGCAATTGCCCACCGGGCATTGTCTGGTATGCCAGATTACCAATCCAGCTCATTCGCAATACTTAATATTTATTGCATAGGATGTGGTTATATTGACTTAATAAAAAAATTTGAAACTGAGCATTCAAAGTAATAAGAAAATATATTTTTAACAATGTAATGTCATATCACAGGTTTCAGTTAGGTTTTGGAGGTAGAGAGAGTTTTAATTTTTGTCTTGTATAAGTTACACTCAAATGTATGAGTTCTGTTCGTTTCAAACATTTTGAAAAATACAGCCACAGATTTTTGCTTCCATCTTGCCCAAGGTGGACTCCCTCCTCCGAATCCTGTTAGTTTAAAAATATTAATCTTGATGAAAAAGTTTTGTTTTACTACATCACTATTTTAAAAAACAGCAGTGTTTAAAAAAGTAGGTTAACTACTGAAAAGAGCAGATGTTTTTATCCAGAGCAACTTTCTTCGTGCAGCAACTTGGTGTTAAGAGTGTTGATCAGGGTCCCAATGACGGTAGTGCTGGAGGTAGAATTCAAAGTTCTTGGTCATGGCCCTTATTACAAGGACAGTTTCTCTGAAGCAACTTTGGGTTAAGGGTCTTGCTCAGGGACCCAGTGATGGTAGGTTCAGAGGTAGGATTCGAACGCACAACCTCTTGGTGCAAAGGCGAATTTCCTATTCTATCCACTAGACCACCACCACCCCTAGACCTCTAGATTGCTCAAGGGAGACTGTCCCTTAAATCAGTCAGTCTGCTAAATGCTGTAAATGTAAATGTAATGCGTGGTTTTGGCAGTTGCATTTCGTATTCCATGTTCAATCAGCTCGACCCATAAATCTACAGAAATATTACTAAGGTGACATGTGATGTGATAAGAAACATGATCGTGCTGTTAACAGGATTCTCGCGCTGCTGTGATGTGTCTTTACTGGTGTGTTGACACGATGTTGTGTTTGCAGGCTGTCAAATGAGCATTTTAAGCATCTGCACAGCTCCCAACATCTGCACCGCAAAATAAATACGACTCGTACTTAATGTGGCTCTGTGTGTCAGATGTTTAGCATTAAAAAGCAATATTTGTTCTTTGTTAGTCCTAACCAAAGACTGTGATAATAACTAGATGTAAATAGTATTACAGCTCCACCTAACCCTAACCTTTACCTTTACTTTTACTGAAAACAAATCCGTTACTTCTTTCAGCCTCTCACATAAAGAACGTACAACTTTTATAGAAAATCAGTTTTTCCTCATGATAAAAAAATAGAAAAAATACAAAGCCATTAAAGCCAGGCAAGTTCAGTCTCTTTTAATGCAACATTTTTCAATCTTAGTCCAGTGATTTTCACAGATCATTTTGTCTTTGATGTTGCCTTTGAAGTCAGAAATGGATATTCTTGAAATGAACCCAAAGAAAAGACAAATAAAACACAAAAGAGTACATTTGTTAAAGTATTAAATTCTTAAATTTTATAATTCTTTAATTTCTTATTGCTTAAAATTTATTCGATTATATGTGACAAAAGGTTCCTCACCTTATTTACCGATGGTTTGGCTATTAAAAACTCTCTAGAACTTTGAGAGACAGAAATGCTGATGCTAATAAACGTGCTGATTGCCACGTAACCTCGGTTCCTGAGATATAGGAGCAGAGTACTGCGTAAATGGGCAGCTGTAAGAAAACTCCTTTTCCTCTTGACTGAAGCCTTTTTTCAATCACGCAGTGCAACTGCAGCTGATTGGTTTGTCAAAAATTAGCAGCCGAGACCAATCAACTGAAGCGATATGAGGTCGGTAATGGCCGCGCCGCTTTACCGGGTGCCGTCATTTGCATGGGGCAGCGCCAGCCAGCCTCATGCAGCTGTTTGCGCCGTCAAGTTCAGATTTTTCTTATAAACATCTGGGGCGATACCTTTTATATACGGCAGGCATGATACTTTCGTTCCCATATCTCCAGGGAACGAGGTTACATCAAGCAATCTGCGATTCACGCTTCGATATTTCACTGCATTACTCGTCGTAAGACACTATAGAGAACCAGTACAATCCTTGTTGCCATGGTAGGGTCGACTCAATATGACACCCAAGGAAAAAACCCCAGGGAACATCACGAAAATATACCAAGCACAGGGCAAACCGCCGGAAGGGGGCAGCTGGCTCGGGTGTGCATACAGGTGCCGAGCAGACCGATGACAGGACTCGCAAACGGGTCGAGGTAACAATAAAACATTTCATTTTTAGTCCACTGGACGGACTTATATAGATAAAACTCTGGACTGCAGAGCAAGGGACATCTGGGTTATAAAACCTGATAAATGTGGGCCGGCGAGACCGGCAGCACGCCTCACAAATCTCAAAATGGAAACCCGGCTTGACCACGCCCAGGAAGAGGCCTACCATGCCTCTGGTGGAGTGGGCTCCTATCCCAAGGGGCACTGCAGCCCCAGGAGGAATAAGCCAAGCGTGTGGCCTCCACAATCCCATAGAAAGTCTTTAGCCGTAACCCGGACCGGCCCTGAGCGCGGTTGCAACCCGACAAACTGTTCTGAACTCCTGAATGAGGCAGAATGCACTACGTAAACCCTCAGGGCCCTAACGGGGCAGAGCAGGTGCAAGTCCTGGTGCGTCCACCCGAGGCGGAGCAGGGCAGAGAGACTTATGACCTGGGCTGAGCGGGTGAGGCACCTTGGGCACATAACAGTCTTGGTTTCAGGACGACTCTGGAGTCGTTTGGCCCGAATTCCAGGCAAGACGGGTTGACAGACAGTGCTTGTAAGTCACCAACTAAACGACAGGCGCCAGTGCCAGGAGCAAGGAGTGATGCTAGCAAGGCGCTTTCAGAAAGCTCGAGGAGTGCAGAGCCGAATGGGGCCCTTTCAGGGCCCTTAGCCGCAGTGATGGATAAGTCCCAGGGGCCGTATGAGGCGGGGGTGCAACGCCTGGCGCCTCTCAGAGTGGATAACACACTGTGCCTGCCGACCAGGCGCGCCCTGTGCACAGAGCATGAAAAGGCCGCGCTATTGCGGCGTAAGCCTTGATGGTCGAGAGGAGAACGCTGCTTGTCCAGCTAACTCCTGCAGGAATGACAAGACCACCGAGACCTCTGGGGAGACGGTCGATGTCGGTCCGGCACCAATCCTCAAAAAGGCCCATTTCAGGCGTGGGAGCCGCGTGAGCCAGGGCTCTGGCTTCGAACTATAGTCATTCAGGGGGCAGCTCTGGGGAGTCAAAGGCGCCCATTGAGCAGGCAGACATAAGGCCCACAGCTCGGGCGAGGATGCCTGGCAGGCACGTTAAGCAGAGAGAGGAGGTCCGCCTCAAGGGAATTAGCCTGAGGCTGCTTCCAACAACTGGAACAGCTCTGACACCCACGGCTGGTTCCTCCAGAAGGGGGCTACCAGGAGAAGCTTGAGATTGCGCTCCCAGACTCGTCTGAGTACCTGAGGTAACAGAGCGACCGGAGGGAACGCGTAAAGCGGAAGATCTGGCCACTCGTGGGCCAGAGCATCCGTGCTAAATAAAAGTAAGTGGGTAGTGAGAATTGTCTGCGGAGAAGAGGTGTGACTTAAGCCCTGCGAAAGGTGTCCCAAAATTCTCTGAACCCATGGAGGCGTCCAGTTCTCTGTGAGACATTGCTCCTTGACAGCATGTCTGCCCCTGGTTCAATTGCCGGCTTGCCGCGTCTGCGATGCCTGAGCAAGCGCGGGTGGTTGGCCTGGGCCCATATCGGCAGGCATTTTGCAGGTGCAAAGAGGCGCCTCGAGACAATTCCGCAGCGGTGGTTCACATAGGACACCACAGGCGGTTGTCGAGCGCTTACCAGAACATGGTGCCCCTTCGGTTCTGGCAGGAATGCTCGTACCCGGGACATTCGCGGCGAGCATCTCGGGGCAGTTGATGTGCAGCCCTGCCTCCTCCCTGGACCAAAGGCCGGAGAGCAGTTTGCGCCGCACAGGGCCCCCAACCCATGTTGGGCGTCCATGAAGACCACCTTCATCCTGTCGCCCGCGTCAGGCGCACCCCTCGGGCTAGCCAGTATGAGGGTCCCACTCAGCGGGTCAGGGCTTTGACACAGGCCCGAGTTACCGTTAAGCGGTGGCGCCCATGGCGCCATGCACCGCGGAAATGGAACCCTCACTTCAACAAAAACTGGATGGAGTGCATGTAAAGCAGACCCAGCTGAAGTACCGGCAAAGCTGCTGCCATAAGGCCCAGAATTCTCTGGAAGGCCTTGAGTGGGTGTGAGCTCTCCGCGAAGGAGGTGGCCTCTTGTGACTCGAATGGACTCGGCTCGCTCAGCTGAGAGACTTAGTTCATTACGCACAGAAGTCGATCACTATCCCCAAGGAATGAAATTTGTTGGCTGGGTGATAGCACCTCTTGGCGAAAAGTGACCCTGAGCCCCAGAGCGCTCCAAGTGGCTGAGAAGGGCCTGATGCGATATCAAACCGCCTCTGACTGGGCCAGAATGGGCCAGTCGTTGAGGAGGTAGTTGAGGGCCTTGAACCCCCATCTGTCTCAGCGGGGCGCTACGTCCATGCATCGCGTAAAAGTGCGGGAGCCAGAGATAAACCAGCGGAAGGACCCATATTGATAGCCACCACGCACTCGAAGAGCAAATCTCGGCGCCTGTGATGGGGGCAATTTGGATATGAAAGTCTGCGTCTTTCCAGATCCAGGGACCTCGCTCAGTCCTCGGGTGAATCCTGCGCTGAGGATCTGCCTTACAGTCACCATTCACAGGCGGCGGCGGCTACCAGAAGCGGCGGTTCCGGCCTGGAATCCAAAATCGATGCGCCAGACCGCCCACCTTCTTTAAGGGACGAGAGTACGGCTGTAAAAAGCCTGGCTCGCTTTGAGCTGGGAGGAACAATCTCTATGGCTCCTTTTTTCAACAAGTTAGCCACCTTGGCGCAGAGAGCGAGGAGCGGTCTCCTCGCTTTTATAGTCGGGAACCGCATGGGAAGTCTCTGTGAGCAAACTGCAAGGTGTAACCTGCGTCTTATTGTACCCCATCGCAGTCTGGCGCTGCGAGGATGGCTGCAGGCCTCGGCCCGCTGGGACAGTGATTGAATAGAGGTTCATGGTTTGTCGTGAGGCAGCAAATCTGACATGTGGTAGAAAAATTGCTCTTTTGTGAGGATGTAATTTTTGTTTTATTCCGCTATTACAGCGGTCGGACAGCAGGACTGGCCCTTCCTCTTTTATGTTTTGGGCGTTCAGGACTTTTGGAAGCAGGGTCCGGGGTGATCTTGGGCGGGGACCTGCTGCGCTGGGTGTTAGTGAAGCATCTCGTGAGCGTGAGCGTCCTCTATCTTGGCGCTCTCTGGGGTCGCGGATCCGGAGCGGGAGGGGCAGGAGCAGCGGGCTGCCGAGTCGGCTCCGACCTGGGGTGACTGGAGGCAGATGAAGCGCTGGAATGCTTTGGGGAGGTATGGCATGGCTTGGGGCGACTTCTGAGCCTCGAGTGGCGTTAAGCGAGCTACCAACCGCCGGGCCGAAGAGGCTACCTGGAGACAGGAGGCGTCGAGGAATGGGACTTTATCGCTCCTTCATCCGTCAGCGTCAGCCAGAGGTAGCCTCCAGGACCACCAAGCTCGACATCGAGCGACCGATAGCCTGGGCTGTGGCTTTAGTGGCCGTAGAAATCAGGTCCGCCGCACTTTGCGAATCAGCGAGGAAGTGGCGTCGAGACGGTTCTTTCAGGCGAGCATCTTCGCCTGGAACACCTACAGCACAGCCATGGAATGCAGGGCCGAGGCGGCTTGGCCAGCAGCGGCGTAAACGCGCTGTGGCGCCAGCGTGGTTTTGCAAGGGCTTGCGGAGGATGGTTGCCCTAGCCTTCCATACAGCTGGCCGATGGCGGGCAGAGATCGTGGCCTGTCTAATGGAGGCAGGTGGGCGTAGCCTTTCTCCTCGCGCCGTCCACGAAGAGAAGCGCGGTAGAGGAGAAGTCCGGACTCTGGACGAATACAGGCGCGCCACGCGGCAATGTGAAACTCTCGTACGTGGACTTTTGGGGGAGAAGAAAAGGCGGGCGTTGCTGAGGCCCTGTACAAGAAGCGCCCGGGAAAATTTCACTCATCAGCAACACCGTGAGGGTTCCTCGGGGAGACCACTCAAGTCGAGCTCAGCGACAGAAAGGCGAGATCAGTTGGGGGGCGGGGGCTCGTGACACCGGAGCCGGCGAGAGCCGATCCGCTTCAAGCGCAACCACTCTCTCCCGCCGTTTCTTCCTCACAGGGCCCTGGGAGGATGTAGATGGGAGGAGGAGGGAGTCGCTCTGAAAAGAGCGCTAGCCGCGAGCGCAAAGCTGAAATGCTGAGAGCCTCGCAGTGCGGGCAATCAGCCGAGAAGAGAGCGGCGTCTGCGTGGGATCTGCCGAGACAGAACGCACTCCAAGATGGCCGTCGTCAGAGGCTAGCTGACTCGACCTGAAAGTGCAACAGCGTGGCATTTAAAAAATGCGTTTAACTACTTTAGAATAAGAAATAAGCTCAAAGCTGGCCGGGCGGCAGGGCAGCGAAATGGCCAGTCCAGCTGCGAGTGCTTATCAACGGCGAAGGCGTTCGAGTCGCAGAGTTCAGCGTTGAAAAACAAAATCTCAAGGCAAGAAAAATCTGAACTTGACGGCGAAACGGCCGCATTTATAGAGCCGGTTGGCGCCGCCCCATGCAAATGACGGCACCCGGTAAAGCGGCGCGGCCATTGGCCGACTCGTTACCGCCGTCAGTTGATTGGTCTCGTCAAGTTAACTTTGACAAACCAATCAGCGTGCAGTTGCACTGCGTGATTGAAAAAAAGGCTTCAGTCGAAGAGAAAAAAGGAGTTTTCCCCCATAGCGTCTTACGACGCAGTACGAGTGAAATATCAAAAGGGAAACTTAATTTCTCATTATTTACACTACTTTAAAAACTAGCTTTTTAAATGAGTTCCAGAGTTTAACTTGATATACACTTTTGATTTGACAATATAGCTGAAATAATACGTTTGACCCAAACAGACTGTCACACTTGATCAATTAACAGCTTTCTGATAGTGAATCACTAAAAATACTCATAATTATAATAAATGAATATAGTATTTTTAGTCCTGTGTATCTCAGCTGAGGTCAGTGCAGCCCTGACCTATTTTGTCCGTTGTCATTTCCTCTGGATCTGAGCACAGGCCGGCGTGTGCTGTAATTGCTGTAATGTGGAGCATCACACCATCAGCATCCTCACATCACCACGGTAGCCACACACACACACACACACACACATACATACATACACAGACAGCAGTGGAGTGAGAGAGAGAGGGAAAGAGAGAGAGATTGGAATGAGAGAGGAAGACAGAGAGATAAAGGAGTGAGTGAGTGAGTGAGTGAGCAAAGTAGAGAGAGAGAGAGAGAGAGAGACAGAGACAGAGAGATAAGTAAGGGAGAGGAGTGCTTGATCTAGCAAAAAAAAGAGCAAGACAGAGAAATGAGTGAGTGAGAGAAAGAGTCAAATGAAGTAATGCGCAATAGGACAGGTAAGAGAGGAAAAGTGAAACAGAAGGAGACACTAAAAAGAAGTGATTGAGCGAGAATGACAGAGATCAAAACAGAGAGAAAGGGAGCGACAAAGAGAGAGACAGCAACACAGAGAAGGAGCAAGCAAGTCAGAAAGTTAGAGGGAGAGAATAGAGAGACTCAGTGGGGTGAAGAAAGACACAGCGAGAGAAAGAGAGAGTGAGATAGAGGACACACAGCCCTTCATCTCCTTATTGCTTACTGTGCAATTAAAGCCCATTTCAGGTTTGAAGGGGTCAGGAGATTTCAATCAAAGCTCACTCCACAAGCTGCTCTTACAGCTAGTCCTGCACATCTTTCAAATGCTAAGTGTAGTGTGTGTGTGTGTGTGTGTGTGTGTGATGAGACATTGCTTTGTCTTCTATAAAACCTTATTTGTCTAAACCTTCTCATAGTATGTCATCAGAACGAGAACAAAAGCAAAAAATGCTGCTGTTGTTTCAAGAATTCAAACTTTTATCATCATATGTACTGGTTTATTTTCTGGTTCCGGTCGACATGAGCCTTGAATTACATTTATGATGTTTGTGAATTTTTTTTTACGTAATTTTACGTGTAAAGAAAGCTGCAGTTTGTCACATAACTGTTGAATTACAGCATTGTTAAAGTTTGTTAAGTCCAATGACTACAAGCTCATCAGTCTCATACATGATATCACTACATTTTCAAAAAAATGCCAAACAGAGAATGCCAAAGTGGGGTAGAAGAACGACAGAGGCCTAAATAGGAAATGAACTAAACTGAAACACATGTAAACACTAAGCTAACTGATTAAACCAAATAAATACTAAACGTTAAACCAACAGATATGCTAACTCAGCGTTTCTCAATCCCAGTCCTCACAACCAACACTCTGCACAGATTTGAGTTTCCAACGTGGGATTAACATGCGGCGGTGCAGGAAATACAGAATCTGTGCAGAGGGGAGGTCCGCGAGAACTGGAAATTGAGAAGCACTGGGATAACTGGAGGTGGGAGCTAAAAAGGAAGCAATGAAACACAGATCAAGAAACTAGAAACAAAGAACTAAGCTAACACAGGTGTAACAGATAATAAGACAAACTAACCAGTCAGGACACATGCTAGACAGAGGGTACTGACAGACAAAACACACTAGATAGACAAGACATGACAGGAGTGCCCTCCGGTGGGGAGCTGGGGTAAAGTCCAGAGGGAGACTGAACAAATATATATGTATATAACATATAATTTTACCCTATTGAATGGCAAATGAGCTTCTTACATTTCTGAGAAAATGTACAACGAACCTCTTATTTGAACTCTTACTCCTGTCGCTGATGATCGAAGCTGCTGTTTCTGCATCTTCTTGCTTTAATCTGATCTGATGCAGTGTTTTTCACCTCAGTTCTTCTTAAATGTTTAGTGAGTGCACCACAACGAAATGTCACCCCTCCATTTGACTCATTCATGAAGGAGCAGTGGGCAGCTTTTTGGCAGCGCTTGAAGAGCGGTGCTTATGGACAGTACCTTGCTGTTGAGTAATTAAGTGGCACCTTTGAACCAGTGACCTTCTGATCATGGGGTTAACTCTTTAACAGTTACACTATCAACTGTTCAATCTGAACATGCCGTGTTTTGCACCACAATCATTCGTAAATTTTCTGTACATTCCTCCTAATCTCCTAATTTGTGTTGTATGCCATGTTTTTGATCCAAAAATATGGAGGCTGTGGCTAGAAAACCCCACCAGGTCATAAACACAGGCTGTTATAATCCCAAATTGGCCGCGTTCTAAAAAAAGATTGACAAAATTGGTGGAAACCCCCGGGAGAAGAACTGCTGCAACAAAAGGTGAAACAGCAAGCATTATTTTTTTTTATAAGCCTGACAGAATTAATGTGTTTTAACCTCTGAATGCTATCTGAACAATAAAATCCCCCAGCATCTGTGACAGCTGCAAGTAAAAAGACATTTATGCAATTAGTCGCTTGCGCTAGTTTAAGAGCCACAATAAAAATCGATCGCAGGAAGATTATCAGGAATAAACGAGAAGCAAGAAGTCATGCCTTTATTCTTTGTGCCCTTCAGCTTCCAAACTGTTTTTATTGCCGCCAGTGACTGACAGCAATTTAGTGAACGCTTTATAAGAGTGCACATGAGACAGGAATGATTAATCAGTCAATTAATCTTTCAGGAACACACTCAGATGAATTGTTTTCACCACTCTAGTATGAGAATTAATATAAATTTGTTTGGTTTGTTTCTTTTGGTCCAATTTTGTTCAGTTGAGACCTTATTGTTCAGTTTTATTTAATGTTACCTAATGGGGCAGTTTTGTTCAGCTGGTTCATGTTGGTCCACTATTGAACATGAGATTCCTATTTCTCCATTTTTCTTCAGTTGTTTCCTATTGGAACAGTTTTGTTTAGTTATTTCTTATTGGTCAGTTTTGTTCGGTTCTTTATTTTTGGTTACATTTTGTTCAGTTGTTTCCTATTGGTCCAGTTTTGTTTGGCTACTCCCTATTGGTCAGGTTTTGTTCAGTTGTTTCTTATTGGTCCAGTTTTGTTTGGTTACTATATATTGGTCAGGTTTTGTTCATTTGTTTTTTATTTGTCCTGTTTTCTTTAGTTGTTTCCTGTTTTTGTTCAATTGTTTCTTATTGCTCTGGAATACTATACTGATTATTTTGCACAATAACATTAATAAGAAATCAAAAAAAAATTTGTAACAAACTTTATCATTCTACATTCATAAATCAACATGTAGCCAATCTGCTTTTTGATATATTGTAATCTAGCGTGTCCCATACAGAAGGTAATCCACCCTGACGTCCATATTGCTGAACAATTTAGCATACGTTCTATAAGAGCACAGCTCAGACAGAGATGATTAATCAGCCATTAAACTTTCAGGAACACACTCAGATGAATTGTTTTCACACCACTCCAGTATGAGGATTAATATTAGTCTGACAAATTCATTTACACCATAAAAAATGACGTAATCTCCCGGATAGGACAGGATTAGACATTGTAGTAGCTTTTCTGACAGTGATTTGTAGTTGCAGCCAATTGCTCTAATTGACAGAGAATCATGGAGGCACTGCTTAAGTGCTAAAGCATGGTAAAAATGCTCTCAACATTGGTTTATCACCACCGCTGTGCTTGTAGTTCCACCCTAAAAATGTGCTAATGGAAATGCCTTTTAGGTTAAATTAACTGTAAAAATTGTCAAAGGCATGTGAATGTAATTGCTTCTGCTATATCAAACTAGCGATCATTGCCGACTTGTTCAAGTACAAACCTGAATGGGCGAAAGCATTTCTCAGACATTATTTCTTATCGATGATATCATTCGAGGTCAGGGACATTGAGAACTCTCTGTAAAATTCAGTTTGTTACTGGAGTCCTGCTGCACACACGTGTTAATGAAAGATTGATGCATGGCGTTTAAGGGCCATCAATCTTTAACATGGCCGAGCCGGGTTAAACCCTCTCCAGAGATATGAGGTGCGTTCAGGACCTTAAAGTCATTACGCTGATATTTTATCCGAAAAGCATTCAAATAATGTAATGGTGTGACATTGGGCGAGTATGACCTCAGAAGCTACACAAAGCTGTAAAAGTAAAGATTAAAGTGAAAATTAAAATCTCTCATTTAGAGTATTCCCTGAGGAAAAGTATTAAAGCATAAGGCATCTGATATGAACAGTATTTAAGTATTAAAACTATTTTATCAACGACCTCTTCCTATTTATTTCTTGCAATTTCAAACAAAGTATAAAAATGAAAAGAAACGTGACTGCATCTTTTTCAAATAAGCGAGAAAGTATTATAATGATACGTAATAAAAGTAAAAATAAGATAAATTAAGATAAAAATTAAAGTACATATCCTTCTATAGAATACTAAGTAGAAGTACTAAAGTGTCTGGTTTGAACAGTAGTTTTCATGGTATTAGTAAAGGTTATTCAATAGAAGAAATACTTTTTAAAGTTCATTTCTTTAATAGTCTTATTCCCCAAATCTAATGCCAATTATTAAATTGTAATAAAATGATGAAGAACAGACTGTGGCATGAATTATCGTAATATTTGCACAGAGGAACCAGAACATGTTTGCGACTGTTCAAGAAAATTCAAGATTTGAATGGTGATATCAGAACTTCAGCATCAATTTGCTTCATTGCAGATAAAATTATGGTTTAAAATGTAGAAATACACCAGTATAAAAAGTACAGTACAGCAGAGAGTAAAAAATTGCTGATACAACTCAGTCCAAGTATTAAAAAATTACTCAAAAAATAGGTAAGTATATTAACATCTTTACAGCACTGTATTCTTTACAAATTGTCCCAAAATGTGCCGTTGCTGGATAAAAAAGAACGCTGAAAAAGCAGCACATTTGGCACATTTTGCCACATTAGTCACCAAAGTTTAGTCACCGGTAAAAACCACTGTTTATCGCAGGCCTTGTAAGTGTTTTTTGTAAAACATTTTTAATTAACTTACTGAAAGCAAACTGATGTTTAGATATTCAGCCAAATGGAGATATGAAGACACATATGTAATGTCAGACACATCTAATGATGCTAAAAGATTAGGACATGGCTCAGAAGTGAGAGTTTTCAAATCCATCACTTTTCCAACCGTTTCACCCTGTTAATGAGTAGCAGCGATGTGTAGAATATTGGAGGTTCATGAATTAAACAGTGAGGCAGGTGTAAATATCTACTGCTTGTGCTGAGTTGAGTGTAATACTGTGATTACGGGATGTTGTTAACACTAAATACAAAATATGCTCTTATGAATGGCACCATGTTATATTTACTGAAAGCTCCAAATGTGGCGTTTTAAGATGGCACTACTACTACTACTACTACTACTACTACTAATAATAATAATAATAATAATAATAATAATAACAACAACAACAACAACAACAATAATACTACTACTACTACTACTAATAATAGAAAATAGGTGGCCAGTTTGGTTTGGTTGGTTCCTGTTGGACCAGCTTTGTGTGGTTATTTTCTATTGGTCCAGTTTGGTTTGGTTGGTTCCTACTGGACCAGCTTCATGTGGTTACTACTTATTGGTCCAGTTAGATTTGGTTGGTTCATATTGCTGTATTTTGGAATGCTAAGCTTTGCACTATGATATTAACAAGAAACATAAAGAATTATCTGTAATAAATTTGATCCACATTCCAAAATCAAAATGTAGCCACTATACTTTTTTAAAACTGTACTTGTAGAAATAAGAAAGTTATGAAAACCTCAGATGCTCCTAACATTTCTTAACAGACCTCTACTTTCCTGTAACTCACATCCCCAACACCTATTTACTTCACGTTGACGATTTTCGACGGGTTGTAATCCAGCGGCTTCCAGGCGGAAGGTAATCCGTCCTGACGTTCGTGCCACCAAACAACAGACGGGGGCAAATCTGCTGGCTGAGATATCACCCCGGACAGGCACTTACATTTAGCATTCCCCCAGCTATGCAAAAACAGTATTAATGCTTAATTTTTTATGGTGGCACCGTAGGCGATGAAAAATGAACGTTAGGCCAGCCGGCATCTCACAATAAAAGATGTTTCCATCAGCCACCTGGCACATTAAAGACCTGTTAAAAGATGTTAGGAGCATCTGAGATGTTTGCATTTATTATTTTATGTTTTTCGTTAAGTTTTGTAATGTCTTGTATAAAGTTTTGTGTGACGTCACAATACCTAGAATGACTTGACTTGACTTAAGCAATGAACAGCTATAACAACAAAGAAACAAAGAAACAGAGAAAGTACCTATAAAGTACAAAGTAGTACATATTATTGTGACCTTTCATGAGGTTGCTTATTAAAATGTTTAAATGCCACTCTCAATGAATGCGCTTTTATTTTTAATAAAGGGACAAGAAAATTTGCAAAAGCTTGCTCGCTTTTTTGACATGAAGAAAAGCAAAATTAGTTGTTGTAGTAGTAGTAGTAGTAGTTTTAGTAGTATTGCTGCTGTCTTAAAATGTCTGGTTGGCTTTTCCAATATAAAAAAACAAATTTATGTCAAATATGACATAATAAATGTAATAAATGTTGTGATGATCTGTGGCAAAACACAATTTTAGCAAAAAATGTAAAAAAAACTTGCCATTGCTCATATCCATTATGGTGAACCGCTGCAATGAGGCACTTTTCACTGAAATTACTGGGACACTTTTGCAAAAGCACCTGAAATTGCTCTATATTTTTATATAGATGGACTGAATTGTGAAGGAAGTGGCACTTATTCACGAACAAGACAGAAAAATTAGAGATGAACTCTGTTGACAGGTCTTTATGGTCTGTATTCCCTTTTAAGGGCAGAAATATACTTACTGCTAGTTACGTAGTCACAGTGATGCGAAGTGACTAATTTAAAATATTGAGGCTAGTAAATTAGCTACTTTTTCCTGTAGTATTTTAAGATCTTGTAACTATTCCAGTAACTATTTTTACGATGTAGTGTGGCAAAATTATACATTGATACAAAATTGCTAAAATCTTTCCATTGAACTGAATCCAATTGATCCTGTTTTGTTTGGTAGGTTCCTGTTAGTTCAGTTTTGTTTGTTTTCTATTAGTCTAGTTTTGTTTAGCTGATTCCTGTTGGTCTAGGTTTGCTTGATTGTTTCCTTTTGGTTCAGTTTTGTTCAGCTGTTTTTTTATTGGTCTAGTTTTGTTCATTTATTTCCTGTTGATTTAATTGTGCTTGTTTGTCTCCTATTAAAAGATATTTTGGTGAATGTGAAGTCTTATACTAGGTTTTGCTGATGTCAAGTAGGTTCCAATCAGAGAGGTGTGTATATTTGGCTTCAGCAAGACGAGGAGAAAAGGAGATTGTAAATCTGTTATCATGACAAAAGTATGATATTAATAGAGAAAGAAAAATGTTTAAAAAAGATTTCTGGATCTTGATTTAGGCACGTTAGACAACTCTGGTGTCTTCTTAGCTATGTTGACTGATGCAGTTAACTGTTTTAGTTAACAAATTCTTAATTCGGTTTTTGTTTAATTTTGTGTTTAATTTAAATGACAATACTGTTATTGAAAAATAAATATAGAAATTGGTCAAATCAAAATTTAAAGTTGATTACCTGAAGCAAATAAGTTTCAATGTTGTGATGCAAAGTGTTAAACAGTTAAGATGTGTTACTGTTGATTAAGATACTGTTACTGTTACAGTTACTGTTATTAATGTACATCATATTTAATCTACATCATCTCTCCACAAGCAGAACAGATGAGTGTTTTAACAAAGCCCCGACCGACCTGCCTTTCTGCATGAATATGATCACTCGCTGATGAAGTGGAGGCTGGAGCTAAATATTTTAAGAACTCTACACTGGGCCAAAAAAAAAAAACATCTTTCATGCCAGTCTATTAGATTGCCTCGTTCATCTGTGTAGAATTTCTGACGTGGATTAATTTTCCACACTTAACATTTAGCTCTGAGGCAGAAACAAGACCCCAAAAAGCTGTCCAACAAATTATTCATAGCACATGCCCACTGAACAACTCTGACCCAAACTATGCAAGAACAGAGAGTGTGTGTGTGTGTGTAGATGTATTTATCGCATTGTGGGGACCTTTTGTCCCCTAAAATCACTTTTATCTGTTTTTCTGGGCTTTGTGGGGACATTTGAGAGGTCCCCATGAGGAAAAATGACTTTATAGAAAATGTGCTTGTTTTATTTGAGAAACTAAAAGAGGTAAAAGATGTGCTTTTGGTTACTGAGGTTAAGGTTAGGGTTAGGGTAAGGTGTAGGTGTATAAAGCTATAAATAAGGCATATACTGTGGATAAAATCTATATGCACATACATACAGTATATTCACTATATATATATATAAAATATCTATACATACATATGTATACTGTATATAAGAGTATATATATGTTATTTTAAATATGCAACATCAAGTTGGACAATGCGCAGAAATGCTGTGAAATGGTGAAATTATAATTAGGAATATTTTAGGTATGCACCATGTAACCTTTGGGAATGAGGAGATGTTTTAGCCGCCGCTCGTCAAGGCCGAACTCGTCCAGCAAACTGGAATCCAGCCGTTTATCAGCTGCAAATACGACCTGCTAATACCTCGCTAATTAGCTCCGCCTTGTCTCGCACTATGCTAAATACGAATGGGAGCGTCAGCGGCTCTCTCTCTTAAAGGTCAGCACCACGACCCGCATAGCAAACACACTCATCCCACTGGTGAGGTGTAGCAATTAGCAGATATTTGCATTGCCAAAATTAGCTTTCCGTTTAGCTAATTAGGACGGCAAAAAATCGTCTAATCATTGCAGCCGTGACTCTGCGTTTGTAAAATAAAATGGGACACTGCAAACGTTGGACCTCATTCACCAACCATTCTTTAATTACTCCTAAATTTAAACTATCGCCAGTGTTTTCTTACATAAGATATGTTTTTAGGTAAGAATCTACAAATGTTAATGACAACCCTTACGCAATTTTTTTCACATACATATTGTGCTTTTTTCAACTACAGTCTAAGCTTAAATAATATTTTAACTAGCTATTGTATCAAATCTGCATATCGTCCTATATCGATCGCTGACTCCTGAATTGAATAGAATTGGAATCGAATAGAAATCACATTTGATATATCACCAGAGGCGAGTATCCTAACCACTAGACGATCACACAGCATAACTGCATTTACAGTCATATGATGAAATTAGACCAACCATTTTTTTCCAGATTTTTTTCCATATATATATTTTTAAAAGCTTTCCAGAAGATCCACCACACACTGCTCTGATTCCGTTTGATCCACTAAACTCAGCTCTGGGTGTCACCACGACGATGATGCCATGTCTCCTTTAAGGATTGCTACGCATTACACAACCCCCTGAGCAGACTTGTTTCCAGTGAGTGCAAATCCAATTCTCTCAGGATCTGCTTCACTCATCACCAGCAGCAAAACTAAAACAGGAAGAAGAATTCTCAGCATAAGACCTAGATAATCGTTTGCTGCATCATTAAATTTTAATCTAAACATAAAAACAGAAAATGGTTTTAGCTGGTCACTAAGACAATTTAGTCTATGAAAAAGCTATCTAACAAAATTCAAGCAGTATTCCGAACTTTTGACCGGCATCAAACTTGCAATAATTATAACTTTAACAATGATAAAAATCAATATGACCAAATTCCACAACTCTTTTTGCCACTGCAAGTTACAAGAAATGTTTAAATGGGTTGATATGACTTCAAATCAATATCACGTTTAATTGAACATTTTGACTTGATTATGATTAATGAATGATTATTTTGATTTGTTTATTTGTTTTTAGTTTTTTTTTATACCTGTTTTATACTGGGAATGTTCTTTTAAAAAGCTGAAATAATAAAGTCTTAACAGAAATATAAAAGTTATTGAAATAATCATCATGACCAAGAGTTCATTCATTAGAGGTTCTGAACATCAGTTTCGAATAATTTTCAATTATTGCCTAGCCCTCTATATGTATATACACATTCATATATACTTATGTGTATGCATATTTATACACATAAGTGGCGAAGTTGGTGGAGCTGCCGACTCACAGTGATAAAGGTTCTGGGTTTGATCCCAGGATTAGCCGTAGGGCCTTTCTGTGTGGAGCTGGCATGCTCTCCCCGTCTTTGCGTGGGTTTTCTCTGGGTGCTCTGGTTTCACAGTTCAAAAACATGCAGGTTAATTGGCAAATGTAAATAGGCCCATAAGGTGTGAGTGTGTGTGCCCTGCAGTGAGTTGGTGCCTGCCCAGGCTTGATCCCTGACTTGCGCCTGTGGTCACTTCCTCATTGGTTGTGTGTAATAATGTTGCGTTATTTAGCCAGCTCGATCCGGTAATGTTTTGTGTGTTCTCGTCCTTGGTGTGTGTGTTTCTCGTCTGCTCTCCGCCAGCCTCTCGCATCTCTCCAGCTCGACGCGTCGGACGAGGAAGTATTACCTCCGGCTGATAACCGCTGACTTCTCTGCCTGCCGGTTAGCCGCCTAGCCTCATGGCTAAGCTAACCACGAGCTCAGACTTCACTCTCTCTCACTGGGACTTTGCTGGCTGCGGATTTGTGTGTATCAGCACTAATAAAATACACTGCATCTATATTCCTCCCCGCATTTGCGTTCTCATTCTTCACACACACACACACACACACACACACCGGAGTGTGACAGGTTCCTGGGATAGGCTCCAGTCCCCGCGACCCTGTTAGGGAATAAGTGGTTCAGATAAGGATGTATATTGTCAATTATACTATGTTAACTACTTGATTAAGATACTCTCCTTTTTAAGAACAAATATAAGAAAAAAAGTAAGTATTGTGAATATTGGTGAATAAGGCCCACTGTCATTTTTATATGCAGCACAATTTTAGAATTTTATTCCAGTGTAGTTTGGGCTTCAGCACAGCGGCCCTGAGAATATTCCCTCTCCATCTGGCTCCATCAGCACGGCCAGCAACCGCCTTCTCTCCACACACACGTGAGAAGCTAATATTGATTCTGGCTGGAAGGCAGAAGCGCTTATTAAAAACTTCTGTGAGGAAGACTGGGGCCTAAATGCATCCAACGGCAGATTTTTTAGGAAGACCTTCGGGTCTTAATGAGATTTTGGGCGAGGAGTTTTGGACGCAGGCACTCTGGACAAATCGATATCGCAATCACTGCATCCCGTCACTCTATCTTCTAAAGGCAATTTGATAATGAGCTCAGATAATCTCATTAATTCCCCCCCTAATTCGGGCCATCAATGGGGCTTGTTTAGGAGTTTCTAGATTAGGCTGAAGGTAAGACGTGGTGAAGAAACACTAGAATGGGGCGCTCTGTAGTGTAACGGTTAAGAAGTTGTCCCCACTGATTGGAGGGTCGCTGGTTCAAGTCAAGGTACTGTAAACCAAAGACTGCTCCCCAAACGATGCCAAAAAAACTGCCCACTGTGTGTTGTGCTGTGTTCACAATGACAAGCCATCACTCCCTCATCAATGAAAAATGAACACGATTTATCTGACCTTTAGACTGAGACATTGAGACTGAATGATTAAATGTAGTTGTTAAAATCAGCTGAAAAGAAAAAGGTCAGAAATTCTGAGATTGTCATATATTTGCGTGAAAAAACCCAGATATTCTCTGATATTGTAAAGTCATAAATTTGTGACAATAAAGTGATCTACCGTAATACACGTGACATGAAACACAACCTGTCGACTCTACACATCTCATTTCAACACAGATAAACTTACCTGATTCAGCCATGTTCCACCTCTTCACCATGACCGTGTGCCTCCGTGTGAAGCGTCAAGTGGCGAAGTTTCACACAGGCATTGTGGTTCCGTGATTTCCTCCTTTTTTGTGACTTTAAAATCTCAGAGAATATTGATGGTAAAATTCTTTTACTCTTGCACTGATTTTTATTTTTCTACCTTAAACGCATAGCAACAACATTCTGCAAAATGACAATTTTCACAAATAATCATATTTTCATATTGACAATACACGACAACTTAAACAGTAAAATGTCAATTTATGACCAAATTTGACAATGATTATATGCTTTTTCTTTGGCAAATTTGGAAATAAAGAGTCAAACACCACTTGTCAATTGATGTTGTCCCAGAAGACTGTTGGCAATATTTTACATTTTAGGGTTTTGCAAGGCATGTTTGCAACTCCATGTTTAAGGTTTAGTGAATTAAACAACCATTTTGTTGTAATTTTCATTCTAAAAAGCAACAGTGGCCAAATTTTGTACATTTTCAAAAATGTCAAAGTTGTGTGCTAAAGCATCGAGATCTCATTTAATTTTTCATTAACTCACTAAGTATCTTCGTCCTTTGGGGGTTGTTCATTGTAGTCTATATGTTTCTTATGAATTTTGAAAACCACTCAACATTTTCCAAAGTTGTCGACAAAGAAAGGTACAGAGTTCTCATTTGTTGTATTTACAGTGTATCTACTTCCTTTGGGGCGATTATTTTAGTCTATACATTTCTTTTACACTCTTTATCTTTGTACCTTTGTTCCTTTGAGCTATTTGCACGTGAGCTGCTGCTGCTGCTGTCTGGGGAAGGAAAGTGGATAAAAATCAATATGGCATTTTCAGCATTTTGTGTCTGCTGGGAGCCCCAGAGAGCCACACACCGACCCCAAAACCTCAAACAACCTTACAATGGCCGATGCGATGCTGAAGACGTTGGGAAGAAGCATTAGATTTTGTTTTTTCTTACAGACGCTCTGTTCTATTTTGGGTGCAGAGATAAATGATGCTATCGTGAGAGGGTGGGACTTTAAATCAGCGAGGGAGAGCAGAAACAATCAAAGAGCTAAAGAGGAGGGAAAGGCATTATGGGTAAACACACCTTGTCCTCTCTTCACATAATAACTGTGTTTAATCTCTATGGCTTTATATGACCAGTTATTTCAGGCCTCTCGGAAGAATTCCCAGAAGGGCAGAAGAGATTGATGCTTGTATATGCATTAAGTGACTTGTAAAATTGATGCTATTTTAGATGCCAAGTCATGCAACGTTTTGCGCCAAGTAAAGCTGTGATAATATTGCAAGCCAAAATCTTGTAGATCGGATTCAAACTTTAGTTTGCACACAATCTGAACATGAACAAATATTTTAAGAGGCATGTTGTAAATTAGTTTGACGCTGGAAGTTGACTCTCATATTCAAATTTAAGAGCCAGAATTCAAAAATATGTTTATTGTTAATTGCAGAACTTGCACACAACATGTATATTTGCTTGCTTTCTGAGACACAGGCTAAAAATGCTTCCCATAAAATGCTGGTTATTTGTAAATCATGTGACCTGCTGCTGGTTGCTACTGTGACTTAATGACTTAAGTGTTTAATGATTTAATCTACTAATCTATGAGTAAATATTTGTGAACTACTCAGGGAATATATGAGGAATAACACAAAACACTGAAATATATGGGGCAGTTGGTAGTGTAACAGTTAGGGCATTCGCCCTGTCACCAGAAGGTTACTGGTTTGAATCCCAGACTGGTAAATGTACAACTGAGGTAAGGTACATGAGCAAAATACTGTCCCCAAGCACTGCTGTCTGGGCACTGTCCATGTCAGGTTCTCACTGTTCCTTCACGAATGGATCCAATGCAGAGCTCACATTTGGTTTGTGGTGCACTGTTTGCTGTGCTGTGGTGTGTTCACAGTGACAAATAATTTTCACTTCCACAAATACACTTCTCATGTTCGCTCATCTTTATTAAGAAGTAAAACAGTATTTATTTCAAGCAGCAACTATTATGCTTTTACAGTGATATGCAGTATTTGTCATTACAGTATTTTACTCTAAATATCAAATATATCATACTTGTTGTAAAATATAGAGAATGGCTGGCAACTTTGCTGCCAGTATTATAAAGTTATAGTGCTGCCACTATAAATTTATAGTGACATTCTTTCCTATATTTGTTTAAAATGAATGAAGTGTAACTATTATAATTATTTATGATTTGTACTTGAGTATTTATACTGAGATATTATTCAGTTAGTAGGGAAACCCTACTGTATAGTGTTACCAAAAATAACACATTTTTAAGGTGCATTTTTTTTACAGACTCCTTTATTAAGCTCTTATCTAAAATGAGTTTAATGCCTATTCTGAGCTGATTTATTCTTCAGGTTTTAACATTTCACAGATGTAAAAGCCACCCTGCTTTCCTCTCATGTTCCATACGAATCCGGTGTAAAGTGAGAGAATGACAAGCAGTGCTCAGTTCATGTTGTTCACTTAATTATCCATCGCCGAGTCGTTTCAGCACCGCCGGAGGGGATGCATTTATATTCTCAAAGTAAAAGTAAGAAAGCTTTCAAAACTTCTCCCAGTAGAGATATGGAAATTGGACCACAGGATGAAAAAAAGAGGAGAGCGATAAAAATATGTCAGTGCTGTAGTGATAAACGGCACTCTTGTCATTGACAATGTCAAAGAATCGGAGTTGTCAAATGGGAAATAAAGGCTGTTTATGCCGTAAAGGATGCTTTGCTGTTACCAAAAAACACTGTAAACTCAACCGCAAGACGGACAGTGAAACACCCCTCTCTCCCAAATCCTGTGGAAACTGAGGACTCTGTTATACGCAAATCATTACTAATTAAAGAATTAGATTTATTAATGTCACAAAGAAAAGCACCTTTATTTACATTTAGTGTAAATGGTGAGTTCATCCATTAAACAGCTCAATCAAATAATATATTTCTATTTTGACTGTTAAACGTTGATGAATGTGACTTAAGGCCTCGTCCACACAGACGTTCGAAATGAACGCCCTCTGAACGCCATACGCGTTTTTGCTGCGTTTTGTAGCTGCGTTCGATTGGCGTTTCACAGGCGTTCGCAATAGTGTAGTTTTCCTCGCGTTTGTCGGGATTTTGACGCCAAGAAAACATTGCATGCAGCGTTTATTTGACGCCACCCAAATGCGCAGCCGGCCGAACGCTGGTGCTGAACGCCCATGTGGACGCTTTGATTTGCTCCAATGAGCAGTAAATCGGTCGGCCAGAAAAACGCCTGGTTCAGGCGTCCATGTGAACGAGGCCTAATAGTCGCCTTCAAACTCACCACTTGCTCAGAATAGCATGAGTCATGAGTATATATGAATGTATATACTGCTATATGTGTTTCTGTTGACTGATAAATTTATCAAGTGCAATTAAGAATAAACATATGGTTGCTGTTTGAGAATTCCAGCT
Source organism: Distichodus sexfasciatus (assembly GCA_032718565.1). Classification (NCBI taxonomy): domain Eukaryota; kingdom Metazoa; phylum Chordata; class Actinopteri; order Characiformes; family Distichodontidae; genus Distichodus; species Distichodus sexfasciatus. Next base: position 433,239 of record JAVGVS010000029.1, on the reverse strand, counting down.
CTCAAATCTGAAGGAGAGTCAACTTCCAGTGCCAAACAGATTTACAACATGCCTCTTAAAATGTGTATTTATAATAAGATTGTGTGCAAACTAAAGATTGAAACCCTTCTACAAGAGTTTGGCTCACAATATTATTACCATTTTACTAGGCACGTGAGAGTGTGGAACTTGGCATCTGAAATAATGTAGTCTTCAAAAATCGACCAACGGATATATCAGCAAATGTGCGGTTGGAGGAAGGAGGCGAGGACACTAAATGCAGGCAGAACATAGTTTATTAAAGGGAACAAGCAGGGTGAACTCAAAAGGTGGCAGAAATGGGGGAAAACAGGAGAACTGAGGCAATCCAAAAACAAGCGCAAAAAAGATACACAAAAAGCAGGGCAAGAGTATATGTAAAATTCAGGGCAAAAAAGCACAGGGAAAAACCAGGATGAGAGTTGAAAGATACATCTTGCGGTGTGCTGGGAAACATCATCAGTGATGTAACCTGGGGTCATAGGGTGTTTCGGACCTTTCAGTATCAGACACCCTCGCCCAAGCGACCCAACCGGGGTTGATCAGACCCCAGTCTGTGTCCCAGCAGTGTTTGCCCACGAGTGAGCCCTCTTTATTCATAGCCTCCTTGTGGCTTTCTCTGCTGCTTAAGTTGCGGATCTTATAGCCTTCTTCTTTGCCTCCCCCATGAGGCCCAGCAGTCTGTACACTTTGCAGAGTGACCGCCTATAAATCCTCGGCAGCCCACCTCCAGTTCACAATACGTTCTCCAGCCTTGCCTCTTACACTCATCCACCAGCTCCTGGTACTCGGCACGCTTCCCCTCGTTAGCCTCATCAATGCAGTCTTCCCAGGGCACTGAGGGCTCCAGAATGATCAGCTGCTTGGTGGAATCTGACACGATGATCATGTCCGGTCAAAGCCATGTTGATGCTATCCTGGCTGGGAACTTCAAATGTTTGCCAAGATCCACTTTCAGTGTCCAATCCATGGCAGAGGTGAGGAGGCCTGGCTTTCCCCATGGTTGTGTGCTGGGCTTCTCCCCGTGTCTGTCAAACATGATGGCCTTTGGCATGTGCTGCCCTCGATGGTGTTGATGGCCATGGCTATGCTATCAGCAACTGCCCTTAGCACCCGGTCATGGTGCCAACAGTAGCGCCCGTCTGCAAGCAACTTTGGGCAGCTGCTCAAGAGGTGTTTCAGGGATCCCTATCCTGAGCACTGAAAACAGGATGGTGTGTCGGTTTTGCCCCAAACATGGAGGTTAGCTGGACTTGGAAGGACATCATATACAGCTTGGACTAAAAACCCAGGCTGAAAACACATGTGAAAACAGGAACAAAGTAAAAAATTAAAGATGGGGCTCGTGCTCCCAGTACTTAGGGTATGGCGAACAGAAGAATCCTACGTGGAGAAATGGAAAGAGCGATATCCTGACCCTTTAAGACCCATGAGGCAAAACTGAAACGATCCAGACACACTGCATCCTGCCACTGCAGGTTTACTGGGAGACATGAGCTTGGGAAGAAACACAAGAGAGGGATGTGAACCACATGGGAGAAATCCAAAAAGAAAAAAAGTCCAAAATATCCAAAGGTAAAAACTGCTGAAAAATAGACGAACAAACCATAACAAAATCAACATAAAACCACACATGAAGGATGAGTGTGACAAACATGGGGAGACACAGATCAAACTGGATTAAGTAAAACCACATAACTGACCAAAGGAGTGCTTGAACCAACCCCAAACTGAAGGCAAACGAGACGCAGGTGAAAGTAATAATAAGCGCCGGTGTGCTCTACACAGACACTAACCTACTAGGTAGGGAGCATGCAGTGCAAACAACATATATGGAAGTGGGGTACACTCTAAACACTACTGGCGAGGGCACAAAGTGAAGACAGCGAGAACCCGGAAGTGGGAGCAAGCTAACAGGAGAAGCTAAGACTAACCGAAGAGACAAGAGAAGTAACAGACACAATGGGAATGACACCGAAAGTGAACCCAGAGGACAGAATTAAACAACTTAACTTAAATAGCGGCAACCATTGCCACTTAACCGGGTCCGAGGAGGCACTGTCCAGCTAAAGTCCAGAGGAGCCGTGACAGCAAAAATCCTACGGTATGGAAAAGTATGGATTTTAGGTTGTAGGTTTTTGGAAAAAGTAACAGATTTGCTGTACCAAGAGCTGCCTGGGGTTTATTCTGACTAACCTGATAAAATCGAGGAAATAACATGACACTAAACATCATTTGGTTCTGAATCTCAAACTTGAAGTATAGAGTTTTTACACTCCATGAGTGCCCATTGCCAAATTGAGACGGGAGAGAGTTTTTCTAGAATAAAGACACACTGTTGGGGAGTAGCTGGATACAAGTAGCTAAATGACTAACTTAACTTGCTTTTTTAGTATCTTATCAGTAGCAAAGCTGGTTTAAACATAAGTCTTTCTGATTAGTATTGACTTATCAGAAGTGGCATCTGATTGACTCATTGCATCATGGTGCACTCTTGGCTGCTGCGAGATGGAGTCAGAGGATGGAATTCACCATGGTAAAGATGGAAACAATAATATGTGGTCATGAAACTTGTATGTAGCCAGAGCTACTTTTTCTCTGTAGCTTGTAGTGCAGCTAACTACTATATAAAAATTTGAGCTTGATTGTAGCTTAGATACCTTTAATCTTAAGTAGTTTGTAGCTTGAAAAGCAACCATTTAAAAGTATCTTCCCCAGCACTATCTCCAGAACACACAGTAGGTGCTAATGTGGAACATAATTAACGCGAGTCCCACAGGGAGCCGGTGGAGATCATGCTCGTCAGTTTGTGTATCGTATCTGGGATGGAAGCTTGACTCGAATTTTCGGCCTGCTGCAGAGATGTTAGCGGCATAAAAAGGACACCAGCAGCTGAAAAAATCAACATTTCCAGCAGTGGTAAACTGCAGCTAGAGCTGCTTCAGCAAGAGAGGTTTTCCAGGAAAAGGATGCACGCTGTGAATCAGAAAATGGGGTTCTTCTGTACGTTTGCCCATAAATTTGGGAAATGTTGACTAATTAAAAACAAATTGTATTTTTGAGAATAAAAATTCATGCATTAATGCAGGTCTATGATTGAAATGACACTAAAAAATGCTAATCTGTGATTTTATAGCTGTATTTAAAAATCACTTTATCTCAAAGTGCATATGAAGATATCAATTTATTTTTGTCTGCGTCAATTATTTTTGTCAGCTGAAGTAAAAGCCTTAAGAGAAAGTTAAGAAAATCTGGGGAAAATTCAAGGTCAGATGAAAGATTTAACACTTTTACATTAGACTTCATACATTTTTTGACTTCTAACTATTGCACAGGCTTTAGTTCATCCACCAGTTTACAAAAATTGATGAATATTTATTAGAAGGTTAATGCTGGCTAATATACTTTTGGAATCTCGCCACTAAACACTTAAAAGTTGCACCTGAAAAGTCAAGGTTTACAACATTGTGTAACAATAGTGTTATGTTAATCATGATACTCAATTATAGTAGTTTTGATCCTTATTTTAAACTTTTCCACCCCTATTATTCAAGCAGCACCTGTGTGTAGGTACACACCGGTAATTTCTAATTCAGTGTGTGTATAAACAACCCGATGCTGCTCAGTGTTTGTAGACATGGGAGATTAAAAACAGAACATTGCCATCTTTCCATCGAGGCAGCGGTTCGAGGACATTTTATTATGCATAAGTCCAGGTTTAATGTGTGCATTAAATTACGGCGGTGTGCAGAGGGCAGTCATTAGTATGGCTTGAGTTGAAGACGCATGGAAATGCGGCATTACCTTTGGGTTTCCACTTCCAAATAAACAAACAAACAAAAAAGACCTGCAAACCTCATCAGACAGAGCAAAAATAAATAAAACTGGCCTCTTCTGCACTGTGTAACACACACACACACAGACTGAACCTTCTGACATACGAATGAAAGTAGATACAGACCTAATTAGTCCCCAAAATCTGGACCTGAAAGTGTCATGCAACACATTTGGCATAATCTGAACAGCCGCAGCAGCAGCATCACCAAGCCGGTCAAATCGAGTCACCGTCAGGAAGGCGGATTCCAATTAGTAAAGTCAGTTCAGCTTTTATTCAGGAACATCCCGAAATGACAGCAAACGCAAAGATCAAATACGCAAAAAAGACATGTCTGAGACTTGAAGGAATATGCTGTTGAATATTAAACCAAAAAAAGGCAGGATGCCAAAATGGTTTGAACGCTTAAATTCAACTCTTGGTTTTTTTTTTTTTTTTTTTCACATAAAGAAGTTACAAAAAGAATTCTGCTTTTTATTGCTCATGGCAGTAAGTTTTGTCTCTAAATCACATGTTGAGACAGGCTGGTGTTCTCCTCCCCCGTCACTCGTCATTGAACCGTGGCCTTATTCAGAAATTATGGCGGTAAATTTGTTTGACATGCCAGCTGCTGCTGCTAGATTGGTGTTTGTGTTGGGCAACGCTGAAGGAAAACACAAATGCTAACAAGACTGCTTTCTTGGCACAGTGCCAAAGTTAACGCTCTCTTATCCATGACAGCAGACTGATGCCACATGCAGAACCCACTTGGTGATCCATCTGTAGCTAAGAAGGTCTGGTACTGGATGGTACTTGGATGGAGACTAACTTACTTAACCAAATCCTAGGTTGGGACTAGGGGTGTAATGGTTCTGAACCAGAAAAACGTGTTACGAATGTCACAGCTGTGACAGAACACGCTTTGGGTGGTCTAGTGGTTAGGATATTCATCTCTGGACCAAGAGTTCATGGGTTCAAATCCTACCTCCAGCTCTACCATCATTGGGTGTCCCTGAAAGACTACTCCTGAAATTAGGAAATGGGACACCTGCCTTTGCACACACAAATTTGAATGAAATCCCATTCTTAATCCATAGGTTTTAATATGGGGTTATAGCAGCTTCAAATCTTCTAGGAAGGCTGTCCACAAGGTTTAGGAATGTGCTCACCTGAATTTCTGACCATTCTTCCAGAAGAGCATTTGTGAGGTCAGCCACTGATGTTGGACGAGAAGGCCTAGCTCACAGTCTCCACTCTAATTCATCCCAGAGGTGTTAGGGCTCTGTGCAGGCCAGTCAAGTTCCTCCAGATTAAACTCACTCATCCATGTCTTCATGCAGCTTGCTTTATGCACTGGTCTGCACTCATGTTGGAACAGGAAGGGACCATCCTCAAACTCCTCCCACAAAATTGAGAGCATGAAATTGTCCAAAATCTCTTGGTTTGCTGAAGCATTAAGAGTTCCTTTCACCTGAGCTAAGGGGCCAAACCCAATCCCTGAAAAACAACCCCCACTGGAACACCTGAATTCAATGATTTGGAGGCGTGTCCCAATACTTTTGGCAATATAGTGTATATTATTACAGTATATATATTTTTACTTCTTTTATTTTTTTAAAATATCAACCACCAAAGCAAATTCCATGTAAGAACACACTTGGCAATAAACTTACTTCTCATTCTTTCAATGATCACATATCTCCATTTGTACCTTCTAAATGGATAATAATCAGAATTTTACTACTTTTGTGAGCTGCAACCACACACTTGTGTGCTGTAAAATATTTATGCATCACTTAAAAGGCTGATATTGTCTTTGCCCAAGAGACACATCTGAGAGTCGGTGATGATGGCAAGCTTAAAGTTGGCTGAAGTTCTTTAATTTCCCCATCCAAATTCTATGTGAATAGCTGAGACACCAGAGATCTTAGCAAATCATTGTGGGCAAAAATATGTGAGCTTAATGTAGATCCACCAATTGTGTGGCTTACTAAATGATGAATTATTATTTTACACACATCATGGTCACTGTTTGCATTTTCAGTTTATTTGTTTATATTTCCAACTGTTAATTCATATTACATTTGTATTCATCGCTGTTGAACGCTCACAAATACATTTTTGCTTGTAAGCAACAATAAAAATAACTTACAAATAAAAAACAATTCTATATATATATATATAACAATATCAAAATCTGGGCTCTGCTCATATCCTTATATCTTAGACATTTTAAAATGTATGACCTCCATTTTAAAATTATAAAGCCCATCAGCTTTACTCAAAATTCCTCTGAATAAATTAACTAGATTGTTTTTGTCCAGATGTTAATGTGCATAGCTTCGAGGTTTTAGTGCAGATAGTCGCTGTGAGCATTTATGTGAGCGTTTCAAAACACTCAGCGTGTGATTTCAGCCGGAACTATCGCTCGTCTGGTTTAAATTCATCTGGTTTTGTTTCCACGTTCTGTCATGCTGTTACTGTTTAAATGTTGAACTGTGCTGGGAAATTCAGAGAGAGACAGGGTTTAGAATGCTGCAGTGAAATGACAGCAAAATTAAATACTGCCTTTTAAAAAATGTCAAGAGTGTTAATGAACAAATATGAGAACCACTTAATGAAATGCCAACTTGCTAAATTGTAATAGGGAAAAATGTGTGTTAAGATCTTGGAATAACTTTATAAGAATAGAAAAATAACACAGGAGATACATATTGCTGATATCTAGAGGAATTACTCAATACATTGATCTAAACTGGGCTTTGTGCAATAAAGTGTTTATTCCAAGTATATCTGACTTTATTCCATAGGTCTTTTAGTAATTATACCATACAAAGCCTAAAAAAAATTCAATTAAAGCCAAATCTAAAGTAAAACAAAATACAAATAAAAAAAATCAATAAACAAAAACAAAATATGTGCACATTAAAGAGATGATTTTAGGTTTATTTTGGAATTTTCACATCCTATACATGCATAAATAATTAGCTTTGTACTTTCTTAAAAAATCTATATAAGACAAGATTATCTAGCGTATGCTATTCCAACAATATAAGCCAATAAATAAACAGAAGAATGCTTATAAATGTTGAGGATCTCAGAATTTAAGAAAAAGTATATCTCAAGCATACTTTGAAGTTTTAAATACAAGAATATTCAGACACAAACTCACATAGTAAAATGTGATTTTCTTCTCATATCCCATTTGTGTTCGCCAATGAACGCCAACAAACGCTGGCAAGAAATCTTAGAAAATCTCCTAGAAAACAACTTCTTCACTTTATATTCATCTATTAAAGGGCTGTGCAATGGTCTATTCATCTTCCAACTACCTTTACACTTTACTCGTACCCAACAACGAGACCGTAATTTCTTAAACCACAACCCTTTCGGTCACACCAGACCAGTGGTGGCTGTTTACAGGGCTTTTGTGCTGTGAAAAGTGGCGTAATTTCATCTTGTGGGTGGAAAAAACGCCAATATCACTGAGTTGCTGTATTTGTGTGAAACTCTTCACCGAATCAATAGCAGGATACAATATGCATAAGCAAGAGTTTGGGTGGTGGAAATGCGAATCGTCTCATGCTTAGACATAAATCAATGCTCCAGGAGAAAAAATATTCCAATTTGTGTCGTCTGCCAACAAGCTCATTATTTTTTAACCTTTTTAAACTTAGTTAGCTACTTTTCTCTTTAGCTTTCAGGGTACCTAACTACTATTCATTCATTCATTCATTCATTATCTGAACTGCTTAATCCCAACTGGGGTCACAAGGGGACCAGAGGCGAATAATGCTGTACAGGTGCTAACACACCACAGTGCACACATTCACACAATCACATACACAGTCACACTTTACCAGGGCCAATTTAGAGTTGCCAATTAACCTATAGTCCATGGACTGTGGGAGGAAACCGACACAAACACAGGGAAAGCATGCAAACTCCACACAGAAAGGGCTCAAACCCAGACGTTCTAGCTGTGAGGCGGCAGAGCTAACCACTGCGCCACCGTGCCTCCCCCTAACTACTATATTAAATATATTTTGTTAAATCTATACTGTACTGTAGATGCTTTCCTTTCTGACTAGAGCTAGACAAAGGCTTTACCATGGTTGAAAAGGAAGAGATAAAAGAAGAATCTAGTGAGAATCCAGCTGATAATGAGCTCTTCTACATAATCAAATTCAATGGTTTGGAAGGTCATTATTGTAGTATAAAAACACCTGTAAGGTGGGAATCAGTCAAGTAGTGCTTAGCCAGTGATATTTTCTGAAAGGACAAAGAGAAACTAGACAGGCGGGTCCTGGAGATATTGTGATTGCTGTTTACTAAGAAAACATAGAAAAAGGGATACACATGTGAAAAGTTAAAAAGTAGTAATGATAAAAGCTGTTTAGAGATGTTTCAGCTGATTATAGTTGAGTAAGCTGTTAAACTATGAGCTGTTGAATTAACTCATGTTAGGAACGGGCCAACCACAAGAAAAGTAATAGCAGAGTTCTCCTTGCGCCCAAGATAGAGAATTAGAGCGTTAATAATTACAGGACTCTTTGGCCAAAATAGATGAGAAACCTTTTCTGAACAGAAGAGGGTAGGTATTGGCAAGAAATGCAATAATTTGTGTCTGCTTAATGAGCTGAATGTTTTAAGCCATGAACAGTGTCTCTTCAACAAATCAGGAATTTGAAATTTAAAATAAGAATAAATAATAAAGAGAACTAGGTGATTGCTGATGAACACAGGAAAACTGCTTGAATAGACTTGTTTAATGGGACATACTGTATGCCTCAGTAGATTCCTCACTGGCTTACTACATGGAGATAGTCTTTCCCGAGACGGTTGTATAAATTAATATTTAATAAAGCCACACTCCGGTTACTGCGTGTTGCTTGTTTTTTAATGTACTGATATATCATACTTAGATCATATGCCAGACTGGTGACAAAGTACAAAAGATGACAAATACCCTCTCTTGTGTTCCTCGCATAGTGTGGCATAAAATAAACGTTGATATTGTCTAATGCCGAATGTTTTCGTTTTCACATTATCACTATAATAACAGCTTGGAGTTTATTTTTCAGTTACTGCCAATGATTTTGTTAATGCATCCATGTGTAAAAATTTCACACCTCATTGATTTATAAGAACTGCTCAACGGTTTGTCGGAATATAAAGTATGGTTTAATTACACAATCATACTGATAATTACGTGAATAAATGGGAGATGACTGACACCCACTGTACAAACTAATAGCTGGTCATTTTCTGATGCATAATTGAGTCTCTTTGCCTTAAGCTAAAGCCATCTGGCGGATGTCCAATTCTCACTTGGTTAAGGACCAGTTGTTCTGGATCGTCTGAATTTAACCAATAAAAAAGTCAAATAAAATAGTATGAAAAAACTTGCCAATGCTAAGTCTGGCCAGTTAAATGTTCTAGCGAAAGAGATAGAAAGTTTGACAAACAGCAGCTCGTAAAACTTAACAAATTATGCGTCCATTAAGTGCTTTTAATCTTTTAAACAACAGAACAAATTGTGCAAACTGCAGCATTTTAAAGTCTTTACATGTCTACTCATTAATCAGTCCTTCATTATCCTGATCAAATACCAATTTATACATCTCAGTTCTGTCCGAGTCTTAAATGCACCTTCGTTTTTATGTGTGCGTGCAACCAGGTGGAAAATTACCAAGCAAACATTCAGAACATAAAATAATTGACAAAATAATCAAGGCCGGTTTGCCTTTACAAAAGCTGAGGACATCAATTAAGCTTAAGGTCAGCACTCTGTCAATAAAGATGTGTGAGAAATTTGTAAATAGATAAATTTGTGGCATTTAATTAGCATGTAGTGATAATAGAGACATGCTTTCAGAGTGCCACAGTCTTATTTTCATTAAGTCAAAAAATACTTTACGCTAGCAAAACAGTTATTATGTGAGAGGCAGGAAATGAATACATTAATTATAGGTATGAGTAACAAAAACACACCTTTGGAAGTGTTGTTGAATGTGGTCATAAGAAGACATTTTATTGTTTGCTGTTAAAGGTACCACATGTTGTTAATGAAAATGGCAAACATGTTAATAATTGTTATTTCACAAGGTGTTTTGCTTCTATTTTAATTCTGGAAGCAGCTAAATAATTTTGAAAATCGGTCAACATTTACCAGATTTTTGAGTAAAGGCAGAAGAAGTCCCTTTTTCACATGTTTTGAGAGTGTATTTTTTTAAATAATCAATCAATATTGAATGAATTGCTACTTTCAGTTAATAGTTTATCTGCCATTTAACAGTAAATAGTTTTTGTAGTTGACTAGTATTGAGTAATATCAATTAAGGCCAAAAACACCTGACAAAAGCATGCAAATAAATTCTACATGGAAGTCTGACTTTTACATAAAGTTACACATTTTTACAACCTGGGATTTAAACATGAAGAAAAAGAAGGAGGACCCCTTTTAGGAAAATATTTAAGCATTCTGATCACAGCTGTTCATGTCATGCCTATTTTTACTTTACTATTAGGTCAAAATGAAAGATTACTGAGAGATAGCGAGCAGCAGTAAGCCATTAAGCTGACCAGGTGATGGTGAAGCTGTGATGTGTGTAGAAAACCTGAAGAATGTGACAGGAATTGGTGTGTATATTCACTTAATTTACAGTTCTTGGACTGACTTGGGGGAAAACACTCCTACCAACAGTCTTTCCATTAGAAGGTGGAGAACAAGCTGCAAATATGCTTTTAATATAACAAATTATGTGTATGCCACATCTGTGACCATTCCTAATAGTTGATGGTGTTGCAGTGGTTTAAATGTCTTAAAACCTGTCTTAGTGATCATAAAAGTTCACATCCATTAATTATTCATTCATTTTAAAACTAAATCCCAACAAACAAATGTTTTTAGAGTATTTGTTTTCTAAATCAAAATGACAAAACAAATAATGTGTCATTCTCCAATTTTACAAAAAGAAGGAAATTCGCACTCAAATTCCTAGTTTTCAATAACAATTTAATTAGAAGTGAGGTGTCCCAGAAACTGACTGACTGACTGTTGAGCCTCAGAGCAAGTCTCCTAAACACAGGCTGCTCCAAGGAAACTGCTCTGTATAAAAACATCTCCCAAATTCCATAAATGTTCCGATATTTTACTTTGGTTCTTGGAACACAAATACATTTCCCTCAAATTAAAAACAGCTCAATCAGCACCATCGGCTCTCAGCTTTCAGTATGACATTCCTTTTTTACATCAATTGTTGTTCATTGCTAGAGTTTGAATAATCAAAACCCTGAATGCAAATATGCTTTTCAAGAGCTCATTTCAAATCTATTGAATATTTATCTACAGACTTTAGTCAAATAATAAGTCCACACACATTGGCTGCAAGCATCTGCATCATCATCATCCGAAACACACACACACACACACACACACACACACAATATATATATATATGTATATATATATATATGTATATCAACTCCTTTTGAAAGTGAAAGAAACGAGTTTGTGATGATCTGCCAATAAGAACAAGTCATCAGACGCTTTAGGAGCATAAAGGAACTTCTGATCCCGGCGGTGAAAATACAGTTATGGAGTTGCGGAGTGCCTAATCATGACTTGTCTTCGAGAAAAAAAAAATGTTTGAAAGACATTGTAATCCCAGCACCTGAAAGTTTTGAAAAATCCGTCTGTCAGCTGGAAAATATGCTATACAACTAGACGAGAAGAGAAAAGACTGAAAAGCAATAGAGCCGAGCGAACAGGAAAGCAGACAAATACCGATCACGGCTGTCAGTATAAAGGTGAATGATGCTGTTGAGTGGAAGGCCATTAAAATGTAGCGTACGCCACTTTCACAACCACTTTTCTCGCTCATTTATCATCACCGGTCCTTTGCCCTTCACCTCGCGTTCTCTGAAATAACAGAACCAGGAGTCAGACCTGCCGTCAAGTCCAGCGACAAACCAAGGAGACAAAGAAAAGTTCTGGGGAAGCTGGGGGAAACCGTAGCTTCTCAAGCCTTGCGGCATGACAGAAGGTTAGATACAGCCAAACTGCTGTTTAAATATATTAGACTAAAAAATGAACATTTTAATTTAAAAAGACATGCAATATTCCATTTCTTGTATAATGATTAAGGTTTACAGAGCAGTGCAGTGGTTAGCGATGCTGCCTCACAGTGAGAAGGTGATGTGGTTTCGAGCTCCGGGCCTTTCTGTGCATAGTTTGCACGCTCAAGTTACTATCGGTGCTCCGGTTTCCTCCCACAGTCTGAAGGCATGCAATGTGGGTTGGTGTTGGATCTAAATTGGCCTGTAAGATGTGATAGTGTTGGTGTGTGACCTTGCCCCTGCGTGTGTTAAACCTGCCGAGGTTGGTATCCGTAAGTTATGACCCCAGTTGGGGTTAAACAGCAGATTAGGATAGGTGAGGATAGTGTGATTAGATTTCATTTTTAGGATTAATTTAATTAAATTTTTGGAGGTATGATAGTAATAGTTAGCTACGATACAAGCTACAAGGAAAAAAGTATCTAATATGCTATTAAAACAAAACTAAAAAATAGTTAATACCTGTCTTTCTAAAGATAGAAAAGTAATAATTTTATTTTGTGGCCATGCATGTGTTAGGCAAAATAACAAGATCAGTTGCACTACAGTCAGGTGTGTGTGGGGAGAAGTGTGATGGCTGGGAGTGTGTTCAAAAAGTCTGATGGCTTGTGGGGAAAACTATCCATCCTGGAGATGGGGACCTGATATAAATGGCATCTACTGGATAAGTGTAAAGACTCTGTGAAAGATGTGAGAATTGACACGCGATGCAGGAAGCCCGCCTACCGGTCTGGCGTTTGTAGAAGATGTCCTGCAGTGGCAGGAGAGATGCACAGATGATGTTGCCAACTGCTTTGACAATCCTTAGAAGCCGCCTGATATTGGCAACAGTGCTGTTACTGAACCAGGTGGAGATGCAGCTGGTCGGGACGCTCTATGGTGCCCTGTGAATCTGGTGAGAATTGGGAGGGGGCAGGTTGGCTCGCTTCGGCCGTCTCAGGAAGTGGAGACGTTGCTGGGCCTTTTTGGTGATAGAGGTGGTGTTGGTGGTCCAGGTGAGGTCGTCCGAGATGTGAACTCCCAGGAACTCGGTGTTTTTTACAGTCTCAACCGTAGAACCGTGGATGCTGAGTGGTGTGTGGGTGGGCGAGTTCTCCTGAAGTCGTGATCATTTCACTGTTTTGTCCACATTCAGCGACAAGTTGTTCACACTGCACCAGACAGCAAAGCTGCTGAACCACCACGATCCCTGTCTCGCTGACTCTCGTTGTTGCTGATGAGCCCACAGTCGTGTCATCTGCGAATCTGATGATGTGAGCTGGCACAGAGGCGGTGCAGTCATGGGTCAGGGTATGAAAACAGGTGGGCTGAGGCATGGCCCTGAGGGCTCGGTGCTCCAGCCTGATGGTGCTTTCTAGGCGTTATCTCGCTTGATTGGACGGACTGAGGCCTCTCTCTGACAGAAATCCAGTTACAGAGTGAAGTGCTCAGTCTAGCACTAAGCTCAGTTTCACACACAGTCTTTGAGGGTGATGGTGTTGAATGCTGAACTAAGTCTATGAACAACAATCTAACATAAGAGTCTTTATTGTCCAGGTGAGAGAGGGAAAGGTGAAGAGCAGTGGATATCACGTCCTCGGTTGGCCTGTTTGTGCGATACGCAAACTGCAGAGGGTCCAGTGAGTGGGGGAGGTTGCTTTTCACCTGTGCCATGACAAGTCTCTCAAGAGCACTTCATGGTGATGAGGTCAAACAATGGGGCCAGTGAGTCATTCAGGCAGGAAGCAGAATTTCTTGGCGCTGGGTTGATGGTGAGTGGACTTGAAGCTTGCTGGGGGCGATCATCTGGCTCAGCAAGTGTTAGGAATGTCTGTGAACTTTTTGCCGGCCAGCTGATCAGTGCTGATCACTCAGCACTGACACTAGATGTTGTCTGGACGGCAGCTTCTCGATGGGTTGACCTTGGCGAAAGTTCTCCTCACGTCAGCTGCAGGCAGAGAGATGATCTGGTCGGTAATGGGAGGCATGGCTTTCGTTGTGTGCATGTTGTTCAGTGCATCAAACCGTGCGTAGAACTTCCTTGGGGAGTGTAGCTGCCTGGTGCTGGCTTGTACTGAGTGACAGCCTGGATGTCCTGCCACCGACTTCTGAGAGTCTTCCGATATTAGATTATGTTACTGTTATATTCAACATTACAATAAAATATAAATATTATACTATAATATATTAATATATTATATAGTAATAAAAGTCAACATATTAGAAATTACATTATTGGTTTTTGCACACTACTACATTGCTATAGAAAAGTTACTTGAAAAGAAGTGATGGTATTAAGTGAACTTGTAGAAAAAACTAATACAACCATTTTGATTTGCTTCCTCTCAACATTTAGTGTTAGAAAACTTTCATTTTGGTCTCCCTGATTGTATCGGCGAACAGAACAGTGCATTCTGACTGTGTACCCAACCACACGGTAAGTCAGTCCAGATTGGAGTAGTCTGCATGATTACTCCTCCTGGCCTTAAGCACTCCGTCTTAAAAACAATTATCATGCTCTTGACAGATCGCTTGAAATAGCTTTAAATGATAAGCTTTTCTGTTTATCACAGTGGAGAAAACTGTCCATTAGAATGAAATTTAAGACACTTTAGGCAGACTTCAGACTTTTGGGTCAGAGCGCTGAGCAATTAATGAAGTGTTGATTCCAAATGTAACACCAAGAATGTCACTATCATTATGTGTGTGTGTGTGTGTGTATATATATATATATATTTTACTATGTTGCCATGTCACTATGTAATTGGCCTTTTGAGAGAGGGACATTTTGCTCATTAAAAAGTTTAGATGTTTGTGTAGTGACAAAATTTGTTGGATCAAATACTTTTAATTACACTGAGTCAAAATAAAAAACTTCCCGAATGTTGACCAGTTTTCAAATCTCCTCAAATTAAAAATCTGATTTTAACTTCTGGTAGTCAGTTTTAAAGTCAATAATAGCAAAAATCTGTGAATATTTGACTGACCAAATGTTCTCATTGACTATAATATAAATAAGTCCGTGGTCCTTGATTCCCTCTATACTTTAAATCTCATCCAGTTGGTGTTATGACATATTAGCATTTTAAGCGAAATGTAAAGGTGTGAGCAGTGGTGAACAGAAGACACCAAAGCGGCGATGTCACAAATAGAACTTGAAAGGAAACTAGAAACTTCGAGTTTAAACCAAACAAGATATAAACACTGACCAATAGAATACCAGAACTGTTAAACTGGGAGTAAGAAACAAACAATTGCCAATGAACAAACAAGACTGAGTAAAAACATTGACAAAGAACAAAACAAAACGGAATTAAGCCTGACTAATAATGCGGATAGCAGGAGCGATTATGACAACCTGTAATCTTTTCTTTCAAGTTAATGTTTTATTTAAACCAGGAATGTCCAGTTCCGGTTCTGGGGCTGGTATCCTAGAGATTTCCCATCATAATTGATTCCCGAAAACTGACTTTTAACCTTATCCAGATATAAGCTCACCAGAATTGACTCACCAGGTATGAAGGAAATCCTCCCTCCAGGACTGGAACTGATCACCCCTGGTCTAAATAAACTTACTTTCCCCTTACTTTTTAACTTAATCCCTACAGTTTTGTCAGTATGCAAAATCTGCATTTCTCAAATAAATTTAAAAGTTAAAAAGTTTGTTGAGTTGTGTTACTTGGCAGTTGTTTGCATCTTTCAATCCCAGAATATTTATTTCTGGAGTGGTAATGATATGTAGCTTTATGGACTGGAATTGATCAGGCGTCTCTGTCTTTCTTCCAGTCCGTACAACCATCTTTAGCAGTTTTGGGAATCTGATCAAAGACAACACTGTAGTAAAATAGAACTCTCTTTGGCATACAACAATTCCCACAATTCATATGAAATATAAATACAGGAGGCCCTGAATGGAAATTCCTATTCTGCTTAAATTAAGGTTTTCCTTTTCACATTTTTCTAATATCTTACACTGTTGCATTTAGAATTAAAAATGCAAATTTGTTAAATCCTGTTGCTGCAATACCTTGTGTAGACAAGAAGAAGAAAGAAGAAAACAAAATTAAAATGTCCTTTATTACTACAAGCAACAACAATAACCAATGCTTGATAACCATAACTCCTATATTTTTTGAATTGGAGTGTTGCGACTAATGAATTGACATTTCATTTAAAATATCATCAACAGCATTAGAAAATCAGAGAAATGCTATTTTGCTGGGTAAGCATGCCATATAGATGAATTTGTTGCAAGTGCACTTATTGCATATTAAACTAGTGCCTGCTGAAATCACGATAAGGCCTGATGAAAATGCAATCTGCTGCTGTCCTTGAAAAGCCTTTTTTTTTGTTAAGACACATTGGACAACAACGCTCTCTTGTTTTTCTGTATGTGATTTGCTTGCATTACTTTCACAGGAGTGACTTTGACAGAAACAAATGAACTCATTTCCCTGTAGAAATCTACATCTCAAACCTCAGCTCACCTGCCTTTAAAAAAAAAAGTTATGTCAATCCCAGCTCAGTGAAGGAAGAAAGTTAGCGTGTGTAGAGACAAAATTTCATTCCAGCATTTTTGTGAGTTTGAAAACAATTTTTTGCCAGAGCCAGTTTTGGAGCCGGAGTGGTTCCATACGTCAGATGCTGAAGTATTACTGCAGTTAATGAAGTGTGGAGCTCAAGCGACTCTGCATTTTGTCGTCAGCTTCTCTTCTGCAATGGTTGATGGTGGACGGTCTTCAGGCAATCCGTGAAATCAGCCAACTTACTCAGACGGAGTGGGGAAAAAGATGTAGATAGAGGAAGTTGCAGTACAATAGAGCCATATGAAGACAGAGAGAAAGAAATGCAGTTCAACAAAGGAGACCATTCAGATTAGGAAGGTAAGATATATTTTATTGAGGAAAAACAGGTTGTCATTTTAGTATGTATGTGACAGTTTGGAGAACCCGTCGCTTGGATTGGTGGAACCTCGTCTCCTGGAAGCAACAGATCTGGCTGAAATGAGCAGGAAGAACCTGCCCAGACCAAGGCGGGAAGCAGTGGTGGAGGAGGGCAATCAAGAGCAACTGTAATAGCAGAAAAAGAAAGGCCAGTGTTACCTTATACACAGACTAGGAGTTATGCGATTGAACGATACCTTTGCTCATTAGATCTCCTTGTTTGAACTTCGTGTTCACTTCCGTGAAACTATTTTGAATTATCTATCTATCTATACATATATATATATATATATATATATATATATATATATATATATACATATGTATATATATATATATATATATATATATATATATATATACATATATATATACCTAGTTTGTGTATGGTGATGAATCCCCAGTGCAGTTCACCTCATAGGCTACGCCTTAATACTCGCACTCCTAAAACATTTTTGTAGCAGTGTAAACAATCTAAACAACATGAATATTGTGAATTTGTTTATGTAATTGAATTTGAAGGTAAACGCTCATACTGGCTATATTTGGGTCTTGCAAGTAAAATATTTCTCCCAGGATGCGCGATTATATAGGAATGAACCAATAATCACTTTTTAGAGTCATCGACATCGGACGATGCCATTGCTCCCAATATTTGGAGGCGGATATTTGATGACATACTGTGCTGTGAATAAGTATTTGCCCCCTTCCTGATTTCTTGCTTTTTTGCATGTTTGTCACACTTAAATGTTTCAGATTATCAAACAAATTTAAATATTAACAAAGATAACCAAGTAAACACAAAAATACAGTTTTAATTAATTTGTATTTATTAAGAGATAAAACTATCCAAACCTACAACCTACCCCACGTGAAAAAAGTAAGTGCCCCTTTAGCAAATAATAAAAGTAACTGTAGTTAATTACATTTTTTGGAAAACTGAGTGCAATTTCACCAGCCACACCCAGGCCTGATTACTGCCAGACCATTGAATCGAAGATCACTTAAAAAATGAGCCCAAAAGATCCCCCAAAAGAGACATCATGCTGCAATCTAAAAAATTCCGAAACAGATAAAACAAAGTAACTGACATCTGCTCGTTCTGGAAAAGGTTACAAAAGCCATTCTAAACTTTGCAGGACCTCCCAGCCAGACCAGTGAGGAACCATTTACAAATAGAGAAAAACGTGGAACAGTGGTGAACCTTCCTAGGGTGATTGGCCTAAGGTGACCCCTAGGCTGGCCGGCTTGACTCATCAGAGGTGCAAAAAAGAACCCAGAACAACATCTAAAACTGCAGTACTCACCTGCACTCAGTTAGGTCGGTGTTCTGCAGCTCAGCCACTAAGAAGATACTGGGTAAAAATGGCAATATAGCAGAGTTCCCGAAAGCGAAAACCATTGCTGACCAAAAAATAACATAAAACCTGGTCTTACTTTTGCCATACTTGATGATCCTGAAGTCTTTTGGAGCCAATATTCTGTGGACTGACAAAACAGAGACGAACTGTTTGGAAGGTGTGCGTCCCGTTACATCTGGTGTAAAACTAACACAGCATTTCAGAAAAAGAACATCATGCCAACAGTCAAACATGGTGATGGTAGTGTGATGGCTGCTTTGCTGCTTTGGGAACCTAGACGACTTGCTGTGATTGATAGACACAGATTCTGCTGTCTACCAAAAAATCCTGAAGGAATGTCGGCCATCAGTTTGTGACCTCAAAGCTGAACGTAACCTTGGGTTCATAGCAGGACAATGATCCAAAACACACCAGCAAGTCCACCTTTGACTGGCTTAAAAAACTAGATGAAGGTTTTGGAGTGGCCTAGTCAAAGTCTGGACTTGAATTCAGTTGAGATGCTGTGGCATGACCTTAAAAGTGCGGTTCACTCTCGAAAACCCTCCAATATGGCTGAATTAAAACAATTCTGCAAATTAGACTAAATCCTCCTGATGATGTAGACTCATTATGCGGTTATATTTATAATTGCAGTTATTTGCTGCTAAAATTGCTGTAGGTTGGTTTAAATGCTTTTCCACATAGGGCCATGTAGGTTTGGATAGTTTTTTCCCTTAATAAATAAAATCATCACTTAAAACTGCATTTTGTGTTTACTTGGGTTATCTTTGTCTAATATTTAAATTTGTTTGATAATCTGGAAACATTTAAGTGCTTGACAAACATGCAAAAAAAAAAAAATCAGAAGGACAAATATATTCACAGCACTGTATTTATTGTTGTGTATTTATTTTGCCAGGTATGTCCAAAAGGTCTGAGAATTGGGTTTTTATATGTCCTGTACTTCTGTCTTGGAATGTGTATAGCGTTGTTTTGTGCCAAAATTCTGAGCATACAGCGTAATGTTCATGAGCAAAATCTCTTGTCTTTACGTGCTCAACTCTCTGTGTGTGCTTAAAACATTCTAACCAAATTGAGTGTTTGCCTCACTTAGTTAATGTGAGTCACACATCCAGAGCAATGTACTGCCGTACTTCATAGCATGGTAAGTAAGGCGCTCTTATCATACTTTTCTATGCTGTTAGGTAGTACGCATCTCAAATGAGGGCTCTGCCTTGCTCGTTTGACAACGCTGCGTTAAGTGTAAAACTAGCAAGCTATTTTTGTGCCAAAATTCGGAGCGCGCAGTGGAACTTTGACGAGCAAAATATCTTGTCTTCACAGCTCAGCTCTGGCGTACTTACTTTTCGACTCCTTCTCACTCATTTATGTCGCTTGAATTTAAGCATAAAACATCAGACACTGGCTTTGTGATAATTCCCCATGTCTAATTTTGAGCCTTTTTGTTTTTAATGCTGACCAGATGCTGAAAGATACTGGACAAATAGCTAAGTTAGTAGCATTATGGTGGCAGATGTTCTTATCCAGAGCAACTCCTGAAAGCTATTTCTGGATTTGAAAGTAGGACCTCATGATTTCTTACATTATTTAAAAAAAAAAAACAGTATGAATGCAATAGAGAAAATCAAAAGTCGACAAAGCTGTGGAAGAGAAGAATAACAAATGTTAGCTAAAAGAAGGGAGAAGATTTGCATTTCCACTCTTGCAGAAGATGGTTTTTTTTTCTTCATCCAGGAGGTGGCGGGCGATGGGCATTTTTTGAGGGTATTTGACTTTTAATTAGTCGAGTCTTTCTCTCAAAGCTTTAGTTCAGCTGTGTTTGGCTTAGCACCACGCCGGAGTTTTGTTGCTTCTCTCCGCTTCCTATTCTCCCGATGAAATGATTACTGCTTTCGGCTCATCGGCGCTTAAGCCGCTGATGATTCATAAAGGAGAGCAGAGCCTCGTTTCGAGAGCATCTCGCTTGAAGTCGAGACAAAACTGTGGATTTCGTTCGCGTAACAACAGGCCGTGGGAGTCGACCGCGTTTAGCGTTCGTGTTTCTTATTAAAACAAGCGATTGTGATGCCAAATAGGCGCTGAGTTGGGAGATTCCTTTCTTCAGATCTTGAGGAAACAAAACATCGCCGAAAATATGAGAATACAAATCGCGTCAATCTCCATAGCCTTCACACCGGCGGCTGTGGAAAGCGGTTCTTGAACAGAAACTTAAGCAGGTGTGATAATAACAGAACTATAAGCCTGGTAAGGTATAATTTAGAGCAGTTATTATTGCGGATGTCCTCGTTTCTCAGTAAATTAGCCGTTAAATTAAACAGTAAATGCCAGGGCGCTACAGGTTTAAGGTGTTTCTCCGCCCCTAACGATGTACCCATAATTTGACAAACTAACAAACTAACAAAAAATGTGACAAACTGTCGTTAAAACTCATTCATAACAATACGTTCTGCATTTAAAATTAGCAGCACAAGTTTAAATACTAATACAATTATTTTGATTCAGTGGACGAATTTCAACATCTGCTGAAATGATATTCAAGTCTGTTACAATACGATTTGTGTGTGTGTGTATATATATATATATATATATATATATATATATATATATATATATATACATATATATATATATATATATATATATATATATATATATATATATATATATATATATATATATATATACAAACATAGCTTTTGTTTGACTATTGGGAGTCTTTTGCTTACTTTGTGTACATAGTTGTAAGTATATATTCTTTTAAAATATATGTTTTTTTCCTTGGGGGTATGGTGATGCAGTGGTTAGCACTGCCGCCTCACAGTGAGAAGGTCCTGGGTTTGAGACCTGGGTCGGCTGTGGGGCGCTGCTGTGTGGGTTGCATGCTGTTCTCTGGGTGCTCGTTAGCCTCCACAGTCCAGCATGCAATATTATGGGTTAATAGGCAGCGATTCTAAGTGCTTTATAAGGTGTGTGTGGAGTGTGATTGTGGGTGTGCTTTGTGTTGAACATGCCCAGGTTAGTCCCCCACCTTCGCGCCATTAGTTTCTGGGATAGGCTCTGGTCCCCCATGACCTAGTCGAGGATTAAGCAGGATTCGGAAAATGAATAGTGAATATTTTTCCTTCTTTTTCCTGTTTGGATTAGTTTTCTGGTTTGAGATTCTTCTATTAACTCGCTTACCGTTCCTGCCACTTATTATTACCGACATACTTGTGTCTGCCAGTCCCCTCGCAACCGATAAACTGCATAAAAATATTAACTATAACAACAACTTGGTATTATTATTATTAATGTTAAAAAATAATTTAAAGTAGCAGGACCTTGCATTACAAAACTTATTCAGTTACGACAAATGGTAATATGATTTAAGCCCATATCGCCAATTCTAATACATATCTAATATGTCTGGGCTGCTGTTCTTCATTAGGAGTGATATTATGGGATTGTTGGTCTTTGAATCAATGTATCGTTACTCACCATAAAATTAGTCATTCTGTTGGACAGTCCTTAACACTTCCAGCACCCAGCGTTTTCCACTTTCATGGGGCTTTCAGCTTTATTCTGGATTCTTTCTTAACCTGACTGAGCATCTACAGGGACAAAGCAGATGACATGTGTTTCGATTCTCATATTCGCCAAATTTATTCATGCATAGAAATGGCGAATAGGCGAATTTTGAGGCTGGTTTTGAGCTAACAGATCAAAACCCAGATGAAAAGCAGAACGCTGGCTATGATGGAGAAAAGCAAAGCCATTTTGAGGGTGAGATTAAAATAGGCACTGCACAACAATTAGGCCCTGCAAAACAGTATATAAAGGAAAAAGCAGAGAAAATGCTGGAGGAGAGAGAGATATTGTGATAAATGTATAGTCAGAGACAATCACACTCTGTTTCTCTCAATCTCTCTCACATACACACATATATTTTGTACAAGACTTTCCCAATTGGTTTCTATTAGCTTTTCATTTTTAAAGCCAGATCGCCGCTACCGCTCTGTAATGTCAGGAGGGCAGTCTAGCCAATCTATAGTTTTAACTACTAACTTTTCGGAAGCCAATTATTATTATTATTATTTAAAAAAATACAGTCTCAGTTGATTTATGTCAGAATAAGAAATAGACAACCTTTATTTACCCCAAAGGAAAATTCTTTTTAGATTTATAGCGCTTAAGCTGAACAAGCTGATTTGTGTGTGTAACTGAATAAAATTAAGATTTACTAAACTCTACAGCAAAGTTAAACCTATGCAGTCTGAATTGTACTGGTTATTTGGAAAAAAAATGCTTTACTGAAATAATGACAATAAGCATGATTATTCCAGTCATATCAAATCACCCTAATCAGTTAAAATATCCTGAGCTCAAAGAAATTTAAATAAAAAGCATTTCCTCTTATAATAAATAAATCCCCTGCATAGTATAAAGTAACATTGCAGTATGTATGATGGTGGTTAATTTTTTACATTTTGTTTTGTTTTATTTTGACTTGTTGATTATTGAATAGATGTTTAGCCACCCTAGTTAAACCCCACCCCTGGTGGGTAGCCACGACAGGTATGTATTTATGATGTTAAACTTTTGTCTTTCCGGACAATCAGTCTCCAATAAACTGAAAAAAAATAAAGTGCATTCCCTCCTCTATTGTTTGTAACAAGAAACTAAAATCCATTTCATCAGAAAGCAGGATCAATTGGAGAAAGTTTGAGGAACAACATTTTTCACTCCACGTGTCCTAAAATCCTCAGACTCTTTCTGTGGAACCCCTTAAAGCAACAGGAACAACAATTTTGAAAGCAACAGCACATTTAACTGAGTGCTCATCAGAAAAAAAAGACAAAAAGTGGACAGTTTAAAAGTGGCCAAGTCATTTTCATGATTTAAACCCAGCTGAGCCTCATTTCGTCTTTCTGAAAAGGAAATTGAAGTCAAGCGCTAAAACAAACATCTTGAACCAGAATGGCTGTTACGGCCTGCGGAGAAAACAGAGAAACGTCTGATGATTTCTGCAGAAAGGATGATAAACATTAACCTGACATAAAACACAACATCCTCCACTTTAGCTTCGCCTTTGTCCTGGGTGGGGCTAAATGGCTGTAGATGTGCATCGTGTGCCAATTTGGAACAGTGTGCTAGTACCTGGCTACGTCGTAACTGTTGGTCAGACCACAAGTTTCATCATGATACGATGTTATATCTGCCGATATGGCATAGTCTTTTACAATACAGTTTCTATTGGATTCAATATAGGAGCCAGCAATCGATATGAGACAATATCACATGTTGATTTGCTACTTCCATTCTTATAAAATTTCAAAAAGTAACTAAAATATCATTTGACATTTTTATTTCTGTGCTCAACCAGACATTTGAATTAAAAACAACCTTCTCTGCACCACAACAAATGTGACCTCTGCATTTGAACCATCCATGAAGGAGCAGTGGGCAGCTTTGGCAGAACCAGAGATATGCCCAGAGGCAAATTAAACTGCTTATAAATTCATCAGTGTAGGTACCTTTACTGGTCGAGGACAATAACACATATGGGGCGGCACGGTGGTGCAGTGGTTAGTGCTGCCGTCTCATAGCAAGAAGGTACTCAGAAGGCTGATCAGTATGTGGAGTTTGCATGCTATGCCCGTGTTTTTGTGGGTTCGCAGGGGGCTACAGTTTCCTCCCACAGTCCAAAAGCATGCAATATAGGTTGATTGGCGACTGTAAATTGGCCTGTACGGTGTGACTGGAAGTGTGATCGTGCGTACATGTGTGCCGTGTGCCTGCCAGGGTTGGTCCCTGCCTTGCGCCAGCAGTTCCCCATGACCCCGGTTGGGATTAAGCCATTCGGACAATGAATTAATGAATGAATACAACATGTATGACGTCTGATCGATGTTTTATTATGGATCAATACTATGGACTTGCTGATCACTGAATCCTTGGATTGATGTATTGTGACATCCCTACTGGATGAGTATTATTTGGTAGAGTCATTTCTCTGTATGTTGGGCAGGTTTGCCGTGCAGTACATACTGTATCTATAACCGTGTGCTACATTTTCTTCTTCTTGCAGTACCAAGTGAGTTAAGTTCTCTTTACATTCTCTGAGGAATTGTCAAGCGTCTTCCAAATGGCCTGCTAAAGGTCAAGCATGCGATTGTGACCCTGAGCTGTGTTTGTATTTAATTGGCTGACTGATACTACAGGGCTTCCCTCTATGATTTTCCACACTCTTTCTCTCTCTTTCCTTGTGTTTACCTTCCTGTAGGATTCTCCTGGTCCATGGCTAATAACGTCCTCTCTCTCCTACTGCAGCCATCCATCCTCTGGAGGCTGTGGTGTACACTAGAATAAGAAATCCATATTTATGTAAAAGTAAAGATTCCCTACAAAAAAAAGACTCCAGCTAAAGTCTGCCATTAGAAAAAAAAAAAAATGCTAAAAAGTATCTGATATGCACCTTTGTAAAAGTACCCTAAAATGTTTAGCTCTCTAACAAAAAGCATTCACACATGCTATGCAATATTGAAAACTAATCACCAAGTTAGTCAACGAACTTTATGGGTCAACAGAAGCAAAATAATTTTCAATTTAATCAATCAGCTGATAGAGTATTCTTGGCTATTTCATACTAACCATGAAACTGTGATTTGGTCAGACGATTGTGACCATGGAACAAATCATATTATTATTACCCCTTGCCTCATGAGACCTAATGAGATTAATTTAAATTACCAAGCAATTACAATAAGTCACTACCAGCACAAGAAGTGCTAAATTAGATTTTCCCCCTCTCTGCAAGATGGGAAAAAGAGAACATAGAAAAGATGAGAATCTTCGAACATGAAAGTGTGAATGATTGTTGATCGTCTGTTGTGTATTTAGCATATTTATGGTGTTATTTTTTAGAAATATATACCACTTTGTTTTCATTATTACAAGTTGAACCCAATTGAGAGTAAAATATGGAAAACACTATTTTAAATGCTGTATATGTAATATAGTATCTATACTCATCAGACATAGTATTCTAATTCTGGGTCATTTTGTCTTTGAAAGCTCAAAGATCTTAAAACTGTAAATATTATTATTTTCACATTTTTACATGGATTTTTTAATATGAAACCACAATTGATAGACATGTTATATATTTTCAATATTTAAAATTTATTTAAATTGAAAAATGGAAAATGTGAAAAACAACTTGATTCATTTATTCATTTTTGGTTTTCAAAATTACTGTTTAAAAACAGTAGTTTAAATTTGAAAAGGAATGAACTAACAATATATGGATTCGCACTGACTCTCCTCAGTGGTGGAGAAACAATTTACTGAACTGAAGTCTGAACAATCCATGAAATATTCTGAAATATTCAAAAGATCATGCATGTTCTCCCAGTTAAATTTTATCAGGAGTCAGACTATTGCTCTGCATTACAGCCCTTGTATGGAAAGAACAGCACAAAAATGCATTTAAAAGCAAGTTCGGTCCCCCAATGATAATGCATCAACATTTTGCTGAGAATCACAAGAACAGAATTTTCGCTGCTTTTACTGGCAGAAGAATCCTTTTGATCAGAGTACGAATTCCACCTCCTCAATCAAGGGGTCTGACTTTTCAAGGCCAGGTCTTTGGAAGTCATGTGCTGCTACTGCACTTACACATATGGCTCCCACATCATATAACAGCTCAACCTTACACTGTTAGGGTTCAATTTATGCATAGCTTGTGAGAATGAAACATCAGGGTTCATCTGCTTGGAAAATGAACAAGATGGTGACACTCTTAAATAGTCTGATTTAACACGAAGAACAATCCGTGTAACGGCGTCTTAGTAACATTGAGGCAACCTCTAAAAACGATCTCGCATCAGTAGACCAAGCACTTAAAACCAGAAAATGAATGTTCTAAAATAAGACATTTTCAACAAGCAAACTTCTTAACATTTCTTAACATCAAACATAGCACTGCATGACGAATAAGCCAACTAGAGTCACTGGATGAAACTAAGTCTTGATCGGTAGGTCAGATGGCCAAACCTCCTGTTTTCAAACCAGACACTTTTACCATCTCCGAGAAAAAAAGATAGGTACACCAGATTACTCACGCCTCCTAACCGCTCCATCTTCTGGCCGATTATGCCGGAAACATCAAAACTGGGCCATGCACATTTCCCTCTCTCACTTTTTTTCATTCTGTGACTCAGGCGAGCGAGATGGATTGAGGTCAGGGGAAAAGCTGTCGGAGACGAAGAACTGGGTATTTTCACAGATCAGGACTTTCACAGAAGCAGAGGCAGCTTTACTGGCAAAGAGATGCAAGTGCAAACTCATTTTCACAGTTTGTTACGGCTGCTTTACATGTGACCACCGGAAAGACTGTTAATAAAGAGGGAAGTATAAAAAGACAGGAACAAGGTATTAAATTTTTTTTAAAAAAGTTGGTTAACGAATGCAAAAGCTGAGTTAATCATGCTAATGGTTTCCATTTATTCTTAGCCAATGAAAAAAGGATGCATGGCAACAGAAATGTGATGGAACTGATGGAAACGTGCATTTTTTCACAGTGCAGTGATTATAGAGTATGGAGATGAGAGTGGAATGCAGAAGTGTTTATTGTCAGGTTGGATTGGGCAATAAATAATTTGCTATTTAGAATGTTCCAGATATAGAGACATATTCAATATTTTTCAAGTAATTGGAAGAAAATTGGCACACATAAAATGTATAAGGTGATCTGTTTAGAGACATTATTTTATTTCTAGGTGTAAAGAAACCTTGACTCATTGATATAATATCTGGATATAAGAATTAAGATTCTTAATTTGTCATAGTTACTCAAGTGCAATGTAGTTCTAATGAAATGTAACCCAGCTAATTTGAAAGAATTCCTAAGCAAATAAGTTGAAAAATTAAAAGACTGAAGCCTGGCATTTTTGACCATATCAGAAAAAGTTTAATCATATTACGCAACACTTGTACTCTCTTCCTGCTTCCTCATTTGTGGGAGACTTGGACTTCAGGTTGGTGCTGCTGACTTCTGGATGGCTGTGCACTTTTATATTTTAATATCTGAGTGGTTGAAATACATGGGTCTGTACACTCACAGCACATTTATTTTAGCCGTTCCTGTATTTAAAAGGAAAGTTTTAAAAAGTTTTAAGCTTGAGACCCACATTGTTCAAATGCAAGCCACATTTTGTTGAGTGCGTATTGTTAACAATGACAAGTTGAGGACAAATTTTTAAGCCAAGATCAAGACAAGATAAAGAACAGGTATGTAATAAAGAGATTGAGACAAGACCAAGACCCTGAAGGGCCAAGGCCGAGACTAGACCGAGAACAGGGCGGGGCGAGACCGAGAAACAAACCAATGCATGTTATACACACACGACAAATAAATTAAGAACATGCCAGAAACTAAACAACATTAAACGTATTTTATTCAATATTTCTCGCACATATCTATAATGAAATGCAACTTCACTGGGCCAGTTATCCAAACTGATCATCATAAGCAAACTCACAGTTTATTTGAAACTGCAGAATTTTTTTATTATACGGTGTTCTATGGCTTAGTACTGTGAAAAATAAGGCTAGTGTCGAATTGCGACATAGCTTTACCCATTTAGTATCTATCTGGATACAAAAATAAAAATTAATTGATAACAAAAAGCGCATTTTCTATATTATATTGCTTGAAGTTAGTCTCTACATTATAAAATAGATTGAAATACTTTCTGATCAGTGAAAATGAAGAAATACTAAGTTCTGGAAGTGAGTATAGGTAATTTGGACTCATTGCAGTCTATAAAATGAGCTGCTTTTGACCTTTGTCTGATGGATAAAGTCCAAGCCAACACAATTAATTCTATTAATAAGAAAAGGCTTTAGTAACATCAGCTAATGAACAATACTGTTAACAGCTGTTTATGATGAACACCCTCAGCGTTTTTGCAAATACTGCTACTGACTTTGTCGGCTTAAATGCATAACTGGCTGAAAATTGCCATTATCTGCATTAGCATTATGAGGACAAGGAGGTGAAACTGCAACAAACCAAAATCTGCTCTGCAGTGTTTGAAGTGAATCACAATACCAAATCTAAACAGGGTGAACTATATTAGCATAAATATTCTTAGCTGGCTCCGTCCCACTTTCCATTTACACTGTTTTGCTATTGTTGGCTGCTGTTATCAACCCCACGCCCCCAAAGGCACATTGGCGCTATTCCAAAATGTCAATAATGCCTATAAATACCATTAGCGATGGTCGTATAGCCGAACAAATTAGTTCTTTGAAGAAGAAGCCAGTGAGAACCAGGGCTGAACTCACAGCCACCTGGCAAGGACACAAATATTGTTTCTCTAACAGCACAGAAAAGCAGAATATATTTCTTCATTTCTGGAAAGCAATTTACATTATATTAGACCCTTTCTCTCTGTCTAGCTTCCCTCACACACACAATACTCATACACCCTCAAGACGAGGTCCAAGAAATGGCGATATCCCTTTTCGCATAAATATGGTTTGATGCTACGCATAGATTTATAATAGTCATCGTTGTCAATATCCGAACTTGTCTATCACAGGAAAAACAGCCTATCGGTTTCACGCAGCGTTTATGAAATATACAGTTGCTGTGGTGAATATTTTTCGTAGGTGAGCCTCATAACCTGAAAAAAGTCAAATATCTTCCCCAAAGGCCAAGAACTTCTGCACGGTCCAAGAAGGTGACAGAGAGTCAAAACCCTGTCAAAAAGAGGCTTTTATGAGACACATCTCACAAATATGACAATTTAGAAGAAGCAACAGAGGACACACAAAACAATGACAAGCTTGTCCTCAGGGACCAAGCCTCTCACCTTTACATCCCTGCTTCTGTTAGATGGCAAAATATCTACAAGAAAACCATCATATGCTTGAATAATTGCTTGAAGAAACTGCAAAATGTTATTACATTTTGTATTATTGTAGAGATTTACCATGTACCATGTAAACTATTAGTCAACGCACTTGTACGCAGGCTTTCGCTTGACAAGTGAATAAGTCAGGCTACTCAAAAGCTGGAGAAGAATTAACGTCGGTCCATTGCCATCCTGGAAATATTCAGCTTTGCTGTACTGCTCATTCTTTGGTTACATAGCCATAAGTAGAGCAAGGTCACGATAAATTGATGTTAAATTCAACTAAACAATGAAAAATTTGGAGGAAGGTTTAATTGTTAAAGTTACAGTAATATAGATTGGTATTCTTTGGCTGACGATCAGTTGTTTGCTATATCTGCTCCATCCACAGACACAATGGACATAGGAAATTCTTTACAAAGAAGTAGAACGTAAGTAGCAATTTCCCCACAGGACGGATTTTTTTTCCGTATGGAAAGGTTAGTGCAGTTAGCTGGCTAGTCAGTGTTAGACGATCCATCAGCTAGCTTAATGTTAGCTATCATGATTGACTGAGATGTAGACAGCAATTATTTAAAGTTTTGAGGACAAGTTTTTACCACTTTTCCATTTATTTCAGAAACTGCACATATTTCATTCTTGTTAAGCACTGGTAAGTTAATAAGATGAATTATGAATTAAAAGATTTTCCATTAAAATTTGAAACTATATGTAACAGCGCCTGACATCCTATTAACTATTGGTGGTAATGGTATATATGAATAATAAAAAATACTAATATAATTTGTAATATTGGCTATATTATAGCATTTACCGGGGTAAAGCGTTTCCTATAAAGTTTTGCAAGTTACTGGTACAAATGTAACACTATAGATAAGTAGAAACCATAAAAATACACTGTTTATTTTATATATATATATATATATATATATATATATATATATATATATATATATATATATATATATATATATATTTTTTTTTTTAATATATATTGCACTTTTAAATAATGTATGACTTTTCGAAAACTACTACAATCACATTGAGCACTGCTTCATCCAAATATAAACAGCTGTTGGGACCAACTTAATAAAGCTAAGAGAATGCTAAGTAGAAATAATCACATAAAATAAATATATTAGTGCATCATGAACAATCGGTTAGTAAAATGTTCAGTATAAACTAATGAGTCAAACCTAAAAAATAAGCTTTAAAAACCCTTGACCGTCGTGTAATACAGAAATGGCTAACAAATTTATCGTTTTTTGCAAGCAGTTCCTTAAGTTAGAAGCCTTGGGGATCTAATTTAAATCAGAATAATCAGCCAATGATCGAGTGTCTACAAAACCCAAAAGAAAAAAAAAAGTTTTGAATTTTAAAACGGTTGTGATATAATCGGCCAGATTTCCATGGACAGAGCTTTCTTGAGCTCCCGCGTCCTGCACCTTTGTTTCTCTGACAGGGTTCTCCATCAAACGCGAACCGCATGGCGTCTCCGATTCAATCGCATTAACAAGCTTTAACCTTGCGAGCGTCTCCTCCTTAAAAATAAATAATTTATCTCAAATTTCATCTGATAGCATCTGTAATTATCATCAAAGTGGAGCGCTGTGACTACAGCGCACGCCGTGGCGCTTTCGGCCAAGGACCTGTGCTGTGGGGAAAAAAATAAAAATAAAATGCTGATAATTGTGTATGTGCATGGTGCCACCTACTCAAGCATGACAATTGGTATATCCATGATAATTTATTTAATGACTCCGAACCGAGGACCGCTGTAAAAGAGCATCTTCACATTCCACTGCGATTTGTCAGCATCGTCTTCTGCTCCTGCAACTATACGACACGACGGTGTATTAGAGCCATTGTAGATTATATATATATATATATATATATATATATATATATATATATATATATATATGTATATATATATATATATATATAAAACTTAGAAATTCTCAGATTTAAGTCGTAGATGTACGTAGATGAAGTCACATCATCTTGAGATTAAAGTGGCAAATTTATGTGAAAAAAATCACAAGATTGCGAAAAAACGTTTCTCCGAGATCATAAAGTCGCAAATGTGCGAGAACAAAACTCACAAATTTGCCAGGTGAAAAGATATTCATGGAGATCGTGAATGTCCGAGTTTTCTTCTCATAAATGTACGACTTTATTCTCAGAATTAGTGTTACATTTTCTTGTTTGAAAATCATGAATTTGCACTAGAGATTTAAGAGGTAAATTTGCAAGATAAAAGTCAAATAGACGTCTCAAAAATGTTGGTCTTTTTCATAGATATTTGTGACTTTACACAGTCGAAAAATATCTTAAATAAATTATTAGCAAATGTTGCGATTTTCTTGCTAATTTATGACTTTAAAATGTCAGAAAAATGAGTTGTTTCTTGTAAATTTGTAACATAAATCACGGAAATTAGGAGACTTTTACGAGACTCTCCAACGACCCTTACACTGTAACAGTTGTTTCATTAATCAAAAATAATACAGATACACTCTATTATTGTAAAGTCTGACAATTTGGACATTTTGACTTTTTTCTTTTCTAATTTATGACCTCAAAATGTCAGCAAATATATAGGCCTACGTTTTTTCTCAGAAATGTACAACTTAAGTCTCGAAATTTGAACATTTTCTAACAAATTTATGCCTCTCCAAAGTCAGAGAATATTCTGTTTTTTTCTCGTAAATTTGCTTTAATCAAATCTTAATCGTAATCTTTTAACTGTAAATTTTAATCTTAGAGATTTAGGACTATACAACGTCAAAGAAAATGTTTTTATGCATTTTTAATCTCTGAATATTTGAGATTTTTACGAGACTGCCACCTACTAAAACTGTGACAATTAATTTTCATCCATGACAGGCATTTTAAACGTCTCCTGAAACAGATGAAACACCAGATCCCAACCCTCTTAAAGAGTGTCTCACATTCTGCGTAATTTGTCCCAGCACCATCTTCTCTTCTGACTGTCATTGTAACATTTTATTCATTATTTTTTGGAGGCTCAGGGGGCTGCTTGGCTTGACAGGCCAGGATTCTTTGAGTCCTTCGCGTAGTCGACGTGCTTTCTCTTTCTTTCTCTCTCGCTGATTTCTCTCTAAGTTGCTGTCTGAGCTGCAGGTTTGGGATCTGTTTCACTTTCGAGGATTTGCATCAGGAGGAGCAAGCGCGTGACCCGAGGATCCCAGGCCTTATATATGCTCGTGCTCCTTTACCGCAACTACTCTGAGCTGGGGATCTAAAAAAAATAAATAAATAAATTACCACAACGTGTTAAATAATGGACTGCATCAACAGAGATCTCCTTGGCAGGGCAGAGATCTGTGTCTATCTATCTATCTATCTATCTATCTATCTATCTATCTATCTATCTATCTATCCTGGCATCTGTCATATCTATCTCTGTACATCTGTCTATCTGTCATAAATGCTGTCTTAATGTATAAAAACATATATAAATAGCAGTCACATAAAGTAAACATATATACATATATATATATATATATATATGTGTGCAAAATGTTCCCATAATGTGCAGATGTTATAGCAGCAGTCCAAGTGGATAGATAGATAGATAGATGGGCAGGCAGGCAGGAGCTGGGCAGGCAGGCAGATAGATAGATAGATGAAACGCAGACATAGATGTAGAAAGATGAATGTATTTGTTTTTGTATCAATGAAATGTTCTGTAATGCAGACAAGACTGATGAAGTGACAGTATCCAGATTGCTGTTTGCATTTGATATTATGGCAAGAGGCGGTTGGGTTTTTAAGGATGCAGGAATGAAGCATGAAAGCCACAAGAATGATGTAATGGCAAAGGGAGTTGCAACACTTCCACCTTGGAGGTTGTATCTGCGAAGTAAATAGAAAGTTAGAAGGGAAACATTGGTAGCAGTCTAGAGGGAAAAAAGCAGGAAAGTGGAAAATAATCAACAGGTCTTTTTCAGCCAAGGGCTGTAAAAACAGTGGTGTACATAGGTGGGGACCAACCCTGGGCGGACGGCAACAAATTCCAGAGCACACACACTCACACACACATTGACACCTATGAGGACAACTGAGAGAAACCAATCAACCTAAACTGCATACCTTTGGACCTGGGATCAAACCCAGAACCTTCTTGCTGTGAGGCAGCTGATCCCAAGAAAAGTAATAACACAGTTCTTCTTAATGGAGATGCCCTTTAAATCCAAAATAGGGGTACAACAGCCTTTAATGGTATTTGACCCTTGAGAGGCCAGAATAGAAAGAGGTTGCATTTGTCTATTCTGAAACCTGATACTTCCTTTTCAATGAACTAGAAATTTGCAGGCCATGGGCCTTGTCTCTTTGACCAAACACTGTGGAGGAATGAAAGGCAACTGCATAAGACTAAATTTCCTTCTTCAAGGACAACTGGTAGATTGCCATTTTTGTTAATGTTCATGTTGTATCATTTTCACTCTTGTTTAGTCTTGTATTTTGTTCTGTCATGTACCAAAAAAGATAAATCCTTAAATAATACACTAGAGGTAAAGTGTGATTTTTTTATATCAGGTTTCAAGCATTAGTGTATATGTCAAAACGTAAATAATTTTTTTGTTTTGTGTAGAGATGTGAAAACTGACATTGAAAATTCCTTGACAATTTTCATCAACATTACATGACTCATTCAAGCAAAGTTTCTCTAAAACAGGAAATCTGTTCTTTTATCAGACTCTGGCAGGTGCTGACCCAGACCAAATTACGTTAGTATCTTCTAACATCTGCCACATGTGTGGCTCCAGTCTCAAAAAATGTTCTCGTCTAAAGAATGGCTTTTCCCTCTTCGCCTGACAAATACCCCTTGCGTCAGCATCACTGCAGTTTATCACGACGTATGTTCCATCCGAACCAGAAATCTCCCAAATGTCACCCTGACATCTTCTGCAGAAGTGGTGCTTGCTGTCCAGACGATTCTGGCTCGAAGATAAATGTTGTGCGCTTTGGGAAGGAAATGCGATCTAATATCTACAGCATCGTACAGCTCAATTGCCTCGACTCGTCTGGGAGAGCTGACAATTTTTCTTTCTGGTCAGGAGGAATGCAGGAATGGAGGGATGGCGGGAAGAACTGCTCAACCAGATGGGATGATTTATTTTAGGCTCCAAGGGTGGATAGAGTTCAGGAGATTCAGGGGGTTCATTTTGACCTCTGACTCAATCATTTACTGAACACCACCATATAGACAGAAAACGAAAAACAGGACTGGACCTAAAAGTATTTTAAAATGCTTTTGGCTCCAGCTTCAAACCCTGGTGAAGTTCAGTATCTTGAACATTGGTACTGGAATCTGTATCGTCTGGGTTTTATCTTTGGCCTTAGTACAGCCTTTGGTACAATTGCTGGAAGCTCCTGTGTTTCCTCCAGGTACTCGGTTTCCTCCCCAAGTCCAAGCATGTGCTGTGGAAGTTGGTGGAGACTACAATTTCGCTATAATGTGTAAATGTAGGGGTGTGTGATTGTGTGAGGTTTGTGTGTGCCCTGCAGTGTCTGGCACCTGCTGGGGTTGTTGTTCCCCTTAGCCTCTAAGGTCAGGATAGGCTTAATTCTTGACCTCAGTTGGGATGTGATTCGGATAATGAATGAATGATTTGTTCTTTTTAATAAGTGGTAAAACACTGAAAGAAAGGTAGAAAGCTAATTGTTAACTCGCATATACTTATTAGTTTCTGTCCCCATCCTAAGATTGTTTTAATATACCATATACTTAATATTCTTTTCTGCAATTACAATCCACCCTTCAAATTACAAAATCACAGGTCTGGACATTAAAAGTAGCTCATCTGACATCAGTAAAAATGTCCTAAAGTTCTGTTTTAAGCCTATTCTTTCCTAAAGGCCTTTATTTAGCACTCTTTAATGATTCCCCAAAATAGAGGAATTATAAGGGCATTAGAACAAACATGAGAACTTTTTGCACCTAAAGCCCATAAGTACTATAAATTCAGAAACAAACATGACTAATAGCTGCAAACCATAACCTAAAACATACTTCAGGCAGACTCTCCTTTAATTAGAAAATGAAAGATGCTCTGGGTACGAGAGTGTGCTAAATGTCCTAAAAGTGCGTCATAAATAAGATATAGATGAAGGCATGCAGATCAATAATTTTTCTTTTCCAATATTATAAGCCAATAGAAATAAAGAGATAGAAATGAAGCTTAAACATGTTCAAGATCTGCAAGAAAAACAAAATCTCCACAACCTTGGTGTGCTGGAGGAGAGAAAGCAGATAAGTGGGAAAGGAGAGATGGAGGATGGAAAGCGATGGAGGAATGAATGTCCATATAATGGATAAATAAAGTCACCATCATCGCAATACTGCGACAGGTTGATATCTGTGATATGTAATAGAAACGGTGCTAAGCGTATTAAGAGTGACAAACTGCATTGACTAAGCTGGCTAATAAGGGTGCAGGTTGTTAAATAGTTCAAGCCAGGCTAATAGGTTCTGGGCAGCTTATTGATGCGGCGTTAAAAGCAGGCGATGCCTAAACAAACATTTCCCACGAGACTTTGTTTCAAAAGCTTGAGCTAGTAACACTTCGTCTTTTCCCTTCTTTACTCAGTTCCATCCTGCGGCCGATAAATAGCAGCTCTATACTAACTGATGTGCACTAACAGTTCATTATTGCTAAGCACTAAACTGCAGACTCCTGAATTGCACACAGCCGATTGGAAATAGTCGTTTTCAGCAGGGGCAATACCAATACATTTGGAAATAGTTTTTAGAAGACATCAGAACAGTGTTTTTAAAGCTGTGTGTTGTATTGTTAAACCCATATGTGACGATCTGCGTAATAAGGTACCGAATCGGCGTTCCTATTTATTTAGATATGGGCGATTATGTTGACAAACTTTATCAAAATATCGATTTTTCTTTTTGGTCTTATATGAAAAAGGTCTTCAGAATTAATCTGGTCTCCAAAAAAATCCTATTTTTTGTGATGTTTTTCAACATAATCGTACCATAAATAAATATAGATTGCAGACTTCTGACTCATTCTGTTAATCAGTCTATATTAACACCTCAACACATATGTACTGCTGTATATAGTATGGTATAGTATAGTATAGTATAGTATAGTATAGTATAGTATATTATAGTATAGTATGGTATAGTATAGTATGATGCAGTGCAGTACAACACATTTGGCATAGTGCAGTACACAGTCAGTACAGTGTGTTGTTGCTAAATGTAGTACTATACTTGTGCTACAGGACGTGCTGTATAGTTCTGTACTATGCAAATGTGCTATTCTGTTGTGCAATGTTGTACGAGTATAGTTCAGTAGCAAACAGCACAATATGGCATAATCGACTGATACATTAGTTTCGTACAGCACAGTATAGTATATTTTATTATACTATATATTATACAGCACTGTATAATATTTTATATATAATATAGTACAGCACCATATACTCTATACACACAGTCAGTACTGTTACAGTATACACAATATAGTAATATACTGTACTATATTCTAACTATAATTTTTGCAGAATAATTACTGTAAATACTAAATTGTGCCATGCTATAATTATAACAGTAAAAGTTCAAACAGAAATGGCATAATATAGCATAGTTTAGTACAAGACATTATAGTTTACTACAGCACAGTATAGGGCTATATAGGAATTCACTCTATAGTGTCGTATAGCATAGTATAGTATAGTATAGAATAGTACCATATAATAAAGTGTAGTACAACACAGTACAGTATAGTGTGATACACAATACATATGGTACTATATGGTATGTATAGTTTCATATAGTACCATATAGTGTGATGCACACAGTTTAAACTGTACAGTATATCACAATATATAGTACTGTACTATTTTGTGCTATAGTACAGTGCAGTATGTGTACTATATTATATTGTGCTTTATGCTATAATACAATGTACTGATGGTACAGTAATGGTTCAGTATAGAATGGCACAATATGGTATACTATAATGGGGAAGTACATTATAGTTTTAATTTTAGTACAGTGCAGGGTGGTATTTCACAATTTTGTTTAGAGGGCAGCATTTATATTTCTGAATTTATTGGTGTCAAATTGTTCTCTTATAATGGGGATGAATGCTGTGTGGAGTATTATCTGGAAATTTTTTGGCTTGAGAGGTACCTTTAACCAATAGTCTGTCAGTGTGTTATTATGCAGAATTCCAACAGAAAATATCTCTACACAGACACAGCAGTTTCTCTCTCAATTTGAAGGGTTTCTTGCCTTAAATCATTCTGAAATCCAACTGCCTGGATACTCATGAACCTTATGTTGATTGAAAAGAGACAGGTAATAGCCAAGTCTGAATCCGCTCCACAGTCATGTCCATACTCTACCATATTTGACATATAATCTAGTGTAGTAGATGGAAAAATAGAAAGAGAATCAGGCTGTCCTGCTAGTTATCAACCAGGAATGCAGGAACATGAATGCAGGCTTTGGGAACCAGAATAAATTCTTTTATAACCGGGAGCTAGAGGAAAGGAAGACTCCAGAGTTAAAAGAAACAGAAAATGTGGCTGACAGTTTGGATTTTATAGGTTCAATATTGTATGGGGAAATGTTAATCAGATTTAAGGTCAACACACTGGTTCTGTAGTGCAAATGTCAGCAGGCATTTACCCGCCAGAAATAGTGAGGCGCATTTGATAATTGCTCCTAAAATGTTTATTGTACAGTTTATTCAAAGATATTGAGTTAAACCCAGAGTTTTATAAATCCTGATTACCTAGTTGTGTTCTAGTCTGTTATCTAACGTGTATGGATTTAAATTTCCACCAGGGTTACCCTCTCCAGCATCCCATAAATGTTAAGTGTGTTTGCATTGACAAAGGAAAAAAACTCAGGAAGATTAAAACCTCTCAAAAGAAATGAAAATCGCTTAATTCTTGGCTGAAACAAATATAAATATTCCTGGATAATTCCTCTTAAGCTTGAGCTTGCTATAAACTAGTTCTCCATTCTACTTTTATAGTAGTTTAATTCAGTGTACACAAATAAACAATTTCATGGTCGGTATGGTACAGCAGCAAAATAAACCCTGTTAAAGAACATAATAAATACAATTCACCATAGAACACAAAGAATCATAAGGCAGGATCAACTCTTCAAGGGTACAAGGCTTATTATACAGATTTGCTGACGTTGTGGCCTTTGATTATTGCTTCTGTCCTTCATATTTTTTCTTCGTTCAAAAACCTTCAAAGACTTGTGATTTAATGCTTGGTCTCTCTGTGGCTAAGCAGTTTTGAAGGCTTCATTTCCTCATTGTATAGCTGGTCTACATGTTATGAAGCAGTCTTGGGTTTTACCTGCATCAACAGTTGGCAATAAACCCATCATTTTAGTAGGACTCATTTAAATGCACTTATTTAGCTTTCTTTCCTCATTGAGTCTTTTCCTATTTTCAAAGATTCTCTCCGGAGATGTTTTTTTAATTACTCATTTTAGCAAGGGTCAACTTGTGGGCTTAACCCTTTAACCCTATGAAACTTTAAAACTGTGATGGTGAGGAAAGATGCAGAGATGAAAGTTATGGAGAGATGATTGGATTTTTTTTTTCAAACCAAAAGACTATTATAGTCAATAACATGAAAGTGAAGTGAGTGATTACTTGTCATTGTGAACACACCACAGCACTGACAATGTAGACTGCATTTGTGTCCCTGTAAGAAGAAACAGTGGGCAGCTGACGTTCAGCAGCCGGGGAGCAGTGCTTGGGAAGTACCTTGCTCATGAGTATCTCAGTGGTACCTTTACGAAGTGGCCACCTTCTCAAGGTGAACTTCCTAACCATTATGCTACCAACAAATAAAATAAAATGTTTGTACCATGTGATCCATATGTATCTTTAGATCTTGGAAAACTGGGGACAAGTAAGTGTGAAGCTGTAGCTAAAAAAACCCCAATGTATTTAGTGCATTGAATGTTTATATTTATTCCTGATTAATGCTCTTATTTGGGCAACCCTAGAAACATAAGTACAAAACTGGGTGAAGTTTAAACGTGTGATTATGCAAATCCAGCTTGCTCTACCATACTATTTTTCCACATTTGTGATATTCTCGATAATGTCTGCATTTTTTTTTTCAATTTTGACCACAGTGTCCTCTTAACATTGCTATGGCCATAGCAAAAATAATGAGCTCAGACTGTCCCATTGGCTTCTATTAGGTGTTTAACATGCAATGAGAAGATTATGATAATCATTGGTGTTCTTTTGCACCAGACTTATCATGCAAGATGAGAAACATTTTCAGAAGCCATAAGGTGAGGAATTTGGAAACACTGAAATAAGCAGCAGAATTTTTTAGGGAGGGATAAAAAGCATTTGACTGGGTTTGTGCACATTGCCCTTCTCTAGTAATTGGCTGCATATATGTGAATGTATAATTGACCCGAGTGAGTTTTCTGAACATGTTGTTTTTTCATTGTGCTGTCAGCTTGTCGTCTGAACCTTCTTCTAGCTTGACCAAAACAAGGATCTCATGAAACAAGACAAATATTGTGTTTGCACGGGAACAGTGATGCCTAATTTAGTGGATCTCTCAGTCCAGACTGAACAATTCAGTTAGGAAAAAAAAAACTTTTAATGAGGCCTTTTTTAACAGAAACTCTTCATTCTAGCAACTGAATACGGAAATGTAAAACCTGTACAAACACCAGCTAAAATCATTGTGCCCCATTCTCCAAGTATTCTTAAGAAGAAATTTTTCTTAAAACCCACTTATGCAGTTTTCAAAAATACTGTCATTCACCAATGCTTACTTAATTGAGATTTGTACAGTGAAGCACACTCTTATACCAATTTTATTGCATGCATGTCTACATAAAACATTGATTTATTGGCGTTTCTTCAGTTCTACAGTTGTATAATACTGCTGAAATAACAAATTTAAGAAAAAATAATGAAAGAAAATCGGTGAATGAGGTTCATTCCAGTATATCAAAACTGTCAAACTGTAAGTGGGTGTCAGGGCACACTTCTTCATCAGGACAGCTGGTGCATGAGGCCCGTGGATATATTTTTCAACAAGGAAGCATCAGCTAAACTGTACTCTTCTCTTTTAGATTGAAATTTTTGCCTTGTTGAGCCAGCAAAAACCTTCATTCAGTAAATAGAAAACAACTATAATTTATATTAGAATTTACCAGCATAACTCATTCTGAAAGTAGAGTAAGAAAAGAGTTAGAGAGAAGGAAAAAAGGCTGGGCACGACAGGAGGTGTCAAGTAGCGCATTTTTTAATCAAAGGCGAGTGCCAGGTTCTGCCCCTCACTAACTCCCTGCTCGAGGCCGACGTCCTTGCGCCACATTAAAATGGATGTTTCAATTCAGCAGGGGGAGAAAAGGCCAGACTCCCAAACCCTCAGCCTTTAAGGAACGCTTAGCAGCGTCGCACTAAACCGAGGTCATGTGAATGTGCCCCAGCATTATCAGGCTGAAAGAAGATGAGTCTTTCCATCGCTCTGAACCAGCTATCCTCTGAAATGCCCTTAGAAAGTCAGGCGTTCTGCAATTTTTCATTTACCTCATTGCATCTTTTGCGTTGTCTGAGAGACACACCTGAAATCTGATTTTTTGGGTGCAAATGGCTAGTGATTGTTCTAAGGTCCAAAAGCTTGAGAAAGCAGAGGGTGAGAGCAAAATGAATGACCTTTTTTGAGACGCACTAGTATTTGTTAGCAAATAATATTGGTTCTCATCTACCAATATATATATATAAGATTGCCTAAATATACAGTGTACATATATATATACATAAATATATATACTTATATATATACACACACACACACACATACACGTAGACACATATTTCTCTGTGTCTGTGCGTGGACGTGTTTTGACACCCGTAATAATGTCCTAGTTTTGGGGGGGTTGGGAGGTGTGCGGTGCCTGCTGTCGCTCGGCAGTTGTGCAGATGTTACTGAGGAAGGAAGGTAATTGGCGCTCGGTCTCATCTCGAGAGGTTTGTGAGGGCCTAAGTGTCCTGTCAGAGGGCTTGTGTCTTTCCACCATTAATCAGGACTGTGGGGAACAAAGTGGCCCGATAAGGCTGCATCAGCACTCTGCTCTCCACTTCCCCTAACCCCTGACAAAAAAAGCCCTTAGCCAGCCGGTCGGCCTGCCTGCTCCAATCTGCTGCTGCTTCTCAAGTCAAACAAATCAGCTTATATACACTGCCCAATTTCAGTGAAATGTGTATAGACACGCTATCGGTCAAAACCTTTAAAAAACATAAAAAACATAAAGTTTGGTACATGTATAATGTCTATTAACTGATTTGTGATGGTGGCATAGTCTCATTTTAGAGTGTACATTAGATAGACAGATGCCCAGACGTCCCTCTCCCCAGCCACCTCCACTATCTCTTCTGGGGGGGATGCCGAGGCCAGCCGAGAGATATAATCTCTCCAGTGTGTCCTGGGTCTGCCCTGGGGCCTCCTCACTGTCGGAAAACCTCACCAGGTAGCCGCCCAGGAGGCATCTGCAGCAGATATCCAAACCGCCTCACCTGGCTCCTCTCTATGTGGAGAAGCAGCGGTTCTACTCGGAGCTCTCCCGGATGTCCAAACTTCTGACCCTATTGCTAAGGGAGAACCCAGACACCCTGTGGAGAAACCTCATTTCGGCTGCTTGTATCTGCAATCTCGTTCTTTCGGTCACTACCCACAGCTCACGACCATAGGCGAAAAATGGAGTTGGAGGATGGAATCCACCTTGGCCAAGATAGAAGCAAGAATCTGTAGTCGTGAGATATCTTGGATGTAGTTAGCTATTTTCACTTTGCAGTTCATAGTGTACAAGCTACAATTTTATACCAGTAACTTCACAGTAGCTTGAAGCTTGAAAAGCTGTGCTTCCCCAGCAATACGACATACTTAAATTGGAGAAATCCTGAAAACTATCTTGCTGCAGCAATTTTCTATATCGTTCCACAACACATAAAGCATAGAGTACCAATTTTTTCTAAGCTTATTACCACAGTTCAGTGAAGAATTTGATTTTAATGCACCATGTTAAACTCTCCTTTCACGAATGCATGTCTTCTTCCCACTTATTTGGAACTAGAAGGCTAATGGAGTAAAATCGCATGCTTTTGCCTCTCCCTTGCAATTAAACGCTAAATAAAGCTGCATCAGACAGACTCTTAATCCCACTGCTTTCCTCCCTGATCGGCTTTGTCTGTTATAATCAAACTGTAAAGGAGGGAACTAATCACCTACCAGATCAAAGCCCATGTCTCAGTAAACAACAAATAAAAAGCACACACACTACCCAGAATAATGACTGAAGCTCACTTCTGTCAGTCCCACATCCCACCGGGTGGTCTATAATTCTCATGAATCTGTGGGGGAATCGAGCAAATGTGGACCAAACTGACCACAGTGTGTCTCAATTACAGCACGGCCGATTCTCCATAATACATGTTTATAATGCAAAGAACTAACTAGGTGGAACAGATGGAATTTAAATTAATCATACAAAATGTGAGTTTCCAGAATAATCACAAGTTTCCAGATTAATCATGTTAACGCATGTGATTAATTTGGGATCTTTAATGCATGCACTTAATCTGGAAACTCACATTTAACTTTAACGTTAACCTAGAAACTTTCAAATGATCTTGCATCCCAAAACTCACCATGGTAACACATATGATCAATCCGGAAACTTTAATTTTCAAAATTATCACATTATTCAGTTTGATCACAAATTTGACAATAATTACGGACAGTACTACAACATACATCTGTAAACTTTAAAATGGAATATTTTTAAATGCAAATTAATCATACAACCCATTTTAATTCCAAATTTTAATGGTTTACATCTTCTAGTTTATACTTAATGCATTAATTCTTGAAACACTCACGGAGACTCGGCCGTGCTGTGATGGAGGCGTGTTGTGGTGAGTCTGGGATTGTTTGGCGCTTCACGTTTCTGAAGACTCGGGAGATTGTGGATTGTGGCAGCAGATGTCTGACGTCCCGGTGAGAATCCCATCTAATTTACTTTGGCCGTCTCCGTCTCTTCTGAGACTCTTTAGGGGCAAAATCGTGCTGATTTAAAACAAATATAACAAAACTCTATCCCTCAGCATAGTCCAAGGACTGTGTGTGGAATTTCAATTTGATGGTCTGCAGGCCACCGTCAGTTTTGTCTAGTAAAAATTCGGGAAATAAAATGTCAAGAAAACAATCACTTTTTGTTACTGGAGACAATGCATTTTCACAGTTTAAATCTACATATTAGCTGTTTCATCCAGTAATATTTAATACATACACTTAGAGCTAATTCATTTAAAGCAATGTGAAACATGATGGTAAAACTAATAATAAGATATAAAGCCAAAGTTCCATGAGGTTTTGGAGCTAGAAAGCATTTTTGATTGTCAGTTTGTGTAAATTAATGTCAAATTTGTACATTCTGTTCGTTTTGTTTTTCAAAGTCATACATTGATTAACAAAGATTAACATTGCCATAAATTCTTGCTTTTATCTTGGCCAAGGTGGACTCCATCTCTCAGCTGTGAAGAGTGCACTGTGATGCGCTAAGTAGCCTCTCAGATCCTACTTCTGCCACTTCAACACTCAACTAGTTCAACATGTGCTTGTAAAGAGAGTATTTGTAATGAAGAAGCACATTGATATGATCCATTGTTACAATGTTTTAAAAGTAGCCTTACTAAGCTACTGAAAAAAGTAGTTACGTTTGTATCACCACAAATTTTAGTTTATCCAGAATTCTGTATGAAATGAAAACAGTACAAGTAATTGTAGTACATTTGTGTCGTGTTTATTGGCGCTTGATATCATCTGATTTTAAAATTTAACCAACACCAACAATGCAAAAATACATGAAATGCCGCTTAATGCTTGATTCCATAAACTTGCTTTGAACTTTGTGCTATAAAGATAGCTTTCCAAACTCTGCTACTACAAACCTAAATTCACATAGTCATGTTCACAAAAACATTTGAAATGTGTACAAATATCTCATTAAACTCTTAGAGGAAGTAGATGAGGACAGGTGTGAAAGGTTGAATTTTTATCAGTATTGACAGATGCTCTAAATTTCAGTATAGGATGATTGATGTGCTGCAGTCTCTACTTTGAACACTTTGTCTTGTTTTGTCTCGGTCTTCACAGTGAAACACCAATGTCAAATTAACACCCACAATAACAGGAAAAACTCGGATAAATGTAAAGTGTAAATTGGAGAACGGTTAAACACTGGAGGTGATAATTTACCATCACTTCAAATTTAGATCATGTGGAGATGTGAATGCTGGCTTCATAAAGTAAAAAATAAAATGATTTTCTCAGTTAGAAGTCAAGATCAGTGCTATTGCTCAACCTTCACTCTACGCCATGCTCTTATAATTGCAAATTTGCAAATCAGATCGTGTTAAACAATTATAAATGGAGTTATATTTAACATTGCGCACTCAAAATTCTCCACATCCTTCTGGGATTATTGAGATCAGCATAATGTAGTGATGTTTGTCATATTAATGTAGCTATTTTTATTATTTTGTTTTTGTAACTGAATTTTAATGTCACCACTTCAAATTGATCATGATTTTACATTTAAATTCAGAAATAATTAATTAATTGAATGCCCTCACAAGGTAGTAATTCCTATTCAAATGCTAATTTTAAATCAGATGTTAGTTATCACATAAAATCTTAGTAATGCAGAAATTAAAGCAAAAAT
Organism: Distichodus sexfasciatus; assembly: GCA_032718565.1. Lineage (NCBI taxonomy): Eukaryota > Metazoa > Chordata > Actinopteri > Characiformes > Distichodontidae > Distichodus > Distichodus sexfasciatus. The sequence continues at coordinate 388,312 of JAVGVS010000029.1, read as the reverse complement.
CATATTTTTAATCAGAAAAGGGGTGATCTATATCAATACAATGGTTCACTGATCAACAAACCCAAAGCCCAAAATTTGATGTATATTGTATATATGTATATTTGTATGTATTTTGATGTATATTATTTCATAATTGGTATGAAATCTGTGTCTTGCAAATTAAGCAAGAACCTCAACAAGACTATTGAAAATGAGCAAAGGTTTTCCGTTTCATTCTCGATATCTATACATTCCTGCTCTGAGAGGATGTAAAATCAAGAGAATGAAGAACGATAAGAGGAAAGCACGTCGCTGCTCTTCACCTCGTGGAATACAAATGAAGCCTCAATGACAGAGATGATGGATTTGGCTACGGTTAGTTTTTGAGACTCCACTAATTCAGTGCAAGAGAAGAGCAGATTTGATAGGCTTCATCTCAACTTTATAACCAAGGTTACAGGCCAAATATGTTCTTGAAAGGTTCGGAAGTTATTTTTTATTGAATGTCAGAATATAATGAGGGCTGGTGCAAGTTTAAATTTTGAGATTATAATGAGAAAGTAAGTCAAAAATTTGAAGTAGCAGGTCGTAATTATGAGACGGTAAGTTGAAGTTTTGAGATCGCAGGTTGTAATTATGAAACTTTATGTTGAAATTATGAGATAGCAGGTTATAATTAGTAATCGTAAGTTGAAATTTTGAGATCCCAGGTTGTAATTATGAGATTGTAAGTTGAAATTTTGTGATAGCATGTTGCTTTTATGAGGTTGTTTGTCAGTTAAAATAGCAAGTTATAATTATTTGATTTTAAGTCGATTTTGAGATAGCAGGTCAAAATTTTTCCGAACATTTCAAAAGACCAAGTTGGAATTGTGAGACAGCAAGTCATAATTATGTGATCGTAATCATTTCATAACTAATCATAATTTTGATATATTTTGAAATTTTAAGATGGCAACTCACAATTCTGAGACTCCAAGTCAAAAATTTTAAGTAGCTAGCTACTCATAAGTTTGATATTAAAATTTGAAGAAGCAAGTGATAATTATGAGATCATAGCACAAAATGTCAAAGAGCAAGTCATAATCCTGAGATCGTAAGTCAATTTTCAGTTATTCACAATTGCAGTAGCAAATCATTATTATGAGATTGTAATCATAATGAGGTTGTAAGTTAAAATTTTGAGTTAGTAAATTATATTCATGAGGTCATTTTAAATGGTCAGGCAGTCTTAATAAAAAAAATAAATAAAAGTATTACAATTTTCTTAATTTCAGAAAAAAGATTCCATAAAAATGTCTCTGTTTGTTTTTAACCCTGCAGCTTTTAGCATATATTGAGTGAAAGCAGGACAGCTCTTCATTAAGTCTGTATATCCAAACCGAAATCTATTATGTTCATTTTGCTGCACTCTTGGTGCTTCATTTGATGCTCTTTTGATGTTTTAGACAAAATCCTGGTCCTGTATATAGACTAATTAACAAGCAACATAAAGTTCGTCTTGCATTAGAACACAAGCCGCATTTTAGCCTCCCAACAACATCTAGGGAATGTTATTCCTGGAAAATAACTGCAATTTCAGATAAATACACACTGCGTCTTTGATTTTCCGGGAGCACATCACCAATGCTCTTGAAAGCCATCCCAAGGTTTTCCCAATTGGCTTACAAATGGGTTCCTCATACCAGCGCTAATGACAGCTATGGACGACGGAGGAAAAAGCGCAAAAAGGGATTTAAAGGCTCCATTTGAACAACAGAAAAATGGTTGTCTTCATATCAAAAGATTCCAAACAAAGGAAAGCGTATGCTGCTAGTGAGCCTTTGTAAGTTTAAATTTTGAGATAACAAATCTTCATTATAAGATTGCTAGTCATTTGATAGCGAGACATAATCATGAGGTTGTAAGTAAGGCAAGTCATGATCATGCAATGTTAAGTTGACATTTTGACATAGCTTGTCATAGTTACGTGATCGTAAGTTCACATTTTGAGAAAACAGTCCTACTTATGCAGGACATTTCATGAGATCATAAGTTGAAATTTTAATATAGCAGTTATAATTTTGTGATCATCATAATTTTAAGATTGCAAGTCTTGAGATCATAAATCAGAATTTTGAGATAGGAAGTCATAATTATGAAATGACATATTGAGAGAACAAGTCATGATTATGAAATTATGTTACTTTGATAGCGAGCAGAGGTCAAAAGTTGACATTTAAAAAGTTGAAATCTGAGGTTAAAAGTTGAAAATTTGAGATGGCAAATCATGATTATGAGATCTTAAGTCAAAACATTTAAGATAGCAAGTCTTTTGAGATCTTAACTCTACTTTATGAGACAGCAAGTCCTAATTATGCAATCACAATTCAGATTGTTGAGACAGCAAATCATGGTTATGAGATCGTAAGTCATTTTGATAGTGACACACAATCATGTGTTTGTAATTTTAAGATGGCAAGTCATGATTGAAAATTAGAATATTTGAGATGAGGCAAATCATGATCATAAGATCTCAAGGAAGGATTTTGAGATATCTAGTTATAATTATGAGTTCCCAAATTAAAATTTTGACATGGCATGTCATAATTATGAGATCAAAAGATATTTTTGATAGCAAGTCAAAATCATGCGGCTATAAGTCAAAGTTTTGAGATGGCAAATCATGATTGTGAGTCTTCAGTCAAATTTATTTAGGAAGTAAGTGACAATAATCCAGTGGTAAGGTTAAAATTTTGTTGAACAAGTCATATTTATGAAATCGTAGGCAGTAGAGGAGCAAAATGGAATGGAGCTAGCTTGTTTTTAGACTGCACGTTGCACAAAAACCAGTTTTTCTTTGTATCAAAAGATACCAAACAAAAGCAAGCGTCTGTCACTATATGGAGCTTCATCTCAATGCTTTTTTGAGAAGAATGCAACCTAAAACCATTAGCTGCTCTTATGTGACTCACTTCGCTATAAGAACTGCCATAATTGAGGATCGTAACATATGGTGGGAGACGCTACAAGAAGAAGAGACTTTTTTCCAGTTTCCATTTCTTTGTTCCAGATTTTTTTGCTACTCGCACCTGACGAGTAAATTATCTTCAAGCACTTTAACATGCAAAGAGAAAGTTTTTTCGTGTCGGTTGTTGCCGTTTGTCTGCTCTTTGCCATCTCTGGGGGATTGGGCCTCCGTTTTAGGCATCCAACTGGAGTGGGTAATTACCGTGATAACAACCTCCTCTCCTGGGAGTCTGTCTTAAGAAAAAGAAGGGGGAAAAATCAATTGCACTCAGCTTTAGTGCTGTAGGCTGGAGATGAAAAGTGCGAGACATTTGCGGTACGATTATGAAGAACATTAGCATAAATTCTGCAAAAAAAGTAAAGTGGGAAGTAGGTAAAAACATACAAGAATGATGTCATGATGCCACCTGAAAGCAAAAAAAAAAAAAAAAAAAAAACCCCACATAATAATTTGATTTTTATGCAGCATAAGTCAAACAGCTAACCGAACAGCTGAAAATATCTAATTTCCCGCCTAAATGAGCACTTTTGCTGGTGCTCACAAGGTTGCTATTTGATTGGAATTGCCAATTTAAGATACATATTCAAGCGTTTTTTTTATTAAACATTCAATAACCTCAGACTGTATAGGAAATAAAACCAGTGAGTGCCACTCCACAGTTGTGTGTATCTGTGTGTATGCTGGCTTTAACCTGGATCAACCAGTCGTAGATCTCTTCTTTTTGTAGGGGGAAATTAGTTCATTGAGTATTTAGGCTTTTAGAGAGTGATGACTTAGAGATATGTTAATATCAAATAGATTGATGTCTGAATGGATGATGAAGTGAGGTCAAAGTTTCAGATTCAAATGAGAAAATTATTAGACAGGAAAATAGGAAAGTCACCACAACATTAACAGCAACAAATGTCTTACCTTTTTGGGAAAGAGCAAATGCTCTTTAACAGACGCTCTTATTTAGAGTAACTTCCATTTCCCTAATTTCAGGGACAGTCTCCCTGAGAGCAACTTGGGATTCTGGGTCTTGCTCAGGGACCCAGTGATTGTAGTGCTGGAGGTAAGATTCGAAACCATGACCTTGGTCCAGATGCAAGTATACTAATCACTAGACCAATATGTTTTTTATTGTATTATATAAATACTATGTGAAACATGCAGATATGATGGTTATTTAAAATGAGTCTCTTAGTAATATACTCCTGACTCTTTAAACCTAACATGAAGACATGATGCCAGTAGTGTTTGGATACTCACTACTGGACCGATCGCATTTGTACCCAGTCTTGTCATGAACTCAAACAAAGAGGACTCAGGATTTTATTTTTGAGAAAATTACTATTAAAACTCTTTGAGATTGACGCAGGCATTTTGCTTTGTTGATTAATTAGTTTTAATAATTAAAAATTCCTTTAGCATACAGAAACCACACACACATACTGTCAGAATCACAAGACTTTGTACTTACCGGATATTACATTTATTCCTCTGTATGCTAAATTATTTCTGAGTAATTCCCTGCGCAAAAACTGAATTCATTGGGTAAAAACACATTAATTACATCATTCGCTATGTAAACACAAGCGTTAGCACTCGTAACTCTAATTGGCCTAAATTACCTAAAACTTTTGCATTTCTTCATTCATTTTCAATTCATCAGATTTTTTTTTCCGTTTTATATTGTTAGTGAGTAATCAATAGGAAAAAAATAAATATAAAAGATTGTATTGTTTGCTATCAAATTATTTTATTGTGTATCCAGATAGATTCCAAATAGATAAAGAAGTGTTTTCACCTGGCACTAACCTTATTTTTTCCTCAAGTAATAAGCCATAGAATGTCTCAGCATAATAACAACTCCAATAAACAATGAGTTTGGTCTTGAGGAGTGTTCTGCCACTGTGGTTTGTTGAGTTTAACATATGATGTGATCAGTTTGGATAACTGCTTCCAGTGAAGCGATTTCCTCATTATAGATATACTACCAGTCAATAGTTTGGACACACCTTCCCATTCAATGTTTTTTTCTTTATTATCATTATTATTTACATTGTAGATTCTCACTAAAGGCAACAAAACTATGAATGAACTGTGTAAGGGCTATTTGACCAAGAAAGAGAGTGATGGAGTGCTGCGCCACATGGCCTGGCCTCCACAGTCCCCTGACCAAACCCAATCAAGATGGTTTGGGATGAGATGGACCACAGAGTGAAGGCAAAAGGGCCAACAAGTGCTCAGCATCTCTGGGAACTCCTTCAAGACTGTTGGAAAACCAGGTGGGGTGACTACCTCATGAAGCTCATCGAGAGAATGCCAAGAGTGTGCAAAGCAGTGATCAAAGCAAAGGCTGGTTATTTTCAAGAATCTAAGATAGAAAACATGTTTTGGGTTATTTCACACTTTTTGTTTACTACATAATTCCATATGTGAACCTCCACGGCAAAACCAGTCGCTTGGTGCAACAGATTTTGGATTTTTTGTTTTTAGTGTTTTGATACAGTGGAAGGTCTATACTGTACTGTTGTGAATCAATTTCACTGAAAAACTTACCCTTTCCATCCTAAAGACGTGACTTTCTTGAGGTGAGGAATTCAATTCCAGCAGAATGTTAAAAGTTTCTGTTTCGACCGCTCTACTTCAATATTTACGGTAAATCCACTGGTTGACTAGCGTGAAGATATTTCTTCGGAATCCATCTTCGTCTCCCGAGTTCAGTTAACCTAACGCAGGTAGGCTATCCGTGTGGCTGTGAATGCAGCGTAGGCTAGCGTAAATACAAACATAGCCGCGACCGCACCAAGCGTCTGTGAGTGCTACGGCGATAGTCAACTTCAAAGGCAGATTTCTCCGTTTCTCACTTGGCGTGACAGGAGAAACCCGACTCCTTTGAATGTTGATATCTCAGTCATATATCGTCCAATTCATTCAATATAGGTATCGTTTTGAAGCTTGATTTATGCCCTTTCATGAAAACATAATAACTCAATACGAAAAATTTGCGACAAGCGACTAGTTTTGCCGTGGAGGGTCACATATGTGTTCATTCATAGTGCCTTCAGTGAGAATCTACAACGTAAATAGTCATGATAATAAAGAATAAAACATTGAATGGGAAGGTGTGTCCAGACTGGTAGCGTATGTAAGAGACAAATATTGAATAAACTTGTTTAATGCTGCTTAGACTTTGCATGTTCCACTTATTTGTCATGTGATGTAAAACGTGCATTGGTCCAGTCTCAGTCTCTCAGGGTCTTGGTCTTGTCTCGGTCTCGACACACTCTGGTCTTGGTCTTGTCTCGGTCTCGGTTTAGGAGGTCTTGTCCCGAACTCTAACACAAATACAGGCAGACAAACAGACATGTTGACCTATTGATCTGAAGACATTAAGACAGGCAGACAGAAAGGCAGTCAGATAGACTGACAGTGAGACGGAAAAACAGACCGGAGAAGTGATGCACCTTCATGTTCTTCGTGTATTATCGTTTAATGACAAACTTGACAAAGAGTGAGAATGAAACATATAATAAGGGAGATAAAGGGTCAGAAGAGAAGATGGAGAAAAGAGAGAGAGAGAGAGAATGAATGATTGAGGTGGTGTAGAGAACGGGAGCAAGAGAGAAAGAAGGAGGGACAAAGACAGACAGTGAGAGGGAGGTAAAGAAAGAGAAGCAGCCAGAGAGCGACAGACAGATAGAGAGACAGGCCCATAGAGAGAAAGAGAGAGAAATGGAAAACATCATGTTTGTTTCATGACAGCGTCTCACACCTGAGGTCTATGGTTGGAATTGCATGTGTTTTTTTGCAGTGCACGCCCTCCTCCCACTCCCACATAATTACACAGCTGATGTTCTGGTGTGTGTGTGTGTGTGTGTGTGTGTTTGATCGGACGATGCCGAGCCAGCTGAAGGGCTGTTAGCTGATCGTTTATGTGGCGCCGCTGATGCCTGCAGGGAAGCCAGCATTTTTAGATGACAGAGAGTGCAAATGGCAGTGCTGGTGGAGGAGTACAGGACAGAGTGATGCAGGAGGGAGGATGGGAGATGGTGTGATGATGAAAGAGTGCAAAATGGTATGATGATGAAGAAGTGCAGGATGAGGGAGGGGTGTGGGACGATGTGATGAATGAGGGAGGAGTGTGGAATGGTGTGATATGGTGTGAGATGAGGGAGGAGGGTGAAGTGTAGGATAGTGTTATATGAGGGAGGAGGGTGGGGTGGTGTAATGAGGAAGAAGTGCAGGATGGTGTCATGAAGGAGGATTGCGGGATGGTGCGATGAGGGAGGTGTGTGGGATGGTGGGATGAGGTGTGAAATGGTGTGATGAGGGAGGAGTGTGAAATGGAGTTATGAGGGAGGAGTGTGTAATGGAGTGATGAGGAAGGAAAAGGGGATGCATGATAAGGTAGGAGTGTGCGATGGTATGATGAAAGAGGAGTGTAGAAGGGTGATATATCTGTCTTCTGTTCTCTCTCTTTCATTTGCTATTTCTTTCTATCTCTCTTGTGCACTTTCTCTCTCTCATTCTAATGTATATCAGTTTTGTTATATCTCTCTTTCTTCTAGCTCTCCATCTCACTAACCCTCTCTCTCTCAACTTCTTTGTCACATTCTGATGTTTTCTTTTAATCTCTCTCTCTCTCTCTCTCTCTCTCTCTCTACTGTCCTTTCATTCCTTTTTGTCAGTCTTTCTGTCTCTTTTCTGGTCTCTCTCTCTCTTTCTCTTATTCTTTCTCTCACTATAATGTTTATCTAGATTAGATTATCATATGATCTACTATCCATCCATTTCCTTTTCATTCTCTCCCTCTCTCTTTCTTTACACCTTTCGCTCATTCTAATGTATATCCATCTACGGTACTGAAACTCTCTCTCTCTCTCTCTCTCTCTCTCTCTTATTCGCTCTCTTTCATTTACCGTTTCTCATTACAATGTATGTAGTATATCTAATGTTATCTTTCTTTTTCTACTATCTCTCCATCTCATATTCTCATATTCTCTCTCTCTCTCTCTCTCTCTCTCTCTCTCTCTCTCTCTCTCAGATCATCTATTAAATTTCCTTGGTCTCTCTCCCTCTCTCTCTCTCTCTATCCATTTTTCTTTCTTTCTGCATGTCACAGCTCTGTCCCTCTACTCCTTTAATAATGCATCAGTAGATGATATGAAGCATTTCTGCTAAATCTCTGCTATTTGTCACTTGCCCTCACCACTCCCTGCCAACCCTCACCCCCATCTCTCTCTCTCTCTCTCTCTCTCTCTCCCTGTCTCGCCTCAGGCTCTGTCTAAACGACCTCGACTCCACAGCGTCACCGCGGCGACTGCTTTACGGCCGAACCTGCATCCAGAACCTTAACCGCAGAGATTCTCCAGAAATGTTATCAGTTCCTGTTCAGCCAGCATTAGAGCATAAAGGTGAAGTGAGAGTTCCACAGTAAAAACTCCTCCACTTTTACTCTCTCTTTTGTGAGAGTGTAATGATCTGCTTTGCTAAAGATTTGCTCTGGTCATTTGAGGACGAGCTGCAGCGCAAGAGAGAAGGGTTTATTTCGCTAATAAAAGATGTATTACAAAAAATGTTCATCAGTGACCTTTTCCATGACTAAAATAAGACATTAACAAGCTAAAAGAAGAGCACTGATTAAAAACTATGACAGAATTTCTATTCATTTTGTGAATGAAAAAAGACTAAATGTTTCTAAAGTCTGACATTCAAAATGCACCAGACAAAATAAAGGTATTGCTTTTAAATATTTGGGTGTTAAATGCCTTTAGTTTGTCTGTCCAGATATTTAAGCAATGCTTCTACTTTGTCTGTCCAAATATTTAAACAATACAGTTCTTTTATTGATCAAATATCAGATGATCAAAATGTATCATGTTCGTCTGTCCAAATATTTAAGCAACACCGCTAGTTTGTCTATCCAGTTATTTAAGAAGTGCCTCTAGTTTGTCTGTCCAAATATTTAAGTAAAGCAGCCCTGTTATACTTAAATATTTGGACAGACAAACTGCTGGATGATTAAAACGCCTTGTGTGTCTGTCCGAATATTTATGTACAGCAGCCCTGTCGGACAATCAAAATGGATTATGCTTATGTGTGCAGTTATTTAAGAAGCACCTCTACTTTGTCTGTCCAAGTATTTAAGCAAAGTAGCCCCATCATTGCTTAAATATGTGGACAGACAAACAGTCAGATGGGCAAAATACCTTATGTTTGTCTAAATATTTAAGAAGTGTTTTACTTTGTCTCTGCAAATGTTTAAACACTACAGCCCTGGAAATAAACTGTTGGACAATCAAAATGCCTCAAGTTTGTTTGTCGAAACATTTAAGCAGCACTTCTAGATTGTCTGTCCAAACATTTAAACAAAGCAGCCTTGTCAGATGATCACAATGCATGATGTTTATCTGTCCAAATTTTTAAGCAAAACAGCTCTGTCATTGCTTAAATATTTGGACAGATAAACTGTTGGACAATCAAAACAACATTTAAATAAAGCAAACCCGTCATACGATCAAAATGCTTCATATTTGTCTGTCCAATTATTTAAGAGGTGCCTCTTCAGACCAGTAATTTAAGTAAAGCTGCCCTGTTATTGCTTAAATATTTAGACATATAAACTATTGGACAATTAAATTCCTCCTCTTTTTCTGTCCAAACAATTCAGTTACACCTCTAGTTTGTCCAAATATTTAAGCCAAGACAGAACATAAATAATGTTACCATTTTTATCAAAGCTATACTCTTCTGTTTTTTACCCTGATATGATTATGATTTGGGAGGTTGCATTTACCAATTTTTATTTTTGACCCATAATTTACTCCCATAATGTCCAGGAAAAAAAAGTTAACATTGATTTTAAATAATACTAATACATGAAATGCCAACAAAGAATGATCCGAATCATTCAGCTTTTTAAGAGTAAGAGAATTCTTATTCTACTGCCTGTTTTAAGTCTTTTGCTCCACGCTGATATTCTGTTTGTGTCTCTATATTTTTTAAAAAATGAGGAAAGGCATGAATTTTTTAATGTTCGTTAAAGAAAAGGAGAGATCTGTGAAACTGTGTCCTCATTTGGTCCACTCATTTCCTTTGTCTCGTGATCCAGAAACTACAGAGATTCATTAATCAGTTAAAACAAGCTGAAAAACTTCAGAGTGAACTTTTCTTCAAGGGAATATTAACTCAGCCAACACACAACAAAGCGGTAATTTTCTCCCATTATTTTTAGTGTTGTGTCCCAGGCTTAAATGAAAATTAATCATCTGGCTGAGCGGTGCGTGCAGTATAGACTCTGGGCCTGTGCAGTGATGTATAGACTTGAGGGATTATTGTGTCATTTTTATTATAATTATTATAATTTCATGGTATTCATGGTGCAATTTAGTTTTGTTACATCAAGCAAGTTTTAATGATTATAAGTAAAATGTTTAGAGATTTTTCTGAGTGATTAAAAACTGGACAAGAGACGTAATTGGGATTCCATTGCATTTAAAAGAAAGAAAGAAAGAAAGAAAGAAATGTGGGGAAGAGAGAGAGAAAGAGAGAATGAAGGAGGTGGTTGGAAAAGTAAAAAATTCTGTGTGAGAGAAAGAGGTTGGGGAAAACAGAGACAGAACATACAGACAGAAGGAAGGAGAGAGAGAGAGAGAGAGAGAGAGAGAGAATGGGGGGATTGTAAATAGAGAGATAGTAGAAAGAGAAAGGACAAGAAACAATAGGGGAGACAAAAGCAGACCATCAAGTAGAGAGAGAAAGAGGCTGAGAGAGGGACAGAGAGAGAGAAAGAGAGAGGGAGAGAAAGAGAGAGAGAGATACAGTAGGGAGAAAGAGTAAATTCTAGAGACTAAGAAAGAGAGGGATGATGATGATGTTTTATTTGCTGGTGTCATGCTGAGCTCCCAGACGTAAGGGGCTGTCTCCAGGGACATGCAGCAGCTGATACGCACACAAACCAGAGGAAGCACAGCAGAGAAGACAGCAGCAGTTATGCAGCAATCAGGAGATGGTGTGTTGATAAGAGCATTAAGAGCTTCACATCTCCTGCTCTCCTCCTGCTCCTAATCCATAATCTCACATCCCCCTCCATCCTCCTCCTCCCTAGTCCCTCGTCCTCCATCCTCCCACCGTCCTCATTCTTCTTCCATCCTCTTCCTCATCCCGTCATCATCCTCCTCCCACTATCCTCCAACCATCCTCCTCTGTACATCCTCTTCCTTCCACCATGCTCCTCCTTTCTCCATCCTCCACCTCCCTCCATCCTCCTCCCATCCTCCTCCTGCTCCTCCTTCCATCCTACTCCTCTCTCCATCCTCCTCCATTGTCCTTCCTCTTCCTCCCTCCATCTTTCTCCTCCCACCATCCTCCTTCTCCTCCTTCCTCCATCCTCCTTCTCCCATTTTTTCCTAATATTCATTAAAAGAAAAAAAGAGAGAATCACAATTTGTTCATTTCTTCCAATTCCCAATTGTCTGCTCAAATAAAAAATGGGAAAAAATGTTTGTATGACACAATCCGATTGAATGATACGATCAATGTATCATTCGTAAATCTTTGGAGATTCACACCATCTCGCTCTTCACAGAAGCTAGCATGAAAAATGCAATTCTGGCCATTCATTAAAGCAGGAAGAAGAAGAAAGTGGTGGTGGAGTCTCTGAGGTGGGAGACGGGATGAGACGGGATGAGACAAGAAGAGACAAGGGAGTAGGTGACATGAAGTTAAGATGAAATGTTCTTCACCTCTGCTCTCTTGCACCCCAAAGTTCAAGACTATATAAATTTTTATGGTGAGATCAGCATATTTCAAAAAGTCAGACAGTAAAACTTTAGAGGTCAGAATAAGAATGTGAGAATGTGATTATTGGGGATTTTTGAAAAATGGGAAAGTATAAAATGAGGCAGTTTGTGTGTATTTTAAATAAACTTGAGGATTCACAAGCTAATCCCAGAATTATCCATATTCCATGTTAATACACATGTAATTAAAGCTTTAAAGAGATGAATATAGGAATGGCAGTGAATCATTACCTTTTAATTTTTAGAGATGTGTAAGCTTTAATTTAACGTGTAGTAAAATGTCCATATCCCATATATACACTTGTAATAAATGTTTTGAAGACCAGTAATAAAAGGATGATCATTCAGGATCACTGGCAGTTGAATCATAATATTGTGTATTCAGCTCTTAAAAGCTTTAATTATTTAATTATAATGTGTATTAACATGGAATATGGAAACACACACATTATTGCACATTCATATAACATTCTAAAGAGTAGCAGGAGATGACAAGAGTCGGGCTATTCCAAAATTTTAATCTTCTGGTGCAACCATTCTTTTGTTGATTTGGATGTAGGCATTTATTTGTTGTTTCAGCTTTCTTGCTGTTTACAGCCAAAATTCTTGGACTTCTTTTAGGCTCTTAAAGGTGTTTCACTTTTAAATTTCACAACATCATCACGAGCCTAAAACATTTAGCACATTTTCATATCCAGAGCTATTTCCATTTCCGAATTAATGAGACAGTTTCAACTGAGCAACTTGGGCTTAAGGGTCGTATTCACGGAACCAGTCGTGGTAGTGCTGGAGGATTTGAACCTACAACCTGTTTGTTTAGAGACAATTTTACCACTAGACCACCACCACCATGGGTCATTGTTTCAACTTTTTTGCAGTTTTGAGTCAAAACTCCTCTAGCCTTGAGTGTTTAAATATTGAAAGTGGCTGGACTTCTTTTAGGTTATTAAAGACGTTGCACCTTTCATCCGAAAGGCTTCTTCAGTTCAAAAAACACTGATGGAGAGTTTCAGGTTTTAAAACTGCAGCAGTCTTTCCAATGTGAGACATCTTGAATGTCTTCAAGAACCTAAAACATTTACCTTCATGGCATTCAGCAGATGCTCTTATCCAGAGAGACTTCAATTTCCAAATTAACAAGACAGCTTCAATTGAGCAACTTAGTGTTAAGGATCTTGCCCAGGTAGTTCTGGAGGATTTGAACCTGTTTGTTTAGAGACAACTGTATCACTAGACCAGCACCACCACTATGGGTCATTCATTCATTATCCAAACCGCTTATCCCTATCGAGGTTGTGGGGACCTACAGGCAGGGACCAACCCTGGGCATGCGTCACCACACCACAGGCCACACACACTCACACAATCACACTCTCACTCACACCTTACGGGGCCAATTTAGAGTAGCTAATTAACCTATAATGCTTCTAATTTCTCTACCAGAAATAGTTCCTGAGTGATTATAAACTATAGGTTGAAGAAATGATAATTGCATGAAATTGGGTGAAACATCAAAATATGGCTGTTCAAGTAACTGAGCAATAATTTAAGTTCAAGAATAAACTCATACATTTTCTCTAAATACAATTTTTTGTGCTGTGAGACTAGGACTTCAGGAATGAAATGTGTCATTGGTTGGTCTGGGATCCTTATCTGACTGAACGTATAAACTAAAACGATTTTTGAGTTTTCACACCCCAAAGCTTAACCTCTCTCCATTCTTCTGCCATTCACGCCACACTTCAAAGCAGGGTATTACGGGCGAACCAATATAGGAAATCATTTCAAAGAAAAAAGGCCAAAGTTTGGCATAATGCAAAGCAAGCCAGGAGCTATTCTGCGAAACTTCCTTAATCCCGCAAATCCGTCAATTCATACTTTTAATGAAATCCCTGCTGAGAAGTGGGTTTGCTGTGACGGAGAGCAGACGTGTTAATGGGCGGGAGGCCAGTGGCCCGCCGGTGATTGGGTGGGCAGGGCACTCGAGGATTCAGCGACATCGGGGAGATTAGAGGCAAAGCGGCAGTGAAACATGACACCAACACACAAGATGCAGTAATTACTCTTTGACAGAAAAACGTAATCACCTAAAAGAACGCTAAGCTTCTTGATTCGTATAAAAGCTCCCTCAGACAGAAGTCATCAACAAAGAGAGAGAGAGAGAGAGAGAGAGATGAGGCTGTTGGTCGTGAGCTTGCTTTAGAGCTGGACAACATGCATCAGCTTAAAAAATGAAATCAAAATGCAACATTAACTCTTTTGCCCTCTAGCGGATGTATGTATCATATTTTTCAATACCAATATCTTGAGTCTTAAGTTATTCAAACAAAGGCGACTGGACATGTCACCTGGCATTCGACAGTCTTCTTCATTTTTCACGTTTTACAATGGTAGACGCCTTTCCAATGAGAAACATCTTGAACAACTTTAAGAACCTAAAACATTTACCTTCATGGCATTGAGCATTTATGCCATTCATTTTCAGGCCTAGGCCACACGGATGTTAAAATCAGGCATTTTTCAGGCGTTCATGGTGTCAGATGAGGACAGACTAAACGCTGACCGTTTTTCTGTTCATTTGAGTGAATCAGAGCGTCCACACGTGACCTGCGTTCAGTTGGCTGTGCATTTGGATGGCATCAAATAAACGCTCCACACAACATTTTCCTGGCGCCAATTTCTGCCGAAATCCAGACGAACACAAAGAAAACCTCGCTATTGCGTTTACATGCGATTCAGTTGACGTCCTGGAGTACTGAATATATCCCTTGATTCCATTAAGGTAGTTTAATATTCCTAGTTTGTGCTTCAGGGGGTGATGTAAAACCAACTGTGCAGCACAAAGACGGTCCCTCGTGTGCCTCGTTTTTTTTTAAAAGACTCATAGCATGTACAATTAAAAAAAATTTTTTTAAGACAGACTCCCATTCCACATGACAACATAACCCCAAACCAACTGTGCAGCACAGAGATTAATTTCCTTCATGTGCCTCTTTTATATTTGTATATATTTTTTATATTTATTTTTAATTTTATATTTCAGCACACAGGTAAACACTTTGTACAGCCTGATTACTGCCCCCACAGGTAAACACACAAAATTAAAAATTGGGCTGCAGGTTGGCATTAAACAACATCAAACGAATGCCAACGTAACGCCTCACTGAAGTCAATCAAGCACAGCTACAAAATGCAACAAAAACGCATAGAATATTATCCAAGATTTGAACGTCTGTGTGGATAGGGCCTCAAATTAATGGGACAGTTTCTCTACAGCAATTTAGGGTTAAGGATCTTGCTCAGGGAACCTGTAGTGGTTTTGAGGCAATTTTACCACTAGACTACCACCACCCGAATTGTCTTCAGCTCAAGCATTCCATACCAACATGCCCTGGACAACTGAGAAGCTACACAGGCATGATTTCTCCATATTAAGCAAAATATAGTTATTCCAATCCTAATCTTACATTTTTTTCCCAGACAAACTAAATTAGACCATAATTGTTTCTTTCATCACAAAGGAGACTCCATAATGAGACTGGGACAAAATTTCCATTCTTGACATCATCTTAGTCAAAATTTGTTTGCACCCACACACCCTAGAGATATTACCATGTATATTTGTTTAAATCATGCATAGATAACTTACGATATCTAATACCATTTAAATGCATGGCTAACTATTGTTTAGAAAGATAAGAAAATGCCTGTAAGATGCAACAAAAATGCAGAGAGAGATTTGAACAACTGGCGTATGGTTACACATTACATTGCTCAGGTGGATTTCATACTGATTCAGAATGTTTATTCTGGAACTTCTTATATAATTTTTTAAGGTTTCATACGCTCGACATTCACATAAGCAAAGTTCAGGCAGTTTGCTGAGAGCCAACCATAATGTGTAAATTCATGGCACATTAGGGCCTGCGATAAAATGGGCTTCTCTTTCATCCGCCGTTATGTGTTAATGCATCACTGCGAGTAAAAACCCGGGCAAAAAAGAAAAAAAAACATTGCTCCACTTCCCTGGGCTCCAGTTAAGACAGCGCTGCCAATTCGAAGGCGAGGAAATGGAGTTGTCCAAAAATAGTCTCCCTGCAGGTAATCTTAAAGAGGCTTCATATCTCATAAGAATCAGGGGATGGCGATTATCCCGCTCGGGGAGCTGAAGGGCAGACGGGTCGTCGTTGTACTTACAGAGCCTACGCGAACCTTCCCCCCAGCCTCGTCTTTTAGGAGAGAGTTTAAAGAGTCATCACTCATAATTTTCATTACATTGTCTCCAAGGGCCAGGAAGATCCGTCACTGTAGCACGATCTTATTACGTGATTCCCATTCACGATGAGAACAGGAGACTTCTTTAGACAGGGTAAAAATGGATGTATTAACATGAGGAAACATTGTAAAATAACCACATTCAGAAGTATGTATTATGATGGTGAGTCCTCTTAATTAGCTCTTCTTTTTTCTTCTTCATAGTTTTTGTCCCTTAATTGTTTCCACAGTTTTTGTTGTAGACGCATCTTTCATGGTTTAAACATTTCAGATCATTAAAGAGAGGTGTGTTACTAGATTTCTTGTCAATAGCCCAACTACAACCCTGTTGTATCCCTTCTTTTTCAAGCATATAAAAAAGTTCCCTATTTTGGCCACAGGTGGCACCACATTTAAGCAGTGTCTGCTTTAAAGCAATGTCCTTTTTGCTATTTTGTATTTCTAATCAAGATTTATACAAATCTGCTGCAGGGGATTGACTCTTGAACTACTGATATAACGTTAAATTAAAACTTAAAACAGCAAATAGTCCCAAAAAGATCCAACATTTTGTTTGTTTATATTGCAAAAGATGCTTTTTGGATAAGATTTCTCAATTTATAACAGCCAAAATTCTGAAACATCAGTGGAATCAGATTTTTTCACTTGCTAAAAATTGTCCTCAAGTGTCCGCACGTCCCTCAATGCAGTGCTCGGTGTCCTTACCTGGCCCCTTGTACTGGGATTTAATCGCCTATACCAGAACTCGGGTTGTTTGTCTCAACAAAATTGTCAACTGTGAAACTGCACTTTTTGTGCTGTTATTTCTCGACTGTTTTTGACCAGTAGTAGAAGAAAAAAGCATACATTTACGCCAAACAAGCTCAGAGTACTCAGAGAACTTTGATTTATGCCAGGTTTTCTGAGTCATGACTGTAATTTACTGAACTGAGACAGAACTGCTTTGATCAAATCCAACACTACAGTGTAAAACTCAACGTAGAGTTGCTCTATTTCTCTCTCTCTCTCTCTTTCTCCATTTACACAGCCATTTTGCTGTGTGCTCACAACCTTTCTTTTCTTCCCAGGAGAGAGTTTGAACAGCATTCATCATCTGCGTTCCTATATCGGCTCTGACGTAGAGTCAATGACAGGCTCGATTACCCCGAACCGTACACTCGTACAAATGAAAAAACTCAACGAGTTTGAGCCGTTCGTGTCAGCTACAGCTTATGATGAACTCGACAAATGAAATTAGCTTGCGCTAAGAGGCATCGGCACACTCTGCACAGTGCGAATTAAAGGCATGCCATTACAGCTGGTGATGATATGGTGGCAAAATATCAAAATAAAATAACTTTTACAGTGATGTTTGTAGCATTGGGTGTCATTCACAAACAATTCATAAGAAGAAATTTGTTCTTAAAACCCACTTACACAGTTTTTTACAAAGACTTTGAATTTCACCAATGCTTTCTTATTTGAGATTTGTTCTTAAGAACAGAATCTATAAATTATTGTGTTATTGGGTTTTCTTCAGTTCTACTATTTTTATTATAGCATTTTATTCTATTCTATTATCTAAATCAAACCTTTTCATCATTGTTCACAATTATCAGTCTCATGCCCCTTTATGTAGATTTGTAAGGCATTCACCTATACTAATTATGAACAACAGGCATAATGGATTTAAATGGATTTATGGACAGATAATCAAATAGTTGTGTTTGATGGATGGATGGAATGATGAACCGATAGATATATAATATATTTAGATAGATAGATAGATAGATAGATAGATAGATAGAGAGATAGAGAGATAGATAGGCTGGCATTTCTAGATAAATGGACAAACTCAGATGTATGGACAGTGAATGGAGGGATGGATGGCCAAATTGATAATGGATGGAAATGGATGGCAATTCTAGATAGATGGATGGATGGATGGAGACGTGGAAAGACAAACAAGAAAATTAATAGGTAGATGCACATTTGAAAATATAAATGCATTTCAGTGGAACTGAGTTTTCTGTCTGTGCTTTGCACACACGTGCACACACACACTGATATTAACAGTGATATTAACCCACTATATGCACAGGTGAAGTGAATAAGGCTGATTAAACTGTCATGTGGGGTTTTAATTCTGCCATTTAAAAAGGACAGCACATTACAGTTAAGTGATTATGGAACGCTGCCCTGCTACTGATGAGTTCACCTTAAAGAACAGCGACTCCACATATGAGGTTTTTACGATCACTACTCTATAGACTGCAGCGTATAAAAGTGAGATCAATAACACATTTGCGGCGAGGTAGCGGGAAGAAGATGAAATACTGCGCACTGGAGGCGGTAAAAGCCACGTCTGTTTTGTCCTTCTCACCGGGAGAAGAGACGAACCACCCGAATCTGGGAGAGAACTCGGAGACGAGTGTGAGAAAATTGGCCTAAATTATTCCATCAGGGAAACGGGAGCTGAAGCTCTTGAGGATATAACTCCTGTGTGCATTGTAATCGCGTAATGGGCCGTGTTTTTTTTAAACGAGAAGCGCTCGCCTCTGAGAACACGTGCGGGGAGGAAAGAAAGACGAGAGCAAAACAAGCGATTTGCAGGGTTT
Source organism: Distichodus sexfasciatus (assembly GCA_032718565.1). Taxonomy (NCBI): domain Eukaryota; kingdom Metazoa; phylum Chordata; class Actinopteri; order Characiformes; family Distichodontidae; genus Distichodus; species Distichodus sexfasciatus. The sequence continues at coordinate 369,662 of JAVGVS010000029.1, read as the reverse complement.
TTTTACGCTTTAGACGAGGTGAGCTCTCCCCATGCTTTTTTTCTCGAGCTTCGCCGACGAGGCTATCGGCGGGAGATTTGACTGCACTTAACGTAGCGCTCGCCCGCAGAGATGCACCTGCACTCGCTTGAGCAAAAGTAAGCCGGAGAGAAAAAATGTGCACCTTTTTTTGTTGTTTGTTAGCTTCCGCCGCCCAGGGAGTTGCCGTTTTTTCACCAGATGGATGATGTAAACTGGCACTGGAGGGCAACGGTTACATGAAGGATAGAGATGGGGAAAGAACAGTAAACCTAATTAGAGCAGCTCATATAGAAATTGCATGATTGACGTATAAAGGGATAACAGGGTGAAAAAGTTGTTTAAAGATGTTTCTGGTGAATATAGTTGAGCTGGCTGTAAAACTCCCAGAAGTAATAGTACAGTTCTTTTTAGATGGCACCCATGGAGACACCCTTGTGGACAAAATAGGGAATGACAGTCTCAATGGTGGTGTAAACGGGGAATTACAACTTTTTTTTTACCTAAAAAGGTTATTTTGAAAACACCACGGCACAGTACTCATTTGACCCATTTCACCCATCCGTGAAGGAGCAATGGGCAGCTGATTTGCATTGACCAGGGAGCAGTGTGTGGGGAAGGTGCATTGCTCACGAGTACCTCAGTGGTACAGGTAGACGTATCCAATGGTTGACCGCCCGATCATAAGACCAACAATGCCCCACAATGCCTTCAATCATATTAAAGGCAGGATTACACTCACATAACATATAAGAGGCAGTTGGTACCTTAACGATTAAAGTGTTTGCCCTGTGATCAGTTCTAATGCCGGACCGGTAAAGGTACCACTGACACTGAGGTACTCATGAGCAGGGTACCATCCCCAAGCAGTGCTCCTCAGTTGCTGCCTATGCCAGCTGCCCACTACTCCTTAATGGATGGGCCAAAATGCAGCGGTCACATTTCATTGTGGTGCATTGTGTGCTATGCTGTGGTGTGTTCACAATGACAAATAATGATTTGTGGACACCACTGGTGAAATTTGGGTGTTCTTAACAGATTAACAGACTAATTACTGTTTAAGATGTGTTTGAGTGTTCTTTTTTATTTTAGATGTTTACATGTTTAGATGGTTAGATGTTTCTGTTAACAATTTTCAGAGTGTTTTAGTGCAGGCTGTAATTACTGTGAACATCGAAATAATTAAGCAAATCGAGCTCACATGTTACCAAAGAGCTTTCCATTTGTTTGTTTTTTTTGAATCAGGATTTAGAAAAACATTCTGAAATCAGCTCTGAGACAACTGGATGTGAAGAAAACATTTAAAAAATATTTGAATTGAAAAGCCCTCAAGATAAAGGAAGTGCTACACATACTATATTTAGTTTTTTGTCTTACGCAAGACACATATCATCAATGTGTGTGCAAGAAAAACAAGAACAACTTATATAGCAAAAGAGAAAACAAATAAATGGGGGGTCATTTTTAAAACCACTATATATACAGTACATCTGAAGCATTAGCAAGACAACATAATTGCATCAAAGCAGTCTCTAATACCCCCCCCAATTTTTAATAGCATGAACTCGGCTTACTGGCACATTTGCTAATCAAAAAGTCCAAATGTATTTTCCGTTAAATTCGCATTTTCCAGATTTTATTTGTCCGGCACACTCTACATTTTGCATTCACACCCCATCTGCAACCACCAGCGACTCCAAAACTCGCCCGGCTCCAATTTAAGGGATAGCGTAGTCATTTTCCAGCTATTTGTTTTGATTAGGCTTGATTTACAGACGCCAAAGCTTGAGAAAACAGCGGCACACTGGGGTGAATTTGTATTCAGGCGTGGCAGCCATTACACCATTGTGCATTCGGCACCTTACTCTGGATCATGAGCTTTCATTACAGCTTGGCCACTACATCCACAATGACACTTACAGCCCCACAATCTTGGCCCGTTTCCTTGACAACTGTGCATTTTTATGGCCCGGGCGTTTGGGTTGAGGACGAGTCCGACTTATCTACGAGGGTAATTGATGCCAGAAAGTCAATCAGCCCCTTTTCACATTCTCCCTAGCGACGACTGTCTCCGGAATGCGGTGGGGAAAAGAGCTTTTCCCCACCTCCTGGGAGATAACTGGCTCTTTAAAGTCCGAAATTCGGACGCTCATTCGGGTTGGCCTTGTTCTCCTCTTCATGCCCGGATGAGTCTGGAATCCGAATAGGAACTGGGAATGGGGTCGGTATTGGACTTTAGTGGACTGTAATGGTGAGCTGAAAGCAATCCAGATGCCAGTGGAGTATGTTCCTGGGCAGTGTTGGGGAACAGCTAAATAAAATTGGCAACACTACTAATTTAACTTTTTTCAGTAATCAGTAGTGAAGCTACTTTTAAAACGCTTTTCTAGTAACAAATGTTTCACAGCAGAACATAACATCATTACAAAAAGTATTGCATTGCATTTGACCCATCCGTGAATGAGCAGTGGGCAGCTGACATGGCCAGTGCCCGGGGAGCAGTGTTTGAGGACCTTGTTCATGAATACCTCAGTCATACCTTTACCGGTTCTGAGATTCGAACCAGCAACCTTCCAATCACAGGGTGAACGCCCTAACCGTTATGCTACCAACTGCCAACCAAGTGGCATCTTTGAGGCTGCCGTGCCCACGTAGTGCAAGCTTCTTGTATCACAGAGAGCTTTTGGCAGCTGCTAGATGGAGTCTGAGGATGGAGTAAAGATGGAGTCTGAGGATGGAGTAAATTTTCATATTACTTTTAACATCATTTCACGTCATATTTGCTTTAAGACTTTCCTACAGCAACCACTGCTTAAAAGTACCTCCCCAACACTGTCCCCGAGGTCCAAACCGTAAATGTGGACTCGGCTTTTCCTTTGTCGCTGGTAAAACCCCCATGACAGATCAAGGCTGAAAGCCTTGACACGACTGGAGCAGCGAATCGAGACCCAGTCGCCTTGTGTTAGAGCGGCTAGTGGACACACTTTATTACCGTATTATTCACTTCGGTTCTTTTCGAGGAAGGCAACTGCAACAATCGCTACAGTTTAAAAACAGGAAAAAGCCAGGCCATGGTTAAATAGAAACTTGAACATACAGAAGCCTGGACCGGGAATGTTAATTTTGGAGCTTTATTGATAATAATAATAATAATAATAATAATAATAATAATAATAATAATATTAATCATGCATTTTACTAATAGGCACTCGCTTGGAACACTTATAGAATGTGAGATTTAGATTGAGAGTTGTAATTAGTAGGCAGTAATAACTCCCCTTTGCTTAATTATTTGTAAAGACAAACTAGATGAATTTGAATATCTATATGTATTGGTGATAGCTCTAGTTTGTCTGTCTGTCAAATATATGGTCAGATAAACTAGCTTGTCAATGCCTCAACTCAGTCGTGGAAAAAAGGTTGGTCGTGTACTGTATGTTTGTCATCATACTTTTTGTTAACAAATTTAAGGCCAGTTCCAACTCCTAAAGGCCAAATTCTGCCATCTTATTGTCCCCAACGTTAACAAAATGACATTGGCTCTCCAGAATGAACAAAAGGTCTGGGAGTTCTGGAAATCTTGGTCATAACGTAAAACATGTCCAGTCATTTGTGATTAGCTCCCTAACATCACTAACAGGGAGAGATGCGAGGTCATTGCCGAGTTCCTGAGACGCTCTGACGAACCCGTTAGATTCGTTTCATCTCCTTTTGAAACAGTCAAACTCGATTACGCACCATCACCGGGAATTATCCAGCAAACATCTGCTAAATTAAGCAACGTAAAAAGAAAGAAAACGAAGAGGGGGAGATGAGAGAGAAGATGGGGTGAGGAGAGAATGTAAGACAAAAAGGGAAAGCGTATTTGCGAAAACACCACGGGGTACTACACTAATCCCATCAAATAAGCCGAGCAGGGTAAATAGCTCCCAATCCCATGTCAAACATAACCAATTACCCCGCTGATAAGGATTGCCGCAACAACTGCCTTGTCTCCATGCCGTCCAGGGGCATTTTGGGATAGCTGGCTTTTTTTGGAGGGGGGCTCAAAATAAGTAATTCTGCTTCTCTTGCTTTGATTTGACGATTGTTTGCTTTGTCACTAAGAATGTGAGCCACAAGTTATCCACGATTCAATATTATATTGATTCATTGGACAATGATTCAAATTCTACCAATATCACAAAGATTTAAGATTCTTGATTTATTAAATTAAAATAGAAATTAAAATAGAAACTATATATAAACAATAAAAGCACATAGAAAACATATAGAAACGTTTTCTAAATATGACAATTACACAATAAACAGTAACTGGACATGTACATACAATGTCTGCTGCATTACAGTTTCAATTCAGTTTAATTCATGAGCCAGTGATCATTATTAGATAATGTCATGTGCTGATTTTACATAGTCGATTCCATTCATATAAAATCACAAAAAACTAATAATAATATAATCAAATTTTTATTGTTGAGTTCAATCAGACATTTACATGATTCATTAAATGAATCTTCTTCTTTAATACAAATTGATTCTGTCCAGTACAAAGTTACAATACAATAGGGATGGGAAATTAATCAATAATTAATTGAAAACCGACATTCAGAACCACTAACACACAGTAATTCTGACCATGATGCTGTTCTTGATTATTTTTACAATACTTTAATGCTTAAAAATATCAATACTTTATGTGTGTTCATGTACTGTACCCATAAAAACATATTATCACCTGTTGTCATGTAACTCCATGCCATCCAGTTATTTTACAACATATTTAGTACAAGCATATTTATTGTACAAACTTTGTCAAACTTTCTAACAAGATGTACTGTATATCTGATTGATGTTTTCGTTTTTGATCATTGCTATGGACTCTTTGATCACTGGGGTGATGTATTGATGTAGAACGATGTATCGTTACACCCCTAACTGTCACCATCACTGACACCACATCCAGTAGGAAAGGGCATATTTAGAAATGCATTAAAACCCTGAAAATACCCTAGAACCTAGGGGGGAATTCACTCTCACTATCCCTGTTTCTTCTTGTTTCTCCAAAATTTAATGTCAGTCCAACTTTTAATAGCTACGCCTTACAGACATCTCCCATTATGTCAGCTTTTGGGGTAACAGATGGTGTTTCATAGCCTCCGACATAAAAATTAAATGCTTTCCCCCCCAAAAAGCATCTCTGCCATGAGCTTGGGGTTGTAATTTGTAACTGTCAGACGTGACACTGGCACGCCGGGATATTTCTGGTATCTTGTCTCAGATTTACACCTCTAGAGACGAGGGCGAAAGTTTATAAAACGGAATCCGGCTCGACCGACTCTTGCCGCCGCGACTGAGGCACTTTCTGCTATCGCCAAACATTATTGTTGAAACGACTCGTAAAGCAAGACGCACGTCAGCGGGGCGTCTGGCGTGTCGGCGGCGCCGTATATTAGCCGCAGAGGAGAAGCCGTTAGTGCCGCGACCTCTGTACGCTCTGCGAGGCCGACTCGTTAATCACATGAGCTCAAGGTCGAGGCGGGATTGGGGCCAGCGATGTCCGAGCAAAACTGAGCAGAGAAAACAAGCTCTCTATCTCAGCTACAATATCAAGCCATCCTAGCCACTGTTACTGCAATGTAAACCTAATAAGATATCTTTAATAAAAGAATTAAGTTCATTAAGTTGTATTCACTCATTTTTATTCTATACTTCTCTATTCTACAGAAAACTTTTACTGGGAGCTACTTGGTCGCGGGGACCGGTGCCTATCCCAGGATTACAGGCAGAAGGTAAGCACTAACCCTGGGTGAGCGCCAATACCACAGGGCACACACCACTCATCCTATCATTCACACACCACTCACCCATTAACATATCGTGCATGCTTTTGAACTGTGGAAGGAAACCCGAGCATCCGGAGAAACCGAAGATTGGAGGACCTCCTTGCTGTGAGACGATATTGCTAAGCACCGTGCTACCCTAGTTAAGTAACTAACGTCACTAATTTTAGTTAGCTACTTAATACTGTTTTTCTATACAATTTTTACATTGACGGCATTTAGATGCTATTATCCAGAGCGACTTTCAGTTCCTATTTTCAGAGACAGTTTCCCTGAGAGCAACTTGGGGTTAAGGATCTTGCTCAGGGTCCTAGTGATGGTAGTACTGGAGGTAGGATTTTAACCCACAACCTCTAAATCCAGAGGCAAGTATCCTAACCACTGGTGTAACCACCATTCCTGTTACACCGAGAATGGAAAGCTGAATTTGATTGATTTTCAAGCTCGCAACCTTAGTGTCAAAAGGTCTGATGCAAAGCAGGGTATATAGACTCACTGACTGGAGATCATGATCGTTATCAAATTCAAAGGGCATGTGGGCCAAAAACCAAAATAAAACACATTTCTTTAGCACGCTAGATGGGGGTTGGCTTGATAGTGGACAGACAAAGAATCAAAAGGAGAAACACAAACTAATATAGAGCAACATAAATAAGGGACAGGACTAATCAAACTGAACAAGCCAATGAAACAAACCAAACACTAATAGGATTACTATCAACTTAAAGAGAAGAGGAGGAAGGAAAACTGAACCAATATACTTATAAAAACAAAAATGTTTTTGGCAGATTTGCAGCAAACCTGTGGTTAATTTGTGGTGAACAGTGGAGTTTGCCAGAATATGTTGCCACTACTTTGCCATTGTCAGCCACTAGTGGTAAACTTGTAGCAATGTGCTGGCAACAATGACAAATTGCCACTAGTGGTAAACATATTTGCCAGTGATTTGCCAGAACAGTTTGCCAGTAATGTCAAACTTGTAGTGAAGTTTTGGTGGCAAATTTGCCAGGTGCATAAGTTTTCCACAAAGTTTGCTAGAAGTCCACCACAAGTTTGCCACAAACCTAATTTGCAATTGCAAGACCTTGCTGCAGATTTGTGGCAACATTGCCAAAAGTTAACTCCAATTATTGGGCAGAAGCCTATAATTCTTGTATTGTTAGGCAGAACCAAGCTTTACCAAACTTAACCAAAACAGCTGGAAAAATTTATTGTGGCACTTGGTAGTGTAATGGTTAGGGAAGTTGGTCCCGTGATCGGAATAATCACTTAAATCTCAATTACATAACGAGCGCTAAATGAGTTAAACAGAACGATAAAAAACAAAGAGAGGGCGGAACAAAAGGGACGACTGACAGACAAAAGTCAAGACACCACAAAAACAAAATGTACTGAGATACGTCCCATAACATTGAGACTCATGATTGTGAGAGTTTCAAAAATCTAAAATATTATTTTTCAGAGTTGCAAATCTCCCGTCAGGCAGAGGGTGGAAAGTGTTTACATCCTCACATCATTCCCCTAATTACCTTTAATGACAGTTTTCCAAATTATAGTCCAGTTTTGCAAAGTGGACTAAACTCACGCATTACAACGAGGCGTTATGCGAGTCCTGTGTTCATGAAAAAAAGGGAAAACAGCAGTAAATCGCTCAGCTAAACATTGTCACACCTTTTCCACCATTAATTACCTTTAATAATGCAGCCTGTTTATTATTCGCGCTCATCTGGCAAATTTCCTACCCCCCCTTTATTTTTTTGGTTTTAATCGCTCCATTACGGATGTCAGCAGCTGCCCACCCCCACATGTACACACACTTGCCACACACAAACACACAAGATGACGATGGCGCTGTTATTAGGGGAAGTTATCGGCTAATTAATAACTCAGCGTCGGCGGGAGAATCGTTTTTTTAATTAGAGAGATGAGTAAATGTTCTGACGAGCGATGAAATGATAATGATCTCGGGGTCTCATCACTCTCTCCACTCGTCCTCCCCTTCTTTTCTCTGGCCGGGGGTTAATCACTTCTAAACGCATTACGCCCATTCTGCCCATTAAGGCCAATTGGTTTTCAGTAACGGAACAGCCACAATGCAGGGCGGCGGTCTCAGGTTTGAATGTCACGGCCAGAATTCGGTTTTCATCGGTTAATGAAGGGAGGTTTGTTTCATTAGTGTGTGTGTGTTGTGCGCACACACACACACACACACACACACACACACACACACACACACACACCTCATTCTCTATATGATCAGACCTTAAGACATCAAAGAGACTGGGAAGGCTTTGATCTAAACTCACAGGAGGGAGGAGGAGAAGAGAAGCAGTGATTAACTCTTCCAACACCATCACTCTCTCCATCTCTCTCTCGAACACACACACACACACATTCTCTTTCTCTTTCAGGCTCTCTGTCATTCACTTCATCACATGCACATGCCCCCTCTCTCTGCCTCTTTATCTCTCCCTCTATCTATCTCTTTCTGTCAGTGTCTGTGTTGCTCTTTCTCTTTCTCTCCTTCTATTTCTTTCTTTCAGTTTCTCTCTTTTTCTCTTTTAATCATATGTACATTCTCTCTCTTTCTCTCTCCTTCTGCCTCTCCCCATCTCTCTCCTTGTTTTATTCTCTCTCTCTTGTTATCATTTCATCCATTCATTATCTGAACTTCTTCAGCCCTTTAGTGGTCACAGGGACTGAAGCCTATCCCAGGACTACAGGCGTGAGGTGGGAAATAACCCTGGGCAGGCACCAGCACACTGCGGGGCACACACTCACACAAACACACGCCTACGAGTCACCAATCAATCTATACCCAGGACCTTCTTACTGTGAGGCGACAGCACCAAACACCACGCCACTGCGCAACCCCTCCTTATCATTTACACTTTTATTATTCTGAATTGCAGTACATTTTCTTGTCTTAATAAAAGTGTCTTAATATTCCGAAGAAATCACAGAAATGAAACAGAGGGAACATCTGGCTTTGTGATTAGGAAACTCTGCTTGATGGTTTCATTTATCTCCTGTGATGGCAGATTTGAATTGGTTTATAATGAGCTTTTCTTGCCACCCAACTTCAACTCCAAGCTCAGTTTTGGGTCGCGTCTGTGCTCAGATGGAGACTCAGGTGTGGATAACATCCAGTGAAATTCACCTGCAGGAAAAGCTATTCTTCCAGCTGTGCTGTCGGGAACGTCACTCCGGGATGCTGCTGCAGATTATGGGCTGCGAGGAGCCTCTGTCCTCTTTGATTCATCCCTTTTTTTTCTCTGTGAAATTATGTTGCTTTTCTTCAAGAACACACACAGACACAGACACACACGAGAAAGCTCCACTTTAAATAAATCCCTAATTATTCGGAGTCGTAGCGGTCACTCGCCTCAATCAATTTTTGCAGGAACACAGATTAAAGTAATCTGTAAAAAGATTAAGATAAACTTAATTAAAAGGCTGTAATTATTTGTGCTGATCTGACAAGGCATCTGATGGATGGAATTTATTTCCTGGAGCGTGTTCTCGCCTCTGTGATGTCCCTCATACGCTGTCACTCGGCTTGAATTGAGGAGATCCTGATCTAGTAATCACAGGTCTGTCTGAAGACCTGGTGCAGAAGTTTGGAGCTGGTTTATGGAAGAGGCTCATGACTGCCCCAACTCCAGCGGGTTACATCACCAGAACTGAGCTGGGTTTGTTTTATTTGTTTGTCACTCATTTTGTTCAGCTTCACACTCATTTCCACCTCATTACCACTTGCTATCACTTACACCTGTCTCTTAGATTGACTGCCTGTTCGATTCCTGTTTTGATACGTTCACCCTCATTATTGGTTTTATTTTGTTTACTCCTCTATTTTACTATCCCTTTTTGATTTAAGCCAGTCTGACCCAGCATTCTTTGTCCGGTCACCATCATGCTCACCAGGTTGTTTTATGTTCCAGAGGCTGCAGCCACTACAACATTCTCATTTCCACTTATCCACTGTCTGGAGGACTTTCCCTGCCTGTTTTCTAGGATGTTGTTGGACTGTATGCTTTACAGAGGGTTTGTGTGTTACTACATTCACACTTCTGTTCTCACAGCTAAAGTCAAAAAAGGTCAAAGTAAAGTCAAAGTAAACTTTATTGTTATCTCAGTTATATACAAGTTTACAGAGAGATAAGGTGACAGCTCCAGTTATACATAGAATAAGGAACAAATAAGGCACATAAAATTAGCAATATATAAATAGTTTTAATAATATAAACTTTAAAGGTCCCATATTATGCATTTTTTCAACTAGTTAAAATAGATCTATGAGCTCTATGAAACATATCTCTTAAGTAGATTGCTGAAAATACCTCTCAGATTAAGCATTTTCACCTGCTTTTTACCCCTCAATTCAGTCCCTTTCGAAACAGGCTGTTTCTCATTAGTATTCCTAAATGCAAATGAGCTGCTGCTGACCATGCCCCACTCTGGAACTGGGGTGTAGACAACACGGCGAGAGTTTACCTCACATGAAAATAATCAACATGGTTGCTGCTAACAGATGATCCATACACCCATACATGTTCAACACGACACTCCACCAGTAGACTTCTTCATTGTGATTCCTATACTAGTGCTTGCAAGAAAACATGGCGGATCAGGAAGCCCTAGAAGTCCTACCTGGTGGGCACAGATTCTCAGATAGAAGGGTGGAGTTATTCAAATATCCCCTACTGATTTCTGACATTTGTAAATTATTAAATTAAAAAACATAACTAATCATTTTTTATCAAACTTACATTGTGTGTAGAGGCAGTACAGACCCAAATAGATGTCCAAAGAACCTAATATGGAACCTTTAAACTTAGAACCTAAATTAGAGGTAGAAAATTAAGTTACGCATTCAGACTACAATTATGGTCCTGGAATTGTCATTTTGCATTGACACATCTGAAGCAGTTTAATATGAACTGGCAATCTAGACAAACTATTAAATAATAACGACAGTATCTTTATGAAGCCTAAGCTCACTATCTGAGGAATTCAATAACATGAAAATATCGAGCAGGATTCAAACGGAGAAAACTATAGTGAGTAATATGTACAAACAATATTCAAAAATATGTGTACAACCTGCATTACAGACCAAAACTGCCCATTATAAAACTAAGATTAATTACAATTATAAAAATGTTAAATAACTAGAATCTGAGATTAATGAGTTTCTTACCAAATTTGGATCAGTCTCCACAATTTCTCCAGTGATGAAAAGGGGAAAAGTGAGATTTGTGACTTTTTAAAATGCATCGAGGTACATAAATCCAGACTTGAGTTAAAACCTTGTGTAAGTTTTATTTAGAACAGCTCGGTCTCGTATGAAACGACTCCTGAACAGAGTGACAGTTTGGCTCAACTTCAACTTTCAGCATGAGAAAATGTGAATTCTGCTGTGCCTAAAATAAGTGTTATGTGACATGTTTTGAGCTGTTTTACTGCAGCATGAATTAAATCTGGTTTCCTCCAAACCAATAGGGAGCGCTACAGTGAAGGCAAATGCGTTAAGGGCTAGATCTTGTGACTGCTGAGGCCGATTTTCAAAATTCAAATTGATTCTGATTCTTTGGCTTAAATTAAACAATTTTCTAATTGTGAATATGGACTTCCACCAAATTCGATTTCTTGCTAATTTGCATAATATGAAAAACAGACTTTTGCGTACTCGTCCTAAGGCGTGTGAGTGATATAGGCATGTGAGGTGTCAAATGAATCTGTAGACTTGGCCTGACGTCATAACAAAGAGCTTTTTTGGAATGTTTTGATGGTGTGGCTACAATAAGCAAATCAACTATAGCTGGGCGTGGCTAATTTTGCTTAAATGGCTGAGTCTTTGGACTGCTTTGGCACCTAAGGACGTATGCCTAGCATTGGGTAAAATATCACTCACAGAATCACATCTTATCATGAAATAAATGGCCGGAGTCAGCTTGTGGGATGTCAATAAATGAAATAAAGTAAACATCTAGGTTAACCCTGGCCTATTGCCACAAAACTTGGTAGTTGTCCTTAGAAACGAGCATGTAGCATGTCAATTTTGGTGAAATTTGGTTAATAGGTGGCGCTCTAGGACATGCTCAAACCTTACAATGTTTTTTGTACATATCTCATGGATTATGAGTCCCAGAATGAAAACTTTTGCTCAGGTGAAGTACTGGTGAATAGCAAGCTAAATATTATCCATGTTTTTGTGTGTTTAATTTGAATTTTGCCTAATTTGCATAATCAGAAAATGGTCCTTTTTCGAACTAGTCTTAGGTTTTTGGTCGAATCTTTATGGAACTGGTATTATCTGATTCACAAGAGTCCCTAGTCAAATAACATTTTGACATTTTTAGCATTTTGACATTTTTCAACAACGTGGCTGCTACAGGTGCAAAAATCAAGATGGGCTTGGCTTAATTGGAACAAATAGACCTAAATGGCTAATGTTTGATCAGATCTGTATGGTAACAGTACAAATACATATGCAAAATTTGGTAGTAATTGCCCTCTGGGGGGCGCTACAGCAAAAAAAATAATTTTTGGTACATTTTGCATGTGACATACACACTTCAAAGCAGTATAACTCGTGGCCCTGCACATTTTAAAATTTTCATACGCTGCAATTTATGACTTTCGGTGACATCGCTTCACTCTGATTTTTTCAAAACCCCAAAAACACACAAAGTCTTGACTATCGAAAAATAAGTATTGCTGACGAACTAAAATTTATTATACATATTCTCTAAAATGCATGTCTCTAAAGACCTTGTTTCACTTGTGTAAATTTGACAAAAAATGGCAGGCAAAAAAAGCAAGCGGCATAATTACACCTTATAAACAATAGGGTGATAGTTTGTGATTTTTAAGCATGTTTGTTTGAAATTTTAACATCTTGATTGGAGAGTCAGAACAAACTTGTGAATTTCATGTGAATTGCAGCATTTTGACGAAATTACCATGTAAAAGACTGAAAAAGATTTATTATAAACAAGAGGATTTGTAGAATGGCGTTCAGTCCACTCCACTTACACCACACACAGAGTTTTGTAGGACATTTATGTTGAAAATGGCATATAAAATCTGAACAGAACACACATCCACGTCTAATTTAAAGTGTCAGTTGCTTTTCACTTCTGCTTTTGTGGATAATATTGGAAAAGAGCACTAGAACAGCAGCTCAGATTGGAAATGCTTGCTTCAGTGCACGTGTCAACGACGTCACGCCGAAGATGAGAATTTGAACGCATATTTGTAGCCGCGCGAGCCATCACTGTGTGTTGCATTTTGATCATAGAACACACACCGGGCCGTCATTTCCAGCAGTCATGTAGAAAAAAAAAGAAAATAGAATCCAGGTGGTGTAAGAATGTTAAGGAAGCCTTATGCAAGAAACATGTCAACATTTATGGCATTTTTCATTAATCATTTACATTTACTTTCTTATCCAGAGCTCCTTCTGTTTCCAAAGTACATAGACAGTGTCCCTAAAGCAACTTGGAGTTTAGCAGTTTTGTTTTGGAGACTCAGTGATAATGAAAGTAGGATGAATCTAAAAATAAAAAATATCAATAAAAAGCAAATCATGATCGTTCTTCATGTTAAGGTCGCTAGAAAAATATATTGTAAGCTTCTTTATGTCATGAGAAAAAATCATTGTTCTCAAGAAACTTAAATCACGACCTTAAAAAAACATCCATTCATTCATTCATTTATTCATTCATTCATTCATTCATTCTCTGAAACCACTTAATCTCTATTGGGGTCGTATGGACCGCAGCCTATCCCGGGAGCTACGGGCGCAATGCAGGGTCCAACCCTGAGCAGGCACCAACACACCCCAGGGCACACACACACTCACACTCTCATTCACATTTTACAGGGCCAATTTAGAGCCGTCAATCAACCTACATTGCATGCTTTTGGACTGAGGATGGAGGAAACAGAAGCACTCAGAGACACCCACGCAAACATGGGGAGAGCACGTAAACCCCACACAGAAAAGCCCTACGGCTGTCCCTGGGATTGAACCCAGGACCTTCTTGCTGTGAGTCAGAAACGCTAACCACTGCTGTATCACAAGAAATATCAATTGGTGATTTCATGAAAACAGCTTGTTATGTTGAGATTTTAAGAAACCAGCTTTGTGTCAAGTTGATGAGATAAAATAACAGGAAACATTTATTATTTAGAGTTCAGAAGAAATATAAATTGTGCTTCTGAGAAAACAACTTTAGGTTTGTCAAGATCATGAGAAAAAAAACAACCTTTGTTATGTTGAGATCACGGGCAAATAATGCCTTCAGTATCTAAACCTAATTTCGCATCTCTTTCTGTTAGCGAGACACACATCCAATACCACATGCCCCCGAACATAATCAATTACTCTCGCCCAAATGGCTGTGAATGCAGAACACTGATAAAGGTTTTGTTGACTTTTCCCCTAATGAAGAAATGCACCTCGAAAAGGGAGAAACAATTTGATGTAATAACCTTCAGGGAGGAGCTTTCTTTTCTTTATCTTTTTTTTTTAGTAAAAAAAGAGCAGTTGGTGTGGTTTAGTAATTCCTATTTGGGGAAAAATAGTTATTGTTTCCAGTCATTGTGGTTTCTTTTAAAAGGGACACATTGTGATGAAAGTCTGCTTTGCATCCCTCCAGTTGATCAGTCTTTATTTATTTAGCATGCCACATTGCCAAACGAACATGTCGTGTTCACATACAGACATTATGTTCCTGTGCAAAAACATCATGTGCTGATGTAAAAACATCTCATGTTCATGGAAAAACATTCTGTGCTTACTTTTCAAAAACATATCATGCTCACACTTTAAAAACATAATTTTTGTGCTAAAAAATCTCATGCTTATGTGAAATCCCTTCATGCTCACTAAAACACACATGAAAACATCTCATACTCACATGAAAATGTCTCATGTTTACTCAAAAATGTCTTGTGCCCACAAAAAAAAATTGTGCTGAAGCAGTTATGTCTCACACTAAAGTCTTATGCCCATGCAAAACTTTTTCTTTCTCACATTGGGGGATGCATTGCAACAAAAGTCTGCTTTGCATACATTGGATTGATCTGTTAATTTTTTAGTTAGATTTATTTCATAAAATCATTAGACTTTCACGCTAGTCTTCATTTATCAGTACACATAACGATCAGGTCAGACATGCAATTATATTACATTTAAACTGTTGTGTGGTGGTTCTGCGAAAAGCCTCCAAGACACAATAAATTGCATTGCATCAAATGCAGAACATTTACAAATGAGTGGCTCCTCCTTAATTCTGTGAGCCTTTAAGCCATTTTTATGTGTTTGTCATTGGTGAGGTGATGAAATGCAAACATTTTAGGGTGAAAAAAATGCCTTCCCAGACAGATGTAGCCCAGGCCGGGACAAAAAAAAAGAAACAATGATACGCGTCGGTGCTTAAAACCGTCGAGTGTGAGACGTTAGCTGAGTCTGAATGATTTGTTAGTTTTGCTTTGACAGCTGTAAAATAAATTCATTTCGCCCTGTAGCTTTGCTTAATTCAGAGATCCATGTTTCATTGAGCATTTCATTGATCCTTCCCACTGGTTGCTAATGGCAGAAGGTTTGGAAAATGTGAGGGTGTTTTTGTGTATTTGTGTGACTTCATTAATAATGTCTACCCTGAGGCCTGCATCACACCCCCTTGTTTTATTTAATTAATTAATTTATTTTTTATACAGAGCGGTGATGACTTTAATATTTGGGGCTAATCGCGCCGGCGACGGAAGGGTAAACAATTCAATTGCGATTTCGGCTCCAACCACGTTTCAAAGTCTCTTTGACCTTTAATAAAACAACATCTGCAGGCAGTCGAATATTTATGGGCGCTCAGCTACTGCCTAGAGCTGGACAGCCGGGGCACTGACCGCTGTTTGTCCAACATTAAAGGAGAATTATGTTACATGGGGCTTTTTTTTAATTACAGCTCTCTAAGGAGACCTGGCTGACCGTCAAACTCATTCGTAGTTTGTCCGTGCCTTTAAGTGCATGATGTAGAGACATTTAGATCATAATATTCTTATTTTCTCATTTCAGCAGATTCTCGGTCTAAAGGGTTGTAACGAAGAAAAAAAAAATAGGGGCCATTAATATGCAATTATAGGAGTAATTTTTAAAGTGTGCTTTAAACATAGAAAGGTATAAAAGAGTAAAAAAGTTAAACAGAATAAACAACTAAATCTGTTTATAGATCTCTCTGCTGCTGAATTAATGTTAATATGCCCCCTTGTGACTAAAGTAGGGAATAGGCCGCTTGTGGACCACCACCATTAAAGTTTCAATTCCCTATTTTGGCCAGAAGGAGTCATCACCATTGAGGTTATATGGGGCTCCCACCATAAAAGTTGTAATTCCCTGTTTTGGCCACAAGGGGTCACCACCATAAAGGTTGCAATTCCTCATTTTGGCCAGAAGGGGCCACCACCATTAATGTTATCATTCCCTATTTTGGCCACAAGGGGCTGCACGTTGTAATTCCCTATTTTGGCCATAAAGAGCCGCCACCAATAAGATTGTAATTCACTGTAATTTCCTATTACCATTGATTCAGCAGGTCACACTTTAACAGCTAGCTAATTGGGGTGGTAATTCCTCATTTTGGCCACAAGAGGCCTACACCATTAATGTTGTAATTCTGATTAACCATTAAAATTGTTATTCTGTGTAATTCCCTATTAACGTTACAGTTTTTCTCAGTCACTGAGAACTTTGCATTTCTCGAATCATCTTTAACATTAACACAACAGTTTGTGCATTTCTCAAAACAACATGTGCAAACTGTAAAACACGATAAATTACCGGGAAAAGCGCATAACTTGCTCAAAATGCTTTGTTTTTGTCCCAAAAGCAAATATTTATGCCGTTCAAACTGTCAGTGCCATCAGAATGACAAGTCCTTGCTCCGCCATTTATGAACAAATAGTCAAAATGATCAGTCATGTTGTCAATATAACAGTTTGCTCTGTAAGTATTTTCTAATGAAAATTGTCTCAAAGATTTTGAAAACACTGACTGAAAATGCATAAGGCTAAATTTTGTGTATGGTATAGCAATATCAATACTACAACGAAACACATTACAGTGTGTGGGAGGGACTGATTGTACCAGACTGTCTGATTCAAAGTTTTTTTATTCTCTTGTACTGTTTATACAGTAAACAAAAGGCTTTTACAGAAATGCATTATACAAATGACAAATTATTATTTAAAAAAACACAGAAAATACTCCTTGGGCAGAGCAGTACATGCACCACTGTATGGCAAATTACAGTAGAGTTTTCCTACACATCCTGACGTTCCTGTCTGTCAGGCCACAGATTTTCATCCACATCACAGTGTATATCCTCCCTAGCAATTCCTCTTCTTCCTCTACCTCCTCTTCCTCTAAATTGTCTCCTTATTCCTCCACCTTGCATCCTCACTCTTCTTCTTCTGGGCTCCTGGGCCTGTTCATTTCCTTGTTGTTCTTCCATGACTGTGTCAGAAATTGTTACGTTGTGTTCTGTATTGTATGTAGGCCTGCCAATTGAATGTTCGTGGGACTCACCTCTGAACCATTGTAGAGAACTGGTTCATCATTGGTTGATCTAATGCTTAACACATTCCCTTTCATAAATGAGAGTTAAAATTCACCTGAGATAAATAATCAATTTATGTCACATTTACCAACAAAGTTAGAGACATTTATAAAATATTACTGACAGATTTTGACAACTAACTTAACACTTTTGAATGTACTGATGTAAACAATGAAATGCTGCCTAGACGTTTAGGGAGGTACGACTATTTAACTGATACACAGTATAATGCATTTTGACTGATAGGACATAAGCAATTGATAATGTAAAAAAATAGTAGACAATTGTACAAAATCAGTTGCAAGAATGTACTAAAGCATTGACTGTTTGTTCAAAATAATGAGATTTTGCATTTATGATTTGCGCAACTGACTAGATGACGTGGAATTTGTACAAGCAGTTTTGAGAATAAAAACCTGAGAAATGCACAACAGCAACTGAGAAAACTGTAATTCAGCAGCTCATTATTTAACAGCTAGCTAATTTGTAAGTGTCATGACCCCGCCGGACTTTGGCCAAGCCAGCCCACCAGACTTTGATTTTTGTGGCCAGCAGATGCCGCCATTTCGTCTTGTTGGGTGTTTTGAGTTTAGTCTTTGTCCCACCTTCCTATCGTGTCTGATTGGTTTATCACGGTGTATTAGTCCCCTCACCTGGTTCTGCTTCGTTTCTGTTCAGCCCCTTGTTTCTGATTGGGTGATCACGGTGTATTAGTCCCCTCACCTGGGTTTTGTTTGTTTCAGTCCAGCCCACTGTTTCTATTGGTTCTCCCTTTATTGTTTAATTCTGATTGTTTTCTGTGTTATTTTCTGATTGGTTTTCCCTTGATTAATTTTCCTGCTCCCTTTTATAAGCTCAGTTTTCCCAGTGTTTCTTGTTGGCCCACCCTCACACTACTCTTCCGATGTCGGCGTGCTTCGTTTGTGGTTTCCACGTCCCAGGGAAAGTGTTCTGTTTGGTTTGTGGCCCTCGTGCCCGTTTATGTTCTTGTTTGTGAGTATCTGTTAATAAATGGCTTGCACCATGACCTCGCTTCATGTCATGCCGACACCATTCGTGCCAGTAACCAGCAGAAACATTTATGAACAGACTTCCCCTTGTGGACAAAATAGAGAACAACAATTTTTATGAATGATGTCTTTAGGACACAAAATTTGGAAAGAGGTAAAGAAAGAAATGTCTTTTGTTGTGTTCAGTAAGAAGCAGTTTTGTATGAGCTCACATTGGTGTTGAAGATCCAACTCTGAGATCCACTCAAGGACTTGAGATCTAGCTATGACGAAACGGTTACAGTACACGCTATCATTCCCCAATTTGGCATCCCGGGAGATTAAGAAACGGCGTTACATGGTGCAATACAGTAGCAGCTTCCCTGAGCTAGACGTGATTAGGGCCGATTTTCTCCAGGACTCAGCGGTGGATTTAAGGCCAAATCTCTTCAGCTCACACTCTGCTGCTTGCGGTTACGACTCGCGGTTAGGATGGTCGCTCAGGACACAATAGAGCTCACAAGAGAGAGAGAGACATGAGAGGAGAAGAGAATGACAGAGGAAGGGAGAGTTGGAGCAATGGAGGGAGGGATAAGGATAAAGATCGACAGGTGGACAGATGGACGAATAGAACCAAAAAGACAGAATAGATTAGATGGACAAATAGATAGATCTGGATAGATGGGCAGATCCAGGAGTAGAGAGATGAAGAGATGGACAGAGCAGATAGATAGATAGATAGATAGATAGATAGATAGATAGATAGATAGATAGATGGATGGATGGATATAATGATAGATGGACAAATAAATAAAAAAATTGATAGACTGATTGACAGATGGCAGACGGATGTTCGAATGAATGGCTGGATAGATAGATAAATAGGTAGTCTAGGTCTTCCAGGTTTTCTTTCTTCTCTCTCTCCACCCCTCGTCCACTGTCTATCTCTCTGTATTTCTTGTTCTTTCTCTCACTCTTTGGCTTTCTCCTGAGGCAACCCACGGCCATGTTCCTTCCTTCTTTCCTTCCTTTCTTCCTTCCTCTCCTTCCCCTCCTCTGTCATTCTGTGCCAGAGTCAGTCGCTCCAGATTCAATCCCTCTCTCTAAATGAAACGTTCAGCCTCCTCGTCTCTCCGCTCACCTTGAATCGCGGCATGAAACCCAGAAAGGTTACAGAACGCACAGAATATACTTACAGCCCAAATAAGACTCTCTCCTCCACATGAATATAAATGGATTTCTGGAAAAGGGAAGACCAAAGAAATTTAGAGGACAGTGCCGGAATTCATTTCCAGCACCGGGTTGGGGTAGAATACAGTTTTATTTTCTTTTAGGCTGGCTAGGAAGACAACACGAGCCAGCTGGAAAAAAACATTTTTGCAGTGCAAACTTACAAAGGATATAAAATAATGGACCCATATTTAGAAAATGTAAGAAATACCATTGAAACATTCTTTTCTAATTAAAAACATCCAAAAATCCAAAACATAAACATTTAAAAAATATATTTTTCCAAAAATCAAAATGTAAATTTAAAATGAATGTGTGAAAGTTTAATAATTAAATAAATGTTTTTCATGATTAAAAATAATAATAATAACAATAATAATAATAATACATTTTGCATCCAACAGTCACTTCTGAATCATACAACTTACAATATTTTTTGCTTGATGGCAAAATGGGAAATTGGAAAATCACTTTTATTTTTTTCCTTTTTTTTCAGTGTTTGTTTCAAACCCAATATGAAAAAATGAATAATGAGTCATTATCCATTCAAATAAAAATGTGAAAAAATGGAAATCACACACTCATGTTTCATTTTAGGTTGTCATCGGTTACAAGCAGTGTGACCCGGATGTGTGACCATTACACGTGGTTAATTAAATAAAAATCTTGAATCTCAACATAATCTGTATATATTTGAGCTTTATCACTAAACCAACTGACTTCATAGAGCTGAGAGCAGGAGGATAAATGCAGATCAGCACTATTATGCTCGCTCCAGCCCAGTTTGCATTTAGAACTCCAGTTCCTGCAGTCTGACTGAGCATGAAATGGAGCTCACTATACTTCTCACACACACACACACACACACACACACACACAGTCTTGTATTACTATCTTTGTGAGGATACACCTTCCATAGACTCCCATAATGACTAAAGTACATAATTTTACACCTACACCTAATCCTAGCCTAACCTTAACCTCCAGTAACCAAAAAGCACATCTTTTACCTCTTTTAGTTTCTCAAATAAAACAAGCACATTTTCTATAAAGTCTCCTCGCGGGACCTCAAATGTCTAAAGCCCAAAAACAGATAAAAGTGATTTTGGGGACAAAAAAGTCCCCACAATGCAATAAATACATGGCCACACACACACACACGCGCGCACACGCACACACAGACGCACAGACACAAACACATCTGAGTCGTGGGAGATATGTGGCGTAGATTATCGAGAACTGTCTGTATCCGTCTCTGTTTCTCTTGTAGTTTTTCTCCACTTGACTGCTCTAGCAATATTTGCACATATGAGTAGCTCATGTAAGTAAAATGGCACATTTTCTACTTCTAGTTTAAACTATTATGTTTATAGTTTTTTATTTATATATTAATATTTCCTTGTATCGTCGTTTGTACTCCATAGCAAGAAACCCGGCCGATATCTCGTCTCCTTTTATATTTGTATGAAGCTGAGATGATATGTTTACCTTGACTTTGTCTTTGACATATTGATGTATATTGTATGTAAATTACCTATAGATTACCTGAGACAGAAATCCTTACAAAAGAAAAAAAAATGTATATATATATATATATATATATATATATACATTTTTTCTTTATAGATATATATATATATATATATATATATATATATATATATATATATATATATATATATATATATATATATATATATATATGTACACACACACACATATATATATATACACACAAGACACTCTCTCCGCATCACAGTACATCTCTTGGCAGCTGCGAGATGAAGTCAAAGAATGGAGTCTACGTTGGTGAAGATGGGCGAAGTCTGTGGCTGTATTTATGTACTTATTTTGAAAGGCAAAACACATTTGAGTATAATTTACACCAGCTGAAAATCAAAGCATTCTCTAGCTCCAAAAACTCACTGACCCTTTTTGTGATTTGACACTGCATTGTTAAAAAATACTGATTTATATATTACTTTTTTGTTTCATGTGGTTGTAGCTTGTTAAAGCTTTACCATTTAAAGCTGCTTCTAATGCTGGTAGAATGACAGTCAGAACGCCAGGCAACACACATGCACATTTAATTTTTTAACGAACACTGAGCAGGGTGTGAGTTCGTTTTTACAGCCGACGCTCCTCGTCACGCCTGTCTTTAATCTGAGCAGCTATACTCAGTGTAACGCGAGCCGAACCCAACGCCATGAGCAGTGATTCCGCCCCAGGCTTTTCATTTCGTCTTCTTTCTCCGGCTTTGGGCGCTATAGAGTCCTCCGGCTCTACTTGAGCGAAGAAGATGAGTACATTATTGAACACTTACCAATTAGAATTCTCAGAGTAGTTCCTAAACGCTGGAGTTAGTCGAGCCGTCGTGGGACACCAAGATAAATGACTTCTTGGGGGGGGTGAATTTGAAAAAAAAAAAAAATTTCACAATCGTTACTTCCCGAATGGTGTTTTATGGCTACTATTAAGGATCTCGAAAATATTTAGGAAGCCCCTCACTGGAGGAGCCACCCCAGAGAGGGTTCTCATAGCCCAGCTAACCAAGTGTGAAATAAGCGGCTGAAATCTGAAGGGGAAACCATTAATATTGATAAAAAGCAGCAAGCAGCTCTCAAGGTGGAATGGAAGTTCTTCCTAAGAAAGTGATTAATGTCACCTTCAGCTGAATGGAGGAAGAGAAATACATTTATTAAGGTTTTATAGAGGAAAAAAAGCTGCTTTTTAGGGGGCTCTCGCTTGACGATACACAACCAGACAGCTACTATAGGCTGTGTATCATTTTGTTCATATGTTTTTTAAATTAAAACGCCCAGAACAAAAGTAGTTTTTGTCATTTTTTAAATGAAAGAATAAAAGCGTCACTATCTGATTTCCCATTTTCCTCTCAAAAATTGGAAAAATGGAAAACACAGTTTATTATATAGAATTTCATTGAGATATATATATATATATACACTACCAGTCAAAAGTTTGGACACACCTTCACGTTCCAATGTTTATTCTTTATTATCGTGACTATTTACATTGTAGATTCTCACTAGAAGAGCACTATGAATGAACACATATGGAATTATGTAGTAAACACAAAGTGTGAAATAACCCAAGTGACTCCATCACTCTCCTTCTGGATCATATAGCTTTTACACAGTTCATTCATAGTTTTGATGCCTTTAGTGAGAATCTGTAAATAAAAAAACTGAAAAAACATAAAATGGGAAAATTATTAATCACTGTTAGTGCACATATATACATATATATATATATATATATATATATATATATTATATATATATATATATAGTTAATTTCCATTGCTTTGATGAAAAAGGGAATAACAAGTATTTTTTCCGATTTCCAAAATTTCACTAAAATAAAAAGAAGAAAAAATGGAAAACAGGCCAATCTGATTATTGTTTGCTTTTCACATTAAAACTAAAATTCAGCATAAATCAGCGTATGATATCAATCATTGGCTTATCATATCGTGGTAGACTTTGTGATATCTGCAGAAATCAAATCGTCATCCTTTGAATCAATGTAATATCGTATCATGATGAAACTTGTGATTTGAACTCCTTGTATGATTTTTGATCATGGTTTTCGTCCTGTTTTCTACCTAAGCACTCTTAAATTATTGAATCAATGTATCGTTACACCCTTGGTGATTTAGCTGCCATAATTGTTCTCCTTGAAGGCAGTATTGGTGCATTTTTGTCCGCTTTAAAGACCTCTATTACCGCCCATTTTCGGGTGGCTGTGGAAAGCGGCGGGGAAGCTGGGTAATGAATCACGGCTCAGTTTAATCCTCACCCTCGAGAGACAGAGAGAGGGAGAGAGAAAATGTTTGCTGAAAGTGACTGGGTTTTTTTGCACTTTTACCAGAGGCAAAACATCGGCGAAACACATGGTGGCAGTCAAATAAACTCCATCGGTCTGAAGAGTTTAGATCGTGGCCGAGAGCAGAAAGCAGCTCACATCTGCTGTTGCTGCTGCTGCTTTCTGGAGGGGAAACAGCTCAAATAAACACTAAACCCTACACACTTTCTCAAACACTGCAAGAGCGGGGCTCATTTTACCATTTTGGCAGCTGCTTAGAAGAGCGATACGCAAAGATCATAAGCCAAAGGTGAAAATTGAATGTGATGAAAATAAGAAAATTCATACAGAATTTAACCACATGCATAAGACCACATTTTTATACAGATGGAAGCATCCAGGTTCAGTCCTTTTACTTATAACGATAAAACTCTTTACAATATTTCACATTTTAAGCTAGCCAATTTGACAATGACAATACACAATGCTTTTCCCAAAGAAAAAAATCACGTAAATTGTATTAATTTTTCACATTTCTGCTTTCCATTCCATTGAGCCCAGCATTTATTGAAAAACATTTGAATAAACGAAATTCTTTCACTGTTGCAACAGAACTGCATTTGTAATCATGTAGCTACAATACTTTGCAAAACCCTAAAACTGGTAAAAAAAAATATCTGCTAAATGTATGCTTGGATAGTAAGCGAACTAGCCACTTTTTACAGCTAGATAAAGATGCTCCACTTTAGCTCCCCTGCTATAAAAATTCCAGCACCTTAGATGTCTCCTATATGTTGGTTGTGATAACTTTATTGTGTAATGTTGATGATGGAAACAATAACCACTCAATGACCCACATGCAATGATACAGTGATCAATATGTGTCAGTTACTGTTGATTCAATATAACAGCAACAACAACAATCATAAATTAACCATAAAACATGATTACAAATGAGGTGTTGCATTGATATAATATTATCTTTTATCTCGCAGAGTGGTGCAGCAGAAGTGTGCTGGTCCCATATCCCACAGGTCGATCGATCAAAGCCATCATCTGCCAAGGCTTTAGGTGGCAGTTGGTAGTGTAACGCTTTACTGTGATCGCTGATTCAAGTCCCGGACCGGTACTTGTTCTGTGCAAATAATCACATACTTAATTAAATTAATCACTTAATATTGAATCAATGTGATCAATCATAAATTGCAAATGAATTAATTAATCTCCTTCTCACTTTTACTCACTTTTCTTTCTCTCTCCTGCTTTAACTGGCTTCTTTCTCTTCTCGTCTCATCTAGTCTCTTCCCTTCAGTTCTCTTCCACCATGTCTATTTCTTTCCCTCTTTTACTTACATTTTTCTCTTTCTCTTCTCTTCCTCCATGTTGTTTTCTCCCCTGCTTTAACTGGCTTCTTTCTCTTCTCATCTTGTCTCGTCTTGTCTCGTCTCTTCTCTTCCACCATTTCTTTCCCTCTTTTAATCACATTTTTCTTTCTGTTCTCTTCTCTTCCTCCATGTCTCTTTCTCCCCCGCTTCTACTGACCTCTTTCTCTTTCTCTTCCACCATCAATTAATCAATGAATTAATGATCAGCAATGATATGATTCTTGCTACTTGGGGCTGCTGCTGTTGCTGCTTTAATTTTTTTGTATCTTCATCTTTGAATTTAGCAAAATCTCAACCCAAAGCCTGACTGATAGGCTGTTTATTTATTTATTTTTTTATTTTTTTATTTTTATGCTCCTACTCATATTACCAACTATCTAAACTAATACAGACCCACCAGTGACTCTCTCATCGAATATTATTCTTCATTATTTCCATACATTTGGTCTGGGAGGCTTTTAGTCTTTTAAAAGCAGATTGTAAACTTCTCTTTCTCTCACTCTCCAGCTCCTGCTACCCAGAGTGGAACTGTGTTAATGGGAATGACTTTATTTTTACACTAATTACTAATATCTAAACTAGCTCCATTCACAAGCTGGTCTATAAGATTGATCAGACTCAAATGATTTTCAGGACGTCGCTGGCGTAAAGTCGTTTATGAGTATTGACGTTGCAATGTGCAGGTTGTTACAGCGCTGAGTGAAATGTCATTCTGGGAGTTATTACCGTCATACAAGAGTTTATCTTCCATCATGCAGTCGTAACTTCATCCACTCATAATCTATATATAAACACCAAATTACAAAATCACAAAAACTAGAGTTAAAAAAATTGACATTCATAAAATATGACTTATTTCTTATTATACCTCTGCACTTTTGCACATTACTTTGAAAACTATTGACAGACTTACAATGTTCCACATTAAAAATGAAGGGTGGATGAGGTTGTTGTGCATTAAACAACTTCTATATACGGCAGATTAGCACAATGTTGTTACACATTTCTTTCTCTTTTTGTCCTTTTCAATCATTTACCTTTCTCTCATCTTTTCTTTTTATCCATGTTTTTTTCTCTCCCTCTTTTACTCACCTTTTTCTTTTTCTTGTTCTCTTCTCTACCCTTCTCTACTTTTCTCTTCCTCCATGTCAATTTATCTCTCTCTTTTACTTTTTTCCTCTTTTCTCTTTGTCCATGTCTTTTCCTCTAACACTATCGCTCACATTTTTCTTTTTCTCATTCTCTTCTCGTTCTCTTCTCTTCCAACACATCTACTTCTTTCCCTCATTTACTTATGTTTTTTCTTTATCTTCTCTTCTCTTCTCCTCTCTTCCTCTATGTCTGTTTCTCTCACTCTTTTGCTCCATTTTTTCTCTTATCTTCCCATTTCATCTCTTTTCTTCCTCCCTCTCTACTTATTGCATTTGACTTGTTTTCTGTTTCATCTCTCTTTCTCTTCTGTTCTTTTCAGTTCTCTTTTTCTCATCTCTCTTCTCCTCTCTTCCATTTTGTCTGTTTTTCCTCACCTTTTACTCTTTCTCTTCTCTTCCTTCATCTCTCTCTGTCTCCTTTCTCTTCTCTTCCGCTTTGTTTCTTTCCCTCATTTCCTCACCTTTTGCTTTTTCTCTTCTCTTCCAACATGTCTTTTTCACCTTCCTTTAGTCATTTTCTCTTCTCTTCTCTTCTCTTCTCTTCTCTTCTCTTCTCTTCTCTTCTCTTCTCTTCTCTTCTCTTCTCTTCTTTCTTTTCCTCTTTCACTCACTTTTCCTTCTCTCACTCTCTTTCTCTCCTGCTATTACAGTGTTATTGTAAGTGTATTGCAGCTACAATTTGAATGAGACGAATGGAGATGATATTTATGAACATATTGGTGAATACAGCAACATGAATGTAATTTTTATGTGTAAAATATTAATATTTAATATTTCTAAGTTGGAGATCAGTTTCGCCATTAGAGCAAACAACTCTAATGAGACGCTGGATGACCTCTTGTGGTCGTCAGCATATTTATATTTTATTTCTGAGCTAATATTACATGTATGTGTGTTTAGATGTGTTTCTATTGGTTGGTGTGTGTGTTCTTGTGTAAACATGTGTCCTGCCTGTTATTGTTCCCTTTGTTTGTTCTATTGGGTGTACTTATGCGCTTATTGGTGTGTGTGTGTGTGTGTGTGTGCACATGGCTTGCTTGTTGGTGTGTGTGTGTTTGTTCTGCTATCTGTACATGTGTTATTGGATTGCCATTATTACACGACTGCACTTGAGTGTACTTGTCATTATTGTGTGTGTTCCTGCGTGTGGGGGTTTCTGAGTGTGTCAGTGTGTGTGTGTATCTTGTGTGTGTGCATATGTGTGGTGCTGTGTGGGTGAGCGATGATGAGAGTTCAGAAAAACATTTCTCACAGTAGGAGCTTGCAGGCCGTGTGATTGTGTGTGTGTGTGTGTGTGTGCAGCTCGACTGCAGTGCGGTGTGTGTGTGTGTGTATGAGTGTGTTTTGGGTCGGGAGGAGCAATGAGAAACAGCACAAACAGGGACATAGCTTCTATCACGACTCTGCTGGAACACAAGAAGTGTGAAAGAAAAGAACACACTTCCTTTCTCTCTCTCTCTCTCTCTCTCTCTCTCTCTCTCTCTCTCTCTCTCTATCACTCTCTCCATCCTCCCTTTCTCTTTTCTCTCTGCTTCTAATTCATCATCCTTCTCTCTCTATTCATGTCTTTCTCCTTCTTCTTCTTCTTCTTCTTCTTCTTCTTCTTCTTCTAATCTCTTTCTCTTCTTTTACCTCGTCCTCTCTCTCCTCCTGTCTCTCCTTTCCTTTTGATTTCTCTCTTGACACAAGTCTTCCTCCTTCTCTCTCTCTCTCTCTCTCTCTCTGTGTTTTTTCCCCATTCCTCTTTCTTCTCTTTGTCTTTTTCTTCTCACTTTCTTTCCCTCCCTCTCTTATTTCTATCTGTTCTTTTCTATGTCTCTCCAATCCTCTTTCTCTCGCACAAATTTTATTTCTTTTTCTCCATTAACTTCTCTCTACCTCTCTTTCTTCATTCCTCCTCACCTCTTACTCTTTTTGTCTTTCTTACTTTTCCTTTTTCCTTTTTATTCTTCTACATGTCTGTTGACTCATCTCTCTCTCTCTCTCTCTCTCTCTCTCTCTCTCGCTCTCTCTCTCTATCTG
This sequence comes from Distichodus sexfasciatus, assembly GCA_032718565.1. Lineage (NCBI taxonomy): Eukaryota > Metazoa > Chordata > Actinopteri > Characiformes > Distichodontidae > Distichodus > Distichodus sexfasciatus. Next base: position 341,572 of record JAVGVS010000029.1, on the reverse strand, counting down.
TCTCTCTCATTCTCTTTCTCTCCCTCTCTCACCGTCTTCCTCTAAGTGCCTCCCTCCTTTTTCTTCTCTTTTTTCTTTTCCTTTTCTGTTTTTTTCTCTCTCATTCCTTCATTTTTCTTCTCTCTCTCTCTCTCTCTCTCTCTCTCTTTGCTTGATGAATGCCTGGCTGTGCTGCAGAAAGGTTAGGCGTTATTAGTAATCAGGCAGGACTTGGGTAAACAGCAATAACGCAGCGGCAGACCGCAGGAGGCCTCCAGCACAGATTAACCCCACGAGAAGAGCCAGAAACGAGAGAGAGAGAGAGAGAGGCAGAGAGAGAGGGAGCGAGTTGGAGGGGAGAGAAAAAAACTCATCGCCCGCCAAGAGCTTGATGGCGCTCATCTGTTGCTGTGGAAGGAAGGAAGGCAGCACCCTCAATGTTTATTTCATTTGTCAAGCTGCCCGCATCGTGTGGTGCGACTGCGAGCTGGAAGTTCTTAAAACATTAAAATAAGGCTGGAAGTAATGAATTACAATCTCAATTTAATTACGATATCATTTTAGTGAGTTTTTTTTCAAAACGTGACTTCACGAACAGACAAATAAATAAATGTTGGAGTAGAAAAATGATGCAGAATATTTATTCAGTAAATGTTTATGGCTAAAAGTAGTTAGTAGTCTGAGTAGTTTTTGAGAAAAGTAATTTGTAATTGTAGAGTAAATTGCAGTATTGCAATCACAATACTGCAATTATGAAAGTTAGCACTGCCACCTCACTGCGAGAAGGTCCTGGGTTCGAACCCCGGGGATGGCCATAGGGCCTTTCTGTGTGGAGTTTGCATGCTTTATTCGTGTTTGTGTGCAAAGGCATGCACTATAGGTTAATTGACAACTCTAAATTGTATTTTCTAATTGCAGTATTGTAAATATAGAAACTGGCTCTTAACTCTGCTGCTTTTATACTGAAGATATACGGTGATAATTTTTACAGAGATCCAAGTCTAAATTCTCAAACATATTTGTATGCAATGTACAATGACAGTCCTGCTCTCCTTCAGGTCATCTCTACTGAGAGTCCAGCTTTATTATTTAAGTCTGTTAGATCCAGAGACAGATAGACCGGCCGACTGTCCCTCTACCACAAATATTGATCTTTTTTTTCCAGGAGGTTGATAAATCGGCCTGTCTTTGACCTTAATAACTGTACAGCATTTGCTGAGCCAACCATCATGAAAAATTAATTGAGAGAAGCTTGTTAGCGGTGAGGTCTTGTTGTTCTCCACCGTAATGGAATCTGGTCGGTATCGACGAGCACAGAAGGCAGTAATTCAATATATATGAAGGTAGCTGTTGTCATCGTATTGAGTTGTGCAATCATATTTCCAATGGCTTTGTGTCGGCTCAGGTCTCGGTTTTATGAAAAGCCGTGCCTTAGATGCGACTGCATTGCTTTGGATCAAAAAGTCCCAAAAGCGAGGGACTCCTGTGGTACTGCAGGAGAAATTTCCTTCACTAAGCATTTTTATACTAAGCTTATAATGGCGGTTTCTCGTGTCACAGTTCCATTCAATCCTTATGTGCCAAAAATTATTTAGTTGACTATTTTTACGTACCTGTTTTAAAGACTTTTGGGTTTAATGAATAAAATACAATGTGAGTCATAAAGGTTTTTGGAAATGCTGACCAATTTTCAAAATTCTTTCATGGTGGTTTTCAGAATAAAATTAGCAACAAATATATTAGTATTATTACATTTATGGCATTTAGCTGGCGCTCTTATACAAATCAACTTCCAAAGAGAGCAACTTGAGGTGAAAGGTCTTGCTTAGTGGTGGTAGTTCTGGAGGCAGGATTCGAGCCCACAACCTCTTAGGCAAGTGATAAAAAGTGATTATTTGTTGTTTGTCACAGTGCACCACAACCAAATGTGACATCTGCATTTGACCCATCTGTGAAGGAGCAGTGGGCAGCTAACATGGGCGGCAGTGCTTTGGGACGGTACCTTGCTCATGAGTACCTCAGTGGTACCAGTCTGGAATTCGAACCGGCAACCATCCGATCAAGGCTCTAACACTATGGCTACCAACTACCCAATTTTGTTTGTGCTAATCATCATTTTACAAGGTGTTGTACATACACATTATATAATATGGGCAGTTGATGGCGTAACAGTTGAGCATTCGCCCCGTGATAGGAAGGTTGCCAGTTTGAATTCCAAACTGATAATGTTACAATTAAGGTACTCATGAGCAAGGTGCTGCCCCTAAGCACTGCTCACTGGTTGCTGCCCTTGTTAGTTGCCCACTGCTTCTTCCCGGATGGGTCAAATGCAGAGGTTACATTTTGTTGTGGTGACCTGTGTGCTGTGCTGTGGTGTGTTCACACTGACAAAATAATCACTCACTCACTCAATATTATGCTACACAATATAATAATTACTTGCAAATATAACTCTAAATACCGTTAAAAAAAAAAAACAGGAAGATCGGTCAATGTTTGCCAAGGTTTTGGTCAAAAGTACAGAGCTCCCTTTTTTGCCTCATGGTGTAGACTTTTGGATTTTTTTCCAAATGTTTTTGAGATGGTCTGCTCACATATAGGATAATACTATACATTCTGCATTTTATCTTTACTGGTCAATTGATCACTAAATGACTCACAAAGGTCCCTTGAATGAAAAGTTTCTACTTGATAAATCTCATGTCTTGGACATGAAGTCCCTTAAGGTGTTTTCATGCAGTATGGTTTTACCATAAAGGCATCATTACCCCGACTCCTTGAGGGCTTTCTGAGCTAAAGGTTTGTAATAAGCAGATGAAAACATTCTTAACCTCAGAGCGAAACTAGAGACCATGCAGCGAGGCCTTGGGCTTTGGTCTGATGGAGGTCTGCAAAAGAGCAGTGTGAAAACCTTGTACTAGATCATGCTGTTGCTTCCCATTTCATCAAGTTTAGAACAATAATAATAATAAAGCTTAGGGTTATACATACTCATCTCTTGTGACTGATGTAAATTCTGTATGAAATTTATTTGGTGTCAGACCAGCTTAGCATTTTGGATAACCGGTCAGTCTTTCCTTTAAAAGTGAAAGTGATTCTCTGTCATTGTGAACACACCACAGCACGGCACACAGTGCACCACAATGAAATGTGACCTCTGCATTTGACCCATCTGTGAAGGAGCAGTGAGCAGCTAACATGGGCAGCACCCAGGGAGCAGTGCTTGAGGACGGTACCTTGCTCATGAGTACCTCAGTGGTAACTTTACTGGTCTGGGATTAAACTCGTGACCCTCTGATTGTGGGGCGAGTGCCCAACCTTTACTCCACCAACTGCCCCAACTTTCGAATTAGCAATAAAGCTATTATTACATCTGTGCCTTCTTGGCCCTGCCCACACCGATCCCGGTCGCTGGAGCACTAACCTGGGTTTGCTGTTCACCTTTGTCACGCACCAGGTTTGGATTTCTGGGTTATGTCTGTCACCTGTGTCTTGTTTAGTTTCCCCATTCAGTTGCACATCACCCTCGATTCTGGTTCTCTTACTAGTTTTGGGTTTATTTCTTACACCTGGGGTTTGGATTAGTTTAGTCATTTCGAACTGGACGTTAGCATCCGGTCATGTTCACACTAAGGTGAATGTTTATGTGTGTTTTTCTCAATTCTAGGATGCATTCCACCACAGCTGACCGGGCTCGAGCCGTCCTGATCCTGAGACGTTAGGGAGAGAGAGCTGATGGACTCCCGGCTTCTCGCTGGGAGTTTGATTTTGCTTTCATGTGGCAGTCCAAATGCAAGTACCAGAGAGATTGAGAAGAGGCTTTGTTGGTTTGGTTTGAATTGATGTGAAAGTGGTAGCTACTTATCCAGCACTGCTAATGCACATTTTGGGCTCTACTAAATATTATGATATGCCATAACTTAGAATATTATATGGTGATATGTATGTGCCTAACATGTGATTTATTTTTTTTCATGAGTATTTATTTGTATGGTGAAGACTACCAAGTCGGACAATTTGAGTTGAGTTGAACGTGTAGGACCTCTACAAAAATCATGAATATCGGTACCAGTGACCATTGTTCCATATTAATGTTTATAGAGGCACATAGATGGGAAATGAATCAATGCAAATGGTGCCTACTCAATGCTGCTATTTTCAATATGATCCCCACTGCAAATTCGGACAAGCTCTTGATGTCCACTCAGCAAATCTCCAAAACCACTACTGTATAAATAAGTGACCCTGAAATCAGCACTCCCATCAAAACCAACCTGAGGAGATGAGCCGTATCCTCCCTGCCTTAACCAATCAGGACGAGCTCAGACAAACAGTTGGACAAGATGACAGCCTTCATCGCAGTTATTTTCGTAATCGTCCAATCACCCGGGACCTGCAGCTGACACAGCAGGAGAGTCTAATCACCGAGGCTCTGCACTCGTCTGGCAGAAGAAGAGCGACCCTGATCATCCATCACTCCTCTTGCAAATATATAGACAAAAAAAGACATTCCCTCTTGGCTCAAAAGTCAGGTGTTTCTTTATGTGGTAATGCCATGTGCTCAAACCCTGTCTGAGTGAAAATGTATAATTGTAACACACCTGGCTTAAAGGTAGGAGTCTCTGAAAAGAGCCTGATTAGCTAGTTCTGCAGTGCTAAATTAGAGCTTCAATGAAAGTCAGCACAGGAAGAATGAAAGTTTTTAGCATTTCTAGTCTACACAGTACATGAAATCTATATTCAAAAGTTGAGTAAGCTACCTCAAAATGTTTTCTTTCAAGCTTCAAACTGCTTAAGCGAAGCCACAGCCAAGTTTCTCTTTTAATATAGTAGTTATCTACATCAAAACTATTTTACTAAGGGATAATACTTAGGTCTCTAGGCGCTGTCCATGTTAGCTATCTATTGCTCCTTCATGGATAGGTCAAATGCAGAGGTCATATTTCGTTGTGGTCATATTTCGTTGTGGTGTGCTGTAGGATGCTCTTAAAGAAAATGAATTGGAGTTAGAAAGTGTTTTGATTTTGTGTAACTTAAAAACACATATAATAAGTAATAATAAAACATATAATAAATAATAAATATAAATACAGCCATGGATTTTTACTCCCATCTTGACCAAGGTGGTCTCCATCTCACAACCGCCACGAATGCAGTGTGACGCAATGAGAGTGGCCATGGTAGCCAATCAGATGCCACTTCTGCCAAATCAACACCAACTAGTTACTAGAAAAGCTACAGTGTTTTAAAAGTAGCTTTGCTAGTAGCTTAGCTTTGCTAACTAGTTCATCTCTATATTCATACAATTTAATCTTTCATTCTGATATTCATACTGAGGTTACCTCTTGCTTCGCTACTCAAATTTCTAACATTTTGCTGTGTATTTTTGATATGTGGCACAGAAAGTTATTTGTACATTTATGGCACTTAACATACTTTTTTATCCAAAGGAACTTCCGTTTTCTTAATTCCAGGAAGAGAGCGACTTGGGGTTACAAATCTTGCCCAGAGACACAATCACGGTAGTGCTAAAGGTAGGATTCAAACCCAGAAGCTCTTCTAACCACTAGACCACCGCCACCCGTTTGCATGATTGCATACTTGACTCTGACTCTGATTCTATGTTGTGTGAGTTGTCTTTCAACTCACGTTGAATTCTACAGAGTGTGTCACTTAACTACAATTTTAAGCAATCATATAGGAGTGATCCCAGTTTCAAGACATCTTCTGCTATTTCAAGCGTAAGAAAATATATATTTTTGTCAGCCTTTTTCTATCCAAGTTTCAATCTCGCTTAAATTTTCGGCTGAGAATTTTTCTCTCCATCATCATGCATAACCCAACTGACTCTTCTAGCAGACATGAACAAATCAATATTCTCATATCCATCATCAAAAATGCTTTTGAAACATTCTGCCCCTAAAGTTTCTATTGACTTCCTCCAAAACAAATATATATAATATATGCAAAGGATTGCACAATAAATAAAAAACCTTGTTTTGTGGGCGTTAAAAGCCGTGTTTACAGCTATGAGTTCATACACAGTCGCGTAGGTTTCAGCATCGCTGTGTTCATCATTAAAGCTTTTTTTTTAATGAGCCGGTTTGGCGTGAGGCTGGCAAATAACTGGCCGAGTGCTTGAACATCACACAAAAAGGATGAACAAAAAGCAGTTTGTTCTTCTAAGGATTCCATTGATCCGAGCGGATTAAACAAAACGATGAGTTCATTAGCTGGCCATATTCATTCTTTGAAATTTCAAACGGCAGAGCAGCTTTTTTTCCCTCACCCACCTACCATGAAACATGAAAGTGTTCCAGGCACTAGTTAATCTAGAACCTCCAAGGAAAGACATCTGCTGAACTTTTATAAAGAAATAGCATAAAACATCAACGACGACCTTGACGTCACTCTCACCACGGGAAGTCTGGCAGTGAGGCTTCACAGCACCGTGTCATGGCTCTAATGGCCTCTCCTCATCTCAAAAAAATGTAACCCCTCACTTACAATGTTTATTCTTTGTGATTGTTTTACATCAGAACTTCTCAGAGGACATACGAAAGTAAGAAGGGAGATGTTGCATACATGCATTACTAAATGAAGCCAACAAATGGACCTTTTTTACATGACTGTATATATATACAGTATATGTATGTTTTAGGGATGCAGCAGTACAGTGTGCCCGCATTTCAGGTCATATCGCGTTTCTTGGGTCACGTTATTGGTACGGTTTTGGTACTTTAATGTTATCTTAGTTCTAACATCCAGCAGGTTCTTTGATTTTCTATTTCTAGGGCTGAAACAATTATTCGAACTCAAACAAATCGTTTACAAAAAAATGGTCAAGGCAATTTTTCTACAATCGAAGCTTTCTCTAATTATTTTCACTCCTTAGAGCATGTTCTGCTTGTGTTTCACACGGACGCTTTTTAGTGAGGCACAATGGTCAAAAAAGACAGTTTTTGTACCAAGGCTCAAGAAATTAGGGGTGGCTTAAAACTTTTTAACAGCGCTGTGAATTAAATATTTAAAAATCTCAAATATCTTCCATGTTACATTATGTTTCCTGATGTACTTTCTATTATAAAACCCAACTGCAGGAGACTATTTACACTTTCAAAATTACAGCATTTTACAGACACTATTATCGAAAGCGACTTCCATTGCCTACTTTCTGAGACAGTCTCCTTGAGAGCAACTTGGTGGAGTGTCCTGCTCAGGAACCCCATGGAGGCAGTGCTGGGGCTAGGATTTAAACCCACCACCTCTTGGTCCAGAGCCGAGAATCCTAACTACTAGACCACTACTTTCAGAATCATTTTAAGTGGCATTACATATTAGAAATAATAATATTCATTTACTGCCCTGCGGTGTGTTGGCGCCTGCCCAGGGCTGTTCCTCGCCTGTGCCCACAAGTTCCCGGGATAGGCTCTGGTTCCCCCGCGACCCCAGTTGGGATTAAGCGGTTCAGATAATGACTGACTGACTGAATATTCATTTACATTGGAAAACGGGACGTCATCTGGCCTAAAATTTAGTCTCGCGTCTTTGTCCCTGGTGTGTTCCATTTGGAAGAGCCTTGCACCATCTTTTTATTTTTGGGTGGTAAGTTACATTTTTAGGCGAGTGGATGAAGATAAACTGTGTAAACACACCCTCATGAAGGAATAAATCATCCTTTTTCTCATCCCATACACACACACACACTAACTACTATCTTTGTGAGGTCTTTCCATTGACTTGCATAATGAATAGATGTAAAAAATACTACAATTACAACTACACCTAACCGTAACGCTAACCTTAATCTTAACCTTAGTAACCGAAACAAAAACAAAATATTTTAGCTCTTTTAGATAAAACATAATAAAACATGACTATTTTAAATAAAATGATTGTTCCTCATGGCAACCGGTCCTCAGATACCATTAATCTGTTGAAGCTGTTCTGTACACAGGGCCTCACACACCCCTAAATACAGGTACATACAGACACACACAGTGTCACCACCAGCCGTTAATAAACTGATTCATGGTCTATTGCGCACTCTCGAGGGCAGTCCCAGCCTTTTTCTCTCTTTTTTTTCTGCTCGCCCTATTTATGTTTGCTGTTATTTCCGAAAGTCAGCTGAAAGGAGTCATCCGGAGGAGGGAGATAAATTAGGTTTTTACGCTCTAATCCACCAAGCCCATCCTTCCTCACATGAGTGGTTTTTATTTTCTCTTCTCACCCCCAGCAGCCTGGTGAAGTAGAGAAGTGGGGCTTCGGATTTTGGAATATTTGGCGTCGATGCGCATCATTGCTCTCATTGTGATCCATACTGAGAATACGAACATGCAGTTTGCACACATTTTTCAACCATACTAGTGCATCTCAATAAACCAGAATGTTATGAGAAAGTTCTGTTTGTTTCTTAATACTGGATTTTTTGGTTTTCATGAGCTAATAGACATGATCTTACCAGAGTTATGGGCAAAGGGACAGAGCTTGATTTGTAACTCAGAGTTGCAATACACCAGTGTACTTGGTGATTCGTTGTTCTACTAAGATATAAAGAAGTAATAAGGATGGATTAGGACTTGAAAGTAGTTCTGTATATAAATACATTAAAACAAACTCTATATCATCATAGAATATACATAGAGAGAGTTTGTTTTAATGTTTTTATATACAGAACTACTTTCAAGTCCTAAGCCATACTGCTTGATAGTTTGTGAATGCCTTAGAACGTTCTATATTTCTGCATAAATATGACCTAAAACATCATCTGAATTCCACAGAAGTCCTAAAAGTAGATAAAAGGAACCAATTTAAACAAATCAGACAAAAAAATTATACCTGATTATTTATTTACTGTTGCAAATGATGAAATATTACATTTCTGTGTGGTGCAAAAGTATGTGGATTAGCAAAGAATTTGAGGGTGAAAAAAGAGTCGAGTGTTTTCCAATCGACTGGTTCGCATTCAGGTGTGAGTGGGTGGCCTGTTTTATTTAAAGAACAGAGATCTATCAAAGTCTGGTCTTTACAATGCATGTGTTTGGGGGTGTATCATTGCATGATAAAAGATGATTTCTGAGGACCTCAAAAAAAGAGTTATTACAGCTCATCAGACTGGAAAAGGTTACAAATCCATCTCTAAAGAGTTTGGACTCCACCAATCCACAGTAAGACAGATTGTGTACAAATGGAAGAAATTCAAGACCACTGTCACACCTCCCCAGCAGAGGTCAACCAACAAAGATCACTCCAATAGTGATGTGTGTAATAGTCGGCGATGTCACAAAGGATCCCAGGGTAACTTGTAAGCAAATAAAGGCCTCTTTCACATTGGCCAGTGTTAATGTTCATTTGTTCACCATCAGAATAAGAAGGAAGAACAGTGGTGTGCATGGCAGGGTTGCAAGGAGAAAACAACTGCTCTCCAAAAAGAACATTGCCGCCCGTCTGCAGTTTGCTAAAGATCACGTAGACAAACCAAAGGGAACAATATTTAGTGCGTAGATGAAACCAAAATAGAACTTTTTGGTTTAAATGAGAAGCATTATGTTTGGAAAAAGGAAAACACAAGGTTTTGATGCAGCTGGGCCAGGATGGCTTGCCATCATTGATGGAGCACTGGATTCTGATTCATACCAGTGAATTCTAAAGGGAAACGTTAGGACACCATAAACTAAAGAGGAAGTGGGACATGCAGCAAGACCCTAAGCAAACAAGCAGTTTTACCAAATAATAGTTCAAATAGAATAAAGTTTCTGTTTTGGAATGGCAGAGTCAAAGTCCTGATCTGAATCGAATCGAAATGTTGTGGAAGGACCTGAAGCGAGCAGTTCATTTGAGGATTTCTGTTCTCTACACAGGAATGGGCTAAAATTCCTCAGAGCCAGTGTGCACGACTGATCAACAGTCACTGGAGACGTTTAGTTACAGTTACACTGAAAGCAAAGGTTCACATACTTTTGCAACACACAGATATGTAATATTGCATCATTATTCTCAGTAAATAAATAATCAAGTACAATATCTTTGTCTAATTTGTTTATTTGGGTTCTCTTTATCCACTTTCAGGACTTTTGTGCTAAATGTGTGTGTGTGTGTGTGTGTGTATGTATATATACATATATATATATATATATGTATATATAATATATATATATATATATATATATATATATATATATATATATATATATATATATATATATATATAAATTTATGGCCATATGCTTTCCTTGGGATAAATTAGAGCCTCTTTATGGTAGTGAAATTGCTCACTGAAAGCAGCTGGCCGGATGTGGGCTCCATCTCTGTGCTACACTCTGCTTATATGTACAGCATAACACTTTCCCCCAAGCTGGAATAAATGTGGGAGAATATTAATAAAAAAGAAAGTGCACACCCCTCAGCAAATGCAACACATTTCTGCTTATTAAATTCTTACAAGCTCAAAAAAAACCCACTTCATTTGAAAGGAGAAAAAATGGAATTTTGCATGCTCAGAGTCAGCTTGCAAATGCAGATTAAATACACATGTAAAAAGATAAGATAGAGTGGAATGACAAAGGAGAAATGTTAGATATCCAAAATAAATATCATAAAGAAGGTCATATAAATAGATGAAAACACCTGAACTCAATAAAGATGTTCTTTGTCCCACATTTCTGCTAAAAAGCTCTGCTCTGCTAATGCTCATGTGCATACAACTTTTCGTCCTGTCGTATATGTTAGCCACTTTAGTATTGCTAAGGTATAACATATAACTGACTTTCATTCATTACATCCAAAATGGAACTCAGCCTGTTCATGCTAATGGAGCTAAGGCTTAAAGCTAGCTCTACAACAAGTTAGCACATTGCTTTTATTTGATCTAAGTGATGCATAACTAGCTTTCACATTCTTTAGTTTATATGTTAGCCAAGTTAGCGTCTTTGAACTAATCTATGCATCATTTCTGACAATAATATGCCCTTCTCAGACCTAAACTGTAAGTTGGGGCAGTTGGTGATGTAACAGTAAGATTGTTAGATCCGTGATCTGAGAAGATGCATGGAGTTCGAATCCAGGACAGATAAAAGTTGCCACTAAGGTACTCATGAGCAAGGTGCAGTCTAGCACTTCTTCGGGTGCTGCCACAGTTGTACTTGATGCTCAGCTGCGGATGGGTCAAGCGCCAGAGCTCTGCTTTGGCACAATGATTGTGCTGTGGTGTGTTCACAAAAACAAATAATCACTCATTTTCACAAAATGGACTTTTTTACCTTTGTCCCAACTTTAGCAAATGTTGTCATTTTTACAAAATTATTAGCATTCAATTTGGTGAAAGTGATTATTATATTGACTATAATACCATTACTTTGCTTTATTGCATAACATTACCTGACAAAACTCCAAATTGTTTTTAAAAAGATTACGACAAAGCATCATTGATGATATAATTGAACATTCTGGATATTATTTATAAATTTTAATTCCAAAATCATTTATTGTGGTTGAATTATTTGTTGTTGCCACACTGACAGTTTATTGTTTTGCTGTTAAACTTGTAATGCATTAATATGAAACTGTTAATTGATCTGGAAATAGTTCTATTACTAGTTTATCAGGTAGATAGAAGTCATATATGTTGCTTGCTTAAAGCCGTTAAGATTATTTTTTGCAGTGTGAGCAGAGAGTTTAATGCAGAAGGCGAGGTTGTTGATCAACTCCCATGTGCCTCGTCACACTCACTTACACTGCTAATATACTCCTGACACTCATACATAAAGCAACATTTCACAATCACCACTAATGCATATACACAAAAAGCACTGCAGCACGTTAAGTTGGATCAGCACATCGTGTACCACAACCAAATGTGACCTCTGCATTTGACCCATCCATGAAGGAGCAGTGGGCATCTGCCATGGGCAGTACCCAGGAAGCAGGGTTTAGGGACAGGACCTTGCTCATGAGTACCTCAGTGGTACCTTTAGCAGTCCAGGATTCGGACTAGCGACCTTCCGATCACAGGGCAAACTACCTAATTGTTACGCTACCGACTCCCCCACAAATATATGTATATATGACATTTACCTACTTAGACTTAAAGCCTCCAAATGGTGAACATACAGTATATGTATTTATTATTTTTACATTTTAATAAAATCTGTCATTCAGAATTTCTTTTTCCTTTAGTGTGTTCTTGGAAAAATTTATTTTATTGTTTTGTAACTTGTACAGTATGTTAAAATTATTGGTTATTGTTATATCTAAAAATTTAGAAGATTCTGAAATAAAAACTTCTAAGAGTTCAGCTTAGACTCAGCTTGCTCTGTTTTATCATTTTTATTTGTCATCTACTGCCAGAACTCCTGAGGTAAACTCTTACAACTTCTGCTCCTCTCTTATTTTTCTCTGTTTTATTTTAATTCAGCTCTTGGACCCAGAGGAGTTGAAACCCTTGTTTTTGTTGTCGAGTCGAAAACAGGGCTTCTGCAATGCACTAAGTTAAATTTGGCGTGGGCCGGAATTTTCTTACGGCTTCTCCTTTGGCACTTTTCCCGAAGGGTGAAGGTAATGATTCAGATTTGGTTATGTATTTCTCGTCCTCATGACAGCATTGTTCTGCGCCGGTGGGGAGGCGAGAGGCTTTTCTGACTCATTAAAAGTCTTATCTGGAAAGTGAAAAGTAATGCTGCAAATAAAAAGTCTGCTGGTGTTGTTAGTTGGGTGAATAATTAATGGCCTTAGCCTCGCGGCGTTTCAGCAATGTTATGTAAATAAACAAGAGAAGCTGCCAAACAAACCAACGCTAACCTAGAATTCAGTGTAGAATTCCTTGGGTTGCTAACAAATGCTAATGATCTTTTCAATGCACAGAATGGAGGCGTTTGCGGGTTTTATTGTTAAAGTCTGCAGTATGATAGTCTGCTGTGACCCCCAAAGCAAGTGAACAGGATAGGAATGGGGGCAGGATGAATCCGCGAACAAGACTAAAGAAAGTGAGCCAAGACAAGATAAAGCTAAGAAATTAGGCTTTGGAGCCAAGACTAAAGCAGGTCAAGACTAAGACAAGACAAATATGTGCTGCATATATATGTGTTTTAATATAGCCTACAATGCATGATTTTTTTTTAAACTGCGTGATGTAAAAGGAGATTTAGTCATACGGCTAAATCTCTCTGGCAACAAAGCTGCGTAATGTTTGTGCAGTGCAGCTCATTGTCCTTAATTGAAAATCTCAATTATGGCAAGATCAACACGGCCTCCGACATGGCAATCTGTTAGCGCAGACAAAAGCAACAAGTTTATCACGACATTCGTATCATGGCGTAATGAAAACCTGGTAAATTGCACTGTCTCGTCTTGTCACCGTGATAGCTTTTGTTTTTTTGTTCTCGTGTCGTTCTCTCGTTTTTTGTCTCCCATTTCCCGGAGGAAATTAATTGCCCTCGGGTTGCGTCCTGACACCGGCGTTTATGAGCGCGAGCTACGACTGGGAGCAGAGACGCTAAATCACCTACACCTGCTATTTTCCTCTCCTCTGTTTACCTACTCTTTCTCTTGTATCATTCTTTCTCTCTTCTTCATTCTCTCTCTTTCTCTTTATCTCTTCTTTTTCTCTTTCCCTCTCCTCTTTCTCTCTTCTCCTCTCCCTCTTTTTCTCTCTTCTCCTCTCTCTCTTTCTCTCTTCTCCTTACCCTCTTTTTCTCTCTTCTCCTCTCTCTCTTTCTCTCTTCTCCTTACCCTCTCTTTCTCTCTTCTCCTCACCCTCTCTTTCTCTTCTCGTTTCGCTCTCTCTCTCCACCCCACTTTGTTTCTCTATCTTTCATACTCTCTCTCACACGTTTACATCTTTCTTTATCTGTCCTCATCTTTTTGTTCTCCTATTCCTGTTATCTCTCTCTCTCTCATGCCACTCTCTCCCTCTTGTTTTCTTTCTCAATCTTTTTCCTGCTTCTCATCTTTATATCTTTTTCTCATGCTCTGCGTCCATTCTCACTTCTCTTCATCTCTCTCTCGCTCTTCTTTTCTATTCTCCTACTATTCTCTCTGTTCTCTCATTCCCTGCTCTCTCTTTCTCTCTGTCTTTTTCTCTTGTTTTCTCTTCTCTTCTGTTTTTCACACCCCGACTCTCTTGTCTCTTGCGCTCTCTATTTATCTTTTCATGATATATCCATGGAATGTACCTTCTACCTGTCTTTTTTTCTCCCTTTCTCATCTTTTCTTTTTCTTTCTTTTGATCTCGCCGTTGTCTCTTCTTTTCTCATCTCTTTATTTGTATTCTCTTCTTTTCGCTTTTACACTTAATTCTCTCTCTCACGTCATCTTACTATATAAGCCCTGTCTTACTCTTCTGTGTCTCTTCTCTCCTCTCCTCCCTTTCCCATCTACTCTCTCTCTTTCCTCTGCCTTTATCTATCTTCTTTCTCTTGCTCTCTCCCTTTCTCCTTTTCTCTTCTTTCTCCTCTGTTTATTCTCCCTTTCAGGGGTTTTATTTCAGCTGCAACCCTAAAGTAAATGTATTAACTTTTATAAAAGGAGGAGATATATTTTAATTAGAATTTTTGCTAATGTCTAAATGATAATCAGAACATTATCACTTCATCTTTCCTTAACACATATGAACATTTTTGTGAATTTGTTATTCCTATGTATTGAGAATATTTGTGATCAGTAAGCTGTAAATGCTGTCTGAGCTCTAGAATGGGGGTTTTGTTGTCAAGTTAATTTAATTTGTGAGATTTATAATCTCATTTGCAGCATTTTTCCTCTCTTAATGCAGACATAGTGGAGTAGATGTGAGATGTAAACAAATAGATGGCACTTTGGGTTAAACAATAAAAGCTCTTTTTTTTTTTTTGCTTCTACTTGCTACTGTGTTCAAGGTGTTGTACCACTCACATAAAAGAAGGGAATGTGAAAGGCAAAGTGTTTTCAGCAAGCGTTCTTTCTGCCTTTGTTCCTGTGAAAAATAGAAGTTAGAAACCATGCTTTTTCGGACACCTCGAGGGAGAAGAGCCCCGGGTCCTACAACAGCGAGAGGTTATTGTAGACGCTTTGCAGGGGTATTTATCAAACACAACCAGAGACAAAGTTCTTTTAAGGGTAATGTGTGTCTAATGTGTTGTGTGGGGGGGCACATGTGTATTTGGGGTCATGAGATCTGATATCCTTAAAGATTTGAAAAAATATGGGTTAATGAGGCGACTGTCTTAATGTGGTAAAATGCTTAAATAATAATAATAATAATAATAATTATTATTATTATTATTATTAATGTGTGTAATAATAATAATATATTAATAATAATATACCTTTTTACTATTTTATGTTAAGTTCCTAAATCAGTGCTATTGTAATTCTAAAAGCACACAATTATTTCTTAAGGTAAGATTCATTATGAAAAACTAAAAGGAGAAGATTTGCTTCTTGTTACTGAGCTTACTGTTAGGGTTTCGATGTAATGTTATTTATATTATTATTTGCCAGATTCACACAATATGGAAATGTGTTTGTCTGTATGTGCTTTTAGCTTATTTCCAGTTCTATAAGGACATGTATGTGAGCGAGTGTCTTTATTAAGAATTCATTCTTTTATAGAAAAGTGTCATGTTTTATGTGAGAAACTAAAAATACAAAAGATTCTCTTTTCGTTACTAAGGTTATGGTTAAGGTCATCTCTCTGATATTTGCAGACTCAGCCGTGCCAGTATGACCCTGGCTCAAATGCCCCGGAGGCCCTGAGCGACTCGCATGGTGCCAGTCCGGCCTCGTGCTCGCTCATCCCTTTAATCACCCGGGTCAAAAACAATGTCGACTAGCTGCTCACACTCCAGCGCCAGCATTAATCTGTCTGCAGCCTCGACACATTCACTCCTCGCCGACCTTTCCCACCAGCCAAAGGCCAAGCCGCTTTCTTTTTTGTTTCAGCAGTTGTTCGCTTACGATAAAGCCCTCGCCTTGGTCACCTGCCGAACCACAATTCAGAGTAAAATCATCCTGCTGTGACATCCCTAGTATGGAAATGTGTTACAATACAAAAATTTGTCTGACACATTGTCTTGTAATTATGACAAACTATTATAATTAAAGGAAAGTCCTCGTAATTACGATAAAGTATCTTGTAACTACAAGGGAAGGATGTCATGACAAACAAAAAAAGATCTCAGAATTACAAGATAGTGGTGTCGTGATTGCGAGATATTACAAGGCAGTTTCTTGTGATTGTGATACAAGGATGTCATTATTATTACCGATTATTTTGAAGTTAAGATAAAAGATCTCATAAATACAGTATTCTCTCATAA
This sequence comes from Distichodus sexfasciatus, assembly GCA_032718565.1. Classification (NCBI taxonomy): domain Eukaryota; kingdom Metazoa; phylum Chordata; class Actinopteri; order Characiformes; family Distichodontidae; genus Distichodus; species Distichodus sexfasciatus. The sequence goes on along the minus strand of JAVGVS010000029.1, from coordinate 325,304 downwards.
TTGTCAGAAAAAATCTCATAGTCATGAGATGTTTTCTCCTAATCATGAGGGAAAAAATGAGACCTTATCTGGTTATTATGAGATAGAAATCTTTTAATAAAGAGATTGTTTTCTCAAAATTATGAGGTCCTTTTTTCATGGTCATGATATCCTTATCTCATAATTACAAGATCTTTTCTCATTATTACTAATTAATTTCGTAAATTATGAGATAAGGTGTTTTGTAAGGTTTTCCTTCGTACCTCAGCCCTTTAATAAGATGAATGAAATTTGCATCAAAGCCCAAACACCTTGTTGTGCTCGTAACTCGTCTGTGCCAACGATAACAGCTTCTTCTTCTTCTTCTTCTTTTTTTTTTTTTTTTGCTGAGGTACGCTTCCTGTTTCACTTTTAAGCATTAGAAGAGAAGAGTTGGTTGTTTGAGACGACCTCCCCTGGCTGTGTTTATCTCCTCCAGATGCTCTCCCTCTCCTTCTCTCTCTCTCTCTCTTGCTGATGAAAGAAGCAGCAGTTTCTCCTCCTAATGAGCTGCCATTATTATTAAATGATGTTTGCGGATTATGACCTAGTTTTGGCTCCATGCATAAAGGAAGCAGCAGCAACAAATCCTCCAAGTCACGACTCGTAGGAGATCAGAAATCAAAGTTACACTTGTGTGTGTGATTTTTGTCTTCAGGGTTGGACTCCACTGCCCCCATATGGCTTGGAATGGAATGGATATTGAGGTAGACAAATTGGACATAAAGTCTTTCTGTCTATTTCATCCAGGTTTGGAGAAATTTCAAATATTCAAAATTTCAGTTCACAGTAAATTCAATAGAGTTAAATTTACTCATATTGAGCATTTTTTTACTTAGTCAAAGATAACATTTGGTCCCTCTCTAAAATGAGTGAAATGTTCTCTTGCATTAGAGTAATTTTCTCAGTTAATTCTCCTCAATATAGTGGGAAATTATTACTCTCTCAGATGAGATATTACTTGGATGAGTGTTAAAGAAAAATTACTCTTCCACCATTTTACTCAATTCAGAGGTACATATTCTCAGTCAAGAGTATATCTAGAGCACCTGGTGATTATTAAGTAACTCAAATAAGAGTTGAATATAAGGATCATATTACTCTTCTCTGAGTTGATTTTAATATGCATAGAGTTAACCAATTTTTAAGAAGCATTTTAATCCCCAAAAGTGACCATCTTAATTTACTCCTGTCACGTTTCAGGGAAGGAGCAGACGCAAGTCGCAGGAGGGTTTCTTTCTTCCCATATTTTATTAGTGCATAAGTGGAGGGAAGGGGATCAGGAGGGGTCAGGCAGAGGAAAGGCACACAAGACGGAGGCGAAGACACAGACTAAGACATTCACTAAACAGATACTACTGCTGGGTCTGAGGAGGGACCAGGAACCAGGATCAGGACCGGATGGGAACAGAACCAGGAGGTGCCACAGGAACCAACAGTGGAACAGGGACCGGGAACAGGAACCAAAGGGGGGACTGGAACCAGAACTAAGGGGAAACAGGACCAGGAACAGATAAGGGAACCCAACCTAAACTAACCTGACCCTAAACCTAAGCTAATGGCTAATGCTAATGCTAAAGGGTAAGGGTCAATGGGGAGTGGCCATGTCTAATGCTAACTATGCTAATGTTAAAGCTAATGCTAAAGGGTAAGGGTCAATGGGGAGTGGCTACGTTTAAAGCTAACTATGCTAATGCTATGCTAACTCTAAGGCTAATGCTAACCCTACGCTAACTCTAATGCTAACACACTACCAGACAGTAACAAAGAGCACAAGACAAAGACAGACTTCAGCAGGACTCCAAGCAGACGGCAGACGGCAGACTGGGGCATGGGCAGAGTCTCAGGGCTTGAGTGTGACCTACATTTCATATTTTTAGTAAAGAATTAGACTTCTTAATTTTTTTAATTTCTAAAAATTGTAATTTTCTAATTTTCTGTAAGTTAGTTTTCTTTCATTATGTTTTTACATGAATGGCTTTGAAAATTATTTCAAATAATTGATTCACATATTTCTGGTCTTATATTATTCCACTAGAAATAAAGTTTTACTTAAGGTAAAGTACTCGAAGTGCTTGGTTTTAAAAAATTCAAAAATACTTTTTTCTTTTTGATGCCCATGCATTTTATTGTTGTTGCCACATAGCATTTTTAGAAGTCAGTGATTCTGAACTAGTACATTGATTGGCAGAGGTCTGAAGTAAGCACAGCAACTACATTAAAGGCTTCTCAGCTCAAAAATTCTTAAACATGCAAACTTCAGTGGGAGCATGGATGCTCTGGTGGGGGAATCTTCAGCTTGATCTCAGAGGGGTTGGACTTCTGTGATTAGTTGTTCTCATACGTTGAAGACAGCTACAGAAGAAAAAAAACATATGTCCACTGACTTTATAGATAAGCATCAAAATAATAAGCAAAAAGAACCTGGTGGTAAAAGTAATATGTGTCTTTCGAATAATTTTCATTTTTCCACATTCTTCCTTCTTTATTGTGCACCTGTGATTTCCTTAATTGCTTTGTTAAGTAAAGTCCTAAATGACTGTCTCCAGCTGTCTTACTCCACAGATTGTCAATTACATCTAAGGGTCAGGACAGAGCTGGGCCTGTCGATGGGAAAAGGGAACAAGTAAGGAGGATAATTATAATTACTATTTACTCATGAGCCCATTAATTAAATAACCTTGTCCAATACACATTCTTTGAAAAGTTGAGTTAGTACATTTGTCAGCATTTATTAGCACATGAGCTGGAATGATCTATTCCAAATCATGTGCCAGGCCTGGCTTTACAGGGGTGTCGTCAGGGTGGCCCACCTCAAGCGTGGCCCACCCACCTGAGGGGAAGAAGGATTTTAATATATATGATAAATCATATGTCATTTTAATTTTTTGTTTGTTTTCAAAAATTGTTTAGATTCATAATAAAAATTCTCATTAGACACTGTGCATACCGTATATACTGTATATACCCCCCTCAAAAAAAAAAAAAAATCTTCCTGGTCCACCCTGTCATTGTGAACATGCTATAGCACAGCATACAGTGCAGCACCACGATATGTGAATGTGCATTTGACACATTCATGAAGAAACAGTGGCAACTAACATGGACAGTGCCCGAGGAGCAGTGCTTGAGGACGGTACCTTGCTCATGAGTACCTCTGTGGTACCTTTATTGGTCCTGGCATTCAAATTGGCAATCTTCTGATCATGGGGCGAATGCCCTAACTATTATATTACCAACTGCTCAGCCCATGACGGGCATCCAGCACTGTTATGTGCTAATAAATGCTTTCAGGTTCAAATAAATTTTAAAATGTCAACGAGAGAAAACATTTGGAATGTTTAATGAATTAATGAATAACAAAACCTCAATCATTTAAAACCCAATCAATCAAAACTGTAGTCTTGTTGTTGAATTTGCCAAATACAAACAAAATAAATTCGGACATTCAAATGTCATCCACCAGGGGGCAGGTTGTGCAAAGAGTGTAAGCATCTCTGCTTTCCCATGCTTTCCCATGCAGGCACACACACACACACACACACACACACAGACACATGTAAAAATCTAACCCTAACCATAACCTCACTAGTGAAAACCTCACTTTTCAAAAACTATGTAAACCATAGATGTTGCCACAGATGGGCAGTAGCTCTGTGAGGACTACCATACTACAGTGCTGAAAAAAAAAAAAAAATTAAACTACCTACAGACAGTTATTTGGTAATCCAGTATAGTTTTGTACATGTGGTGTTGTAAATATTTATCTCATTTTAACAGCATTTCTGAATTTAAATGAACATGTGTTATGCATATGCAAAGCTACAGGTTTATTTGAAGTGCAGGCCAGAAAGAAAAAGATGACAATGGTATTGTAAATTTAAAATTGTGTTGTTAGAAGGTGAATTTGCATTGGAAGAGCTAAAATGTTAACTGAGCCTGAAATCTGATGAGAATTGAGAGTTCACTGTAATGTATATAAATATTTTTAAGCAGCTAATTGCATTGTGGATTTTGAGTTTACTTAAGCTTTTTCACTTTTTAAAAAAAACAGGAAATGGCTCGCAAGAGATGGAAAACCTCTCTACAAGTTCAGTGAAACCAACACAGAAACCACTTCCCTAGGGCTGCTTATATTTCACAGTACAGAACTTACTAAAATATAACTGGAAGACAGACCAAAGACCAGGATGTTGAGACCTCATTACATTTTAATGCTAGGTAAATGATTTATTTTTCTAAATTAACATTTGCTGTGGAAATATCCCTTTGCAAATGTGTGTTTTATTGGTGGAAAATATACATTTGTTGTAATTTGAATAGAAAAAAAGGATCCGTTTTGTGGGTTATCTGGTCATTTGCTGTATTACTGGTTTTAGTATAGGGTCACTTTAAACATAGAGTCTACACTATATTTAATTATTTCAATTGCCTAACAAAGGAACCAGCTACTAGTAGTTGTTGCAGACAAAACTATACTATATGGAGAAAAGTATTAGGGTTGATTTTATACGCCTGAGGCAACAGGTCTGACCGAAACACCTGAATTCAATAATTAAGAGGCGTGTCCCAATACTTATCAATACAGTGTATGTAACACCAGTTAACCTGCATGTTGTTGGTCTCATGATACAGACTTATGTTGGTTTTCCTTTGCTGACAAATGGTTCAGCTTATTTTTTAAACTTAAATTTGGCAAAAATTAATTTTTTGTTAATGAGTAAATAAGTGAGAAAGATTCTCTTTCACTATTAGATGACTTTGACGTTCGACTTGTAAACGGATATTCTGTTTGCTCTGGTCGAGTGGAGATCTACCATGAGGGCAGTTGGGGCACAGTGTGTGATGATGACTGGGACCTAAATGATGCGATGGTGGTGTGCAGACAGCTGGGATGTGGTGAAGCTGTTACTGCCCCTGATAGTGCCCACTTCGGTAAAGGGCATGGCCCAGTACTCCTGGATGATGTTGAGTGTTCTGGTAGTGAAAGTTCCCTCACACAATGTCCTCATAATGGATTTGGAAATCATAATTGTGATCATGGTGAAGATGCTGGTGTTCAATGTTCAAATTTATGTACAATTGTTTTACATACCATTTTAATTTTGTACAGTTGTCAACCAATAATCTATAACAATGGGCCTTATTCACCAATTTATTTTTAAGATTTGTTCTTAAGGTAAACCATTTACATGGAATAATATTACGCAACTGTAGAATTGTAGATTCTGTTCTTACTTAGGAGAAGACATTGGTGAATGTCAGAATCTTTGTGAAAAGTGCCTAAGTGGGTTTTAAGAACGAAATGTCTTCTTAAGAGTGGTTGGTGAATGAGCTCCAATGATTTTGCCTTCATCCTTTTGGATTACCTGAAAGATGACACATGAGGAGCTACCTGAGCTGAGTATTAGAAATAGGTATGGGCCGGTTGCCGCAGTCAAGGATTACCACGGATAGTAAAGCCACTATCAAAAGCGCACAAAATTTCCATCATACTACCTCTGCAGCATGAGCTGGTTTTTAACGCCTCGTCAAACAAACCATCTGAAAAGATCAGATCTGTGTCACATTAAGGCAAAAAATCCGATTTGAGTCACTTCAGCATGGCAGTGTGAACGTAGCCTAACAGTTTCAAAATGGCATTTTGTTTCTCTTTCTCACACTCTCTCTCCCTCATCTTTTCTTTCTTTCTCTCTATCCCTCTGTCTGTCACTCTCTCTTTTTTCTTTTGCTCTCTTTCCTTAACATTTCTTAATATTTAGCAGTCACATGCATTTAGAAAGTAGAAATATAAATAATTGTATATAAATAAAGCTTTAAAACCTTGTTTTAGGCTTCAAATAATAATTTGCTTTCTTGGGTTTTAGGTCCCAGTGATGCATCCAAACATACCTGTTCAGGACATGAATTGGATAATGAAGACAATGAAAATGCTTAAACCATTTTTCACAACAGTGTAGCTTCAGAAAAGATGAAATAAGGTGGTAGTGATAGTGAACTTTTATATCTTAATAAACATGTCATACATGTCATACATATGAATCTCTGTAATACACTGTGGTGAACTCTGTTCTTTGAAATCTTTAGTTTTAGATACGACTGACCGAAAACGCTTCGAAATATACCAATATTCTTATTCAAAATAATTCATATGTGGTTTATATAACCACATCTATTTATATGAGGGCGGCACGTTGGCGCAGTGGTTAACGGCGCCGCCTCACAGCGAGAAGGTCCTGGGTTCGATCCCCAGGGACATCCATAGGGCCTTTCTGTGTGGACTTTGCATGCTGTCCCCGTGTTCATGTAGGTTTCCTCCGGGTGCTCCGGTTTCCTCCGACAGTCCAAAGGCATGAAATGTAGGTTAATTGGCGACTCTAAATTGGCCTCGTAAGGTGTGAGTGTGATTGAGTGAGTGTGTGTGTGTCCTGTGGTGTGTTGGCGCCTGCCCAGGGTTGGTCCCCGCATTGCGCCCATAAGTTCCCGGGATAGACTCCAGTCCCCACGACTCCGGTTGAAATGAAGTGGTTCAGATAATGAATGAATGAATCTATTTATATGTTGGTGCATATGTATGTATGTGTGAAGTGATGTGAGTGATTATTTGTCATTGTGAACACAGCACAGCACACGGTGCATTACAAAGAGATGCGACCTCTGCATTTGATCCATCCGTGAAGGAGTAGTGGGCAGCTAACTTGCAGTGCCTGGCGAGCAATAGTATTTACACAAAAATACATCAAAATAGACCAGTCAATAAGAAGTAGTTACATTTTAGTCAACTTTTAGTCATTATGGTTAATCAGAATATTAACATTTGTACAGCTATACATATATACCCTAATATGTTAATTTGTATATCAAATCAGGACAAAAAATAGTGTGTTTGTGTGGGTGTGTGTGTCCCAGTTGGTGTGTGAGTGTGCAGCATCACCACTGTGTTTGTTTACAGTCTGTGTCCAAACATTTATGCCCACAGCAGCGGTCAGCAGTGAGAATCCTGAGGAGAGTGTTTACTGTTATCTCTTTATTGCTGACCACCTAGGAGTTTGTGTGCATGTGTGTGAGAGGGCGGAGAATAAAAGTGATAGAGGGGGAGGTAATAGAGAGAGATAGAGAGGTGGGGAGAGGGGGGGGGCAGTGAGGTGTGGGAACAAGAGACACAGAAAGGAGGGAAAGAGCTAGAAAGGAGAAAAGCAGAGGGGGGAGATAAACAGAAAGATAGGGGAGAGATGGAGGAGAGAGAGAGGTGAGGGAGGAATGGGGGAGAGAAAGGACAGACAGAAACACAGAGAGAAGGAGAGAGAGAAAGTGGAAAAAGAACGGGGGGATGGAAAAAGGAGATTTAGGAGGGAATGAATAAAAAGCGAGAGAGAGAGAAAAGAAAGGGGGAGAGACAAGATTGACAGGTAGATGAGAGAGAAAGCAATAGAAAGATGAGGGAGAGAGAATGTGTGAGAGAGAGACGATGGGAAGAAAAAGAGAGAAGGAAGAGGGTAAGGAGAAAGAGAGAGAGAGGGGATTTTGTGCAGTTCTCAGGAAGGATGTGAAATATCATGCAGAGCAAAGTTGGCGCTGCTTTTTTTCTTTCTTCTTTCTCTCCGTTCCCTCGTTCTTGTCACGCTCCTCGGAACGCTGTAATTAGACACTTCCCCTCCCAAGGCCCTCATTACATTCGTACTTCACATCTGCACATCTTCACATCCCTGCAAATGCAGGAGGGAAGACTGGCATGAGAAAGTCAGGGACAGAGGAGTATATTTGGGGAGTGAACCCAGTGCCCTCCTGTTCTCCTTCTTAGAGAAGCGACAGTCCGGTTTTACACGTCTCAACCACAGCTGAAATTGGATGCAAAAATTAGTTTAATTAATTGAACAAAAATAACACAAAGTGTCAGCTGTCTCTGCAGTCATGAAAAACAGACAGAGTTTGAGATAGTGGATTGATTTTAAATTGTTTTTTAATAGCGATTTTTCCACTTTGACTCTAATGCAGCAGAGCAAGTAATCAGATCCTCCAGGATTTTGCAATGTTGCGATTGCAGCAATTAACACAAATTCTGCCAATCTCTGCAAACTCATTACTATTGTGCAATTTTAACCAATCAGCCAATTTTTAAATCAGTTCATGGGAATGAATGGAAATGAATAAAAATTTGAAGATTGCAGATTATCTTAATCTGGTAAATTGTACCTACAGCTGTGTTAATAGACTGAGTGCTCTTTAGCATTTGCAAGTTCTGTTCTGATCTGAGCACAGATCTAAACTAAGAACAACCGGTCAAATTTTTTGTGAAAACTGAGTGAGTTTTAAGACTTTTTAAAGAATGATTGGTGAATGAAGAACTCTATATTTTACGCTTTAGCTGCTTGTGACGCTGAAAGTAACCTTCAAGATTCAAGGCGCTCTTCATCAGTTACTCTATTATCCCTGCTACAGCCGAAGCCATATTTAACTCTCCCATTACACTGGAACTGAGACATTGCAGGCTGAAAGTCTCGTCTTTTCCGACCGCTGTACACACAGCACAATAGCTGTTGGAACTCAGATGCAGCTTCCAGGAAAAACCCTGTCTCTGGCTAAATTTGCAGAAACTTTACCAAACGACTTTTGCGACTCTTTTGGACTTTGTACATATGATGTCGTAAGTTAAACTACCACCGCCCCTAACCGTAACTGTTCAGAACTTTTTGTGCAAGTTGGCTTCTGGTATTTCCTTCAAATATCTATTTGTGAGGGCACACAGACCGCGAACAGGACCAAGAGAGCAGAGGAGAGAAAAGCAAGAGGAAAAGTTGCAGCCGAGGGAATTCCTAGGAGAAAAGGAAGGAGGTTTTTGGTTTTCTCATTCTCCTGGCACCTGTCAGAAAGAACCATAAATCAATAAACTTTAAAAAGGTGTGAACAACACTGAGAATTGATGCTTTTATGGTCTCAGTTCCAGTGCTTTAAACCTTCTCCTTTAGGGCAGATGTTTTCAGAATGGGCCTGAATGCTCCTGTCTGCCTGAGCCCTAACTGCTTGAACGAGGGCAGATTTTCCTGACATAAGGACACTGTGATTTAGGGGTAGGCCTGGTTTATCTGTTATTGATTGGTGCTGATATTTGGCAGTGTTATGATTATTGGTATGGGTGGTTATATGTCAATATAGTAAACAAATTTATCATTTATGGTATTTAGCAGACAATCTTTTCCAAAGAGATTTGCTCAGGAACCCAGTGATTGTAGTACTGAAGGTAGGTGTCAGGTGAAGTGATTAAAATGGATTACCTGGTTACTACAACATCTGGCAACGAGTGATATATTAGGCAGCAAGTGAACATTTTCTCCCTGAAGTTGATGTGTTGGAAGGATTTTTAAAAATGGCAAAGTGTAAGGATTTGAATGACCAAATATGATGATTTTTCAGTGGTCACAGTTTAGTGTATAGAATGAGATATTGCTTGGTTTTAATATTAGGTTTAGATGATATCAGTTTTAGGATTGGGGTTAGATGATGACCAGTATTTAGGGTTAGGGTTAAACTGTTGTTAAGTTTATGATTGGGATTAATTGTAGGACTAGGGTCTGGTTCAGGCTGTGTGATGATGCCTTGCTCTGTAATAATGTAATAAAAGTCAGTGCAATTGATTGTGTTGAAGGTTTTGACATTTTAAGCCTGTGTGTTTGTGAACATTGTAGTAATTGAAAGTCACCTCATTCCTGAAATGGACATCTTGTTCTCCTGAGATAGAAACTTTCTGGGCAATAAAACCCTGGTCTTTGGTTTGGCTCATTTAGCACTGTGCCATGATCTTTGTTGCCTAGTTAAGCTCGGCTTTATAGATGATGACTAAATTTAGCCAGGAGTCTTACAGAGTTTACTTTCTCTAGGACAATTGAATTTTATATCCTTCTCTATTTGTTCTCTGAACAGCTCCACAGTCTCTGCATGTGTGTGTGTGCGTGTGTGTGTGTGTGTGTGTGTGTGTGACGTTGACCTTGTGAACCAGCCTGTGGCAGAGCATCAGCAGACCGCAATTCTCTGCTTCCCAGGAGATCCCTCTATTTTCTTTTATTCGTGCTCTGTTTTCTCCCTTTCATTATTTGGTTGTGTGTTTTCTTGTATATGTGTGTGTGTGTGTGTTCTGGTCAGCACTGACCACTCCCTGACCATCACAATTAAGGCCTGTCCACTCACTATTTAGGCCTGCAACCTTCACTTGTTTTATGTTAGCATTAAGTGCAGCAAAAGGAATGAGAGAGAATTTTGGGAACCCTTTTGGAAATGCGACGGAAAAGGTAAAAATGGGAAATAGAGCTAGAAAGAGAGAGGAGGGGGCTGTAAAAAGAGAGAGGTTAATTTTGATTCCCAAAATTAACACAGCACAACACACTGTGCACCACAATGAAATGTGACCTCTGCATGTGAGCCACTGGTGAAGGAGCAGTGGGCAGCTGACTTGCTTGGAAACAGGCTCCTCGCTCACGAGGTTCCTTTACTGGTCCGGGACATATACCGGAGACCTTCCTATCATGGCAGCAACTCCCTAAGCATTACGCTACCAACTCCCCAAAGTGGGGGTCCTAGGCATGTAGTTGCTTCAGTGCTTGGTTAATGGGCTAAATTTTCTTGACATGTACGTGGTGTACGTTCTCAGTTCTGCAGCACATGGTAGTCTAGAAAGCTTGAACCAAAGACAGCTGGACTTCTTTTAAGGCTTTTAAAGGCCTCATCTGAGAGGTCTCTTCAAGTTCTGTTCTGCAGAACTGAACAAGCCTTTTGATTGAGTGAAACATCTTTAAGATCCCAAGAGCAATCCAATTCGCTTCAAATCAGACTCTGAAGACTGCGATGGGAAAAGACGTCTTGTTTCGTTTGGAGAAGGAAATTCCTGCTGCGCTGGGTAATGACCGTGTGGAATGTGCCGAGGTCTGGTCAGATAAAACAGGAGGTCACAATTTACTTTTCACTCCCACTCAGTTTCTGTGTTGCCTTTTTTCCTAGCCAGATCTTACACCATGTCTAACAGCACAGAACAGTTTGGATTTTAAAAGGTTTTATGACAGTCATTTCCTGGTTACTGTTGGGTTTGATGCTGAGTAGATTATAACATATTTGACAGAGCAGGGTTTGGTGAAAAAATGCCTTGAAGTGTTCCAAAACAGAAAATATACACCAAGCAGCCATTTAATATTGAGTAAATCAGCAACCCTGTACTCAACCAACTGAGATGCTGTGAGTATTTTCTCAACAATTAACATAGGTCTATGAGCTCCACTAAACAAGTCTCTGAAGTAGTTTCCTGAAAGTACCTCTTAGATTAGGCATTTTCACTTGCTTTTTACCCCTCATTTTCAGTCCCTTTTGGAACAGGTTGTTTCTCATTAGTATTCCTAAAAATACTTACAGTTCCCTCATCTGCAGGTTGGCCACGGCCAGTTGGAGGTGCCCCCTCACTGAGATAAAGTTTGGTGGCTAATCCCAGTTTGTACTGGCCGAAGTTGACAAAGCAGTCATCCTTGAAATGGTTAGCACACACCATCAGGTTTTTGCCAACTAAGGGCCTGTGTCCTATCAAACACGTCTTTTGTGCTAAGAGCGGTCAAAACCCCACTTCCAGAGCGCTTTCTTGGGGGCTTCCTCAGCGCTTTTTGTTACTAAGTTACATGAAGCATCATCGGGCACTTCTGTGTTCGTTCCTGTTTCATAAACATTGTAATGATAGTAGTTTAGCTGATACGATCATCTTTACAATGGAGAAAAATCATAAACATTTATGTTGGTCTGTGCAGCCAGCAACACAACACTGAGTGTCCACCGGTAGACTTCTTCATTGCAATTCCTATGCTGGCACTTGCATGAAAACATGGAGGATCAGGAAGCGCTAGCAGTCCTACCTGGTGGGTGGAGGTTCTCAGATAGGAAGGTGGAGTTATTCAAATGACTCTGTGATGTAGAAGTTGGGGAGAAATCTAAACGGCTCATTTAAGAACACAATTTCTGAACTAGCATTAATATTTTCAGCAATTTTAAGATAGACCAGCTCTCCTATTGATTGGACAAGCCAGCAATTGCTCCTCATGTGCACTAATGAAACTCAACCACCCATGACTCCCATGACGGGATGTTCACTTAAATTTAAACATAATCAGTGTTTAACTCTAATTATTTAGTCATTATCATGAACTTTACCCTCCTCTAACCTTAACCCTAAAACTACCTCTCTTTTAATTCTGAACCTAACCTTCCTCTAAACCTAATACTAAACATGATCTAACCCTAACCCTAAAACCAATCAACATCTAAACTGTGTCTTAACCACAACCAACATCTAATACTATCACTAAACACTCTGTATAAAATAAATCTAAAACTAACCATTATTTGATTTAATTCTTGAAACATGCCTTAAAATATCCAGACTGCTCTCGAAATTATATACATCAGCTTTTATCTGAGTAATTGTCTCCAGACTCAAATAATCTTAAAAGCCCACAGCTGTGAAATTCCAAGTGGGCTTTTAGCATTCTGAAAAGATAACAGAATTGTAAGTGGATTTTCTCATGATATCAGTCACCTACCTAAATCTCCTGCACATTTAAAGGTTTTGTCTGCAGTTGCAGGTCTTTCTGACCTCAAAAGAGGCACTGCAGACCAAATCCCTGTTATTATAAAATCCACTTTGCTGATGTAAATCTTTACCAAGTGAAAGAACATTTCTCTGAAATTACAGTAATAACAGTAAAAATGCTTTGGAACGTTCAATTTGGTGCAGATTTGACAAAACGTGGCAAGAATGCGACTCCAGTCCAGTTTTTATAGTTTTTATAGCCTCCACCCTTACTATCGTACTGCAAACCCTACTGTTCTGGAGAGCCAGTCCAAAAACTGGCCTAGCACTTCAGCCACACTATAAATCATTATAGTTGCACACAATCTTGGCTGGCAAGGCTTTCTGCCCACTTAAAAAAAATCAGACTGATCTAAACAGAGATTTTTATACGAGTTTTGGGTTCGTTAACACTTTCTCACCGGCTAAATCGTGACTTTTCTGCGGGAAACACGCAAAATAGAACTGGGTGTGAGAGTGAAATGTCAGCAGGCGAGATTTTTGTTGCCCCCACAGCAGAGAAGGAGAGCTGCAAGTGATGAATAGTGTGACAAAAGGCATTCCGCCTCACACGATGTCATCGGAAAACAAGCCAGTCGGGTTCGGGATGACGAAACGACTGGAAAAGCCATAATGAAGGGTGAACTCATGTCATATTTTGATGTAAATGCATTGCACAGAACACACTGCAGGCAATGTGACATCGTGACCCAAATTTGGGAAACCAGTCGGGAAAAAATGGCTCCTCAACATGAGTAATACAATTTTATTTTAAAAGCCATTACTGTTCCACTTGCTGAAGATAAAGTTGGTTGAGTCACATCCTCAACTGCAGCTACAAAAATTGCTTGACAATTTTACAAATGTGGGCGAGACCAAACTCAAATTTCCTCATTGGTGCCACAATTAAACCTGTAAAACATGGAATTATATTTTTGGTGGGGATTAGTAGCTAAAAAACTTGCTAGTCGCCAGATCATTTGACATCACCACATCGACTTCAAGTAAAAGCAGATGAACTACAGCTAAGCCACTGTTTTAATATAGTAGTTATAGTAGCTCTACCACAAGACACAGAGAAAAAGTAGCCAACTCCAGCTACATTTGATGTGGTGGGCATACGAAGCATTTAAGTGACAAGTACCACAAAATGGACATCGGCTACATGAAAGTGAGTGATTATTTGTCATTGTGAACACACCACAGCACAGCACACTGTGCACCACAACAAAATGTGACCTCTGCAGCAGTGGGCAGCTGACGTGGGCAGCGCTTGGGGAAGGTACCGTGCTCATGAGTACCTCAGTGGTACCTTTACTGGTCCAGGATTCATACCGGCGACCTTCCAGTCACAGGGTAAACGTCCTAACCGTTGAACTACCAGCTGCTGCAACTGTTGTGCTACCAACAGAACTAAATGAAGCTCACATCAGAGATGAAGTCATAACTAATAACAGCAAAGTCATTTTGAACATCAGCAGAAATTGTAGCAATATGGCAAAGCGTAAAACAGATTTTTGGTGCAGTGATGAAACAGTCGTAGTTTACATTTAAAATTCATTATTGAAGTTGGATTCACAGTTGTTTGGTTTAAACTCCCCAAACACTAAAAAGTTCTGACAGGTTAGTACACATACAATGTAAAATCTCAATCATTTGACTGTGTGTTAGGGAACTCGCTTGAAACATTATTTTCAGAAAATGGTTGAAAAATGTCAGACTAGTTTCTGTGTTAAAATGTATGTAAATCTTTGTTAAAATGTATGTAAAGAAACAGCAAGACAGTGGCTAAACTATAAAAATGTCCCTTTCTGTTCCTCCTAAGAATAAACCTATAAAACACAAGGTTACAAGAAAGTCTGTACACATGTAAAATGGAATTCTACCACATCCAGCCGTTTCAGATGATTAAAAATTCATTAGATTGATTTGCTTGTCACCTTAGCAAAATCTGTAGTTTTGCTAGGATATTGGCACAGTTAGGCTTTGAACATGATATAACTAACTTTCTTTTTAAATCTATGCACAGTTTAACTTAAGAATCACAAAACCCAGCAATAAGCCATAAGATACAGATAAAAAAGAGAAATGGAGAGAGAGGGGGCACACTCATTAAGAGATCACAGCATGTTATTTTGTGACTAACCACAGCAAAGCAAGTGCTAAATCCCTAAATAACAGTTTCAAAAAGGGAATATTTACAGTTGCATCATGCAGACCAGCTTTTGTTGGATATAATTTAGTGTTTTTCTAACCATAACGAGTTTTAGGTCGCACACACTGTAAGAGACTGAAGCTCTGGAGATTCTCAGAGGTGTCACAGTGTCTACGTGGAACAACGAGCAAATGCAGACAGATGATGAAGTCATTCTCTATCTCCTCCCTCCCTCCTTCACTCTCTCATGTTGATTCACCTTTACCATGTTGCCGTTGGCCATCCTGGCTCTCGTCTGCCCCACTTTTTATTTAACGAGTGCTCAGAACGTTGTTAGAAGCAGCAGCAGCAGCAGAAGCAGCAGTCCGAGCCTCTGACCTGACAGAACTTCGGCCCAGAAAAACCACGAGACGAGTGAAATAGGACAGAAACACAGACAGCCTCCAGTGCGGGACAAAGACGTTTCCCAGGAGGCCCGTAAATCAAATCAGTCTATCGTTTGGGTGGAGGCTGAGTTGGAAGGTAGAGTTGTAGACACTGTAACCTTACGAACTTGATCGTTTCAGATCAAACCAATTGTAAAAATGTCTAGTCTGCTGCTGTACGTAACTTGATGCTGATGTTTCATTGTTGAAACCCTCATCAGGATTGGTTCGGCAGAGCTAAATCGGCTATTTAGTTTCTTAGTTTCTTTGTCAACTAAGATAGGGAAAAAAACATGATTGATCCACTTTTTATGCCTTTTTTGGGACGAATGTGTAAGTGAGGACTGGGTCCCATGAGGAAGAATGATTTTATATCTAATTTGCATGTTTTATTTGAATAACTAAGAGAGGTAAAATACAGTATTTGCTTTTGGACGCTGAGGTTAAGGTCATGGTTAGGGTTTACTATTTATGTAGTTGTAATGGAAGTCAGTGGAAGGAACTCATAAAGATAGTGATACAGGAGTGAGTGTGTGTGAGTGTGTGTGAGTAGGAGAGTCTGAGACAGATCATCTGCCAGGTTGGATATTTAATTAGTGCCTTAAACAAGTTAAATGTAATCCTCCAGTTGCAAAGCCACAAGTGGATTACTGCTGAATGATAATGATGCTGCACTTTGGTTTCTTTGTTTATAGTGTTTAAACCGACGAGACAGAAATAAAACTATACCATGTAATAAACGACAGAGACAGAAAGATATAAATTTTAATTTAAATTTAAATTTAAAACGTACATTCTGTATTATCTCTATAATGTTGTTGTATGGAGATTATTGTGATATATAATTTAAAAACCTCTATACATATACATATATACTTATACAGTACTTGTGTATATATACACATATACACACATGTACAGTTTATAGCAATATATATGTCAATATCAGTATACACTAATAAAGAAATACAGCATATTTTTGAGAAGAAATACAGAATAAAATACAGCTAAATGCTTATCTTCAGCATCTATGTATAAAAATATTTTCCATAAATGAAAAATATATTAATACTTAATTTTTGTTTTATATATATAGTGTATAGTTCATTTCTATGTACAACTATGTACGTGACAAATTGAGAATCTTGACTATAACCAGCTCCAGCTCCACGTGGCTGGTCGGGGTGTGTATGTGAGTGTGTGTGACCTCCCATAGGCCTCCAGATGCTTCATCATGTGCCCAGCACCAACCAACACCCAATAAACCTCCCCAAAACCCCACTGTACACTCCACTGTAAAAACACACACACACTGTCCTGAAAGCATGTCTGGAAACTAACACCAAACACTCTGACCTTTAACCTCAGCTGGAAACCAACCCAAAAACCCTGTGACTTTTAACCTCAGGCCATCACATTAGTCCTCGAAGATACAGCCATGTGCGATTAGAGCTCCAGTCTCCTCATAAGTGGCACTTTTTTCAGGTACGGAGCACGCCCGGTCTCCTAAACAGCAATTAGCCTCGATTTTCTGTGTGAGTGTGTGTGGGCGTGTGTGTTTTCCCGGCTGCTGTTTACTAGAGCTCAGTAAAGCCAGCCAAGAGCCATTTAGGGAAATTACACAGCAACGCCCTGGAAAAACAATCAGCTTCCCAACACTTCCAAACAGACGCTGATTGATTTGTGGGGAGGAACAAACAGACGGGGAACATACACACACACACACACACTTCAATATACTTTTGGGGACGTTCCGTAACATGATGAGTGTAACAAAACTTTTCTGCTTTCTTAGTTTTCTTATTCACTTTTAATATAACAGACATCTTAGCAAAAAACATTTTTCTGTTATAGGTCGTTCCCCATTGTGCAGGTGTAAAGTCAAAAAATTGTGCCCAAAACAAGTCTGGGTCAGAAAGAAATACACAATCTAGTAAAATTTCTATACACTTCAGCATTCTCATTATTGTCATGCCTAGGAATGCACAATAATATCATAATCATACCAGAATCGGCCGACAGTGGTCATTGGAATTGGGCCGATGCTTAGATTTGCCTAATATCTTCTGCCGATATTTTATGACTCATTTATTGTACGTCAGAAATGTAGCCTTTCTGGTAAATTAGCCCCCTAAGGTGCGACTAAGAGGGTGATTGCCTGAGTGTGTGTGTCCTGTGGTGCGTTGGCAGGGTTGGTCCCAGTCTTGCGCCCATAGTTCTCGGGATAGGCTCCGGTCCCCCCATGACCCCGGTTGGGATTAAGCGGTTTGGATGATGAATGAACGAATGAATAAACTGTGTGTTTGCTTCACTTAGTGAATGTGCGCTAGCACATGGGCTGTGTCCTGAGCCACATCCTGCTGCAGTATGGTAGGTAAGGCACTCTTATCATACTTTTCTACTTTACTATAATATGCATCTCAGGATATAGCCGGGGTTGTAGCTTAATGACTCTCTACTTACTAGGTATTACACGTGGAGTGTCACGCGTGCTCGATTTGACTTGGTACAGCCCATAGGGCGATAAGTGACTTTTTCTTTAAATGTTGTGTACTATGCTTGAAATGCTCCTCCCTCACCCGATTCTTGCTTTCACGCCTGCTGAAGTTGCCACTGTCTTAGAAAGGTCAAAGCTATGACAATATTTTTGTGCCAAAATTCTGAGTGCCTAGTGGAACTTTGGTGAACAAAATGTCTTAACCTGCTCAACTCTTACATATAACCAGCCAAACAAACAGCAAACCCTGTCTGTATTAATCAGGAAGAAACCTTGAGAGGAATCATGACCTGAAAATGGACCCCATCCTCCTCTGGGCCACTAGCATTTAGTTCAATATTATTGCTCCTGCTGGTTCTAGCTGGTGGCGTAATGGTAGGGCGTTCGCCGCGTAATCAGAAGGTTGCAGGTTCCAATCCAGGGCTGGTACAGTTACCACTGAGGTACTCATGAGCAAGGCACCGTCCCCAAGCACTACTCCCCAGGTGCTTGTGAGCTGCCCCCAGCATCCTTCACGGATGGGTTAAATGCAGAGGTCACATTTCGTTGCGGTGCACTGTGTGCTGAGCTGTGCTGTGGTGTGTTCACAATGACAAATAATCACTCACTTTCAGTACATCTACTAGAGAAATATCTGGATGCAGCAGGGTCCAGGAAGTGGCACGCTGAACCACGGCAGCACACAGGGTCAGAAACATTTTTATAATGTTTCAGTTTTTACATTAAAGTGAATCAGTATTTCCCCAAGAGCTGTAAATATTCTAGTGACTGTTTATTGTGATACTGAGTACAAAGATGCTTTGTCTGATTCCTGTAGAAAACACAATAGACCGACTTTACCAGAGGGAAACTGCAAAGCTGACAGGCCTTAAACATGTAGCAGGGTCAGCAAGATTCTCTAAATGTTCCTTCAAGTGGATTTATGAAGTCTGCTGCTTCTAACAGAACGGTCTTGCAGGCGGCAGAGCTAACATTTATGATGTTGACGTTGGGGTGTGTGATGGGACGCATGTGTGTGTGGGGGGGGTGTGTGTGTGAGGACCTTTAGATGTAAGAACAGCAAGAGACCAGACGATGAGAGCACAGCACCAACCTGCTATGTTTGCATGTCAAACAGTGTGTGCACTTTCTCATGTACACACACATGCCAACATAGACCCACACACATACAAACACACACACCAACACACACACACACACACACCAATCATCCCTTTTTTCTGTACTTTTCCACTTTTCCATAAGAGCTGTCTCATTCTCTCACTCTCTCATTAGCCAAGTTTCCATGCAGTTTTTTGCGACGTTTTGTTATCGACAAACAGAATATGCGTAAAAAAAATGTGCGAAATTTGCTGTCTCCAGCCTGTTTCCATCCCACTGGCTTTTTATCGATAAAATGGTGTGCGTGATGACGTCATCCCCCCATAACGCACTGTCGCATAGGTTTTGGTGTATCGCCATATTTCTCGTTTTGATTGCACGTGATGAAAATGTATCACGTGACACATTTATTTGCGTTAAAGCCCTTTTTTACGACAAAAAGTGTTTCCAAAGTAGTTTTTGCGACATCTGAAGTATCGATATACAAGTTATGCGCTAAAGTTAAACGGAAAAATATTATGTCGACATTTACAAAATTTTAGCGATAATTAACATTTCCATCAGCTATATCGGTAAAAAATTTGAAGCGCTAAATATTTTTTCGAAAAAACTCCTTGGATGGAAACCTGGCTACTCTCTCACTCTCCCATTTTTACTCTCATTGTTGCACACTCACTCTCTCATTTTCTCATTGTCTCACTCTCCCATTCTCATTTTCTCACTCTCCTCTTCTACTGTCTCATTGTCTCACTCTCCCATTCTCATTATCTCACTCTCTCATTCTCTTATTCTCTCATTCTCTCACTTCCTCACTATCCAATTCTTACTGCCTCGTGGTCTCACTCATTCTCACTCTTTCACACTTCCATTCTTACTGTCTCATTGTCTCACAATCTCATTGTCTCACAATCTCATTCTCTCACTCTTTCATTCTTACTGTCTCATGCTCCCATGCTCATTCTCTCACTCTCTCGTTCTCTCATTTTTTTTCTCTCTCTCCTCCTTCACCACTCTTTCCTCTGTTGCTAAAGTGACAGTAAAACATTTCTCCTATTGGAAGCTTCCAGAAGCAGCTACTGCTCTCTTTCATTTACAGTATTTACAGTGACCTACATGCAAAATAATCACAAGCAGCTGTCAGCACAGAAATTATGTCTAGTTCATTTATACTTCAAAATGTAATACACAAAGGTCATTCATTGTGCTTTACAGATTTGTTTAAACAGGAAAGGATTAAAAGGATAATGGTTTATCAGGTCAATTCGCTAAAATGCAGAAATCACTTGTTAATTTTTCTTTGTTAAAACAGGTATGTTTTTGTTAAAAACATTTATTGAAAAACTTTATATGGAGAAATCGTTTAATGCATGTTATAGTTTTTAATAGAAAATATTTTTGGGGGGGTTTTGGTGAGATTTTTTGATCAAAAAATTATGTATACCTTGTATTGAATAATATGTATTCTTTTATTGAGGAAAAATCACAAAAAAACATTGAAAAGGTAATTTTTATGTATTTTTGCTTGTAAAAAGTGAATATGTGTTCTGGTTACAGTAGTAAATCAGTGTTACATTCCAGAGTTTCAGATTCTCATCGTCTCTCTCCCTCGTCTTTCCTCCTTCACATACATAAATCTTCTCTTCTTGTGGGAGCCATTTCACAACGCCGAGCTCCTCGGCCGCTTCCTAAAAGCCAATGGTGAGCTGCAGGGGTCAGCATGGGGTCACGCTCCGCTTGGGAGTCAAATAAATGTCTGGGCGTGTGTTGGGTGAGGAATGTGTGTTTGAGGAAATCTGAGTCATTATGGTCAAGGGTTCAGCAGGTATCTTGAGCTACTCACCCGTAAGATGAATGAACACAATACTGTATGTGTTTTACATATTTCTATACTCCCAAAAAAAATTTTCCAGCCAGTGTTTCTCCAGTTCTCCACCTTTGCAATAAGCCGAGTTTAAATTACATCCCTCACGGTTAGGAAGTTGGCCCAGTGATCGACAAGTTGCCAGTCCTGGACGGATTAAGGTATTATGAGGTACTCAAGGCACTGCTCTTCGTGCACTGCCAATAAGCTGCCCACGGCTCCTTCACTGATGGGTCAAATGCAGAGGTCACATTAGGTTGTGGTTTAATGTGTGCTGTGTTCACAGCAACAAATAATCACTCACATAAATTTGCTTATATCTTCTCCTTCCTAACGTTTTTCCATTAGTTTGGCGTCTGCTATTTGAAGCTTTGAGCACCATTTCACCCGGTCACATACTTCCTGTGGCCACAGTTTCCTGTGTCTGTCGTTGTTTGAGTTCTCGTTAATTAGTTTAATTCAGTTCACCTGTCCTCACATTTTAAGTCAGTCTGACCCCGTATTCCTCGTCACCATCGCGTTTTTCTTACACCGCCGCCACGACCAGCCAGGCTCACTCTTCACCGGATCTCGTGCTTCCTTTTCTTCAGTTTTACAGAGGATTTCCTCACCTGGTTACCTGGTTTGTGTGTGTCTCAAGTTTTACAGAGTGTTTTTTGAATAGATAAATGGCATGCCATTGCTTACTCCTGCATCTGTGTCCTCAAGAAATCCAGTACCGAAACTGTAGAACGTGATTGGACCAGCGCAGTCAGCTCTCCTGTATTTTCTGGCTCATCGGCGCGACGCCTAGCTGATGCCTGATTCATTTCGTGGCTGGCCAGCTGGCCAAGCTCATTTATCATAAAGTTATATATATTTAATATATATACAAATATAGTATTAATTTCATAATCTGAACCGCTTCATTCCATCAGGGCAGTTGGTGGCATAACGGTTAATCCCTGTCAAGGGACTGGAGCCTATCCCTTGACTTCGGGCGTGCGGTGGGGGCCAACCCCTATGTGGACGCCCACACTGCAGTGCACACACTCACAAACACACTCACATTTATGCCTTGTGGGGCCAATTTAGAGTCACCAATCAACCTAAAGGGTGTGCTTTTTGGACTGTGGGAGGAAACTGGAGCACCCACAGAAAATCCACGCCAACATGGGAGAGCACACACACTCCACACAGAAAGACCCCACGACCAATCCGGGGATCAAACCCAGGAGCTTCTTGCTGTAAGGCAGCAGTGCTTTTCTTATTTAACAAGTGTATATATTGTATCCATATGAATATGTATAAAAACCTATTGCGCATGAGTTTAGAATGTAGCAGCATGATGAGAGCAGTAGAGTGAACAGTGCTCCTGTAGTTCCTGCTCTGTTTACTCAACATGAGGAACTTAGCAAGCAAACACTGCAGCTCCTGAACCAGCGGCGTGCCAGTCGGGGTGTGTGTGTGTGTGCCAGGTCGGAGGGTGTGTGTGTGTGTGTGTTCCAGGTCAGACGGTTGGCATGGTTTTAGACACTGCTCCTTTAATCAGGGATGCTGGTAAATGTGGAGCTCCACCCGGATACCACCGAGTAAACAGGAGCAGCAGCAGCATCACTGGCCTCAGGGTCTGCTGCTGAATCTTCACACACACACACATTCTCTCTTCCACTCTCTCTCTGTCTCTCTCTCTCTCTCTCTCTGTCTCTCTCTCTGTCTCTTTCTCTCTGTCTCTGTCTCTCTCTCTGTCTCTCTCTCTCTCCCTCTCTGTTTCTCTCTCACGTCCTCTCTCTGTGTATCTATGTCTGTTTATCTCTCTCTTTCTTGATGTGTGTTTATGTATGTGGGTGAGAAATTAAGAAAGAAACTAGAGAAAGAAAGATAGACACAGAGAGCGAGCAAGTGAGAAAGAAAGAAATAAAGAAAGAGTGAGAGAACAAGAGAGAGAGAAAAGAAAGAAGAGAGAAATAGAGAAAGAGAAGAGAGAATATGAGGAAAAAAGAGAGAAAGAAAGACGAAAAGAGAGTGAGAGAGAGAGAAGAGATCAGAGAGAGAGAGAGAGAGAGCAAATGAGAAAAAAGAAAGTATAAAAGAAAGAGAGAGAATGTGACAAAAATTGAAAGAGAGAGATAAAGAAAGACATGAAGAAAGAGGTAAAAGAGAGAGAAAGAAAAGAAAGAAGTAGAGAGAGAGAAAGAAAAAATAAAGAGGTAGAGAGAGAGAGAAAGGAAAAAAGAGACAGACAGAGAGAGGGAGGAAGGTATTTCTTTGTCTAAAAATGTTTTTGTGTGTTTTCCTGACTGTAGTACACACACACACACACGCGCACACACACACACACACACACACACACACACACACACACACACACACACACACTGCTTCTCAGCAGAGGCCCGGCTCTGTGTTTATCGGTGTGTGTGTGTGGTCATGCCTGTCAGACGCACAGTAATCTGTCTGTGTGTAGTCTGCAGTTAGAGCCGCTTCCACTCTCCTCTAAACCTGCTCCTGCTGGTCTCTCAGCCTGCCCCACCAACACACACACACACACACACACACACATACACACCAAATTACACTACAATAAAGCAGCACACACACCAACAAACCAACACTCACTAATGTATTCTTGCTTCCAGAGATGCTAAATAGAAACAGTAAACACAGCACTGAGAAAATCTCACATTTTCAGTTAACAGTGAATGCAATGTATCTTTCTACTGTTATATGATAGATTTTTAAAAAATGCTTAATAAAATAGGACGTATTATAAAGTTAAAAAATTCCATTGAGATGCTGATATATACTACTACTACTTTACTACTAATAATAATAATAATAATAATAATAATAATAATAATAATAATATTAATAATAGGGTATATTAAACAAATCTTGATCATTTTTTTTTATAATAATAGTAGAATATAGAATAATGGTTTAGAATTTAATCTAGGTGTTGAGGTTAGTATTGCTTCAATATTTTTTACAGACAAACTAGCGGAATTTCTTGAATGTCTAATGAGATACATTATTATGGTGAGAGAGACCAGTAATTCAAATAAAAGTGCTGCACAGCAACAAAACAACTGTTGATAACGCACGTGCAGGCGGTGGCATGGTGGCGCAGTGTTTAGCACTGCCGCCTCACATCGAGCAGGAAATTTAAAGCGGATGCGTGTGTGAGTTGCAGTAGCAGCAAAAATTGGGGTGCAGTGTGTTCGTTTTGGTACGTGACGGCATCGTTGTTTAATATCAACATGGCTGAACGGTTTCGCCATCTCTTTTGCTGCCACCTCATAACATCAGAATGCAAAGTATTTTTTTCTTCAACATCTTCTTCCAAGTATATTCAGCACTAAGAGTCATCTTAGACATGGAGAAAATGTTTTTCCAAAGCTGTAAAAGATGTAAATGAGTTTAGTGGCCTGACATGACTTTTACACACACACACACAGACCGCCCCTCCGGGACCTCTCCTGACTGATCTTTTGGACTTGAGAAATTACCTCTCAGCTCTGTTTCTGATAAAGTCATGTTGTTAGCGTTTAGCCCCAAGAAGTTTCCACCGCTGGACGACATCAATGTCACCTTTCAGGAGCCCGAGCTAAAGCACAAAGCCGCTTTTCTTCACTGCACCAAACCAAGAGGGCAATTTGGGCCCCCGCTGGCCCCCACTTCGACCCTGAGCAGCTCCTCAAACACGTAGCGGTGGCGGAAGAAGCGGCGGGACGACGTGCAGCTAGTCATGTGCATGGCTTAGCAGCATGGGGGAGCAACCTGCTTATTTTGGGGACAAATTTCGGCCCTGGGTTCCTGTTTTTTGAGGGCTGTGTGGTTAAAATCTGTCATCAGGTTCAGAGGAAGCTGATATGACAAATAGTCGGGTGTGATTTCATCCCTTGTTTCTAGTAACAGAATCCAGATGTAGAGGAAACATTAGAACACCACCACACTGGACATATGCTCAGACTTTACACAGCAGCCTACACATACCAGGGCAGTTAGTAGCGTAACGGTCAGGGAGTTCGCCCCATGATTGGAGGGTTGCCAGGTCAACTCCTGGATGAGTAAAAGGTACTACTGAGGTACTCATAAGCAAGCTACTGTCCCTGGGTGCTCCTCTATAGATGCCCACTGCTCCTTCATGGACAGGTGAAATGCAGAGTTCACATTTCATTGTTGTGCACTGTGTGCTGTTCTGTGTTCACAATGACAAATAATTACTACAACAAGGCTTCCTTTTGCCAGATATAAATATTAGTAACTCATTACTATTTACTGAAAAAAATGCCATAAAACGTCACGTTTTGTGAGGGTAAACATCAACCCAGACCAAGCTTTGGTTAGGCTGGATGTAGATCTGGCGTTTAGTAACTAATCAGCTATTGCACTGCAACCCGACTGCAATTCTACTGGATTTTTAATGGTAAAAACATGTTAACAAACTGTTAATGAAGTTGATTTATTGATTTACTGATTTATAATGATTAAAAACTGTCTATAAAAGAATTTACAACCTGATTATAACTAATTTATCTATCTGTCTGTCTATCTATCTATCTATCTATCTATCTATCTATCTATCTATCTATCTATCTATCTATCTATCTATCTATCGGTACTTCCTGTCTGCCTATCTATTTGTCTTTATGTCTGTCTACAGATTGAGTAAGACAGAATGGTGTATGATTAGTTTGTCCTGCTCAGTGTTATTTCTCCTGTGTGTACATAACAGACAGGTTAAAAGATTCTGACAGACTAGATTCATTTTGAATGTCTGGCAATGAATGAGATAATAAACCAATACAAATAAGCATTTTGTCCCAGCGCCATTAATAAAAATCTATTTTTTATCTCATCTGTGTCATACTAATAAACAGCATCTGTTGAAAATCATTCAAGTTAATTTCCAATGGGTTGAGAAAGAACTGACAGTAAAATGTCAATTTTTAAAATATATTTTATTGTGCTTTCACCAGTTTTAAAATAAATTAAATCGAACTGACCCGGCTGAGGCTCAAAGTTCATTCACAAGCTGCGACTTTCAGTGAAAGTAAAACGTCTGCGTCTCTGGAACGTTTTGATCCAGGAGCCGAGGTCTCAGCGGGCACCTTTCTTACTGCGTGTTTTACAGTAAAACACTGAGCCAGTTCTTGGACACAGCTCAAGTCTAGATCTGGACTGAAGCATGAAAATGAAGACAATGGAATTTAGTCCGAAATGGAGCTTGTGCTGCATCCAGAAATCTGGAGGATTCAAGTAAAAAAGTAAAAAATAAACTTCATTCAGCCAGAATTCAGATCCTGTCGTCTTTTCTCTTGGTGTGCAAAGAAAAATTTCTCTTGGCATTAAGGCCAACAACATAAATTCATTTTCTCTTTAAAAGAAATATCAGGGGAACCAAGAACAAACAGAGATCAAATAAAAAAACATTAAAAACCAACACTTAATTAAACTAGATCAGCAGGTACTTTCTCTCCTGAGGACCACCAATAGGAATTAATTTGGGAATTTTTGAGTGTCATCCACCTGATGGATTTGATCAAGTAGAGAGTTGAAATTTTGAAGCATATAATGCTCATTGCTTTCTAAATATAATCTGTGTATGTGCGTCTTTGTGTGTGGTGTGTGTGTAGCCCAAAATCTTTTGTGAATGCCTTTAAACTTTGAACAGTAGTAAAAAATACACAAAACATACAAACACACTGGTCAACAAACCAACAAAAAGTACACACATACATCCAAAAACCTAATTTCTAATCCAAATGAAGACTTTAAGGGTCGACAAAAGACACAGCGATATAGCGAGTGCCATTGGTGGTGGGAAGGCCTTCGTGGAGGTGAGTTAGTCTTCCTGGATGCATGAAGCTCCAGCCTTTCCTGGGAGACTCTATAGAACAGTTATATCTGTGGAATCGACAGCCTCCACCCTGGAAAAAAATCAGATTTAAAGTTAGAAACCACAGTTGAGCACGCTGTAAACACACTGTAACTCCACGTTTAGTGTCAGTGTCCGATGTTACAATATCATAATCACTTTGTTGCAAATGAATTTGAATGGATGTAATGGAACACTGAAAGAATTTAGAAAATCAGTCAACATTTGCCAAAGTTATGCGTGAAGGTGGAGGGTTCCCTCGATTGTAGCTCAGAAAGCAGGTCTATCTGCTCATAAATCACACTGTGGATAAAGAAAAGGAGGGCAGTGCCTTTGTCTGTAACTTTTTCAGTTTGATTTAATTCAGGAGTCAGCATTCAATATGAGACAATATCATATATGTGACTGCATGGCAAAACCAGTCGCTTGTCGCAAATTTTCAAAATTGAGTTATGTTTTCATGAAAGGGCATAAATCAATCTTCAAAACGATACCTATATTGAATGAATCGGACGACATATGACTGAGATATCAACATTCAAAGGAGTCGGGTTTCTCCTGTCACGCCAAGTGAGAAACGGAAGTTGACGTTGACTATCGACGTAGCACTCACAGACGCTTAGTGCAGTCGTGGCTACGTTTGCATTTACCGTAGCCTACGCTACAGTCACAGCCACACAGATAGCCTACCTGCGTTAGGTTAATTGAACTCAGGAGACGAAGATGGATTCCGGAGAAATATCTTCGCGCTAGTCAACCAGTGGATTTACCGTAAATATTGGAGTAGAGCAGTCAAAACAGAAACTTTTAACATTCTGCTGGAATTGAATTCCTTACCTCAAGAAAGTCACGTAGCTACCCATTATTGTAGCTACACAGTGAAGGTGTGGTGGGAAGTATAATATTCACGTTTTTGTAAATGTAATTCTGTAACTGTAAAGGAATTTTGAAAAATCTGTCAACATTTCCTGAAGCTTCTTAAGAGCTCCCTGAATTTTACTTCTGGAAGTAGGTCCATCCTACAAGGTGTTCTTTACATCACTTGCTCTGAATGAGCTGTGCTTTGTACTGTGTACTGTGCAAAAATCTTGAGCCACCCTTATTTTCTCTCACTTTCCTGCCGAACTATAAAGCAATAAGGGGTTAGTACAAGATTGATGCCTTGAGTAGGATAAAAACCCACTACACGTTTAATGCAATATAATATTTGAGTGAGATGAAAACCCAGAGCCTGATAAAGAAGTGAGATCTACAGTCAATAGAAAACATCCAACACTTTATAAAGTAAAATATTGTGCTTGCCTGGAAGTCCAGGCCTTTGTGGTTGAGTGCAATGTTGATGGTGAAGGTGGATGAGTCGTGGTGAGGTCTCAGGTAGGCCTGTCTGGACGGAGTGTATTTCACCACAAAGTTCATGACGGCATAACCCTGCAACATAGTGAATAAAACTCAAAACTCTAGCATTCAAAGTTCATATGTTCTATTTGGATCATATCAGAAGCCAGCATGCAACGTGACTTACAATCAATGCATGAAAGAGTTAAGCTGACATGCTGCATGGACGATGAACCGTGTCCATAGTGGAACACACACACACACTCCTCAAAGTATGTGCAAACAATGTCAGTCAAACACTAGGTCCTTTATGCCGTTCATTTTACTCATCATTCCAGATTAACAGTGAGTTTGAAGCACTTTCCGTGACCCACATTCCAGGTCTCAAATCAAGCAGAGAGAGGACAGAATTTAGCTAACAAGCAGGCTAAAAACACTGTCATCAAGATGGTTTAATTCATGGGTGGAAACAAGTCACACAAGTTTTAAGTGAATCTCAAGTGTTAACCCTTCTTGACTCATGTATGTGCAAAATAGGTAATTCTGTATGTTTGTCCAGAACAAAATGTTGCAAAACCTAAAACCTGTTAAAAATTCTTTGTGTCTTTGGTAATAAATTGAAAAGTTTTTTGTTGTCCATAGTAAAAATTGTCATGTATTGTTATTTTTTATGCAGCAGTAACAAAATTTGGAAAAGTTGTCAACATTTGTCAAGATAAAGTATATCCCTTTTTTGACTCGAGTACATTCAAGTCAAGTTAAGGCGTTGCTTTTTGGTCAAAACATCGGTCAATACTTAGCACAAGCATGTTCTAAGTCAAGTTTTCTTCAAGGAGGAACATGCGTTGTCTTTGTTCAAAACAAAAAAAAGTTTGACGTCCAATGCAAGTTGCAAGCTTTCAACACCAAGACAACTGGCTTTAGCCACTTTTGGAGCCTTCCAACAAGATTTTAATACCCATTGAACTTTGCAAAGCATCTTACTGCTGTTTTGAAACCTTGAGCAGCATGAAACCAACGAAAACCAGTAAGTACCCATTAAAAAACAGATTAAAACAACTTAAGAAGGTTTACCAAGCCTGCTGGGTACCTACTTCCAAACAGCTTGGCAAAGTTTTTTAAGCTGTTTAAGACTGGTTCTTATTGTCCACTTGCTGGTTTGTTGCTGCTCAGTGGTTGGGACAGTGGTAGGGAGCCAGCTTGGTAAACCTTCTCAAGCTGTTTTAAAACCCTTGAGCAGAATCAGACTAACTGGTTGAGCCCCACTACTTGGCAAAAAAATTCCAAACATCTTGTCAAACATTTTTAATCCATTTTAAATTGGTTCTTTTTGGGTATTTGTTGGCTATTGTTGGTTTAATGCTGCTCAAGGGTTGAACCAGTTTGGCCAACCTTCTTAAGATGTTTGGAACCAGTTTGGCAGACCTTAACCTGTTTTGAACCAGTTTGGCAGATCTTTTTTAAACTGTTATGAACCAATTTGGCCAATCTTATGATGTTTTGAATCAGTTTGGCAAACCTTCTTAAGCTGTTTTGAACCAGTTTCGCATACCTTTTTAAAGATGTTTCAAACCAGTTTGGCAAAGCTTCTTTGATTCTTGGAATCAGCTTGTTTTCTTAAGTTGCTCTGAAACAGCTTGGCATTCTCAAGCTGTTTTGTTTCCTTGAGCAGCATCAATCCAACAAAACCAGCAAATGCCCAAATATAACCAGTTTAATCTAAGCTAGAATTCTGAGGCAGACCGAAAGAAAGATGACTTTAAAAGCCAACCCAGCAGTCCATTTACAGTTTAAAAATAGCAACAACATGCCTCATTTTCCCCAGGTGAAACCACAGAGTAGGAGGATGCAGTCCGGCCTACCTTGGTGTAATATCCTGAGAAGACCTTCAGCGTGACGGGGGAGATGAACTCTCGGAGGAAGTGCAGCCACTCCTTGTCATATCCGATCTGGTTCATGTGGATGTCGTCGGTGGGGACAGTCTCATAGCCCCCAGTGATACGCTTGTCCTGCGGAGGACGGAATTCTTGTTAAAATATGAAAAAATTACAAACAAGCTTTGGAAAAATAGTCTCTACTAAGAAGAAACTGGCCAAGCAGACTTGTCTTAGTTCTTCTTCATGTGGCTCTTTATAATCTGGAAACCCTTCTGCTATCTTTTACATGTGAGAGATTTTTAAGATCTGTTCCAGAAGGCAGTTTTTAAAAAATTACCAGTTCTACCAATATTAAGTTGGCAACCCTCAGCTCACACCCTTACAAAAACAAAATATTTGTGGCATGTTTGCTGTAAACTTGTGGTTAATATGTGGCAAACAGTGGAGTTTGCCATAATATGTTGCCACAAGTTTATCATTGTCAGACACTAGTGTCAAACTTGTGGCAATGTTCTGGCAACAATGACCAATAGCCACTAGTGACAAATGTATTGGCCAGTGTCTTGCCAAAACAATTTTCCAGTAATATCAAACTTGTGGTGAGCTTTTGGTGACAACTTTGCCAGGTGCATACATTTTCCACAAAGTTTGCCAGAAGTCCACCACAAGTTTGCCACAAACCTAGTTTGCATGCGGCAACGAAGGTTAACGAAGGTTAATGGCAACTGTTTGCCAGAAACCAAAAAATTTTCTAAGGGCATTGCCAAACCCCTAACCATTATGCAACTGAACTAATAGCTTTGTTAATTATTAATAACTAGCTGATCCCAACAACTTCGCTATTCCAGAAAAACTGGACGCTGGCAGATTAAAAAGAATTATGGAACGTTTTCCAAATCAGACAATTTATCTTTTTGCACTTTCTATTACTCTATTTCCAGTATACTGATGGTGACCAGCGTCTGGGTTTTTAAAAGATTATTTGCTCCTGGACAAGACTACTATTTGCTCGAGCCACAAGACTACCTTCCATTCAGCCAGAATTATGACTGTTCTTTTTGGCGAGATTTCATTTGGTTTGGTGATGCCAGCTCACCTCGTGTTTTCCACCCGACCAGGAACCAAAATTCTCCATCTCCTCCACCAGCTCGTCACAGGCTCGCTCCGACAGCACCGGAAACCAGAACACATCTGGACACGGCTGCCCACACACACTTTTATTAGAAATTTTATTGGGCATTTCTTTTGTATAATTCTAACTAAATAATGATGTCATTTGTTGGGTTTTAGATCAACCCACAAAGTGTTGAAAATGCACCCATATACGCACACATAGTCTTGCTTTCTTTGTGAGGTCTTTACTTTAACGATTAGATGGTAGTAACATAAGGTCGACCGATTATCAGTCTAGTCAATTATCTGTGCTGATATTTGACATTTTTATAGTTATTGGTATTAATCATTTTTAAACCGATATGCTGATAAAAAATTTGCCTGGCATGCTGCCAGCTCTCGCTGTCTGAACCCATGTCCTCTTGGCCCAGAGGCAAGCATCAGCACATCTGCACCAGTCGAAACACGTCAGCACTGTCTTACTCTCAGCGTTTTAGCAAAACAAGTTGTACTCCAGAGGGAATTAGAGATTTTATTCTGCTTTGCTAAAGAGCATCTGGACACAGCAGTTACGTAAACGATTTGGAATTAAGCGTGACAGTCCAGCATCAACACTGCAGGATCAGTAACATGGTTAACCAACAGCAGTGTGGTGGTAGCACTCGGGTCAGTACCTGTTCCAGAAGGTTCTCGGTGAAGATGCGGGTGTAATTGGGGTTGATGTATTTTTCCCTCCAGTCCTGCTCAGAGGAAAATACAGATTAGAGATTAGTGACATGTTGATCTGTCAGTTTAGTTACATGATGTATTCAATGATATGTGCAAGTATTGTAACAGCAGTCAAGTGGAGGAAAAACTACAATTACAATCCCAAATTGTCTTTTGTATTTTATTAACATGTCATTTGTTAATTTGTTTTTCCACATTAAAACCAAACAAAGCAAAACCCCAATTCAGTTTATCCATTAAAAAAAAACACGATTTTACCATTTGTAATCTGTAGAAACCAAAGCGGAAAATGAATAACTAATAGTCGACGTAATGAATCTGTGTATGATTCAGTCATTCATGTTTCAAATTAAAACCAAAACCCCCAAAAAACTTGTTTGTTTTCAAAATAATACTTCTAATTTCCCATTTTGCGTGCAAATAAAAAATGGAAAAACATTTTTTAATAGAATGTAAAGTTGAAAAGGTACACACGGAAGACTTTTAAAAATGTGAAAATCACAGATGAACCCTCAAGAACAAAATGAAATAAATTTTTAGGAGCAGTAACATAATAATGGTTTTGGTTTTAATTTATTTTTATTTTTATGTCCTATTTTTGTTCTCAACCTAAAGACCAAACTACAGAAAACAGCCCATAATTTGTTTTTTGGTATCAGACTAACAAAGGAAAAGTTAAATAATGAATTGTTTTTTGATTTTCCAATTTTGGATTCTTAATTGAATATGGAATCAATGAATAATAAACAGATTTAAATGAATAGTCAACGTGGAGCCTGTGGGTGTGTAAACACAAATCGTTGCACCATTCGGTCCGTGTACTTTTTGGTATTTGAAATTTCATTTTAGAAAATATCATTTAAAAAAGAAAAAGAGACACTTATTTAATTCTCAACTTAAAAAGGAAAAATGCAAAACAATTATTTTTTTCCTTTTGTCCTTTTGCACATCAGAAAAGAAAAACGCAAGAAAGAACGAAAAAAACGCCCTTTATTTATTTTGTCTGAACTGGAGGTTTTTGTAGGTCAACAACCTGGACAGGTAATGCGCCACTTACAGCAAACATGTTATAAATGCATGATTACATCTCCCACACACTCCACATCAACTAAAAACAAACATTTAAAAATATTCTTATCAGTTTTGCTCTCGAGGTAAAGAACTTTTTGTTTGGGTTTCGATTTGAACATGATAAACAATCGATTCACGGATTCACACTGCTTTCGTCTGTTCACACTCACACTCCCATGTCGACTTAACACACGCACACACACAAACCAACTGTTCCAAAAACAACAGAGATTAACTCTCAGCTGCTGCAACACAAAGTTTATTCAACTCTCAGCTTTGTTTGACGTAAACAAGTGAAGACGTGTATTTACTCACGATGGGGTTCTCGAATATTTGCCACAAGTCGTTGTTGAGGTGTGTGGTGTTGTAGTTGGCGGTGGAGATGAGTCTCCCGAACTCGTGACGGTTGGTTATATACATGAAAACTCCCTACAGCATCGAGAAAAACACACATCTTGAATAAATATAGATAAATATATAATTCAATATACACAAATACTTTTAAATAATTTTTATATTAGTATGTTATATAAATATAATAGTCAAAAAGGGAGCTCTGTACCTTGGTCATTACTTCAAACCCTAAAATTCAATTTTCAAAAAAACATCAGTTGCATGCAAAAAGTTGAGTATTATGTTGCCCACCACAACTTAAACATCTAGTTAAAACCCCAAAATTAGCAAAGAAAAATTATGACGCTTTTTGAACTTTTTCTAAAAACAGATCATTGTTGAATTTGGTCACTGACATTTTATTGTTCACTCTTAAAGTTCTCATGTATTGTTAATATATAAATATCGCTTTTTTTAATTATTGTTTCACGTTTCTTGAAATGTACACCTTTTAATTAAGAGTTTTAATTAAATTAAGAACCCTTAAATCAGAGTAAATTATGGGTTTATATCAGACTTCTCTTGAAGACCTTGTAGATCCGGGTGAGTTTTCATTTCACTTTGTTTTAAGGAGAAGGGAAAGGGAAATTTGCCTAACTTGACCCCTCCTACAATGTCACTATTATGAAATGGAATTGTTTCTTTCTAGATGAATGTAGGGGCGGGGGGAAGCCCAGTGGAATTGTGGTTAGGGATGGACAGAACGACTATTTTCTACTACAAGCAGGCGTATGAACCTCCAAAACTCTCTTACTAAGCTGAGCAGCATCAAACATGGTGTTTGTGCAGGTGACAAGGCTCTAGGTGGTGAGAGTTTGCAGGATGGAGGGATGAAGGAATGGAGGGAGGAAGGGATGGAGGGATGAAGGGAGGGATAAAGGGAGGGAGGGAAGGATGGATGGATGAAGGGAGGGAGGGATCGAGGGATGAAAGAAGGTATGAAGGGAGGGTGGGATGGAGGGATGAAGGGAGGGATGGATGGATAAAAGGAGAGAGGGATGAGGTGCGGCAGGAATTTAGGGATGAAAGGAAGGATGTAGGCAGAGTGGGATGGAAGGATAAAAGGAGGAGGGGAGGCAGGGATAAAGGGAGGCAAAGATAAGGGGGAGACATGAAAGGAAGAAGGGAGGACAGGATGAAAGAATGAAGAGAGGGTGTCGGGAGAGTGTGATGGAAGGTTAAAATGAGGGAGGGTTGTAGGGATAAAGGGAGGGAGAGATGAAGGGAGGGAGAGAGGGATGAAAGGAGGGAAGGAGGGAGGGAGAGATGAAGGGAGGGAGAGAAGAAGAGAGAGAGAATGAAAGGAGGGAGGATGAAGAGGCAGGAAGCTTGAGGATAAACCAATGAATAAGGGGAGGGATAAAGGGAGGATGAAGGGGGCAAAGGGATGGGGGATGAAGTGAGGGAGGGATGAAGGAGGGGGATGGGGTGAAGTGAGGGAGGATGGAGGGAGGGATGAAAGGAGAGGGGGAGGGAGTGATAATGGGGGGATGAAGGGATGCAGGTATGAAGGCAGGAGGGATGGAGGTAGAGATGGATGGATAAAGGGGGGGATGAAGGGATGGAGGTATGAAGGCAGGAGGGATGGCAGTAGGGATGGATGTATGAAGGGAGGGATAAAAGGAGGGATTAGGCTCTATGTTACTGTTGTGTTCAGGGATTTTGCTCTCAGAAAAAAGCAGAATTCCAGAAGTCTTAAAGGTGGACCTCATTCATCAACTGTTATTTAAAAATTAGGAAATGAGTCATTGTGGATACGAGTGTCTGCCAAATGCTGTAAATGTAAAACATGTTCCTCTAATTTTAATTGTCAGTTTTAGAGACTTTTATGAACCAATTTCAGGAAAAAAAAACTTTTGGTGAATGAGGCTTGTTATTCCTTAAATCGTTCATCTTCTCCTCACATAAAAAAGTGGAAGTTTGCCTTTAAAGGTTGCCGCAAATAATCCAGAACTGAGAACAGGTGCTTTCACTTTAGAAGTAAGCCTTTATAACTCAGCATCACTTTCACAAAGGGTTTGGAAGATTCCAAATGTATCAGATCAGACTGCATTTGGAAAAAAACAAAAAGAATTAGACATTCACTCTAACTACAAGAGATTTTCTAAAACATCATGCATGTCACATTTATGCTGAATATTTAGTTTATTTTGGAGCGTGCATTTTGGTTTACCTCCCAATGCATTTTAGGAGATAAACACAAAATTGGGTTGAGTATACATGCTAGTTTTGCATTTTTTGTCAAACAGGTTACTAACAAACCGTTTGGAAAAGTGATGCTTTCATTTTTTTCAACAGCACTGATAAGCACAAATTATATATATTTTTAAAATGTAAAAAATATTGATAAGGACCTTTGGGGGCCTGAGCATATGGAATGATTCCGGAGAAGGGGAGTCTTTCTCTCTGTGTATGGTCTAAAATGAAGGAAAAGCACCATGTGAAATTTGGCAAATAACAGTCAGTTTTGGGAAAACAAGAGAAGGTGAACAGGGGAAGTGTGTAGACGTTGCATTTTCGAGAGAAAACACAGAAAAGCAGCTGTGCAAAGCTTGAGAGCAGTGTGTTAGGTGGTGAAATTCATGCTGAACATCTAGAAATTAAACATTTGGGAAGCAGATTCCATGCCAGACATTTCATATCTTTGTCACATCCGTGCTTTTGTGTCTCTTCCAGCTTGGAAATTAAGGCCAGAAACACTAACATATTAATGCACATGACTAATCCTGAATTATACATGATTTATTTCAATCGAAATGTATAACCCTAGGATTAAGAAAAATGAAACACAATTTAGAGTACAGATTTGGCTATATATTTAAAACAGAACTCAAACCTACTAAATGGCAATGGCAAAAAAGAGAAATATGGGGATGGTTTCTTGCTCATGGATTAAGCCCAGTCTTGAACTAAGTTGTAGTACAGATGGAGATTCGCCATTCAAACTCAAAGTTAGTCTAGGACTAGGCTTAATCCTGGCCCATGATGTTTATAAGAATATGAAAATCTATGTTTTTTAAACAATGAAATTGTCAAATGATAAGGTTCCAATGATGTTTTGGAGGTAGACAGTATTTTTATTTTTACCTTATGTTACATCAAGATTGCAAGAAAAATAACTCATGGAGCCAGTTTTCTGGAACATGCTTAAACTTAAACCAAGACTATCTTCTAGTTTCAGTGGTGAATCTCCATGAGTAAGTTTCTCGGATCGTGATTAAGCCTAATCCAAGACTATCTTCCAGTTTTAGTAGTGAATCTCCATGGCCCAGTTTCCTGAACTATGATTAAGCCTAAACCAAGACCATCTCCTAGTTTCAGTGGTGAATCTCCATTGGCACTGCAATTTAGTCCAAGACTAGGCTTTATCCATGTTCAAGAAACCAGCCCATGATCTTGAGATAATGAATAGAAACACATCTCCTCTAGTGACTTGCGTACGTGGGCGTGATCAACATTGCTGTAAGCTGCCAGTCCAGATCCAGGAGGGAGTCTCCCTCTCCAGATGGACTGCCTGATCCAGACTTTAGCTCCAGCCCTTCACACCAACCCCCTAATTACTAGATCAGAACCAACCTGAAATTAACTTGCCACCAGTGTTGGGAGTAACATCTCACAAAAGTTAACCAATTACGGTAATGTATTACTTTTTGCTGTAACGCAGTAATATAAACCATTACTAAAAAAATGAATGATATTATACACATACATATTTCAGTAACACAGTAACACACTGGATGTAGAATAAACTGTAGTCAACTACTTTTTAGCATTTACAATGTCAAGTCCTAATTCCATAGTTATTTTGGTGAAAGTAACTCTAAAGTAATACAGGAGTCGTGTAACGCATTACAGTTCAGAGACGGTAATTTTGTAATGTAACTAATTACTTTGAAATAACAGTAATTAGTAATCTATAATGTATTACATTTTGGAAGTTATCTGACAAACCTCTGGTAATTACAGTGGTTTGTTCTAGCATAGTTATACCTCTGACTGTGTACTAAATGTTCTTCTGGTCTGCCTTCTTGTGTATCAAACATTGTTTGGTGTTTCTGGATTCCTCTCTGGTTTTACCGGCCAATTTGGTTGTGTTTATTCCCTGGACTGTCTCGACTAGATCTGAACTGTGCCTGTTTAACGACGCAGAATTTATCAGAACCATATGTCATTACTACTGTGTTTAACCTACTCTGCGTTCGGGTTCACCATGTTGTCATCACATTATTTATATTTTCCAGAATTTTCTTCTTCTAGCCCCTGATTCAACCTATCAGCTCCTAATGACTGGACTAGGAAGTGCTTGAATTTGGAACTGGTTTTTAAAACATTATCTGTCTGGAAGTTCTCAAAGACTAATTTGTTAAGATAATTAAAGACAGCAAACAAAAGCCAGCCAAAAATTTACGTTTTCACAGGTGAAAAGTCAGAGGTGAAGTAGAGAGGAAGACGATGGTGTGGAGGAGGAGAAGAAGGAGGATGTTGATCATGACGATGATGATGATGATGATGGGGCGTACGCACAGGCTAACGTACAAAAACAGGCATCATGCCGTCAACACACACAGCACAACGAACCGCCGAGCCGACTTGCCGGTTATCAGTTTTGTCACAGAAGTGCAGCAGATGGTGGAAGGCATTAAGAGAATATCATATCAAATTTGAATTTTGCCTCAGAGAAAAGTACTTACATCTTGCATAGAATCAACAGACAAGTAGTAGCAAGAAATGTAGTTATGAAACACATGAAATATGCAGATTTACTGTTTTGTTTTAAAAATGACATAAAATGAATCTTTTCTTGAAAAGGTGAACACTATATGACTTGCAGAATTCACAAACACTCTCTTTTAGAGCTGCTTTAGGGAGTCTATTCCAAAAAGTTCTGCAGCTCTTCGTTACATCGCAAAATTAAACTTTAAGTTTACCATTAATGTTCACAATTTTTATGTAAAAGCAGAGTAAAAAAGGGAGATGTTGTTTTTTGCTCTTAACTAAAGTTGGCCAATTTTGTGAAAAACCTCATTTTAAAATAACAAGTTCAAATTTGCACTGAAAGTTTCAAACATATTTCACAGAATTTAATTTGGAATAAAGTGACTACTATAATAGTGACTATAATAACTGCAAAACCGCAAAATCGTTTAAATCACATTGTTGCAAATGTAATTCTGAATCAATTCATTAAGTCGGGTCTGCTCAGAGTCCCAGTGATGGTAGTGCTGAAGGTAGGATTCAAACCCACAACTCCAGACCTCTTGTATACTAAATTCTAGACCACCATCACCTCACATTCTACATCCAAATTCTTAGAAGAACCAAATCTATAATCTTGACTTTGTGATTCTGCAAGTCATTCAGATAAAATTTTCACTACTAATTCTCACTATGCCAGAAATGGATGGTGTTTTTCCAATCTCACCCTCTCCCGAGCGTTTCTGCACATCGCCATGTCCGGATCTAGCTTTTCGAGGACAAAAATGTTTCTCTCCTTCAGTTCATCTCTCAGAGTCTCGCCCTTTACGAGGTAAATGTGGGCCATGTAGGGAATGTTCCACACGCCGCTGGGAAAAAGGAGAAAAATGGGGATATTTCAAAATGTTTCCATTTATTCAGTTTTTTTGCTGACTGGATTTTGTATTCAGGAGGTTGTTCTTGTTCATTTGTTTTTGATGGCTGGTAAAAGCTAGCTCACATATTCTGATAAAATTTCCAATATTTGCAATGTTGTAAGTATGTAAAAAATTTACAAATTTTTGGGGTTTGCAAAGTATTGTAGCTTCATGTTTAAGGTGTGATAGGCAATATAGTAGCCAATTTGTTGCACTTAATTCTAAATGAAACACTAAATATTAGCCAAAGTTATGAGCAGTGGTACAGAGCTGCCTTTTCACTCACAGTTGTAATTTATTTTGCACGGCAGAAATTATGTCACAGCTTCTACGCGTTTCATCAAAGAAGGCATTGTGGTGTGTTTATAAAGTTCTGCTTCATTTGGAAATCCTCCAGCTCACTTACACGCGTTTCCCCTGCACGATGTCGATATAATCCTCGGACCGAGCGTAATATCCATCCAGACTCAGAGATCCCCAGAAGTTGGACCAGAGTTTCCCGTGACGAGTGACAAGGGGGCCGACAATTTTTCTGAGGGAGGAAAATCACAGACAAGCAAAATACTGTGTGTCGTGCCACAAGCAAATCAGGGACATTCTGCAAATGAACGGTTAAAGTAAAAGTGGCAGACAGCGGAAACCACCGGTACATACTGACTACACTCAGTTACACTGAACACTGTTAGAAGATTTTAGTAAGTAAAGAATAGATGATCAACATTCCCTGCAAAAATGGCAAGAAGTATTGGTAAAATTTAGCCTGATTTCACTAAACTAATCCCTATTACCCACATTTCGGC
Organism: Distichodus sexfasciatus; assembly: GCA_032718565.1. NCBI lineage: Eukaryota > Metazoa > Chordata > Actinopteri > Characiformes > Distichodontidae > Distichodus > Distichodus sexfasciatus. The sequence continues at coordinate 285,862 of JAVGVS010000029.1, read as the reverse complement.
AGCTGGTAGCGTAATGGTTAGGGCGTTCGCACTGTGACCGGAAAGTCACCAGTTCAAATTCCGGACCGGTAAAGGTACCACTGAGGTACTCATGAGCAAGGTACCGTCCCCAAGCACTGCTCCTCGAGCACTGGCCATGTCAGCTGCCCACTACTCCTTCACTGATCACATTTGATTGTGGTGCACTGTGTGCTGTGATGTGGTGTGTTCACAATGACAAATAATAACTCACTTTCATTTACACTTGGCAGTTAAATGCTAGATTTAAAAAATTGTGCATTTACTACTAAAATCTAATGTTTTGGTTGTCATTCTTTCTAGGTACAGCCAAATGCAACTCATTAGTAATTTCTTTATATTTTCTTAGAAAAAAAGAGTAAATAATTACAGTGAATTATTGTAAAATGTGTAGCTGTACATAATATTGCATCAAGACTTTTTTTTACTTAAGAAAACAGAATAAAGTCTGAATCTTTGGAAGCAAAAATATGAATAAAAGGAAAGATGGCTCGAGACTTTTGTGTATTCTTTTTTTTTCCTTAGTGAAATAGAGGAAAAATTTCTTCTCAAAATTACTAAATTTAGGTAAAAGTGTTACATTAACAACTAAAAATCTGAATAATCTATTTTTAGAACGTGACCAGTATCATTTTGCTACCACACCTTTGGGAACTGCACCAGAAATTACCATTAAAATCCTTTTTAAAATGCAAACCGCAAACTATACTTCCCAGGCTCTAGTCACAAATTACCTTCAAACAATTTATTAAAATTTGAAGATTTTACCTTGTCATTATGATCAGTTTTAGCTAAGGAGCTATACTTTCCAGCACTGCATTATGAGAGCAGTAGCACTAACCAAACACACACACACACACACACAAACACAACTTTCGTGAGCGAGACATGTCATTGAAAACACATTCCCGGAAAATTACAGTGCAGCCTGACATTGTGCATGCAATACAATAAAACTCTGCATATTTCAGGTTACAATTGACATTTTCAGGCCGCGCTTCGATGCCAGCGCAGAATTCCCACGCCGTCTTTAAATATCACGGCTCTTCTTCCCCCGTGCCGAAGTAAACGCTACTGAAATATCCACATCTGGTCAGAGCTGCCGAATTGCTCATCGCCACACAGGAGTTTTGTTTTCTGCCTAATGCAAAGCGGCGTTCTGGAGAATTCCACTTCACACGCTGCTCGGGATTATTTTTAAACAGAAGGAGTTTCTTCTCGGGCTTTTGAGGTGTTTCTCTGCTTCTGTGGAAGCTTACAGAAGATTTACGTTACCTGTTCTGTTCTATGAGCAGCATCAGCGTCTGTCTGTTAGTGAGAACGACGTCAGCGTCAATGTTGAAGTAATATTCACACGATGAGTCCTTACGACACAAGTCCCTACATGAGAAAAATACAGTTAAAAATGCAAAAAAAGCTTTTTGCTACAAAATGATACATTTTTACAAGGAGATAAAATCTACTGTACTGAAATAAATCTACTGTACAAATACATTTAGAACAAATTATACTATAAAAATGTCATCCACTGCACAAATGTATTGCACCATTTTCCTTTTTAACATATATTGTTGCTAGTATCTGACAAATATCGTTGTATTCTGTTACAATGACAAAGTCTCTTATTGTATCTATCTTAACTTATAAATACTGCAAACACTGCCATTTAGCAGTCTGGGCCAAACTTGGACATATCATTAAGTTGCATTTTAAGTTTTCATTTATTTGCAGATTAATTTTATGCGATAACACGTTAATCTTCCCAGTTCAAATTTATATGTTCCAGATAATGATAATGCAGGACTGGAATTGTCTAAAAAGTGCTCTCTTTTGCATTTACAGTCTTGATTATGTGTTGTGGCCTATAAACACTTTGCCCTTCTCTCTCAGCAGACATTAGAGTCAATTCCTTTCATTTGCATTGTAATCTGGCCATATATTTTATGTTCACACAAAGGGACTGTAAACTTATCCAGCGTGAAAAGGCAGGCTTACATGCCCAAGTTCCTCGCCTCGCCTTGGCTCATGTTCTCCTCGGGCCCCACAACCTTAAAACTACCGAAAACGTCGCGGGTCTCCTCCCAAAAAGCCTGCAGGTGCTTCTCGTGGTAAACCTCCTACATGAAAGAGAGAAAGAGAGGCAGATTGAGAAAGTCATGCTCTGTTTGAGCTTGGCGATAAGATCAATATCATGATTCATTTTTTTTTACCTTGACTACGATTTTGTTTGGTTTTTGCCCTCATAGTTCACTGACAAGGGATGTGCAATGACATCAGAATCGTATTGGAATCAACCAATAATTGCTTTTACTGTCATTGGACCTATGCTTGGACTTGTCCGATAATTTTTATACGTCATGTGCATTCTGTCTTACAATGTATGCCGCTATTTTGTGCCAAAATTCTAAACACACAGTGGAACGTTCTCTGTAACTAGATTAATTGCGCATTTGACTCACTTAGTGAATGTGACCTCACACATCAGCTTTGTCCTGAGCTGTGTATTGCCGCACTTTGGTGAACACAACATCTTGTCTTTACCTGCGCAACTCTGTCTGCGCTCGTGCAGATATAAGCATAAAAAATATTGGATATCGCATTGGCCAATAATTCCCATATCGTGCATCCCTAGTCTCTACTGTAAATATGCTTAACTGTTAAACCTGGAACATCATTTGTAATGAAAGAGTGCATGTCTTATCTTTGCAATTTAAAAATAAATGAAATAATGGTCACAGGCAAGATTATGAGGATTATAGGTTCTGTATCCCAGTTTCCATTCATTTTCGATCAATTGCCCAGCCCTACGCTCAGTGTAGATTTAAAAACATTAACCAGAAGCTCACATTAAGTCTTGCTCTATTTTGGAATAGATCAACAGACTCACGTTGTTGTGGATGAACAGGTCCATCTTGTCTTTAGGATAATCCAAAGTTAGGAGACGCTGCAGGAACTCGGGCAGGAACGGAGTCGGCTGCTCGATGAAGACACCGACTCTCACTCGGGGATATTCCTGTTTGGGGAAAAACAAGAGTTTGAGATAATGCACTGGCAACTTTTTAGTGCAACGGTAGAGTGACTTGCCTCCATGACAAAAGGGTTGGTGGTTCAAATTCTTGACCGGTACAGGTACCAAACTGGTACAGACTAGAAGACTGGGTGTTTGAAATCGCAGCATGAAAAGAGTCAGTCGAGATCTGAGGTATTACTCCATCTACTTAGGGAGCGGGCATTTAAAGAAGTAGGGCTCCATCTGATTGACCAAATATATTGTCACACCGAGCGTGAATGCATATCACATGCAAATACCAGTTATCGCAGTTCAAGCTATCTTTGCGACATGTATATTGTGCAAGTTGATATCTCGATGATGAAAATTTTTCGATATATGGCGCAGCCCTATTGCCTAATATATCCCACTCACTGCCGGGTGTCACTGTAACCAAGTAATCAAGGTTTTTCATTTCACTTGTCAGCGGCCATGAAGTCATGACTGATCAGTGCATAACATACGATGGTTTGAGTTCATTAAAAAGTCATTTCTTTCAAATTACTCTTGGCAAAAAGTGGTTGAAATCAACGTTGATCCACCATCATTTGTCAATTTGGCTTCTTTGGAAGCGGGTTTTTTTGAGCGTCTTCTGCTTATTTAAAATGGAAAATTGCAAGCAAATATCTTTCACAGAAATGAGGTCATACGGCCATACATTTAAAGCAATTTTTTTGTATAAACACTTGGTACAGAAGGAAATGCTGTAACTGCAATTCACGGTCCTCTGTGATCATGTTTTGGGGTTCTGTGCCAGTCACCACCACCACCACCACTGTGGCCACCACCACCGCACTGTGAAGTTCTCCGTCCATATTCCTTTAGACTGCAAAGCTGGAAAAATCCAGGCTCAGAAACTAAAATTCCTGCTAGGTTTTCCTCCTGATCCCCTTAATTAAATGTGAACCTGGTCAAAAGTTCTGTTAGGGAAACACACATGGCCAACTATTCATGATATCTAATGGGGAACCATGAAAAATCAAGTCATGGGGACTGGAGGGTGATAAAATGATCTGAGGGTTTTCATAAATTATCAATAACAACACTTCAAAGAGATTTTATTGCCCATAGCGTTCCTTGAAATTTTTTCATTTGAAAACCACATTTTTCCACCTCAAACTGTTAGCGCCACTAACTCTGCCTTCACGGGAGAAGGAACAGAAGTTTGAGAGTTTGTCTCGGGTCACACTGTGGACGACGTTTTCCCACGACACTCGTTTTTAAGGCCACTCGGCTCAGTCGCTGCCACTCCAACAGCCACTCAACCGTCGTTCTGGGCCTGGATCAAACAGGAGCCCGATGTTGGTGTGTAATTAGCGAGTTCCATAGGACAGAGGGAGGGAACGTCCAAACATCCCGAAACTGTCCCAGACGCAAAGCTAAATAGCAAGGGAAGGGAAGAGGGTGGTTGAGGAAATGCAGCCCGAATCTTTCCAACGTCCATTTCGATGCCTGCAAATCGACCGTGAGAAGCCCAATGCAGCCGCTTGGACCCCGAATGAAGCTGGCACTGAGGTCGAGATCCCAAAACCGCAGCGCCAGAGATGATTGGCGGCTCCGTCTCAGCCCGCATGAAGACCCAAAAGCTTAAATGTTCCAAAATATATACATCTCCACCAGACCTGCCTGGGCGCTGGAACTCACCACATGCTTCCAGAGGAGGTAATCATTGTGGGATGAAGTGAAATTGCTGCGGCCGACGGACAGAAAAACAAAACTCGATGTTTGTGGCAAACGCTTGACAAACCAATACAGTCTCAAGACTTCAGATTTGTAAGACCTAAAAACATTAGGGTGGGATTAAAGGAAGGATTAATCATTGTAGTATGTCTTACAGCCTATGTGAGATCTGAAGATGTTCGTCTGCTATAACGGAGAACACAATCAGCTATAACATTATGACCACCCACCTAATTCTGAGTAGCTCTATAGCTATACAGCTAAATCCATACAGAACAAACTGTGATGTTCTGACTCATTCTATCCAAATCAGCATTAACATTTTGACTAATTTGAGCTACACTAGCTCTTCTGTTGGATCAGACATCACAAGCCAGCCTTGACTTGAAATTTACATTTACAGCATTTAGCAAACACTCTTATCCAGAGTGTCCTCCATTTCTGAATTTCATGGACAATCTCCCTGGAACAACTTGGGATAAAGGGTCTTGCTTAGGGACTAATCATGGTAGTGGTGGATGTAGGACTCGAACCCACAACCTTTAGGTCCAGAGGTGAGTATCCAAACCACTAGACCATCATTACCCCCAATGAGCCATGGTCCTGTCTCTGGTTCACCAGTTTTCCTTTCTTGGTAGCTCCTGGCCACTGCAGAGCAGGAACATCCCATACGGGCCGCTGCAGTTGTGGAGATGCTCCATCATTTAGCCATCGTTACAATTTGGCCCTTGTCAAGGGAAACTGGGGCAGTTAGTAGTGTAACAGTTAGGGAGATGGTTTTGTGAACAGAGAGTTGCCGGTTAACATCCAGCTCATGAGCAAGGTACCACTCCCCAAGCACTGCTCACTGCCAAAGATCCCTGCCAAAGCTGAAATATGCTCGTTCATGGATGGGTCAAATGCAGGTCAATGACATTTTAATATCTGGTTCTGGGTTGGAAATAGTAACATCATTCCAAGATGAGACAATGAAGCATCATCCTTACAGACAGTCAACTGGAAAGTTTTCCTCTCCCAAATCTCCTCCTTTTCGCCAGCCTTGGCTTGAACAAATTTTCGGGGCAGCCACTGAAATTTAACCCCACCGCTCATTAAGCTTGTACCAATTCGGCCACTAACCAGCGCCCCGGGTTCCTGGTGACTCCCCTTTAAGTGGAACCTTGTAAAAGCCAAAAAGCCATTTCCTGTACCGCAGAACAGCACAACTTCCTCTCACCAGCAGCGGCGTCTTTTCTCTTTTCGGGATGGTTTATGCTCCTTTAATCCTTGGGCTGAGACACTTGTTATTGTTGGATGTTACGCTGTGTTCCCAGTGTCGAAACTGGGAAAGGAAGCGTGCCCCTGGCTTATGGTTAACATACGATGTACACACTGTCATTAGAGATGGCAGTGGTCCGATACATGCCAGCGGAGTTGGAATGATTCTAGCCTAAGTAGTAAATAAGAGAATACGACTACAATGGCATATGTAAATAAAAATGAGGGGGAAAATGAGAAAAATGGCATCCCAACATTAAAGGAAAAATTACAGAGATGGAGAGATGGAGGGATGAAGAAATAGAGAGACGAATAAATGAGGAGATGGAGAGATGGAGGGATTAAAAGATTGAGAGATGAGATCGAGAAATGAAGAGATGGAGGGATGTAGGGGAGAAGAGATTGAGAAATGGAGAGATGGAGGGATATAGGAGTGAAGAGACTAAGAAATGAAGAGATGGAGGGACGAAATAATTGAGAGATGGAAGAATAGAGAGACGTACAGATGGGGCACGAAGAGATGGAGAGGTGAAGGGATGGAGAAATGAAAAGGTAGAGAATTGGAGGAATGGAGAGATTGAGGAATAGATGGATGAAGAGATAGAGAGATGGAGAGATGGAGGAATGAAGAGATGGAGAGATGTACAAATAAGGAGATGAAGAGATGGAAGGATGAGGAGATGATGAGATGAATATGGATGAGGAGGTGAAGAGATGGAGTAACAGAGGAATGAACAGATGGAGGGATTATCGATGGATAGATGGTGTGATTAAGAGATGGAGAGAAGAACAAATTGAGAGGTGGAGTGATTCAGAGATTGAGTGATGTACAGATGAAGGGATGGAAAGAAAAAGCTGCTGCGACTCACCCGGAGCTGGGTCAGATCCACAGTGTGCTGGTCGCAGATGCTGCAGCCGCGCTCGTAGGTCCAGCCGTTGGGAACGTAGTTGGCCAAATAATTTAGATAAATCTGGAAACCAGAAGGAGAGAGAGACTTAGAAAACACACAAGACAAATAAACTCTCTCCATCTTCTCTCTCTATCTTTGTTCCTCCTTTTTCTCTCTCCGTCCTCATTGTCTCTCTCTGTCTTTTCTCTTTTACCCTCATTCTCTCTCTCTCTTTACATTTTTCGTATCAAACCTAAAACTTTTCTATAAAGTTTTAATCAGGTCCTCACAACCACCAAGCACACACACACACACATACACACACATACACACACCCACACACAAGAGTTGCAGTATGCTGTAACGTACAGTACAGGGCTGTGTTTGTCAGAGCTGATCTGGGGTCAGGATGGAGGTCAGCAGACTGGCGTGTTTTCTTGCTGTCACATTTATATTGACAAACTGGCCTGTAATTACAGCTTTCTGCAGCCGGCTCATGACGTTCGGCCGGGGCATCTTTGGGATAGATTTACGGCTCACGGCGGGGCAGATTTAGCACGTCAGGGTGCAAAAAAAGAGTCTGAGGCCAGTTCCTCAAAGAAGCCGGAATTCCAGCGGTTGGAGCCAACCTCGCAGATGCAGACAAACACCACCAGATTTAATTACGACAGGATTTAAGGAAGGCGACATCAATATTATTTCAGATAGAGCGAGGAAAAGGGTAATGGAGACGGAAGTAATTATTACTGTATGCACTCCCTGCAAGAAACTGTGGGAAGCCTGTCTACACTGTGAGTGTAAAAATACAGGAGAACTCTGTAGCTTTGTACATAACTTTGTAAATTCTTTACAGTTGCATTCAGAACAAAATTTGCAGCTGAACTGCATTTTAAATTATACTTTATAACTACACTACATGGGGTGGCACGGTGGCACGGTGGTTAGAACTGCCGCCACACAGCGAGAAGGTCCCGGGTTTGATTCCTGGGTCAGCCGTAGGACCCCTCTGTGTGGAGTGTGCATGCTCTCCCCGTGTTTGCATGGGGTTTTCCGCCGGGTGCTCCGGTTTCCTCCCACAGTCCAAAAGCATGCAATATAGGTTGATTGGTGACTCTAAATTGGCCCATAAGGTGTGAGTGTGTGTCCGTCAATACCTTTGGGAAAATGCTGAGCGATTTTTCACATTTCTGTGTAGCTACCTTGCAATACACAGAATTATATTTTATTAACGTAGTAATGATTTATATTAACATTACTACGACTTTAACAGTGAATAATAAAATGCCATTTTATAACCAAATTTAATAATTATCTGTTTTTGTAATAACAAGCTACCAAGAATTTAACAACACTGTACTTTCACTCTACTGTACTTCACTCTACTGTACTTTCACATTACTTTGGAAAATATTAACCAATTTTTTTACCTGCAGAGTTAAAATTACCACAAATTATTATTGTGGTATTACTGTGTACATCACATAAAACAGGTAGCTACAAAATCATGTGAAATGACAATTATCACAAACAATAATTTTTCACATTTACGATATGTGACAACTTTAATAGAAACGAATAAAATTTGTTCAAATGTGTCAGTTTACCAAACTCAGTACAATTATTGGGTTTTGCAAGCTATGCTAACTACACACTTTGAATATTTAAGTGAATGTAAGATAATGATTATTTGCCATTATGAACACAACACACAGTGCACCACACTTAAATGTGACCTTTGCATTTCACCAATCCGAGGAGTAGTTTTTTTGACAACACCCACAGGGGATGGTACCTTGCTCATGAGTACCTCATTGGTACCTTTACTGGTTCGGGACTTTGGTGTGTTGGGTAATATAATTATCACTTTATCCCAAATTTGCAAAATTCAAAACTCCCTAATGGAGAACTTCATTGGCTGATCGCATCATTAATTGTCATTTTGCTCCCAACAATTTCTTTTTTTAATTTTGGGTTTTGCAAACTTTTTATAACAACATGTTTAAGGTGAGACAAGCAATAAAACAATCACTACTGCAAAATTAGCAAATAATGTTGAAAAAAAAAGTTTTTTGCAGGAAAAATGGCTCCAAGTCACAAATACTACTGGCCGATCACCATATTAATGAAGCTTTAGCTCTGGACACTTTTAACAATTTTTGGCAAGGCAATATAATAATCACTTTGTTGCAAATCTTAGTTTAAAAAAAAGGGTTGCCAAAGTTCCGGTTAAAGGTACAGAGCTCCCATTTTTTGCCTCACAGTGTAGTGTATGTTCATGCTGTGATTTTGGATGTAGTTTTTGGCCACACTGATGTACACACACACACACACACACACTAAAAACTGTAAGAGCCAAAGTCCTCCGTCCAACTCGAACGACATCCAGACGTGCAACAGCTGGCCTGCAGATGCAACACCTTTTATATTTTTTAGAATCCCAGTTAAGCTTGTTAGTGTTGAAGCTCATCCCAAATTACAAGTGGCATCGAACACACATAAACACGTCCGTATTAGGAGCGTGCTTATGATAGAAGGGAAAACGGGAAGCGCTTGTTGTTTAGAAAAAGAGACGGGAGACATAAACCAGACGCTTTTACCAGCCTGACTTTCAGACATTCAGTGTTGCTAAATAAACGTATTAGTCATGCTACTCTTTTCAGTAGAATTTCAGTGGCAAATTAACTTTTTAAAAGTAACTTTTAACAATTAATGATGTAGTGGCAAAGAACTGCGCTGTTGCAAAAAATATGACTGGCTACCATGCAGCACATGCTCATTGCATCACAGAACGCTCTTCGCAGCTGCAAGATGGATTCATAGAATAAGGTCCACCTTGGCCAAGATGGATGAATCTGAAAGGCCAAACGGCCAGAACGTACACTTGCTTAAGTGCTACTTAAGCAAGCTGAAACGGTAAAGACACCACTGAGGTACTGAGGTGAGCAAAGAACAACTTTTGTCCAAGCACTTCCAAAAAGCTGCCCGCTACCCCTTCACGGATCGGTCAAATGCAGAGGTCAGATTTTGTTGAGGTGCACGGTGTGTTCTGGTGTGTTTACAATAACAATCACTCACTTAATAAGTTCACATAAATTTATAGGGGCACATAGGTTCTGACTCGTCTCTTGTGGATTTTGGATCTTGATTAGTCATGAAAAGCAGCAGCTGTGGAATATGAGACGATGACTCAATACTGCTGCTGGGAAAAAATGTCTTTCTGTGAATCAGTTCCCATCATTGCACCTCCTGCAATATGGAATAATACAATTTTCCATACTGGTCATTTTCAGATCACTTTTCAAAGTAATTCCTAAGCAAGTCCCATTTCGAAATGACGTGACGATAGATATTTAGAGCTTTCACAGTACGGAACAATGCGGTGCTTTTTCAAAGAGGTATTATAACAAAATCTTTTTGTGTAGCTGTGTAGAGTAGTTAAGTAGAAAATGTCGACTGATTATCGTCCGGGCCGATTATCAGGTGTCGATATTAGGCATTAAATTTGATCACCCATATTAAGTAATTACAAGGCGTGCTACTGTGGCTCCACTGCTGTCTCTTCTCTCTTCACCACAACCTGCTGCTGCTAAATTTGGAATGCTAAAACGCTTCAAAAGTTTCAAATTTAAGTTTTACAATGTTACTAAAATCTTTATGTAATATTATTTAAAGTTATATTAAAATAACGTAAAAAGTTTAAGTACTTATACACAATAAAGTTATTTAAATAAAGTATTGGGTTGGTGTTTGTAAAATTCGGTTCCAAATATCGTTTATCGGCCTGGTTAACAAGCAATAATCAGTATCGATAATGACCCTGATAAACCAATATCTGCCGACCTCTATTAAGTTCCCATAACTTTTCTGGTTAACTTTCAGTTTGTGGTAACCAAAATGTTCAGCCACCCTTCACTTTTTCAGATTGTGTCTGCAACAGAGATTGTTTGTGGTTCTTAATGTATGAGGGAGGGCCTGTGTCCACCAAACACATTTTTTCAGCTGGCAGCAGCTATTATTAATACAAATTCTATGAGCTTACGCGTTCAGAGCGCTAAACGCCTTCAGAGGAAAAAAAGGCGGTGGAGACAATGCTCGTCAATGTCACTTCTCTCCTGCTAGCCAATCAAAATCGAGGAAGGGGCGAGACATAATAATCGGTAGTACACTCCCAGCTGTTTAGTTGCACGGTTTATTTCTTGCACCCATTCTTGTCTCGAAGACATGCGAGAATCTATTTCAAACGATGCCACTAATGCTAAGATTTCTCTTCATCTTGTCGGCTAAACTAGGAAGTACCCGATGGCACTTTTCGAAACTCATTTTCTCCAACAATGAGAAAGCGGAGAGATAGCGCTCTGGAAGTGAGGTTTTGACCGCTCTTAGCGGGAAAAACGTGCTTGGTGGACACAGGCCCTAACTGAGCAACAGCACTGCATGTGTCTTGCAATAAATCTCTGCACCTGTTGGCTCATTCTCTAGGAAAATATCAATACTGTATATTGTTCTGTATAAGTACAGTATATCACAGAAATATACTGTACTGTCATTTGCATGTAATATCATGAAGCCTGTTAATGAATGGTGTATTATTTTGTCCCCTCTTGTATTTTATGTGATCAAACAAATGTCATATGTGAAGGAAAGCAAGTTGTTCATCATCCAAACAGCATCCAGCATGTGTCACGCACTTTACACATCCTCCATCAGCCACGTCAATGCAATTCCAGGGATTGTTTGAATTTTAATCATTTGAAATTTAATCGAGTGTAATTATTTAATTGTTATTGCTTTTATTATTATTTTTTACTCCCACCTTTTGACCCTTACTTTAAGCAAGCAATTATACTTTTTTCTCGCAACTATCACGGAAACCGCAGCCGTCTAGGGAAGTGAGAGGAAAAGAGAAACTCTGTCCGGGAGAGGTGATTACTCTATCGGCCAGACATGCTTCCTCCTGCTGTTGTTCTGGCTCGTTCTCATGTCCAACATCAGCTAAAAGGAGTGGGAACGCATTCTTGGCCCAAGTTCCAGCTCTGCACTAAACTATCAGATGAATTCTTTGGAAGCTTGCGGCCGCCGCCCCACTCGGAGCTGTCGCAGTTCGGATCCAGGATTTCGGGAGGATCGTACTCAAGAAATCTCATTAATCTGGGAAGCTTTGTCAGAGTGTTTGGAAGCGAGCTCCAGGCGAGACAGATAGCAGGGAAATGAGGTGGTTGTTATGGTTGGAGTCTAGCTTTTATATTCACAATGTGAACAGGGATGGAAAGAAACTTACTTTGGTCTTCATGTTGCCGTGAATGACTACTGGAAGGCTGTCGTAGATGGTGTTTCGGACCCGAACTCGGTCGCTTCCAAACTTCAGCAATACCTCGTCTGCAAGGAAATTAAAAATGAGTTCTTAGAGCAGACTTTCTAGACCCTTTTCCACAACTAGATTCGGTATCAACCAGTATGGTACATTGCTTCTCATGGTACAGTACTTTGTTGCTCATATAAAAAAAAAACCCTATGCAAGTTTGACTAAGGTCACCAGTCGCAGCCTGATGATGTGATGCTGTTATACAGGACAAAATAACAACTTACCTGGTGAATTTGTTTGATCCCATCTTTGTAGTGTTCACACTTAGTGCTTATCAATTGCCAGTCAAATCGAATCTAAGAGTAGTACCACACTGAGATCTTTTAGCTACACAAAAATGTTTCGTATTCGTGACAGTGCTTTTAAAAAATCACTGCATTGTTCCTTACTGCGCAAGCACTAAATATCCATTCAAAAGTCCATTCTGAAATGGAACTTGTCCAGAAAAGCAGCCCTGCTTAGCAATTACTTTGAAAAGTGACTCGAAAATGACCAAAATGTGCCTTAAAGTTGTCGTCAGTCTAAACAACAAAAATAGCTGCCTTTTTAGGAGGAAGTTCCAGTTTATCAAAGCACAAATCTCCCGTCTTTGTACAAACAGAACTTTTTCGTAAAATCTCTTACCCACGGCTCCGTTAAGGTTCTGGAAAATCTGGCATTTGTGGTCCAGAGTCATGTTGAGGCTTTCCTAAAAAACACACACACACAAACACAGGAGGTAAATTCGGGGTTTGAACCGTGCGATCATGTGCCCCTCGTCCTCGAGTGACCGCTGGTGGAGTATTTTTAACCTGTTTGTTTGTTTTCCCAGGGCGTGATGTGTCTTCATGCGTTTTTACAACACTGTGTGGTTGGCTTACGAGCCGGGGTTACGGGTGCTGTTTCCAGTGTTGGGGAGTAGCTCACTAAAATTACCAACTCTACTAACCTTACTACCTTTTTCAGTAGTGAAGCTACTTTTAAAATGCTGTAGCTGTTCCAGTTACTATTTTTGAATAGCACATCAATGCAGAAGAATGCCACATTGTTACCAATTTTTCCTCTCTTTACAATAGGAAGTATTTTACCCACAAAGTAAGTCATTTGTCAGTGGCACCTTTTACCGGTCTGAGACTTGAACCTGCGACCCTCCGATCACGGGACCAACTCCCTAACCGTTACACTACCAACTACCCCACAGAAATTAGTATCATCCACTTACCCTTTGCAGGCCGTCCAGGTAGATCTTGGTGTAGAAGAGCTGGTCGTCATCATTGTCGTGAAGGTTCCACTGCTTCACCATCTGGTTCAAGTTTGGGGCATAGCCGATAAACCCTGCGGATAACATCGCAAACTCTTTAACAGCCTTTTTTTTACATCCATAAAGAATCATTTACGAGGTTTAAGAGCAGTGCGTGATGACAAACCGGCGGTCTCAAACTCTCAATTATGTAGGTGGTGAAAACGTCTGAATTCCATAGGTTAAATTAAAAAGGGGATTCCGCAGGGTTCCGCTTTTGGCCTTTTCACACTTAGAAATTAAGGTACAGGAATGGAGAGTGGTTGGGATACTCGCCTCTGGACCAAGAGGTCGTGGGCTTAAATCCCACCTCAAGCACTACCATCATTGAGCCCCTGAGCCTTCAGATTTAAGAATCTTAACCCCAAGTTGTCCCTGAAATTAGGAGAAATGGATGTTGCTCTGGATAAGAACGTCTGCTAAATGCCACAAATGACCTAAAAAGGTACCAATGCTTTGTCGTTCCAGCTGGATATGAGCACTGCACCTAGAATATTAGTACATTAAGACATATTTTTGTCTGTACCTCTAAAAAAACATTTCTGCATCCATAGACACCAAAAGTTTTCATGAATATAGAGCTCTCAAGTCTGACAAATTGAACATTGAACACACACATTTAAACTCTTTCACACGTTCACACATCACACATGACATTTCTCATGCTGAAAAGTGATTAATAGGCTATGACTGGACGAGGCGGGGCGGCACGGTGGTGCTGTGATTAGCGCTGCCGCCTAACAGCAAGAATGTTCTGGGTTTGATCCCCGGGTCAGCCATAGGGCCTTTCTGTGTGGAGTTTGCATGTTCTCCCCGTGTTTGCACGTCTCACACAGTCCAAAAGCATGCACTATAGGTAAATTGGTGACTGTAAATTGGCCTGTAAGGTGTGAGTGAGAGTCTGATTGTGTGAGTGTGTGCCATGTGGTGTGTTGGCGCCTGCAGGGTAGGTCCACGCCTTGCACCTGTAAGTTCCCAGGATAGGCTCCAGTCCCCACCCTGCGACCTCAGTGGGATTAAGAAGTTTGGATAATGAATGAATGAATGAATGAGTGAATGAATGGACAAGGTGAAGGTCAATTGCTCTGTTTAGTCCAGACAGCTGTGTTGACCTAGCAACCTATCAGCCACCAGTTTCAGGTGCAAGCCCACACTCAAGTAATTGGGAGAAATGACTCGGGTCGAGGGGTCAAAACATTTGCTGAAATTTTAGAACCTGGATGAATATAATGTTGTTGACTTCATCTCTGACTTTTCCTTTGACAGAGTTTGTTAAGGTGTGTAACTTAAATAACAATAACTCGATTGAGCAGTTTATTTAAGCCTAGCTTAAAGTCTGTTCAAGTATTGAGAACAGAAGTGGACAAAATGCACCCTATCACTTTGCAGAACAGCATCTGCTAAATGCCATATATGTAAATGTAGATGATGAAACCTGAAATGTGCCCCAATCTGTGAGTCACAAACCAGACCACGGTTCAGGAACCTGCTTGGGGAAAAAACAAAAAACCCTCAGTTGCCCCGTTCTGTCTCCATAGAGACCTGACTATGTGTGTGTGTTTTCTTTTTTTCTGTCTGCACTTTCCTCAGGAACACAAACCGCAGCTGGAAATTGCAGGGTTGGACTGTGTGTCGTCGGTCTACGTGCCATTTGGACTCCGTCATTAAGAATGCCCTCGTTTGCCATCCGGACAGTTCGAAGGACGAGTTTTGGTTAGCAGATGAGAGGAGAAATATGAATATGAAGGAGAAAAGAGAGAGAGAGAGAGAGAGAGAGACAGAGAGAGATGACCACTGATCCCTAACAGACCATTCCTACATTCACAGTGTAATGTTCCTGTAAACCGTTGGTTTCTAAAATAGACTTCTGGAAGTATTAGAAAGCGTTTACCAGACTTTAGGTGAACCGCCACTAAAAGGCCGGCCATAATTTTGACTGACGCATCCTTTAATCAGTAAAAATGTGTTCGCCTGAAAATATTCAGAAGGGAAAAGAAGGACAGATGGGATGCACATTGTAAGAAGGAAGTAAGGGGGGTCAAAAAAATGTTAAAAATCGTTGGCAAACAATTTCAGTGTTGCGTTCAGAATTACAATTTTCAATTATTATTGCTTAAACCTTAAAAATGTAGCTACAATACTTTGCAAAACCCATAAATAGTTTAAAGTTATCAATGACAGTGCATTAAAAGAGGTGCATAAAAAATTATTATTGCTTGTAATTGTAAAAACTGACATTTTGTTGTCATTAAAACAAAGAAATATATAGTTTTTGTGATAATTGTTAAAAGGCATCGTAGCTAGACATGTAAAGGGTGGTGGACAGTATGACAGCAAGATCATTGGATTTTTATATTTAGTTACACTTTATTCCATTATGACTAATCCTGGCCACCAAAAACTGTCTGAAACTTTTAACATGACTTTATTCTTAATCCAGATGATTGTTAATGATGCTTTCCATATATTTCTATGACTGTCATGTTCTTACGTTTAGGAGCATATCAATGAAAGACTTTTCTACATTTAAAAGTGATAGAAAAAACATAATTTTCTGACACTGAACTTTATGATGGAACGACAGCAACATGTTTTTATTAAGTAATCTCGTTCTACGTAAAAAGGACTCTTCAGATGTGGTGATGTTGCTTTTATTTTACAAGCCGGCCATGAAGTGAAGTTAGCAATTTTCAGAAGCTTTTAGCAGATCTTAACACAGATGTTACAGCCTTATGACATGTGGTTTCAATCCTAAGCAACTGTTTCTGTCGTTTTTTTCATCTTTCTTTCTTTTTCGCTACAGCACTTGTGCGCTCAGCCGAGACCAGTGTTTAGATAACATATATATAGCACATATAAAACATGATCATTAGGAAATGTAAAGAAAAGAATCAAAAGTGTCAAAAGCTTACAATGGTATTTGTTTACAATTTATGTGAATAATACATCATACACTGTAATGTTATGGCTGATGAGCTCTTTCTAAAATATGATGAATAATAGATTGTAAACGTCTTTTTAATCTGCTATAATGTAACATAAAAGCACTTTCTCTATCTTCCCGTCTCTTCAGCTCACCATCTCTCTAACCTCTCTCTTTATCTGTCTCACCTTTTCTCTCTTCTCTCTTCCTTTCACCCCTTGATAGAGAAAGAAAGAAAGAGAAATGAAGGGTGAGAGAGAGAGAGAGTGAGTGAGTGAAAGAAAGACAGAAAAGGAGAGTAGAGAATGAGAATGAGAGATAGATCAAGTAAGGCCAAAGACAAGAAGAACGATTCAAAGAGAATCATTCCAGGCTGGGTGAGTGCAGGTGAATGACGAGTGAAAACCTCAATCTGATGATTTCTGAAGTTGTAAAACATAAACATTAGCATGCTCGTTCTTGCCGCTCACCTCCCGAGCTGAGGAATCGCTTGCCGCTGCGCACGTACGGATAGCGTTCGGACAACCGCGTGTCGGGCCAGATCACACCCTCCGCCCCAAACACCAGCCTGTGATTGGTCAGATGGAACTTCCTCAACAACTCCTCCGGCCCTCCGGCGAAGATCAGGTCATAACTGTTCGGACAGGGGGTGAGGGAGAGAGAGTGAAAATAAAAGAATTTATTACAAAGGAATTCAAAACTTTTACCATTGACATGATTTTCTTGTTTGGCCTATTTTATAGACAATTTTCATATGATTTCGGGTTTAATGGCATCCAGTCTTTCCCCTTAATCCTAACCCCCGCACCACCCAAAGCTGTAGACCTAGGGGAAACACGAAGATGGTGAAATGCATCATCTGTCTCATAAACACAACAACAACGCTCATAATAGTCACATGTAATACAAAAATATATTCATTTTGTAACAGGTCATCATTCATTTGGGTTCTCCTTAAAAAAGAAAACGTGAGCCTGATAAAAGCCCTAATTTTGTTACATTACATAAGAAAATGTTTCAGGACTTTTACTTCTTTGATTACTTCCTAAATAATAATAAGTTATTACTTAATTTAAATAAAAATTTAAATAATTACATTTTCTTTGGCACTTTGTTTGTTTGTAATTGTAAGCATAATCTGAATTTTTAGGTAGCTTTAGATCTGTTCTTCCATCATCACACAGAAATTTCAGCAGAAGGTACGACAGACACGACATTCTGTTAAAAACTGGATCAGCTCTTCAACAATTAATAACGTTCACTTCTCCTTTAAAAATATTTCACATCTCTGCCAAGCAGCAAAGACAACGATCCGGTCAGTACATGTTCTTGAATGCATATGATAAAAACATACTTTATGTTCTTTAAAACAAGGAGCTAAAGCTGAATGACATTTTTAGGACATTGTTTTGCATACGATGTCTGATATGTGAATGTCACTTTCTGTTCCCTTTCGATATTTCACTCGTACTGCGTCGTAAGACGCTATGGGGAAAACTCCTTTTTCCTCTTCGACTGAAGCCTTTTTTCAATCACGCAGTGCAACTGCACGCTGATTGGTTTCTTAAAGTTAACTGAAGAAACCAATCGACTGACGGCGGAACGAGCTGGCCAATGGCCGCGCCGCTTCGCCGGCTGGCGCTATTTGCATGCCGGCTCTATAAATGCGGCCGTTTCGCCGTCAAGTTTCTTCTTTCAGCCTTGGCATTTAGCTTCAGCAGCTGAACTCCTCGTCTGAACCTGCGCGCGTCGATTGAAAAAAGCAGCTGGAATTGGTTTCGCCCGTTCCCTGCCGCTTCCGGCTTTGAGCTTTATTTTTCTCTTCTAAAGAGCATCAGCGGCATTTTAAATGCCTGCGCCGTCGTTACGCCGTGCTCGAGCGCTTCGCGCTCCGGCAGCGGCCGCTAAGTGTCGCTCTGTCACCGGCAGAAACTGCGCCAGGCGCTCTCTCCTCCGCTGATTGCCCGCATTGCGAGGCTTTTCCAGTATTTCGTTGCGCTGGCGGATAAGCGCTCTTTTCAGGCCTTGCATCCCCTCCTCCCTCCCCTCTGCAGCCTCCCAGGGCCCTGTAGAGGAAAGAAAGCGTGAGGAAGGTAGCTCTTGGTTTGCTGTCAGATGAGCTCGCCCGGCTTTGTGCCCTTGACCTCGCCACCCTTCTGACTTCCCGTCTCCTTCATCCGTGATGGCGTCCCTCTCAATGACTCGCAGCCTGGTTAAATCAGGCGTGGAGGAAGAGCGGCGGCGGCAGCGGCGACAGCGCATTGCGCTGGCGCTGCTTCTGTGGCGGAGGTTAGCGGGCTGTCTGAGTCTGACCCGCCCCGGCCGCCGTCGGCATCTTCCGCATCGCAGGGCCGGGCTGATGAGAACTCATTAGCGTCCTGTCTAAAGCTGTCTCCAGGCTTTCCGGACCAGGTGGTCCCCGAGGAACCCTGCGAAGCAGGTTGAATGATGGTTTTGCGCTGGCGGCCCCAACAACGCTCTGCCCCTTCTTCCCTGGGGTTCATGATGACTCACACTAAAGTGGCGCTCTCCGTACTCTGCCAGAGTCCGGACTTCCTCTCTACGCGCTCTCCTCCGTCGCTGAGGAAAAGGCTTCGTCCTGCCTCCACTGGATGAGCCCGTGGCCGCACATCTCTGCCGCCATCGACCTACCATTGGTTTGGAAAGGCTAAAGGCAAACCACCCTTCAAGCCCTACCAGAACCACTTCAGCTCGCTGGCGCGCTTCACGCCGCCCGCCCGGCCAAGCCGCTTCAGCCCCTACACTCCATGGCCGTTCTGCAGGTGTTTCAAGCCAAAATGCTTGCATCGGAAGCCACCGGTCTTGACGCCACTTCTCTTGCTGACTTGCGAAGTGCGACGGACCTGGCCCTTCGCGCCACCAAAGCCACAGCCCAGGCCATCGGCCGCTCTATGTCGAGCTTGAGTGGTCTGGGCCATCTCTGGCTAACCCTGGCGGAGATGAAGAGCCGGATAAAATCCCGTTCCTCGACGCTCCTGTCACTCCAGGTGGCCTCTTCGGTCCAGCGGTTGAGGGGTTTGCTGAACGCTTTTCTGAGGCTCAAAAGTCGTCCCAGGCAATGCGACACTTTCTCCCCAAGCGTTCCAGCGCGTCGTCTGCCTCTAGTCGCCCCAGAATAGAGCCGACTCGACGCCCGCTGCTCCTGCCCCGTTCGGTCCGCCAAAAGGCGAAATCGCTCACGCTCAGCAAAGCGCTTCTACCCAGCGTGCAGGTCCCGGCCCAAGATGGCATGGGCCCGCTCCTAAGAAGTCTTCCCACTGGGCAGGCAGAGGAAGGGTTAAGTCCACTTGTGACGGACCACCCCCAAAGCGGCTCTGCGCCAACCTCTCACCACCCGCTTAGTGCGGGTGCAGAGCAAGTGTGTTTCGGCTCCGCTAGCCAGCCCATGGTGCCCGGCTGTCCGACCGCTGTGATAGCGGAAATAAAAATTTTACATCCTCAAAAATCATATCTTAGATTCGCTCCCCAAAGGCGGCCAATCTGGGCCTCATTCCAGCCACACACTGTCCCAGCGGGCGAGGCTGGCAGGCCATCCCATGATGTCAGACTGGGTGATGGGCACAATAAGAGGAGGTTACATATTGCACAGTTTGCTCATAGACCCCCCCGCTTTAAGGGGTGTGGTCCCCTACTTGTGTCTTGTGGCCGAGACCGCTCCGGTTCTCCAGCGCGGGGTAACCAATTGCTGGAAAAAGGAGGGCCATAGATTGTTCCTCCAGCTCCATGGTCAGGCTTTACAGCCGGTACTTCCCTCGTCCCCAAAAGGCGGCGGTCTCCGACCGATTTTGGACCTCAGACTTCTGAACCCGCGCTCTGGCGGCGTTCCAGAATGGTGACCCGTAAAGCAGATCCTCGCGCAAGTCGCCCGAAAAGGACTGGTTTATGTCCCTGGATCTGAAAGGCGGTACTTTCACATCCATTCCCCCCCAACACAGGCTGCAGAGATTAGCCGAGGGTGTGGCATATCAATACAAGGTCTTCCGTTTGGGTTATCTCTAGCTCCCGCGCTACGCGATGCATGGGCCGCGGCACTCTCCCCTCTGAGACAGATGGGGGTCGCGTTTTAACTACACCGACGACTGGCTCATTTGGCCCAGTCAGAGAGCCTTGATTCGTGTCGCCGCCGGACCCTTCTTCTCAGCCACTGGTGTCTGGGACTCAGGGTCCAGGCCGCTGGGCATACTATTACCCAGCCAGCGGAATTTGGTTTCTGGGGATAATGTCGGCTTCGATGCGAATGAGCCTTGATCTCTCTCAGCAGGCGGGTAAGTGTTCGATCCTGGAGCGCAGCCTCCTTTGTGGAAGCACTTGCCCTCAAGGCCTTTCAGAGACTTCTGGAGCCTCATGGCGGCAGCTTCACCGGGCCTGCTATATCGACCCATCCAGTTCTGGTTGAAGCAGAGAGTTCGATTCTTGACGCATGGCGCCCGCGAGCGCCACGCTTGGTGACTTCCGGGCCTCGTTGCAGCCTGACCGTTGGAGGACCCTGGATTGGCTGCTCAAATTGCGTTTGGATCACGGCACACCGGAGGAAGGTAGTCTCGACCAGGCGCTTCAACGCCTGGGTTAGGCGCTGTCGCGAGGGCAAACCCGGCCTCCGACCTCTCTGGTCCAGGAAGGGGCCGGGGCTGCACATCAACTGCCTCTGAGATGCTCGCGTGTGCCGTGCTTGCCAAGCTTTCCTGCCCAGGAATTGAAGGGGCACCATGTGCTGGTGCACATCAGACAGCCAGCTCCGTGGTGTCTTATGTAGCGAATCCTGGGCGGGATTGTCTCAGAGCGCCTTTTGCTCCCAAAAGCTGTTGATTTGGTTGGGCAGCCTCTATTCCTCCAAGAACTGTCCTTGCGTGCGGGCAGAAAACTGAACCAAGGGGCGAACATGCTATCCAGGAGCAATGTCTCGTCAAGAGAACTGGGCCATCCATCCCTCGTGGTTCAGAGGATTTGGGACACCTTGACGGGGCGCAATTGACCTTGCCTCCGAAGACAATTCTCACTGCCAATTTGCTTTCGAGCCGCGGATGCTCTGGCTCGTGGCCAGACCCTTCCACTTTCGTTCCCTCCTGTCGCTCTGTTACCACAGGCTCAGGCGAGTCAGGGGAAGCGCGAACTCAAACTTCCTGGTAGCCCCTTCTGGAGGAACCAACCGTGGAGTGTCAGGCTGTTCAGTTGGAAGCAGCCCGGTAGCTAGGCGGGGACCTCCTCTCTCAGCCAACGCGGCTCGCTGGCACCCTTGTTCCCAGGCTGTGGGCCCACTCATGTCTGTGGCACGCTCAATGGGCGCCTTTGGGCCTCCGGGCGTGTCCTGAACACCATGTCTGAGGCTAGAGCCCGTCTACCGTCGGCTTTATGCCTTGAAATGGAAGGCCGTCTTTGAGGAAAACTGGTGCAGGGACCGGAATTTGGAGTCAGTCTCCTCGGAGGTCTCTGGTCTTGACGTTCCTGCAGGGTGCTGGATAAGCAGCGTTCTCCGTCGACGTGAGTTCACGCTTCAGCAGCCTGGCACGGCTTTTTCATGCCCTGTTGTTGCGGGCGCTCGTTGACAGGCACAGCGCGGTGATCAATTTTGGTAGCCAGGCGGTTGCCTGCGCCCTCATACAGTTCCTTGGGGACTTATCCACCCGTCTTCAAGGCCTGAAAGGGGCATTTAATTCACTGCACTCCTCCAGCTTGAAAAACGCTGTCGCTTAAGACCGCCCTGCTACTGTGGCACTGGCGTCTGTGTCAAGCGATATGGCGATTTGCAAGCGTTGTCTATCAACCCGTCTTGCCTGAATTAAGACCCTAACGACTCTAGAGTCGTCCTGAAACCAAGACTGGGTTGTATTTTCAGAGTGCTCTCAACTCCGTTCAGAGCCCAGGTCATCAGTCTCTCTGCCCTGCCGCCTCGGTGGGCGACCAGACTTGCCTGCTCTGCCCCGTTAGGAGCCCCTAAGGACGTTCTGCCTCATTCAGGGGTAAACAGCTCTTTGTTAACCATTAACCGCGCAAAGGCTTTGGTTTGGGCAAAGACTTTCTCAAAGTGGATTATGAAACGTACCAGGTCAGGGCCCTTCTCACTGAGACATGAATGCGGCCAGGATCTCCATTGCAGAGATTTGTGAGGCGCCCGGCTGGTCTCTTAAATCCACATTTATCAGGTTTTATAACCTAAATGTCCCTGCTCTTGCGATAAAAGTTTTAACCCTCTTTGATCAGGTCCCAGTGGACCCGACTGTTGTGTGTTAGGGAGCTCTACCTGTTGGTGTGGTCCCTAAGTTTTAAAATGGTAGTCTTCCGACACAGCAGGCCCCTCCAAATGGCTTGCCCTGTGCTTCGGTGTAATATTGTGACGTTCCCCTGGGGTTGTGTCCCCCTTGGGTGTCATGCTAGTCGCACCCACCATGGCCTGTTGAGGATTGTACTGGTTCCCCATAGCGTCTTCTGACATGGTCTGAGTCTCGAAGGGGGCGTGCTGGATTTACTTCGTAACCTCGGTTCACCACCGAGATATGGGAACGAGTACTGCGTCCTTGCACCGTGCCATGTACTGCCGCCTCAGATGCTTCATACGAAAAATCTGAACTTGGCCAGTAAGCGGCGCATTTATAGAGCCGGCATGCAAATGGCGCCAGCGGCAGGCGGCAGCTCGTTCGCCGTCAGTCGATTGGTTTCTTCAGTTAACTTTAAGAAACCAATCAGCGTGCCGTTTACACTGCGTGATTGAAAAAAGGCTTCAGTCGAAGAGGAAAAAGGAGTTTTCCCCATAGCGTCTTCTGACGCGGTACTGTTCCCATATCTCAGGAACCCGGGTTTGTCGTCGGCAATCATTCTCTCGGAGGCTGGAAGGTGAATAGAAAGCCGGCTGAGATCATCTGAATTTCCTCTCTGTAAGTAGTGGGGGGTAGTTGCTAGGTTTAAATCCTGATTGTCATCCTAGCAAGAGGATCATATAAACATCAAGGGAAGCAAAGTACATCACAAGAGCCAAACCTTTTTCCCACATCTGGTCTGCACATGTGTTTTGCACTCGTCTCTAACCAAGAATCCACATCCTTTGATAGAGATTCACATACTTTGACCTGAAAACCTTTGCTACAACATATATATATATATATATATATATATATATATATATATATATATATATATAGTATAAATATTAGATGTCTTTGTTGCTGAGTCATGGATCTTTCAGAGCTACCTGTATTATTATACATTCTTTTTGGAAGAGCGTGGAATTAAGAAGTGAATTTGTGAGTACTTCAAGGTCAAGTATTACGTGGGGCCAAACCGGTAATTCACTCCTGAGTAATGCTCATGTAGGCGATAGTACAAACTTTAGATCTTTTGACACAGCTCAAGTTCCCGCCAGCAAATTTAAGTGAGCAGTCTCAAAACTTCTGAGGGCTTCTTAATAGAACTTTCCATAATTTTGGGGTGAGAGAGGGAAGAATGTGATTTCAGGCATTCAACTTAAAAGTAAACTAAACAGTAGGGTTTGGGGAGAGCAGTGATCACGGGATTTTCTTGACTCTGATCGCGGTGATTATCATTTGGTTGTAATCTTTACAGCACTGGAGCTGCAAGGTCTTTCGTTAAAATTGGACCATATAATTTCCCTTGAGGTAATGCACCGGAAAAGGGAGACTGCTCATTCGACTGATAAATAGCTATTCAGAAAAAAAGGTATTGCTTTGTGGTAAAATATCATTTTACTGCATGCGTTTAAATATTGTTCTGCTTGAATCAGTGGCATTTTAGGATAATATAAAGAACTCTACAAGTTTTGACAGTCATTTTGAGCCTAACGGTATCTGTATGATGTATCGACTGATACAAGATCATTCTGAAAAAAATGCGATAGAAGTGTTTACTCTATGTGTAGGTGTAGAAAAAGAACTTCTGTAGCTGACCACATGAATAATCACTGAATAATTTTTCAAAAAACCATATCTGGTGAATCATATTATTATTACACCAATTTTCTGCATAAGTAATAAAGCCTATCATGCATGAATTCCCAGGTAAAAAACAAAGCCTCACAGAGCATGTAAATATTAGTTGCGACTATTCATTTGTAATTTCTGCCAAGATTTCCCAAATCCTTTGAGCCCAAGTGCAAAGCAACACAGATAAGTCTCTCCAGGAGGAGAATTTTTTGTTGCAAGACACATCTAGGCCCATATGAGCAACAAGAAAAAGCAGCCGTTCCAAAAGCCTTAATGAGAATGAAAGATGAAACTAGACGGGACCTTCTACTGTACCGAGCATCTCGATGAGTGATGAGGTACAGATGTCTTTTAATGGAGGCCTATTTTCATTCTTTTGCACAAAGTAACAAACCTAAATTTCACCTACATCACCCAAAACGTGATTAACACTAAATAACAACTGATGAAAACACATGGCTGTAGCATTTGTAACACAGAACAATATTTAATGTATAATTTTTAGTATTTCTCATAGCATTCACATTTAATACTTAGTGCATTTTATATCATTATAACTGGGTATGTAACGATGCCTCGACCTCTGCGTCGATACATTGATTTAATGATCACCAGCTCTAGCATCGATCCACCATTGAAAACGTAAGTCAGATGTCATCGCATTATAACATCACTTCATACCGAACAAGAAAGGTTATTTTTTGCAGAAAAATTGAGGAAGCTTGATTCAAAAAGGCAACTGAACTTTGTTTCCATTGCAAAATTTAAAAGATGAGACTATTTTCATTTACCTGTCTGGATTTCATTTTAATGTCAAAAAAAATATTTTTTAGTTGGTTTTTGTGATTCAAGTGAATGATAGTGATTGTGCCAAACAGGCAGTGAAAACTAGAGTGTTGAAATTGTCACCATCATCATCTCATTAGCGCAGATGTGGAGCTGATTGCATCAATGCAATAAGACCATAACTGATTATATTGGGGGGTTTTCAAATGGTGATCCATTGACATGCAATGTAGTTTCTACTGAAATCATTTTATTCGTTAAATGACTAATTGATGGGATGCATCACATAAAGCATTAGATATTGCATGAAATGAATGGTTGACCTGATGTCGTATTAAATCCTTGACACCAATGAGGTTTGCGCCTGTAGTAAAACGGCCCATTTGATCATCGTTTATGGTGCTCACTTAGCGATTGTGGAACGCCACACAAATTTGGAGTTGAGGACGATTGAGGGGCTTTTGTCATAACTTCAAAACAGTGTTGAGGTGCCTTGCTCAGAGAACCTCAGTGGTACCTTTACCGGTCCGGGACTTGAACCGGCAACCTTTCAGCCAAGCAGGGCCAAACACCCTAACTGTTACACTACCAACTGTGTGAAGAAGCCCTCAGCTTCCCTGGAGCAAATTGGGGTTAAGGGTCTGGATCAGTGGTGGTAGTTATTAGTGTTAAATGATACAGCCTCATTATGGATTATTGAAATGTTTTCTGTCAGAAGCATGACCTGTCAAGCACACTGGTAAGACACAGTTTGATACTGATTGATTAATATATGTTTTTAAAAAAATATATTAGAAAAATTATTTACAAAACATATCGCTTTGTTCTCTTTCATAAGCAGAACTCACCTGTCCACTAAGAGGACCACCAGATCTTTTTGATCAGCCAAACCCTCCATGGCCTCCTTCAACAACCGGACCTTCTGTCCTCCACCGATGGAATTACCCACGTCTCCTCCTTTCCAATCCTCGCCCATCCCCAGCACCTGGCACACAACACAGCACAGGGTTCAGCCAGTTCACACTGTAAAGCTTATTAATATTGGTCATTGTGAACACAGCATAACACTCAGTGCAACGCAACCAAATGTCACCACTGCATTTGACCCATTTGTGAGGGAAAAGTGGGCGGTTTTTTGGCAGCGACTGTGGAGCAGTGCTTGGGGACAGTACATTGCTCATGAGTATCTCAGCGGTACCTTAACTCGTAAACATAAACTTAACCTAAAATAAGTGTTTGTGTTCATAGTGTTTCTTACTTTTCTTAATTCCTATAGACCAAGAATGTTTTGTGAAAGTAGACTCCGCAAACAATCTTATTCCATAAAAATTATGAAAAGCAAACAATGTAAAACACACAATCCCAAAAAAGGTCAAACTTAAATTTGATGTAAAAACAACTGGTATTAAAGGGTTTCTTACTTTTCCTTATTCTTATGGAATGATCTTAGTTTGTAAACAGAGATTTTGAACATAATCTCCCTCCATAAGTATTAAGTCAAAGTCTAAGTAAACTTTATTGTTTAAGAGAAGTAACCAAAGAAACCAACATAATCCCCACAGCCCCAAACCTAAACTTGACCTAAAAATAACTCTTTTGTTTATTTATTTTAAAAATAAATCTTTTGAATATTTAGTGAAAGTAGACTTTGAAAACGATCTCATTCCACAAGAACTAAGGAAATAGAAATCACTATCAACACAATCTCCAAATCCCCAATCCTAAACTAAAAATAAGTGTTTTGGGTCTTAACACTTATGAATAGAATAAGAGTGTAGCAAGATCAATCCAGATTTTTGTAGCTGGTTAATCCCCCTCCACAATTCACATTTTAAAATGGGTGTAAGATCCCAAAAGGCTGTGACGCCAAATTCCTTTCCAACGTCATCACTAAGTTCTCAGTCTAGACTCCTTCCTCTGGCTAAACTGGACTCGGGTCTAGAAATGGCAGTAACTCTTATTAACTCTCATTCACAGAGCATTTCGTTTAGATTTTTTGACGTGTACTGTTTACTCCTTTTTAGATCTCCGCTCCTATCTTTTGGAACTGATTTTACGTTAGCGTTAGTAAGAACATCTGTTTGCCTTTATCCCTCATTTGAGGTCTTGAGGACAAACCCTTACTCTAAAAACCTCTGCTGAAGTCACGTCCCATTTCAAAATATGCCTTTTAGCAACTTATCTAACCATATATTGCTTAGCACATTTCTGATTATTTTTCATAGAACTTCTGTAAAAGCATCTGGAATGTAAGAAAGTAATTATAATATTCACTGACCCCACTGTTAAACTTGTTGTAGGCCAACGCATTATGACCAAAATTCACATTCCAATATGTCATTTCAAATCCCTATAACGATGTATATCATAATATGGTACATCTTCTGTAAATTTAGTGGAACTTCCACAAGCAAAGTCTTGTGTCTGTGCGTGTTGAACCCTGCCTACACGCACACTCAAAACACTCAGCAAGCTCATATGGAATGCCAAACGTGCCACAATTCGCCTATATTGTTATGCGATTGACAGTTTATGCAGTTGTATTCATTAAAAACATCTTTTTTGTCACACTTTAGTATACCAGTGTTTTTCATGCCATTAAAAACACAGCTTTTTGTGACACTCTAGTGACCTGTGATCAAACATAGTTTTTTACACCGTAAAACGGTTTTAAAAGGTGACACTATTTACGGCGCTCTAGTAAGATGTCTTTAAAGGAACACTCCACTTTTTTTCAAAATAGGCTAATTTTCCAACTCCCCTAGAGTTATATAGATGTGTTTTACCGTTTTTGAATCCATTCAGGCGATCGCCGGGTCTGGCGGTAGCACTTTTAGCATAGCTTAGCATAAATCATTGAATCCGATTAGACCATTAGCATCTCACTATAAAATGACTAAAGAGTTTCGATATTTTTCCTGACTTTTCTGTAGTTGCATCGTGTACTAAGACTGGCGGAAAATGAAAAGTTGCGATTTTATAGGCCGATATGGCTAGGAACTATACTCTCATTCCAGCGTAATAATCAAGGAATTTTGCTGCCGTACCATGGGTGCAGCAGGCGCAATGATATTACGCAGCGCCTGCTAATAGCCTAACTTCTGTCAATATAACCAACGTGACCACCTGCTTGCAACCATGGAGACATTAGTAAGAGACGATTCAGAAAACATTTTCTTTGGTGCAGATCCTGAACCATATCTGTTTGAACCTGAATACACAGAAGACGAACTTTTAGAGCGTGAAAGACAGGAAAGTGTAGCTGAACAGTCTATGGCAGAGCAGCTAGCCATTGATTCTTTCGTTGCTTGTTTTCGTTGGAATTCTATGAAACATGATGGTGGAATACACCTTCAACTTACTATTACAGCCCTTTACAACGCACACAACCATGGCTAATCGCACACAGGTAAATCCAGCCACTAAGCAACTCGCCGGCTGTAACTCAGCAACTACACAAACATAGTGCCGGTACCTTGGAAGTTACCTAGCTGGGGACTTATTTCAGGCGCTGCGTAATATCATTGCGCCTGCTGCACCCATGGTACGGCAGCAAAATTCCTTGATTATTACGCCGGAATGAGAGTATAGTTCCTAGCCATATCGGCCTATAAAATCGCAACTTTTCATTTTCCGCCAGTCTTAGTACACGATGCAACTATAGAAGAGTCAAGTTTTAAATAGGAAAAATATCGAAACTCTTTAGTCATTTTATAGTGAGATGCTAATGGTCTAATCGGATTCAATGATTTATGCTAAGCTATGCTAAAAGTGCTACCGCCAGACCCAGCGATCGGCTGAATGGATTCAAAAACGGTAAAACACATCTATATAACTCTAGGGGAGTTGGAAAATGAGCCTATTTTCAAAAAAAGTGGAGTGTTCCTTTAAGGCAAATTGTGGCACCTCTGACAGTCCATAAATCTGTTCCATAAATTTGTCGTATCATTTTCATTTCATTTTCTGAACCGCTTAATACCTATTGGGGTCACGGAGATCAGAGCCTCTCCAAACATGGGCAGGCGCCAACAGACCACAGGGCACACACAATGACGCTCTGAGTTACACCTAAGCCAAATTAGATTTGCCGATCAACCTACAGTGCATGTTTTTGGACTGTGAGAGTAAACCGGAGCATCCAGAAAAAACCCACGCAAACACAGGGAGAGCATGCAAACTCCACCCACAAAGGCTCTATGGCCGACCCGGGAATCAAACCCAGGATCTTCACACTGTGAGGCGGCAGCGCTAACCACTGCGTCACCGTGCCGCCCTGGCGATGTAATCATTGTCATTTCACAAGGACACAGTGAGTCTAGCTTTCTGCAACTAAGAAAAAAGTGGGATCAGTTTATAAGGGAGGATGTAATTCGTAATTCATTTTCTAAACCACTTAATCCCCATCGGGATCACGGGACCGGAGCCTAATCCCGGGACTACGGGTGTGATGCGGGGACCAACCCTGGGCAGATGCCAACACACCGCAGGTAAGTCATAATTATCGGTAGCAACTCATAATTTTAACTAAAGTTAAACGTCTGAACTCACCTTGACAGTGTAATTGAAATAATTTGCTGACTGCATGAAGCGTAGGAAGCCATCAGTCTCTCTCGTGGCCACGGTAAGAACCAGAAGCTTTTCTAGAGAAACAGAGAGAAAGAAAACACTTCTGAGAGTCTCGTTTGAGAGTTGTTTTGCAGCGGCGGTGTAAAATGCCAGTTTTTTAGTGTTTGGTATGTTGGTGGTTGACAAGCACAGCTTGACTTGGGAAGCATGTTTTTTATCATGTCTTGCCAAAACTCTTTGCTCCTTGAAAGACCCACTTCGCCCAAATGCATATGTTGTGTTTTTTTTCTCTTCTTTCTACAGTATGAAATGTCGGGTGTCGGGGTTGTCCAAACCAAACTATGACCAAACCTCAAACCTAAGTCAACACTTTGGGAACTGTTTCATAAAGTCTGTCCAATCAGAGAAGAAGCATGTACATTATAATCTGGAAATTCTCCTTTTTTGGGGTGGCGCTCCTAAAAGGGGTACTTCACCCAAAAATGAATTTATGGCACAAATGCTTGTGTGCTGTTTACAGAGGAGGAGTTTCTCACTCTCTCGCCACAGGGATACAGCAGAGTGGCAACCGCTTGTGAAAATAAACCCCAGCGTAGAGGTGACGAAAGCTAGAGGTTTCGTATCGTCACTCATCTCTGAAGTCTGAGCGCAGTCGCACAGAAACGCTAAAATAGCCTCGAATCAAACACACACCGTCACAAAAGGACAAAATGCTCTTATATTCACATTTAGTGTAAAGCAACTCGATCAAAATAAAGTATTGCATGCTCACCAGATGTTTTTGCGCACCCATGAGATTTTTTTCTCAAGAGGTTTTATTTGCAAGCTCACAAAAAAGTAAAGCATGCACATGAGAAAATAAGGTGCTGTTAAGAAAATATTGCATGGCCACGAAAAATTACCAGGTGATAACGAGAAAATATCAGGCTGATGAGACAGTAACAGGTGCTCGCAAGAAAGTACTGCATGTTCATTAAAAAGTATTGCATGCTTATGAGAAAGTAATATGCTCACAATAAAGTATTGCATGCTCACCAGAAAGTATTGCATTCTCATTAGAAAGTAATATGCTCACAAAATGTACTGCATGCTCACAAGAAAGTAACCTGCTCATGATGAAGTATGGCATGCTCTCAAGAAAGTAACCTGCCCAAGGAAAAGTATTGCATGTTCATGAGAAAGTAACATGCTCATAAATAAGTAATATGTCCATTAGAAAGTTTTCCATGCTCACGAGAAAGTATTGCATGCTCATGAATAAGTAACATGTTCACTAGAAAGTTTTCCATATTCACGGGAAAGTATTGCATGCTCACGAGAAAGTACTGGATGCATACAAGAAACTAACAGGTGCTCACAAAAAAAGTAATGCATGCTCACAAGAGAATAATGCATTCCCAAGAAAAGTTTTCACATTCTAATAAAAGTACTGCGTTCACTGAAAGTACTGTGTACTCACAATACAATTTAGTAAATACAACAGCTCACTCTAAACTCTTGTTTTCGCTGGTTGAAATCTTACCCATATTATCAGGGACATCAGAGTAACTACACCACTATCTTGATAGTAGAATATGTTCTGCATCTAATGTTTAATAAAACACAATTTATTTTCACTTTTACTGGGGCAGTTGGTGGCGTAACGGTAGGGTGTTCGCCCCGTGATCAGAAGGTCGCAGGTTTGAATCCAGGGCCGGTAACGTTGCCACTGAGGTACTCATGAGCAAGGTACCGTCCCCAAGCACTGCTCCCTGGGTGCTTGTTAGCTGCCCACTGCTCCTTCACGGATGGGTTAAATGCAGAGGTCACATTTTGTTGTGGTGCACCGTGTGCTGTGATGTGTTCACAATGACAAATAATCACTCACTTTCACTTTTAACCTGCATGGATAAGGGGCGTGTAGATCAAAACGTTTTATTGGGGATGGCACTTGGGTATCGTTAAACCCGTTACACGTGCAAATGTGCATCATGAGCTTTCACCGTTGGAATGCAGCCATGACTGTTCCAGCCTGTGGCAGATTTTACCAGAATTTTGACATTATTACAGGGAGTAGGAAGTGGGAGAGTCTCTAGACATGACTGGAACAGGAAGCCAATCTGGGCAAACATTTCTTCCACACTTTACTTTTAGAAAAAAAAAAGTTGCTTTTGAGTCAAGGAAAGGAGTTGCTGTTATTCTAATTAAGCATCGTCTGTCTCAGCTCACAACAAGCCCCGTTTGGGAATTAAGTCCAGTGTGTCTATATTATAAGAGCCAAGCTCCAAAATCTCGGAATCCGGACTCACTTGGGAGCTCCACTGAGAGTTTGCTGATTAAACAAGGTTTCAATCGCTGTTTACTTCACACTCCACTGGCCTTTTCTTGCCCTTTTTTTTACTGACATGTGTTTAGTTTAAAAACCCAACATGACCCAGTCATCGCTCAACACCCACACTGACTAACCCCAACTGTTGTTTTTATCGAAGAGGTCACTCAGATTTCACAGAAAATTCCAGAACAATGTCACAAGTAAGATTAATATCTCTAACCCTAACCCTATTTTTCCACTGGAATTACACATTATATTCAAAGTGAAATTTTTGTTGGCTTGGCAAAAATTCTGACAAATTTGCAAATATGAATACTGAAAATAAGTTGCAGTCTGAGTCTTAAGAAGAACTGATTTGCCATGGTTTATCCAGAGTTCTGGAGGGTTCGTGGAGGCCAGTCCAGTATTCATATGGAATTAGAGAACACTACAGGGAATCAATATTTAGATCCCAAAAAATATTTCACTCCTTTCTGTTCACTTCCATCCCTTCTTCGCTCTAGTTCAGAAATGTATGTGTGTTTCATTTTTTTCCCAGGGTCAATACTAAAACTGATCATTACTAATCAAGGAGACCAATAGCTGATGTTTGAAGTGAGATACATCTGCTATAAAAATGAAAATTGGTGTCAAAATTTGGAACAAATAGTCTCATTTAAATGCCTTCGACCATATTTTATTCAGAGAACTTTTCATAATGTTATTAACATAAAATGTGCATTTTTAAGTACATTCATGAGTATATCATTTAAAAAGTAACGAGTATTGATAACCAGAAAGAGAACTCTTTCTGAATTTCAGGACTCCTGCTTTCCAGTTTCCTGTCTATACTGGATGTTCATTCCTTAAGGGAAAAAACTGACTTCATAAGAACTGAGTGGCCATGATACATTGCGCTACAACGAAAACCTCTATTCCCCTGTCTCTTCACAGAACGAGTAGTGATAGAGCAGCAAAAAGAGAGAGAAAAAAGAACAGGATTCGGGTCAGACGGCGAAGGTCACACCGAACTGAGACAAGGTTGTGTTTCGGGGACCAGGAGTCTGTTTTCATTCTCACGTCTAGGAAAAAACTTGAAAAGCGCCGGACGACCTGAGCGAAAAACCATCTGGAGAAGTCGGATTTGCCGAACAGCTGCGTTCTCCCAAACAACAGAACATCTGATGTGATTTCTGTTCAAGAGGGATTGGAATAGGTGGAGTCCGAGTCGGCCCGGCAATGAAATTCAACACGATTCTGTCAGCTGTTAATCACACCAAAGACAGAATGTCCTCCTCTTTCTGCAGAGTAAACGTTTACGGCCAAGGCCACCAATTTTCAGACTGCAGACCAGATCTGGATCCAGACCCAGACCCATCTCATACTCATGAGAAAGTAATGAAAATATTGCATGAACTCTGAAATGCCTCTGTCATGTTAGAAGAAAACATGTGAAAGGCTTTTGATAAAACATAATAAACTCCCTTTTCGGTCTCAGCTCTGCAGGCTCTCTATCAGAACAGGATTTGAGGGTCAGGATTTGCACTGCCATGCCTCATTGGTCAATGCAGTCATTTTTGTGCGAATAGTACATGGCTTTAAACCATTAGGATGAAAAATGAAGTGTAAGAATACCACCAAACGTATTTTTTTACAGAATTCCACACATTTTTTAATCACTACCATTCTTCCCTCCCTCTTGTTCAGAGATGTAGGTACTAGATATCGAGCAAAATGTTTTTTTTTATCTATTACTGCTGATCAAGGAGAGCAATAACCAATATTTGGAAAAGATATACTATATGTCTGGTGTGAAAATCAAAATTGGTGTCAAAACTCAGAACAACAAACACTCCAATTTAAATTTAGTTTAGCTCATGTTTAATCCTGAGAACTTTTCATAATGTACTCAGTACACAAAGTGTGTGTTAATTACGTTAATGAAAATTTAGCCACCTGTGTAGACTAGACTAAATTTATGTGGGATGGAAATGGCAAAAATTTTACTAAAACTAGTCTAAAGACTAAAACTGAAGTTGTTGCCAAAACAGATTAACTCTTCTACTGAGAGACCAGATTTCCGAACCTACATGGGGGAGTTCATGCCTGTTTAATGAAACCTACGTCAGTACACAAAGGACAAAAGTGTGTTTTACAGTAAATAAATGTGAATGGTTAACATCTGAGGAATTCCTCAGGGCTGTGTTGACCGTTCCTCACAGCACATTCCAGAACTTTAGCCAAAGAGTGGGTAGAGGGGGGTTGGGATTAGACTAGTTGGCTGATGTTCAAAATTCAAGATTCAAGATTTTTAAATAGCACATACATAGTTATACAAGTACAAACTGTAGTGAAAAATGAACAATAAAAATGCCACAAATCAAAAATATATAGAATTTAAAACACAAACCCAACATCAAAATCATCTCTTGAGAAAAAAAGTAAGCTAACATTACTGAATACTTCCAAACAACTGAGGGCAATCGTTCTACTGAATGAACCCAATTTGAAACTGAATTCTGAAACTCAAAAGTACATAGATTTTTGGACCATTTCAAGAAGATGTGATGTGATGCAAGTAAGTCGTATCGTCTCACTTTAAATATGTTTAGAACAGTTATTTTGCTTTTATTTTTAAATAACCAAATGGGTTAAGTAATAACTTCACCCCCGCCATTTGCACCCCTTTCCCATTAGGCCCATCATCAGCACAAAGCACAAACTGCTTTGACCCCATCATGACGTCAAAACCCCCACAGCACCGAAAACAACGACCATAAATCTCTTTACCGCCACAGAAAACAGGTGAAGCAAATCTCACACTGCTGCACTCTCCTCACAAAACGCCACATGTGTGGGACAAATTTCCTAATTCACACGTGCATTACAAAGGTAGCTTTTTAAAGGGGGCAATCGGCAAAGACAAGCTCACACCCGACCAAACTGCAGAAAGACGTGTATTGTCAGAGACAAAGACATGATAGTTCAGAACACGCAACCCAAGATTCCAAAGTAAACGTCCATTTAACTTAAGCTGCCGCAGTCACACAATGGAGGAGTCAGAGCTGGAGCCAGCACAACAGAACCAGGGCAGAAACGCATTTCTGTTTTGGAAATTCAGAGACAAAGACAAGTCTCTGGACAAAGGGCAAGATCAAGGAAAGATACTGAAAGATAATGACAAATAATTTCAAAATAAGGTTTTAAAAGGTCACTTGGTTTCAGCAAGCGATGAACTAGACATTGAGAAATTGTCTCATGTCAATCAACGTCTAGATGTTTAAACAATATGATGGAGCCGAGTTTAAAAAGTACAGTTAAAAGTGTTTGTACTTAGTCCCTAGGATAGGCTCCAGTTCACGGGGATACTGAATGTATATTTCCGTCACATTCGTTACTAAAACTTCAGTGCTTACACGCTGCTACATGTACAAACTCATCCACACTACACTGTATTTACATACTGTCTTAGAGATCATGTTTATTTTAATACATTGTCTGAATATTTATAGATAAACTGCTTATTTCAGCACTGTAATTGTAGTTTTCCTCCACTTGAATGCTGTACTAGTGTACTAATATTAATAATTAATATTAATATTAGTATATACTATTATACTAGTATTAGTATACTACTGCATTTGCTGCACAAAAGTACAAATTGTAATTGTAGTTTTTCTACAACTGACTGCTGTTGCAATATTTGCACATATTATGAATATCTCATCTACCTAAAATTTCACATTTTTATTACAGTAGTTACAGTACAGTATTACAGTAGTACTACAGTAGTTTAAACTTTATATTTTACAGTTTATTTATATATGTATATTGTATATGCAGTGTTGGGGAGTAACGCAATACATGTACTGCCGTTACGTAATCAGATTACAAATTATGGGTAACCGTATTCCGCTACAGTTACAGTTTAAATAGACGGCAACCGGAATACAGTTACATTGTACAATTACATGAGTGTACTTTTCTGTTTCACATGTTTATCCTCTCTATCCTCTCTATCTATGTTTATATAAATTACGCAATTCCATTCATTACCGGAAGCCGTTCAGAACACACAACCTAAGATTCCAATGTAAACGTCCATTTAACTTAAGTTGCCGCAGTCACACAATGGAGGAGTCAGAGCTGGAGCCAGCACAACAGAACCAGGGCAGAAACGCATTTCTGTTTTGGAAATTCAGACAACACTTTACATTAAAAGAGTAAAGAGAGCAAAATGTGACCGTGGAGGGTGTGGTGGCCACATTCATACAGTTGTAAAAAGTAAGACAGTGTGGAAGTAATCCAAAGTATTCAGAATACATTACTCACATTGAGTAATCTAACGGAATACGTAACAAGTTACATTTTAGGACATGTATTCTGTATTCTGTAGTGGAATACATTTTAAAAGTAACCTTCCCAACACTGACTATATGCCTGTTTTTACTCTGTAGAAACTGAAGCCACGCCATCTCGTCTTTCTGTATACATGTAAATAGCTGAAATGACAATAAAGTTTACTTTGCCTTTGATCTTACTGGCGAGGAACGGATCAGATATTTGATAGGTAATCGTAACAACAAAGAAAAGGAAAAGAGGGAGGGAGGGAGATATAAGATTTTCTTTCTCTCTTTTATTCGTCACTCCCCCGTTCTGCTCGAGCAGCTGTGGATTGCTGATGTTCTCCAGCACCTCTAGTTGTTTGAAAGAAGCGATTTTGGCCAACAAAACAGCTTGGTTTCGCTGCCTTCCTCACTCTTCTCTCGCCAAACGACGCTTGTCCATCTGAAACTGGGCAGGTGTTCAGCCGAAGTGTCAGCACGTGTTCATCATTACAACAACACTAAAACTTTATAGAGCTGTCGGCCGTAAAATCATAAATCTCTGCTGGTACCGGGTAGGAAGTCGTGCAAATATCTGGGGAAATGGTTACTGTTAGACATCATACACTGCTTAAAAATGGTTTACTGTAAACCACTTTTCACCTGATTCTACCCCCGACACTCAGCAAGGGTAGGAGACAGATCTTATCTGCCCATTTTGGACAAGTTTGGCGGGACAGTCAGCACAAAAAACTATTAGGCAATGTAATATTATTAAGAAGATTCACATCTACACTGTTTAAATTATGAGAAAAATAAATTGTGGATGTGAGAAAACTACTTTTGTTACCCCAAGATTGCTAGAAATAACTAATTATTTTTCTTGTGATCTTGAGATTCACAATTTATTTTTCGCATTTTCTCAAGGTAACAAAAGATGTTTTCTCATGATCATTATTTACAATTTGATTTACTTTTTTCCTGATTTCTACATTTATTTTTCTCATGATTTCACAAATTATTTCTAGGTAACAAAAGTTGCTATCTCAAAATTACTATTTATTTTCGTCATGATCTAGAGGTAATGAAAGTTTGGTGAATGAGATCAGTGTTTCCTCACGTTAATTTGGTCTCGCTCACTCTGCGCATTTTCATCGATTAAACAATGTTGTAGTCATTAGTTAGTGTTTTTATTAACCTATTAAGTCCAAACGAAGTCCAGCCAGCTAAACGTCCACAAATGCCATTTTTATTCCCACGAGAAAAACACTGGAGTCTTGTTTAATCCTGTAAAGATCATGAGATAGACTTCGCCATGTGAGGCAGGCTGACGTTTCACCAAAAAACACGCCAATTTTCTACCCCAGTAAATTCAAAAGTGTTGCAAAATTGCAAGACTTCACTGGCAAAGTCGTTTTCCATCTGACGTTAATGTGACTAACTGTGAACAAAAGCTGATGGGTACATTTAGCATCAACTCCACATGCTGAAAGTCAATGTTGTCTTTTATTTGTTATTAGCCATTACTGTCGGTGGATATATCAGAATTTCTGAAATTACAGAGTCCACAAGATAATACATTTTTCTGAAAGTCGCACATTAGCTTTTATGCGCCTATACATTATTAGCATTGTGGGGCGTTGCGTCCCCTTAAGAGGGGGAATGCGACTGCTTTTGGGAGTTTCCTACTTGACCTGATTAGAAGTGTAAGAGCAGCACAAGGCTCCTAGTGTTTGAGTCACAGCATTCAGACGCTTCATAAAGAGCCACTTTTCTTCTTCACCTGGAGCTCGGCAGCGTTTCACACAATGTCAACATAAAACACCACACACACACCAATGTTCTTACACACCAACATTTACCTAAAACCAGACTACAGATTCAAGCTGCTCTAAATATCGTTTGAACATCGCAATAGTCACAAGTTTGATTACCAAAAAATGTAAAAATGTACCACAAATTACATCAAACACAACTTTCTTGCTGCTTGATACAAAGAAAAACGCGACCAGTTCTTCTTTTCTATGAGGCGTTTGTCTGATAAAATATCACTTTTAAGGCTTCTTATCACATTTATAGAGGCAGGTGGTAGCGTAATGGTTAGGGAGTTGGTCCAGTGATCAGTGTGTTGCCAGTTCAAGTCCTGGACCAGTGAAGGTACCACTGAGGTGACGATGGGCAAGGTACCATCCCCAAGCACTGCCACTGCCAGGTGCTGCCACAAGAGCTGTCCACCGCTCCTTTACGAATGGCTAAAATGAGCGCTTACATTTGGTTGTGACGCACTCTGTGATGTTCTGTGCTGTATTCCCAATGACAAAGAATTGCTCACTTAAAATTATATATATACTGTATATAGGATATTATGACCTACAGCAAATTTCATGCATTTGTTATAAATATTTTTGAAAATAATCGGCCTAATCGGTCTAATCGGTTATATCAAACTGTATTGGTGTTGAAGCCCTTTTTCCTCCCGAATCACGCAGTCCTACTCCAGACCGAACAAGCATTACAGTGAGGGGACAAAAAAGGGAGGGAAAATAGTGCCAAATTGGAAAAATGTTAATGTAACCACAAGCGTCTCTACCTCACAGCCGACGGCATGAAACTTTACCTGGTCGTCTGGAAAGTGGACAAGGAGACGTGTTTTACACCTCCACATCCGAGCTGAGCCTCCAGCTGTTTCCACTTTACACTCACTCGGTCAGAGTCAGACATTATTTCAGCTGTTCAACACCAAAACTCCCATATCCTCATCCCGCCGAGCCCCTTACCAAAATAAGTAGACGTAAAGTTGTGAATTCTAGAAAATTCTAGTAAGTTCTAGTAAAGTCTAAATACAGTAAACTTTATTGTTATTTAGCATCTCCAACATCGGCATAACGGCCTCCATGCTGTGAGCACTGCCTGACATCATCTACATCTGTAAGAGCAATAAAACACAAAGTAAGAGCTCTGCAACCCCAAAAGATTCTTCCCCTGAGGCTGTAACGCAGCCGTCTCCCATATTCATGTTCCCCAGGATGGAAAAGTAATCACAGATCAAGGAGCGGCGAAATATAGAAAAGTGACTGTCAATTGGTTGACGTCACACAGTAATGTCTGGATAATGATGGCAATTATCACGCCCATTTCCTTCACTCTGCCTATAGGGTCACGCTTTTGTTAGGAGAAGGGTAGAAAAGTTCAGTTCAAAAAATTAAAAGTTCTGAAAGATCTTCAAATATGACAGAAATTCAAATATTACTCATACTCATATAATAATACTCATTAGCTCTTACTCGCCAATATTTTTTCAAATTTGTTCTTAAGAAAGTTAAGACATTTAAATAGTATAATATTAAACAACATACAGTAGGGCTGTGCGATATATCAGATGACGAAATTAAAATGTCTATTGCTTCATATTATACTCTATCATTTATTTTGTGGTGTCACAAAAAACAATTTTTGTTCAAGGTTTGGATGAGGGTTTGCAGTAGTCATCACAGCACCATCTGGTGTCTGTGCATTCTCAACTCTGCCTACACACGCACTTCAAACACTCCATGCCCTCGCACTCAGATCTACGGAATGCCATTTCACAGCGTAAGAAGCACCATTAACAAGTCACTACAGCACAGCAAAAAGCTGTTTAGCGCCAGAATATTAGAACACTGCAAAAACAGTGTTTTTGCTGAATAAAACATCATAAAAACAGGTGTTTTACTGTCAATTGCATAAAAATACAGGCGAATTGTGACACCTTTGGAATCCCATATGAGCGTGTGCAGAGTGTTTCGAGCATGTGTGCATCCAGAGCTGAGCACACACAGACCTGAGATTCATTCTTTCATGGATTATCTAAACCGCTTAATCCCTATCGGGGCTGGAGGGACCAGAGCCTATCCCGGCAACTACGGGCACAAGTCGGGGACCAACCCTGGGCAAGCGCCAACACGCCGCAGGGCACACACAATCACACACACATTCACACCTTATGGAGCCAATTTAGAGTTGCCAATTAACCTACATTGCATGTTTTTGGACTGTGGGAGGAAAACAGAGCACCCGGAGGAAACCCACGCGAACACAGCAAGCGCATGCAAACTCCACACAGAAAGGCTTGTACCCAGGACCTCTTTGCTGTGCTGCCCCAAACACAAGATTTTGCTTGCGAAAGTTCCACTGAACTTAAAGAAAATGTACTATATTGTGATATATATCCCAATATATCAGGATATATTTTGGTCATATCACGCAACCCTATGTAAGAGTGTTTTGTAGATTCTGTTCTTCCAAATAAGAAAAAAAATTGAAAGAATCTCAGAATCTTTAAAAAAAAAAACAATGTAATTAAATAAATCTTCATGTGAACGGTTGGTGAATTGCTTTTTCATTCACTGCTAAACAAATATGTAATGTCCGTCAAGCTTAAAATTCTTTTCTGACATAATAAGTTCCAAAATCCAAAATAGCTGGGAGCTAAAGCCTGGTTGGGATTTTTCATTTCTGAACCTGCATTTCTCATTCCTGTTCATTCAAACAACAATTATAAACTTACATTTGCAATAAGGTCATATTTTTTGCCTTTATCTGCTTGCGTTTTAATGTTGTAATATATAAGTGCTCTGGGAGTATGAAAAATTTGTTTCAGTTGGCATTATACTTCATTTATGGCTACTTATTGGTTTCTGTCTGCACATGCTGCTGCGCTAAAGCAGCCCTGTGAGCTCATAATCCACATGAAATAAAAGTGACAGCCAGAAAATCATAGCAGGTCATATCAGAGCGGTCGTAAGAGAGTATGAAAGTTGGAAACAAAAGGGAGACATTTTACGCTGAACAAATTGAATATGAGAACCTCAATACGACACACACAGCCAACTGAACAAAGTAAATCTTACAAGATTTATTTACAAAATAAAACAAGATAATATTTTAAGCGCTTAAAAGATGGTATAAATAAGATGGAAATTAATTTGACTGCCCTAAAAACAGGCTTTAGAGCTTGGGGCCTGATCCGCTTTGATCCTGGCCTTGGTGATCCAGGCTTTGGTGATATCTGCATATACCTCATACTAGGATATACCTGATATACCTCAGTCTATTAATAACTCAGTTCCTCTCATCAATTAAGGCTAATTGTCATCAGATTTAGGCAAATACTTGTAGGGCTTGAACTCAGCATAATGTAGTTTTGCTCCTGTTCTGGCTTTGCCCTCTAAAAAAGCATGTTGTAAGCTAGGTAAGGGAGTTGGTCCCGTAATCAGAAGATCATCAGTCAAACCTAGAAACTCTCGAGCGCCACTCGCAACCATATTTCAACTCGCTGACTTTTGGCATGAAACCGTCGTGGGAACGAGTGTCTTGTTAGCATGTCGCTCATAATCGCCCCACAGTTCGCGGAAAACGAGAGCGCTAAAGAGCGTGGCTGAGTACCAGCGAGTGTTCGACAATTGCAGGGTTGTAGCATTTGTAGCGTTTGTATGGAGGACATAATGAATATAAAGCGATGAATGCATATGTTTTACTGCAATGCTGGAACTCGTAAATCCAACGCGGCGGGAAAACATATGAAGCGGCGGTTTTCGCGGAGGCTAGCTGAGTGAGGACTGTGAGAAATGGACAAGGGCGTCCAGAGAGCACCAGCCCTGAAATGGGACGAAATCCAGAAACTTTAGATCATACGAACTTGCTGTATAAACAGCAAAGCTGAACACACATCCAGTGTTGGGGAGTAGCTAACTAAACTTTTAACCTCCAGTACTTTTTCAATACCTTACGAGGAGCAAAATAACTGGAATTAAAACTGCTTTTCCAGTGCTTATATTTCTACTACATTTAGAAATGTGGCGCGAAAAAACGTTACATTGTTACTGTTATTTTTCTCTCTTTACGAAAAGGGGAGTAGCTATCTGAAATAGCAACACTGCTAACTTTTTTTTCAGTAGCTTATCAATAGTGAAGCTACTGCAACACTATTTTTTGGCATATAGCGATTTAACACAGTACAACATGGTTACATGGTTATAAAACTTTTTCTCTCTTAACAAATATGATTAACTTGATTACATTTTTCAGGAGTGTGTCAGTTGTGAAGGTACTTTTAACATACTATTATTTTACAAACAGCAATACAGTATAGCGTAAGGCTACACTGCTCCAAAATTATTATTTTATCTTTACAAACTAAAAATGCTACAAACTTAACTACTTTTCTCAGTAGCTTATCAGTAGAAAAGCTACTTTTAAAATACTGCATTTTTTGCAAATACCAATGTAGCAATAAAACACTACATTATTACAAAACTATTTTTA
This sequence comes from Distichodus sexfasciatus, assembly GCA_032718565.1. Taxonomy (NCBI): domain Eukaryota; kingdom Metazoa; phylum Chordata; class Actinopteri; order Characiformes; family Distichodontidae; genus Distichodus; species Distichodus sexfasciatus. Next base: position 243,182 of record JAVGVS010000029.1, on the reverse strand, counting down.
TATATCTGGACAACACATCCACCCTCCAACTCAGCTGGAGAGAGGATTCTTGTCATCTCTTAAGCGTTTAATCATTTCATGTCACCCTCTTTGCCAAGGAAAATAAAAAGAGCATGACGAAAAAGGGGGAACAAGAGCCCAACATTATTCACATGATATATAAGTGAGCTGCTAATTAAACCCAGACTTGTTTTTTGGCAACATTTCCAGACCAAAATGTAATGATGTAGAGGCGGATGAGACATCACATTTCACATGCGAACAGGCAATAAATTACATTTTGACATTTATTTTAGGGGATAATGTGCCCTTTATGGGTTACACAGACCTCCCGTAGTTAAAAAAGTCATGTCTAACATTTAAGGAACACACACTCTTATCTGTGAAGGGAAACCACTACATACAGCGGTGTGTGTGTGTGTGTGTATGTGCGTGTGCATGCATGTGTTCTCCAGCGGTGTAAAACACAGTAATCAAGTGAAGTGAGACTCAAACATAAGGCTGCACTTGTGGGATATTTTGGCTGAAGTTTTTACACAGTTCTCTCCTGTTCAATGAAGTCAGCGCTGACCAAGCAAGGTCTTTTCACAAGGTGGCGAGTGTGTGTGTGAGTGTCTGTGTGTGAAGCCTAAAAATATCTCTGAATTCCTCCATCTAAGTCGGCGGATGTTCCGAGCTCTGCCCGGTTTATGTCCACCGTCTGGTTTGGTGGCTTGCTTTATAACACCCTCTCCGAAAATAAAGCTGCTCAAACTGGGATCTTTCTCAATGACGTCACAGAAAGAAGCATTTCTGGAGCTCTAAATGTCCTTTAAAGGAACGTTTCTTTAACACAAAGTCTGTAGAACCTCTTTACTGGGTGGAAGGAGTCATAAAAATCCAAATATTCTATACCAAACATTTTTAACAAAATGTGAACCACCCTTTTTAATAAAAATGTCAAAAGCACCCTACATGAAGGTTCATCTTCACACTTTCACACTCAACGATACCCATAAAACAATTTTGTTTTTTCTTTGTAGTTATGCCGTAAAAAAACATTTCCGGTTACATAAAGAATTATATTATTGGTGCCATTAAGTGTGAAGATGAGCCTCCATATAAGGTTCTGAACCATTAAAACCTTCCAAACTGAGCCATAAATACTGGCAAAAAAAATTACAATGTTTCATCTCTAGAAACACTTTTAAAAACCTAAAAATATCTCAATAAAATATATGATGCAGCCTAAACAGACCTAGACCTTGGACCAAATTGCCCAAAGACAGTCTAGGCTTAGGCTAAATCATAGTCCGGGAAACCAAACCATTAGGTATGTTGTTATAATGATTTATACGGGTTTTGAGCCTTCTGACTTAGGGGTACTAGGGGTACTAAGGGTATCTCCATGAACAGTTTGATTACAACAAGAAAAAAGTGTCAGAAACTAAAAAAGATATAATATCAGTTTGTGAAGGCTTGATCTCTCTCCCCCTCTCGCTCTCGCTGACTCTTATCTTTTGGTCAGTACAAAGAGATCCTTCCACTTTCTCTCTCTCTCTCTCTCTCTCCCTCCTTCCTGAGCACCAGGGAGACACCCCCCCCCCCGCCTTCCTCTGTATTTCTTCATTTCTATCTTCCCTTATGACTCTATCTCTCTGTGTCTTTCTTTTACTCTCTATATCTTTCTTTCCTTCCTCAGGACCAAAACAAGTTCGTTCTCTCTCTCTCTCTCTCTCTCTCTCTGTGCCAACTGTGTCTTACATTTTCTTTATAAAACTTTATCTTTAAATATGCTGTATAAAAGATAAATAAAGTATAAAACAGATACTTGAGAGTAAATCACCGGCCGCTTAACGAAAAAGGTTTTGTGACGATGTGATTAGCGACTCTCATCATGAAACAGAAATGTCATAACGGAACAGTTAACAGTTAAAACAGCGTGTAAATCACACATCTCCCGGCACACGCGTGTCATTAACACATTCCATAAATAAATCAAGCATAAGTGATGGATTAATACATTTCATTATTTCAATATCGGAGACGCGCAGTATCCGGACGCTGCGAACGGAGGGGCGGGTTTTAGCTGATTTTATTTTAAATGAGATGAGTGTGTGATGTCGCCGTGTGAGAAGGTGTGTGTGTGTGTGTGTTACCTGTGTGAGTGTGTTGTTGCTGTTGATGTGCGCAGGAGAAAGAGAACAGCAGCAGCAGCAGCAGCGTGAAATCCAGAGCTCGAACCCCGCGGTGAAACTCCATCACAGCAGCAGCAGCAGCAGGAGGAGAGAAGTAAAGCCCGAACACACGATCACCTCCAGCAGCCCTCGCACTGTGTGTGTCTCACACTCCTGACTAACTCTCTCCTCCAACCCCCTCGCACTGTGTGTGTGTGTATTACACTCTCTTTACTTTCTCTTCCAACCCCCCTCGCACTGTGTGTGTGTGACGCCCTTTCACACCCATATACTCTCTCTCTCTCTCTCTCTCTCTCTCTCTCTCTCTCTCTCTCTCTCTCTCTGTATCTATCTTTCCACCTTCTTTCTCTTTTTTTTTGTATCTCTCTATCTTCTCTCTCTCTCTGGCTCTCCCTCTATAGCTACCTTTCAATCTTCTCTCTCTCTCTCCCTCTCTGTCTCTCTCTCTCTCTCTCTCCCCCTCTCTGTCTCTCTCTCTCTGTCTCTCTCTCTCCCTCTCTGTATCTATCTTTCCACCTTCTTTCTCTCTTTTTTTGTATCTCTCTATCTTCTCTCTCTCTCTGGCTCTCCCTCTATAGCTACCTTTCAATCTTCTCTCTCTCTCTCTCTCTCTCTCTCTGTCTCTCTGTCTCTCTCTCTCTCTCTCTCTCTCTCTCTTTAAGACTCCATTTCTTTTTCCTCTCTCTTTTTCTCTTTCTCCCTCTCTCTCTCCCACCACTTCTTCCTCTTCCGGTCAGTTGTGTCCAGCAGGCTGGACAGTTTTCTTGACGGCAAAATAATTAGTTAATAAAAGAAATAAAAATACAAATCCGTCTCCTTCCAAGATCGGTCTTGTAGTTGAAGCAGAAATGAGCTGGATTAAACTGGCCACTTGTTAGGGGAGGTCCCTCATTCACACACACACCACACACACACACAGCCACACACACCCCCTCCTGTTTTCTGCTGTTCTTTCGACCCTGTGGTCAGCTGTGATTTTCCAGCTCTCGTCTCAGGAGGAAATAACCACTGTGAACCTTCACTTAATCACTAGGTCATTAAAGTAATAATAATAGCTATAATGAGGATAATTTATATTTTTGACGACCAATTCACATGGCAAAGTGTAATGACACATAGAGTAACTTGAATATAATTTGAACATGAATGTACTTTCAGTTCCAGAAGAGAAAGGGCCCAGTGTTACACACCTGTAATTTATAGGCAGGTGTACGTGTGTAGACATAAATTACTAGATTAAACAGCAACACAGCTGACACAACTTATTTTGGTTCTACTTTAATCACAGTAAGTCTGCATGATATGGAACATTGCAATATTTCTTTCTGTGACACATATACTGTATAGAGATAAACAAATACAGGAGAAATTTTAACCAATGACATGAAAAGAATGAAACGTAAAATTATGAGGTGATTTTGTAGTGCGGTGCATTTGCACAAAAAAGCAAAATGATTTTAAAGTTAACAAATAACTTATCATCATAAAGATCCAAGAATCCAAAAATCAGTAAATTATTTCAACCACAGTCCTTTTGTTCTTTTATTGATGGAAAATTAGAATGGGATGAAATTTCCTGTTAGAAAGAGAGAGAAAAAAGCTAGAGAGAGAGATAGATTGATTAAATGAGAGAGATAGTGACAGTCACCAGTTAACCTATAGTGCATGCTTTTGGACTGTGGGAGGAAACCGGAGAACCCAGAGGAAACCCACACAAACACGGGGAGAGCATGCAAACTCCACACAGAAAGGCCCTACGGCCATCCTCAGGGTTTAAACCCAGGACCTTCTCGCTGTGAGGCGGCAGCACCAACCACTGCGCAACAGTGCTGCGCCCCCGTGAAGGAGCAGTGGGCACCTAACATGCCAGGGAGCAGTGCTTGGGGACGGTACATTGGTCCAGGATTTGAAGCGGCAACCCTCAGATCATGGGATGAACTCCCTAACCGTTATTCTACCCAAGTTAATGAAGAGTTGTTAAAGCAGCTTTCTGAGACAAACTGGAGGGGCTTTAAACCTCCTCACAGTGACATATGTGTGTATATGTTCTTGCGTATGAGTGTACGTGTCATTGAGAATCTGCACACACACGCAAATCCGTCACATCTTTATTACTCTGCAGTGCAGGTGATGTAATCCCTTCTCCAGCAGGTATGCATTACAAATAACATTTGCGGTCTAAATGATGTCATTCCACAAAAGCGCATTCAGAGCACAGCTACCAAATCCATCACACCTGGATCTGATTCATTTGTGTATTCATGCATACTATTCTCACTTACATATAACTCACATATTTTCTTATTTCAGTAAAGCGTTCACAGAGGAGCCATAACAACCATGATGGATACTGAAACGTATACATGCTGTCATTGTTTGTACATCCCCGAAAGTCTCCTGAATGCAGCTGGAATGTTTGACATCGCAAAAGGATTTGCTCCAGGGGCGCCCAGATTGCATCAGAGTTCTTTAGGGCTTGTCTGTGTAGATAAGGGGAGAGAGAAAGATCCAACTTCTTGCCAGGACTCGACTTTCCTGAAAAGATCTGCAATGACAAATATATCTCTGTTAGGATTCGACTGATGCATTAACCTGCTGATATATAATATAATATAATATAATATAATATAATATCCAAACAAAGCAACTTATTTCAAACTTTTTAATATTAGTACAGTTCATATTAATCACTTTATGTGTGAGTAATTAGGTGTAAAGCAAGTCATTGATTACCAAATTTATTAAGCTTCTGACATGGCACATATATAAACAAATCTTAGTTTGAGCTTTTATATGATTTAGGTCACGCTTATATAAAACATCTTCAGTGCAAACCTGTCAAAAAGTCAGCACATTTAAATAAAATATTAAATACATCATTATATAGCATAAGTGTGCTCAGGTCTATATTACATTACATTATACTTGGCAGACGCTTTTATCCAAAGTGACTTACAATTGGGAAAAACATTCAAGCTTGGGACCGTGGAAGAACTAACAGTGAGTACTAAGTGCAAAGTTCTAAGTGGTTGAAGTTATCATCAGTAAGTTTGGACCGGGGTAATATAGGATCGGCAATGATCTGACAGAGGTGGTGCTCTCTGAAAAGAGAATCTTCGGGAGGCTCTTGAAGACGGAGAAGGATAAACATGTCCAGGTGGCTCATTTCACCAATCTTTATATTAGTAAATGCTTCAAATTTCAGCAGGTTAACAGTCTCCAAATATGTATAGGAAAAAAATAAAAATAAAAGTAATAATTCTTTTTAAACGGCTCTTTTGAAAGTGTTGTGATGAGCAGGAAAAGATGTCATGTGAATCAGTTAATTAAGGAACAGGTAAGGATCTCCTATTAGACATTTAAACATTGTCTCCATAAACTATGTGCTTATTATCCTTTTGAACCAAGACAACTGTATATTTGAACGCACATCACTTCTCTGGTATTGTATGCTTCTAACCCTTCATTTCCATGATATTTCCCTTCTTTTTATGTTTTACAACTTTAATCATTTTATAAATGTTCTGTATGGCTGGATGCAATACATATAATTAATACCTCTGTAATAGATAGGTCTCGATATAGGTTTATTAGTGATGATCTTTGAACAATGATGTTCCGAGTATTTGCTGTAATCAGACATAGTTTATACAAAATACATATGTTTTGCAGATACTAATGCTCAAGCCTTCTCTGTTGAAAAATAAAAGGCAGAGTGGGTTAAAAACTTTTTGCAGTAATCAATTGTTTTGGCTGTAATATCAGTATGAAATTAACAAACATAGATCACAGTATTTTGAACAGCAGACAGTGTCTTGCATCAGGTAAATGGTTTATTGTGCAGAGCTATTCATTTACTTTCTAACTAGCTATAATGAAAGGTCTATAGGGAAAACTCATGAAATGAACAAATATTAGCTGCTATGAATGAGTAGGAAAGTTTCTTGTAACATTGCAGAATGGAGAATAATGCATCCGTTTTCATTAAAAGCCAATTTTCTGTTTCCGCAGTCAAACCCGCGATGGGGATCGTGAAATTTCCAAGAACACTTTCGTAGATTGATATCCCGTAAAAGGAAAATTAAGGTATAACAAGGCGATGCGACCACAATCTAAATAAAATCGCAGCCATGAATCTTTGAATATTGCAGTCCCCCAATGCATTTTCTTTTATTCGTGTACAATGTCGAACCCAGAAGGAGACTGTGAGTTTTGAGCCTTGAGAAATGTGGGTCTGAAAGTCTTTGAGTTGGTTTTAATAAATGAACAAGCGAACAGGCGCAAACTTTTCCTGGGATTTTTTGTGGACAGATGACAATACAAGACGCTTAAAAGCCTTGGCCTTTATTTCTTTTTCTCCCATAAAATGTCCAGTGTGTTTGGGTTGGCACAGATGGCAAATGGTTTCTCGATCACAATAGTGAGTCACTCCCAGTGGAAGACGCCAAAGGTACCACAGTCCTGATGGAGCCCTGGCCATAGTACTCACCTAAAATAAACTATCCTTTTCATTTTTCAAAATGCTCTGTCTTTTTTTTCTCTTCATCTGGCCACTTTTCTGGCAAATTACAAGCCTGAGAGTCAGTGGAGGACACTCCTGTCTCCCTCTCTCGCCCTCAGACGTAGCCTCTTGTGGGCATCCTTTTTGGGGAGAGTTTCTTTAAAGTGCTCTTTATGACCCAAAAATGTTTATTTTAATGTGTGTTATCTTATAGAAGTCTCTTAATCAAGAATGTTCGAGTTGTGATGGAAATTTGTTTATATTGTGTTTCTTGAAAAACAAATTAGAATTTTGTAGAATTCCTATTTCTGCTAAGACTTCTTGGGAGAGTTTCTTTAAAGTGATTTTTATGACCCAATAAGGTTTATTTTAATGGCTCTTACACAAGTACCCAGTATAATAGCGGCAATTTTTTGAAATAAATCCTTGTTTATGTTCTACATTACAGAAAACTAATTTTATAATGGAGTGTCAAAAATTAACTAAAATAACTATGTCAAAAATTCCTTTGGTGACTAAGAGTTTTTTGGGAGAGTTTCTTTAAAAATACTCTTTATGACCAAAAAAGTTTGCTTTAATGTGTGATCTTGAAGAAGACTCTTAAATAAGTAGATGTATTTATGCTGTGTTTGGGATATAAATTGTAACAATTAAAAAATTTCAAATATTGTTATCAGCATTAGTGTTTCGGGGAAGGTTACTTTAAAGTGATTATTATGACACCAAAAGTTTATTTTAATGTGTATAACAGTGTTGCAAGAAGTCTCTTGAACAAGAAACATTCATTTTGAAGAAAACATTTCATAATTTTTAAGAAAAGCAAAATTCTCTTAGGAGGAGTCTCTTTAAGTGATTTTTAGTGAGTTTATTTTAATGGCGCTTCTGAAGAGATTACCTCAATGTGTGCCAATTCTGAGGGAAAATTCTGAAAAACAAATTGAAGTATTGAGGCTATAATGCGAATTCTGGTCAGGGAATTTTGGGAGAGTTTTATAAAGAGCCATTAATGACCCTCCAAAACATATATTTTAATGTGCATTATCATGCTACATTTGGGAAAAAATTCTTTTCTTGTGTGTTTCTGGATGAAACAAGTTCAATCAGTTTGATCTTAGAGTTTTGTGAAGAGTTTCTATTTATGTCTATTTATAACCAAATAAATTCATTTTAAAGTGTATTATGGCAATTAGGTACATATTTTTGGAGAATACTTTTTTGCTGTGTGTTTCTGGGAAAACCAATCAGTTCTCCAATATCAATATTAGTATTGATGTCTATTAATTGATCATTGAATAATTGTGCTTCTCTGAGATCTCTGTCTCCCTCTTTCTGTCCGTCACGTCGTCTCCTTGTTGAGGCGTTCCTGTGCTGCTCTTCACCCTCCCCTTGACCATGGCCGTACCCTCTTGTGGTCTTCTTTTTTTGGGGAGTGTTCTTAAGACAACAGAGACAGAATTATAGGGGCCAGAATTGCAAGACCACAGGACAAGTGGACCACACGGAAGGGAATTCGCATCTACAAATGGGAAATGAGTTGTGATGTGTAGTAAATGTGATTCCTTTAACTAGTCCCTTTGATTCTTTCTACCAGTGAAAATGAAAAGTTAAAATGTTTAGCTCATTAAGGAGACCTTGGATATTCATTGAGTGATTACTTGTCATTATGGGCACAGCACAGCACACAGTGCTACAATGAGATGCGACTCTGCATTGATCATCCGTGTGAAGGAGCAGTGGGCAGCTTTTTTGGCAATTCCCTTTAAGTAGAACTGTATCATTACTCAGATGTTAACGCAAATTCAGGCAACTTTGCAATTTTGACCAATTACCGCAACATTTCCACAATTTTTGACCAATCATTGTAGTTTTCTGGAAAATGTTGAGCTATGTATAACGTTGAGGTTTTGTTCCCTTCATTTTAATGAATTGTTAACAAATAATAATTATAATGGGGAAAATCAAAACTGCTCACTTAACTATGACCACGACTTTATTGCAACAAAATGCATAAAAACACCATAACACATTTTTTCTGAAGAAGCTGCCATAAGAATGAGACATTTAAAAGCTTAACAATCCTACAAAAGAGCCCGCAACATCCTGGAGGGACTGATTAACGATTCCCTAAGCCTTAGCTATTCCTGACACTTAGGCTCTGGTTTAACACTTAGCTCAAATACAATCAACAGAAACATCTATAAAAGTATTTATCATTTTATTTTTTAAACTTATTCATCCTTTTATCCCCTTTCTACAATTTTTTATTGCACACAGCAAACACACTGTTTCTTCCTATTCATTGTCGTGGCTTAAAATGTTCAGCCTATCAGGAGAAATAATAGCCTTGACATTCACTTGCATCCCCTCTTTTTTGTCCCTCTTCTGCAAGCTATGCTCACTGATTTTTATCATATATTCTAATGGGGTAAATTCTCATTCTGACCTTTTCCCATTAAAATACTTTATCTTCCCTTTAAAATCACCTTTCCATCTATTTCTAAAAAGGGAAATGTTATCGACTAGAAATCATCAACCCTTCGAATTTTGTCCTTGTCAATTGCTCCAGATCGCCCGTTTGCCATTTTAATGCTTTCAGCACATTAGCAATGACAAAGAAATAATTCATTATGTAATGGCATAAATATAGGCATTATGTACCCCACCATCGACTGTTTTGGTGTTTCTGAACTGCATAAAACACAATTATTGCCCCACAAGTGACTCTCATTTAGAGTAATTTTCGCATCCAACTCAGAGGTGGAGCCTGAAATACGACACTCAGCTATTCGGCTATTTATACAGGTTGGTCATCGCCGGTTCTAAAATAACAGTAAACTGGAGGCAGCCCTGCCCATCAGGCCTGTGTGGAATGTGCGTGCGATACAGACTTTGCCTGCCTGGTAGTAAGTGTGAGAATGATGACAAGTGATGGCGAGTTGGAGTTTGAGACTCACAGGGCACTTATTTGATTTTGGCCGGACCTTGTGGTAGCACTAGTGGAGTTGGCTAAAATACATGCTGTATTCATGAACTACATCAAAATGTGACACCAAACCAACACATTCAAACTGAGAAGTGGTGATGGTGGCTTGATGGTAGAAACTCGCATACATTTACATTATGGCATTTAGCAGATGCTACAGGGACGGGGCAGGGACAGTTTCCCTGGAGCAATTTGAAGTTTTGGTCATGTACCTGGAGGTAGAATCTGAACTCACAACCTCTTGGTCCAAAAGTAAGTATCTAACCACCAATATGAACCAAGGGTTGTAGGTTCAAATCCATTTACCACCCACTGGGCCACTGAGCAAGACCCTTTACTACAAGTTGCTCCAAGACTGTACTCTGCTTCACAGAACTGGCAGATGTTGATTGGTGTGCTTCTGATTCATACAAAGTCCCAAAATTATATAATAAGCATCACTAATGAACCAACTGACAACCAGTGACATTAGTGACTTTGTGTCAATGTCAGAATTAAGAAGACATTTGAACATTATATGTAACTTGTAATTGCACAAACAGATAATATTGTTAAATTTGGTGATATATATATTATAAATATATATAAATAGAAGATATATTAAAAGAAGTGCAACTACGCAGACTGCCAGAAAAAGTAAGTCGGTTTTAATATCAGCTAATTTTAACAACTCAATGCCTCAAAAATATACAGACAAAATGATGTCACCAATCAATAATAGATCAAATCCAATTTTATAACATCCCTAGTAGAAATAGGTTCTAAAATTAGTGATTTAAGTGATAAAAATGCAAGCTACAAATGCAACAGGTATAATGCAAAAGCGGTAAATATCCCCTTACTCCAGTAGTAGTTTTATTTAAATTATCCAGCAAATTAATACTTTCTGAGTTTATTTCAAGAGTTTAAGAGTTAATACTTCATGAGGATTTTATCTTTTAATTTATTTATCCTATGAACCATCTTATTATTGTCTGAAATAAAAGATTTAATTGAATTATGTTGAGACTGGTTCATGAACATAGATTAAGCCCTAGTCTTGGACTAAACTATGAGTACCAGTAGAGACTTACCACTAAAACTCATAAACTAGTCTGGGCATTAGGCTTAATCTTAGTCCTGGGAAATTGGCCAGGAGTTTATCACTTCTCTCTGATTTCACAAGTGATTTAGTAGCTTTCTTTATTTTATGTGAAAAGTTTTACACTCCAGGCCCCCTCCTTTGTGCTTTCGACCCCAGTTCACACCCCCCCCAGTGTGTGTTTGCACAGATGTTTGTGAAACCGTGTGTTTGACGCTGGGTCAAGATGACACATAAACAGGTAAACACACACACACACATTTCCCCCGACTGTAAGAGCTGTGTAATCAGCGTGATGTGTGGCGAGTGATGTGCTTTTGATCCTGTCGAGATTGACTTTCTGGAAATATGGAATACATTAACGGTCAGTGTTTATCTGGGGTAAAGTGTGTGTTTCTGTGTCTGCACATCTGCACTCTGAACAACTTTGGACTGTGTCATTTATTTAGACTCCATAAATCAGGGAAACATATACAGTGGAGACCCTCCCGATTTGGAAAGCTGCTGAGATGTAAACATTCGTTAGCCTCCACGAGACTGCAGTGTCACACTGTTATCAGCAGGGAAAAAAACGTAGGAAAGATGTCAGGAAAAGAATGATGGAATGTTAAAATGCTTGAGAAATAAGAATAATATGTGTAAACTTAGTAGCATCAGTAATGTAGTTGGTAGTGTGATGGTTGGGATGTTCGCCCCTAGATCTGAAGGTTGTCTGTTCGAATCCCACTGGAAATGCTCATGAACAAGATGCCATCCCCAAGCACTACTCCCAGGAGTGCCGCCCATATCAATGCCCACTGCTCACGGATGGAGTCAAATACAGGTCACATTTAGTTGTGGTACACTGTGTGCTGTGCTGTAAGCTTGTTCTCAATAACAAAATCTACTTGTACTTACTTGAGAATTTGTAAAGCTGTTAAGCCTAAGTTATAGTAAAAAAGTAAAAACTGAATAAATTGATTAAGGGTTAGATTGATTAGATTTTTTGGATTGTAACAACTTTCACATCAATTCTTCTTTTTCTTCGTCTTCGTCTTCCTCACTTTTGGGGCATAACGGTAGTATAATATGGTTAAAGAGTGTTCGCCCTGTGATTGGAGGTTACCAGTTTAAATTACACCGGGTAAAGGTACTGTGAAATTGCTCACTTGAGCAAGGTGATACTGTCGCCAGAACTGCTCCATGGGGCGCCCTCGGAAGCTGGTCGTGCATTGCTAAGTTCACGGATGAGTCAATGCAGGTTTTATTTCCAGTGTTGTAGCTTTGTGCTATGCTGTAGTGTGTTTACAATGACTAAATACTCACTTAAATTTCACTTACACACATTAATTTTTGGTGTTTTAATTACCTTCACAGTTTGTGTTACTTTTCTTCTTCTTTTACTCTTTCTTCTTCCAACTTTTGCTATCAACACTGAAGATATTTGGTGGCCTAGTGTTAAGACACTCACCTTTGGCCCAAGAGGTTGTGGGTTTGAATCCGACCTCTGACTTTACTAACTGATGGTCCCTAGGCAAGACACTTAACCTAATTTGCTCTTGAGGGCTATCAGTTAGGAATTGTAAGTCACTCTGGATAAAAGCGTCTGCTAAATGCTGTAAATGCAAAAGATAGAAACCTAGTTTGGCACTTTTCTATAGAAACTGGGAGCTCCCTGCACTATTTTCTTTGGGAAATAGCCCCAGCTGTTCCTATGCAGGTCACCTCACGCAGGTTTCCTATGTAGGCATGTTTCTCCTGTTTGTCTCAGAGAATTTTTATTGCCAACGTTCATGACAGTGATCCAGTCTTCCTACCGGTTGTAATAATCAGTACCAATATCTGACCCGTCAGTATCTAACCTGACAAAATATCAGTTAACATCTCGTGTGACACCTTGTCTGAACCCCAGTGACCCAGTGACTGTCTACACAGTGTACTCATGTCAATCTGCTGCTGATCTTATCAACATTTTAATGCACAAGTACACACCATAAGTGTAATTGTATTTTTCTTTACTTGACTGCAGCTATAATATATGCATGTTATTGAACATTATTTGCACATCTCTTACAAAAATGTTAGGTTTCTGCCAAACAGTTGCCGTTAACTTTTGGCAATGTTGCCATAAATTTGAAGCAAGGTCATCTTTTCACATGCAAATTAGGTTTGTGGCAAACTTGCGGTGGACTTCTAGGAAACTTTGTGGAAACAAAAGTTCACTACAAGTGTGCTATTACTGGCAAATTGGTTTGGCAAATACCTTTGTCACTAGTGCCAATTTGTTACTGTAACCAGGGTACATTGCCGCATTGCGACAATATTATTGAATTTGTAGCTTCACATCTTGTAAAACTCCACTGTTTGCCTAAATTTAATTCTACTTTATCATGCACTATATAGAAAATTGTTATACATTTTAATGGGATTACTGTCTAAAATTTCATTGAACTGCCACAAATCTTATGCACATTCAATGCAAAGGAACAATTGGGATGGTAATGGAAAGTGGGGTGAGGAGACGGAAATACATAATCAGAAAAATGTTTTATTATGCGCCAGATACTTATCTTACAGTAAAAGGAGGTTGTACGATTGCAGTCTTGGCCTTCTCTCCTGAGTATTTTGGGGGAGTTTCAGTGGTAGAGGATCGGGTATGGGGTGAAAAAAATATGACTGTATAAACAATGGATACAAATACACACAATGTGATATAAGAACACAATCAACAGTATAAATGAAGGTGGCTGAACAGAAATAACTACCTTATGAGAAAAGAAACCACAAATCATATTTTATGAACAGATAGAAGCGCCTCAGTATGTGTCTTTGCTGTAGTTGCAGTGTATGATAGAACATCAGTATGAGTTGGTTGTGGCGGAAGAGTCATTTAAATAAAAGAAATAAAAGTTCATTTTTGCAGGACAATGTAAACAATAAAATATATTTTTAAAAGTGCAGAACAGAAATGAGCTTCAGCTGGTTGATGTCATTTGTCAATTTTTGACAAATTTAATAAGGCTTCAAAACACAAGATACACAAGAAACATATTATTAATTTTTCTACATCTTAATTTTTTAATATATTTAGTTATTTTTCATTTACAGAACACCTAAGGAGGCTACTGGAAATATGACCTAAATGCTGGAACCCTACAAGTTGGTCTTAACGATTCTTGAATAGAGCAACCGGACATCTTCGAGTCTTCGTAATTTAAAAGGCTTCCTCACTTCTAAAAGCTGATGAAGGTAACGGTATTACACGCAGAGGAGCGAATAAGCGTGTGAATAGTTAGGGTCTAGGTGATACGATTTCTGATAAACATTTAGAAATGAAGAATGCTTTCAGATGAAAGGTGAAACATCTTCAAGAAAATCTAGTTGCTTTCCAAGTCAGAATCAGAAAAACATTATTATTTATTAAGAGAAATTGCTTTCCTTACTTTTAAAAAACTATAACAACTTGTTCACCTGTTGATAGTTACATCATGGTTTGCACATAGATACCACAATTGATACTTTTTTATTATGAAGACTCAGTACTAAAGGGATTAGGTATAGAATCTGATGTTCTAACGTAAAGGGAAAAGCATTTTCTTGTGCTGTCTCTAGAGTATGGATTAAGCCCTGATCTTGGACTAAATAAAAGTCAAAATCAAAGGTAACTTTATTGTCATCTCAGCTATATACAAGAATATGGAGTGAAGAGAGGACATGGCTCATGTTTTTACAGAGTACAAAGAAGACACATAGAATATACATATAGGAATCAACTATAAACATAAAGTCTAAACTAGAAGTAGAAAATGAAAGCGATACCAATTTAAGCTGTGTGAGGTATTCATAATATGTACAAATATTACAACAGCAGTAGTGCAAATTACCTCTCATTAAAATTCACCACTAAGAAACCCAAATAAATGTAAGCATAATAGTCGGAAAACCAGCGCTGTGTATGGCAACCATAACACTGTGGATATTTATATAATAGCCCCCAGAGCACTATGTAAAAGTTTAAGGCAGGTGTGGGAAAATGCCGCAAACAAGAATGCTTTCACAACTAAATTAAAGAATTTATAAGGAAAAAGTGAATAGTGAAAGATGAATCTAAATCAAATCTATGTTGAGTGTCACCACCATATGCTTTCAGACCAGCATGAGTTCAAATCTTCTCAATCTGCCTCAAATCTTCTTTAATATACAAATTCTAGACTATAATTAAACAAAAATGTGAACTTTGCTGGTTTTTGAAGGCAAAGGATGGCACTAAATATGATTTGATTTGATTTATCTTCCTGTTAACTCACTTTATAAATTAATTACATCAAACTATTATTAGAATTTATGAGTATTTGTTTTAGACATAAAAATAAGAAGTATAGAATATATTTTAAAAAAAAAAAACAAATATATAAATATATATAATTGATTTCATCTGCAGTGTTGCATAGTTTGGGTGTTACAAGACAAATGATAATAGAAAATAATAATAATAGTAAAAAGTGTATATAACATAATGTTGAGTATAACTAACACACACACACACACACACACACACACACACACATATATATATACATATATATATATATATATATATATATATATATATATATATATATATATATATATATATAGATAGATAGATAGATAGATAGATAGATAGATAACTGATGACCTTACACATTGAAAACTGAAGTTACTTTGCTACTAACTTGTAAGCATAAACATCTATCTGATTCAGTCTGTCCTCACATCTCACACTCAACCCTGCTCGAAAGACAAATGCTGTGTTTGTAAAATTTCTTCAGGCTTTAAAAGCACACGCTGGGATTTGTCATGTCCAGTCGCAAATGTTTCTCTCCATTGTTTCGGTTCTGGATTTCAGCCTGGTATTGAGGCTATGTAAACATGCAGAAGGCTGTTCATCTGAAAAATGAGTCTGGCTTGTGGTGGAAGGATAAAAAAATGATTGCAATATCTTGAGGGGGGAAAAAAGATGAATAATGATGTGGAGTAGCAGAGAAACCTCAGCTGTGAAGAAAAAGAACCCAAGGTCACTCATTTAGCAATCTGACATTTTAAAATCTTCAAATGGACCATTGAATGAAAACCTTGACTTCATTTTTGGTTTTTCATTTTGAGTCTAAAAACTCAATGAAGCCAAAAACGAGATGGTGAAACGTTTGCGTGAGAAGAACTTGTTTGTAACATCAATAGCTCTTCCCGAAAAAAGGAGATCAAAATAGATCTAAGAACGGACAATTACCTCATCCTGCCTATTTCATAGTGATCATGGTAAAAAAAAAAAAAAACAACAGCCCAAAAATGTCACAGTGCCACCCATGCAACTGCACTGAAGACCAACTGGATGTTTGTTTGTTTTAAACCTTAAAAAGCACAAGATGAACCTGCACTTTAAATTCTGTAGATTTCAAAGACGCACTAATGCATTTCATTATGCAGTGTATTTAATATTTTATACAGACATATAATATTATACATTTTAAATTTAAATCGTGTTTTATCATTATTCATAGATATTTTAATTATTTCACAAAGCATGTTGATTTAAAATAAAAACACACTTGAATGAAACTTCAACAGCTTAAGTTTTTTTAAGTGGTTGGTGCTTTAAATCTTTTAAACAAAATAGAGAACAAACTTGCAACAATTTGTTGGCTTGTAAAGCTTCCTAAGCACAAATGCAAGAAAAACTTACAAAGATGTTGGTGAATGAAGCCCAAAGTCTTTATTTTACTTTACCAAGATCTCTTGAATCAATAATAGCACTTTTACCTTTTATCTTGAATCTTGTATCAATATTTCTACCTTTTATTTTGAATCTTGAATCAGTAGAAGCACTTTTAACTTTCATCTTCAATCTTGAATTAATATTTTTTAACTTTGATCTTGAATTTTGGAGCATCAGCAGCACTTTTAAGCCCAAAATGTCTAATGACATTACATGAACGGTTTTGGTGATATAGGTCCCAAAGTAACTTAACTGCCAGATTTTTTGACATTAGTAGAAGTATCAGCAGATTTTTGACATTGATTTTTTTTAAAATAAGCAGCACTTATAATCCAAAAAAGCTCTGAAGCACAAACTGGGACACGTCGTCATCATTTCCACTGTTCTAAAAACAAGTCTCTCCCACTCAAAACTGATTCACTCAGTCTTGCTTTGACTTTGCGGACAATGAAGCTTGGACCACATTAGATCAATTCCTTCTGTTTCTTCCCCTCAGGGACCACAAACACACTTAGCAGGATTACTAGAGACGACAGCGGCTAGCTGCAGCTACCACAGCTACTACCCAGAATTCCGCCCTGAAACACGGCGATTCTGAGTGAGATGTAGGATCTCAAGTTTATTTTGAGTTAAAAATGAATGAAAGTTAATGGGATTGCTCTGGGTCAGTAATTTCGGCCAAGAGTCTGAATTAGCTTTCATTCTTTGTTTAACCACATTGGCATGTTTTGACAGGGGCCACTGGGGCAGGTTTGGAGGCTCTCCTGTTTTAACAGCGGTTCTGGTTGATACTGTGGGCTGGTACCAGGACGTGAGCCTAAAAGAGGGCTGCAGAATTGGATAAAGAGCTGAAAAATGGCTTGAAATGCAGAGATTTAGCATGATGTGGTGTTGGTGGTCTAGTGGTAAGATGCTCGCCTCTGGACCAAGAGGTCATGAGTTCAAACCCTACCTCCACCATTGGGCCCCTGAGCAAGCCCTTAACCCTAAAATTGCTCCTGGGAGACTGTTCCTGAGATTTGGAAAAGAAAGCTGCTTTGAATGACAGCATTTTTTTTAAAGCCATAAATGTAAATCAATATGAGTCAAAAATGGAGCTCTGTATCTTTGCCCATATGCAGTATTTGCCATGTTAACTGATATTCCAAATTATTTTATTGTTGCATTCAGAACTAAATTTGCAACAAAGTGATTATTATATTGATTATCAGAAAAGTGTCCCCATTATAGCAGGTGGTAGCATAATGGAATGTTGCCGGTTTGAGGTACCACTGAGGTACTCATGAGCAAGGTACCGCTTCCCCAAGCACTGCATCCTGGGTACTGCCAAAAAGCTACCCACTTCTTCTTCACAGATGGCTCAAATGAAGAGGTCACATTTTGTTATGGTGTTCTGTACTGTGTTGTGTTGACAATGGCAAATAAGCACTTACTGTCACTATATACAGTATATACTGTATATATAGTATATAACTGGCAAATGTCAAATGATCTTCAAAGTTCTGTTGATATTGCATTTATTGTTGCAAATACTTGTAAATTCAGATTCATTTTTAATAGAAAGTAAAGCATGCTGGCTGTAGTATTTGGTGGTGAACGGTATGACAGAAGATTTCTGCTGAGAATAAAGCTCATTTTTGTTTAAAGCTGTGCTGATAGCAGCACTAACTTGTTTACAAGCTGCTCGTTTAGTTAATTGTTGTAAAACGGCTGGCTGCGTAATGGAAACTGACACGTGGCAGTAAATGTGGAAGCACAACAACAATGATGAGTCCTGTTTGCTCCTAATTGTTTCTGGAGAGGTCAAGATTAAGCCTGCTCTTCTCTACATGCTGCGGTCCTTCTTTTTCCTGCTCTCCTTAAGCCTTCCATATCCTAATTACAGGAACAGTCTCCATGGAGCAACTCTTTTGCCTTTCCAAGTGAATTTATGTAAGTGATTATTTGTCATTGTGAACACATCACAGCACAGCACAGCAGACAAAGCTCTACAATGAAATGTGACTTCTGCACTTGACCAGCTTTTTGGCAGTACCCGGGCACAGTATCTTACTCGTAAGTACCTCAGTGTTACCTTTACCAGTCCATGACTTGACACAGCGACCTTCTGATCATGGGGCCAGTTCTCTAACCGATACACAACCACATACCTGGTAGCATAACTGAGCAGTTGGTTAAGGGTCTTGTTCAGAGTGCTAGTAGCGCTAGAGGTGGGATTTGAACCCACAACTTCTTGGGCCAGAGGCCCATTTTAAACAAGCATAGCGTGTAATTGCTTAAGGCAGCATTGAGCCTTATTCACCAAAATTGTTTTAAGGTTTTTTTCCCCTAAAATTGTGTTCGTAAAAAATCCTTATCCTAGTTGATAAACACGAAAAAGTGACATTTTTGTTATCTATGAATATTGACTGTATTAGTAAATATTAAGTGGATAATAACAATGTCCAAATCTTTTGACTGGTACTGTACGTCACATTTAATAAATATCACAACTTTTGTTACTTCTGTTAATCCCATCAACATTCAGTGTCATTGGATACAAAGCCACCACAGTGCATTGAAAGTTGAAAATAAATATTTTTTAATAAAAATAACCAGTAGAACAAGGCATTGCTTAGACTACATTCTCTGCATCACTGTAAAACGACGAGCACTGAAACAAGAGCGTCACACAGACTTACCATGGATATGTTTAAAGTGCAAGCATTGTTTGCATGCATACCTGAGTCATAAAAAGGTGTTATTGTGTTATGTTGGAAATCATAAAAAAAGAAGAGAATTAAAGGTGCGTCAACATGTTGAACAGGTTCATGTCGCCCCCTATTGCAATCATCTGGTATTACCGAAGAAAAAAAATCACAATTTCTGTTAGGGTCTGATGTTTAGTTCACTATGCACTAGCAAAAATCAGTGTTACAGACGTTTAAATAAATAACGTTAACCTAAAAGTTCACATCACATATATGCATTGCATATCAATACAGTACCACGTTAACTGTGAAAATAAACAATGTTCAAAAATAGTTGGCTGGATGAATATCTTTTCTTTGCTGGATGTGCGCTGAGGTGATTTTCTATAGAGGCTTAATGTAATGCAAAGCAACAAAACATGTTAATAAAGTTGATCACGCACGTGCAAACACACTGCAGTTACGAAGATGCCAAACAAATTCACAAAACGACATTTTACGTAAGGGCTGCACATTCATAGACGTGCTGCAAATACGCAAAACACGACTTCACAAAAAACTGCAAACACACACACAACGTAAGTGTGACACAACATAATGCAAGTGTGACACAACACAACGCAAGAGTGACATGACAACGCAAGTGTGACAACAGAAGTAAGTGTGATACAACATAACGCAAGTGTGACACAACACAACGCAAGAGTGACATGACAACGCAAGTGAGACAACATAACGCAAGTATGAGGCAACACAATGCAAGAGTGATTCAACACAACGCAAGTGTTGTCATTTTGATGAAAGTCTTTTCTAAATTTGTGTAGCATCGTCAAAACTGCAGTTCGCACATGCATTCTGAACTTAATGTGTCGTTGCTTTGCAGCGCATTTCATATTGCATTGGTCTCTCTTGGCCACTGCATTTTTCACAAGAGGAACATCTTCAAAACAAACAGAGAATGCAAAAATATTAATGTTTTAACCAAGAATAAGCAACCGTGCTGATTTGGTCTCTCATATTAACATTGAAGCTTGCCTTTGTTAAGCTGGCTGAGTTTTTAGCTAAAAGCTTGCGTCGTTTCTCACAAACATAATAGACTTTGACGTTTTTGATCTTAAAGTCTCATTAAGAGTTTCTGAAAAGCATCAACATAAAGTCGGAGTGGAAAATCCTGCTTTGAAAATTAAATGTCTATTTAAAAAAAGAACCTCTACAGCAGACAGGGGACTAATAATTTAGTACATCATAGATTTATAAGTTTGCTCATATTAAGTCACTGATTTTTTGGTTATAATATGTTTACACTGGAAGTTAAATGTTCAAATTAAACAGTTTTTACTGTTAGCCACTTTGGCTGTGTTTGTTGAATTTGAGAGAAAAAAAAACCCAAAACAAAACTTTTACATTCTCATTCTTTTCCACTCCTATACAACCCAGAAACAACACAATTTAAACTCTATGCATACACGTTTCACGTATCTATAGTTACTTCACAGAGTCAGACGTCTCACACCAACTATATAACCTTTCAGGGCTGTAATGAATCTGTAATGAAAGAAACACAAAATTTGGAACCTCTGTACGTTTACCCATAACTTTGGCAAAATTACTTTCACTTTTGCATTCAGATATAAAGTGACTGCAAATTCTGTTCCACCAGATTGCCATGACAACTGACAATTATGACAAACAACAGTGACTAATAATCTCAATACATATTATATTACACAGACTTCCCAGGATTTTGTGATGTTGCGATCACAACTATTAAAGCAAATTCAGCCGATCCCTGCAAATTCATCCAGACCTTGTTATTTCCCACAAAACGTTGAGCCATACGTCAGCAAACTCACTCACTTGTTACATTTGGAAGACGCAGGAAACGTGTGTGATAAAAACTTCTCGTATTTACCTTCAAAAATAACTAAATGGTTAACAAAAACAGTCATGGTTTCAATCAATTTTTCCAATTGCTCTTGCTCACGAGTACCTCAGTGGTATCTTTACCGGTCCAATCACGGGGCTAACTGCTTAATTGTTTACCAAATAGCTTGAGAGGGACCTGAATCGGCAGGTTTAGTATTTAAAGACAAGGCTCATAACGGCTGAGCCACAGGAGCTTGCGTCATATAATTGTCATTGTACAAAGTAATGTAGCTACACTTTTATAGTGTGGTGAGCAACACAATAATCACTTTGTTACAAATTTAATTCCTGAATGCAGTGAAAGAATTTTGAACATCAGTCAACATTTAGATAAAGTTATGGACAAAAGTAAAGAGTTCATTTGTTGTGTTCAGGGTAATGGCTGTAGAAGCATCCAATGCTTCTTAAATAAGTTCCAGGAAAACCTAATAACACACTGTTTTGGTTTTTTTATGGGAGAGTCGGCCTGTCTGGCTAAATCTACACCACCACAACGATTGTTACACTTGCATGCATTCTCCTAAAGGAAAAAGACGTGTGTGTCTAACGGAGGAGTGGAGGGTTTTAGTCCGATCCAGGACGGTGGATTTCCACTCCTCGCTTTTTCACACTCCAGATCAGTTGTTAGTCTCAAAGAACATGAAGTCCTGTCAGGAAAGAATAAAAAAAATTGTATTTAATTATTTAATTAACAACACATACAGTTCTGATCATGGTTTATTGAAGTCCTGTTAGCACGACAATGTCTGATTTTTAAGGTAGTAAAATTAAACTGAACAAACATTGTTAACATTGTTACCACTGAGCAAACATTCTGGTGTTCTTGTATTGAAGAGCCAATAATCTTTAAAAAAAATATTTATTTCTAGATATGGCTGATTATTATTATTATTGTTGTTTTTGGTGGTGGTGGTATTTTACTTTATTATTAATGTAACTATTGAAACATTAAAATTATTTTTGTTATTATTACTACTGTTGTTGTTGTTGTTGTTGTTGCTGCTGCTGTCTGTCACAGCCCTCCTGGACTTTGGCTGGACAGTGCCCCCTAAAACTCTGCTGAGCGGTCAGCAGATGCTGCCATTGTGTTTGTTTGATGTATTCAGTTCCGTCTCGTGCTCCCTGTCTGTCTTGTCCTTGACCCGTCTTCCCATTGTATCCCATTGGTTAATCAGTCTTCGTTAGTATCCCCACCTATGTTGGTTAGTGTTTGGTTCAGCCCCTGTTCCTGATTGGTTTATCCCTTTATTGTTCGATTTGGCTTGTTTAGGGTTTGGTTTCTGATTGGTTTTCCTGTTTAATTAATCCTGTTCCTTGTTATGTTTCCCTATTTAGGCTCGGTTTTTCCCATTGTTTCCTGTCTGTCCACCCTCACACGTGTTGGCGTGCTGCTCATTTTTAGAAGATCAGAGAAGAATTTGTTTTGTTTGTGGCCCTCGTGCCAATTTCTGTTCTGTTGTTCAATAAATGGCTTACAAGTGTACCTCGCCTCATGTCATGTCGACACAACCCACCGTGACACTGTTGCTATTATTATATTTCAAAAATAATATTTTAAAAATATTTCTGTATACACATGATTTGCATCTATTCAAAATATTTTCTAAATAATTTTCATATTAATAAATCACTTTAACTGCCCTCTGTACATGGAACTGCAGATTTTAAATAAAGCCTCTTGCTATGTCTCACTGCAACGGGTGTGCGTTAGATGATAATCAGGTTAAATGCAGTAATCTGATTTGTGTATAGCAGCAGTAGCACTTACAATAAGGAAACAGGCCCCGATCATCACTGCCTTCATCCTCACGTCCAGGTCCAGCGGGAACTGGATCCCGAAGTTGTCGGCGTCGGTGAAGGCCTCGCGCAGCAGTCCGGTCCACTGCTTACTGATCCGCCCGATGCTCACCTCGTCCATCGTCAAAATCTACACCCCAAATCAGCAAGATTCATATTGCACAAATAAGCACAATTCTGTAATAACAATAATATTAATAATAATAATAATAGCTGATGAGCACCATCTGCTGATGAATAAGACGAATAAAATGACATAAATATCATCTTTTTCCTCTTCTTCTTCTTCTTCTTCTTCTTTTTATTTATTTTGTAAACATTATCTAGGATTTAAAATATTATTTAAACTACCTAGCATATAACTAAGCTTATACATTTATGAGCGTATAAAATAATAATAATTAAATTTTTTTTTAGATCAGGTCTATTAAAGAAAAAAAATCACTTGTCTGATTGAGTGCAGACATCATGAGAACTGATCATTAAAAGACTTTTGCTTACAGCTTTGTGGCTGGGATCAGATTATAGTCCAGACATGCAATTAGTCTGAGACTAACTTCTGGGTTTGAAAAATGATTCCCAGCATTCTGACAGCGACGATACAGAAAGCTACAATTCAGTCTCAAGCAGATGAATGATTGTCTTCATCTTTGTTTGGGTGCTTGATTAGTGTTACTGTGAACAGAAGTGATAATCTACATTTATCCCTTCAATCAATAGAAGAAAAACTGCTCCTAAAACTGGACTCTTAAACAACCATAATGTAGATCCAATGTACTTTTATGAGAGCTGCCGTTTACTGTTCAGTGATATCATATAAGAATAACGCACATACATGAGGCACATATCGCTGAAATATAGAGAATTTACAGAGATCAGCTAATATCTGTCTGGCAAAATGCATATTTTTATTCATTACAATATGCTATAGTACGTACCAGCGTGTGAATATTATATACCACTGTGACAGAAATTGTACATATACATGTTTAAAAAATCTTCGCTGAAAACTTCACTGTTTCTTAGTATTTTTATTGTGTTTTCACTGAAATGTGTACTAATACGTCTGGCAATAAAGTGATTATTGTATTGAGGTCTGTAGTCTGGGAGGCCAGTGTGATGTGGGATTTTGTTTTGGATAAACTTCATTACCTCAAAGTCCACGTCAGGAAGGCAGCTCCATCCACAGAACGGCCCCTGCAACTTGAGAACTGGCTCTCTGTGCTCGTTCTGGATGGTGAATTTGGGGAGGAACGGATGCCATTCCTGCAGAACGTAACCTACAACGTTGCCTGGAGGAGCCTGGATCTCCAGCTGGGGCCACAGAAAAAGAAAGTGAGAGAGAGATGCTCAATATGCCCTCGAGGTCTCTTTGGAAATTTGGATTCTTCTCTTGACTAGCATCTGTATTTTGCCACACTCATGTTGTGTTGAGTCAGGAATGGCAAGTTTTCAAGGAGGAGAAGAACTACAGACGATGAAAGTCAAAATTTCTCTCCCATCCATTCCATTTCCTGTTAGTTGTCTTTCATTATCATGATTTCATTATACATGATCCTGTTTTGTGTTGGTTGGTTAGATGGATGGATGGATGGATAGATAACTCACCTCCTGTAGACAGCAGGGGAAGAAGCAGGACATGCACTTGAGCGGTCGAGTGATGGTGATGATTTCCTGGCCGAAGTTGTCAAGGACTCGGATGGTGAAGGACCGCAGTGGACCGCAGCACTGCCGGGTCAAACAGTCGTTCTCCTCCACAGCATAGTACACGTTCTGACCCAACGAGTTCCTGATCTCGTACTTGTTATTGCTCTCAAATCCGGCCAGAGCTGCCAATAGACGTTTACACAAAGAAATCAATGTTTTGAATTCAGTTTTATTGTGTTAAAAAAAATATATATATTTTTTTTTTTATTTCTTTTTGTCTTTTTTGATAACATTTTTTATTTACATTCCAAATGCTAATTCTCTAATAGCTTTCACTTTTTGTTATTATTATTTATATTCTATATATCCAAATCCATCAGTACATTTTCATTCATGTCATCACCTTCATAAATAGCTGAACAACTCTAGAATTCTAAACAAACTGCTGTAGCATAGTCACGTAGTCATGTATTGTATACTTGTCACCACATGCCTTACATAACCTGAGATTGCTTTTATATTATATATTTCATTATATGATACATTTTTCATGTTATATATTTAATTATATACATTATATTATATGATACATTTATGGAAGATATGCTGCTGATAGCATCACATAAGATATTATTTAAATGATTTTTTTATGATGCTGAAGGTTGTAGACCCCTGTACTAGAGAGACACTAACAAATGGAAGCAAAATCCTTGTACATTTTTAACATGGCAAATAAATCTAATTCTGATTTTTAGAAATGGTGTAAAACATGGAGTATAAACTAGTCAGTCTATAGTTACCCAATTTTGTTTATGAGCTATGAGATCTGAGCCAAAACTGTGAATTGGCACCCCCTTTTTGGAGCCCAACCAGCTTGGAAAACCTAGTTTATTTTGTGTATTTATTGAGTTTAAAATAGTATTTTAAAACTCTTGACCAGCAAATGACCACCATGAACAGATCTCTTTCTTGGGATGTGATTTTCCACTGCACACCACCTTTTTAATCCTACAGCAGCAATGTCTTCACTTAAACACACATCATTTTAGGATTACTACGTCTTAACAATACCAGGTTGTGTAGGTGTAATTGTATAGTTTTATCATCTGTGCAGCGCGTGGGTATAATTTGTCAAATACACATGCAGAAAATGGAGTAGTAAATACTACAGACATGAAGTAGATGGTCTCTCTCAAAAGAAGGGAATATTATTCACATTTACCTTTTGTAAATATTGCTTCATAAATTAGCTAATCATACCAACAGTAAATGTAATTGTTGAAAAGTTCAAATGAATCAAAAGATTTAATTTATGCATTTTAGTTTTAACTTCTAAATTAATAACTCTTAAACAAAATGAGATAAGTAGATAGAATAAAAAATTGCAAAAAAATGTTTTCATTTTTATTTAGCACTTTTGGGTGTTTTTTGTCTTTAAATAATTCACCTCTTGAGTTGTGATTTTTGCACATTTTTGCCAAATATATAATTTATTTATATGTATATTTGTCAATGTCTTCATATATATGAGCTTGTTTTAGAACAGAATGAACCCTAGAGATTAAATAAGACGTTCAAGGACACAGCAGCAGATCTCCAATATGTAATTAGGGATAGAACCACAGTTAACAAGGTAAAAGCCAATATTGACCTGCATTGGAGATATGATATGCCCTGTACACTTCCAAGACATCCAGAATTCCCAGATAATGCAGTGTTACAGTAAAAGACAATCAATAATGCGTCATACATGACTCATGGCATGTAAGTGCCTCAGATCTGTAGGGACAATAAGGTCAAATATAGAAAAGAACGTACCCTCAATAAGCTCCACCTTCTGTTTGATCAGCAGTTGGTCAATCTGCGTGAGCAGGAAAGAGAAGATGGCATACGTAAGGGTAGATGTTCTGGCGCTGCCTTGTATAAATGTGCAATATGGATCACAATATAAAAGCTGCAATATAGTTTAGAGAATGTGAGATGAAAATGCCTCACTGCAAAATTTAAATCTCACCTGTGTCAGGTACTCGAGTCCAGGAGGACAGCCTGGCATGCCAGGATTGGGCATCATATACATGTGAGCCATGCCTTTCTGTAAAAAAAACAAACAAGCATATATACAGTATATAGAATGAATAAGAGTGAAAGAGCAAGACAGAATAAAGGAGACCGAAGAATGAGTCATTTTCTACAAAACATTTAGGGCTGGTTTCTTGCCTATGGATTAAGCCTAGTCTTGAACTAAGTTATAATACCAATGGAGATTTACCATTCAAACTTCAAGCTAGTCTGGGACGCTTAATCCTTGACTGGGAAATTCAAAGTCAAAGTCAAAGTAAACTTTATTGTCATCTCTGCTATATACTGTACAGATACATAGAGAGACGAGACGACGTGGCTCCAGTTTAAACAGTGCAGTAGAAAAAAGGGAACAAAGAACAATTAAGGCACATGGAATAAACAATAATAAATAAAGTACAAAATATACATTTTAAGCTAGACATGGAATATTAAATATAACTTTCAACTAGAACTGGAACTAGAACTAGAAATTGGCCTATAAAGTCTATTTATCTGAAAGTAAGTGATTACTTGCCATTGTGAATACAGCACAGCACAGCATACAGTGCATCACAACTTAATGTGACCTCTGCATTTGACCCATCTGTGACTGAGCAGTGGGCAGCTAACAAGGGAAGTGACCGGGGAGCAGTGCTTGGGGACGGTACTGGTCCTGGGATTCAAACCGGCGACCGATCACAGGGCCCCAACAATTACGCTACCAACTGTCTACAGTATCTATCTTTCTTTCATTCATTTTTGGTGCCGTTATTAGTGTAACAGCTTAAGAGTCGATGATTGGAAAGTCGCCGGAACAAGTTCTGAACCTCTAAAGGTACCTCTGAGGTACTGATAGCCAGGCCACTGCCCTCAAGCATTGTTACCCGGACGCTGCCAAAAAAAGCGGCCAACTGCCCCTTCACAGATGGGTCAAATGCAGAGGTCACATTTCACACATTTCACATTTGTGGTGTGTTCACAATGACAAATATTCATTCTATGAGAGAGAGAGTATGAATAAGAGTGAGAGACAGTAATGAAGAGATGGAATCCTTTCCATATAAAATAAATATATTATTTAGCTATGAGAGGGAGATCTAGATCACTCTAGAAAGCTTGTCTCCACCTGCTGGTCCACATCCATCATCACACTTCTAACTCGTGTGTGATTCTCTTATCACGCCCCTCTCTCTCTCTCTCTCTCTCTCTTTAAACCACGACACATATATCTCAAATGTCTCCCATCCCATATAGCAAATAATCATTCAGACCATAAACAGTCCAACACAAACAGCACGAAAATGCCAAGACACTTCGATCCACTAAACCTCGCAACTTCGCTGTTTGTTGCGCACCAGAAGAAATAACCAGGCAGATTCCGGGTGGAAAGGGCAAATGGAAATCCCATAAGCTCAGCCCACCAGAAATACGCATGACCCAAATAAAGTTGTGTGCTGTATTTTCCATGACTTACATGAGTAAAGAAAGCAGAGATTTTTTCCTTTCCGTGCAGCCGTGCCGCATCTCGTTTATTATACGCGCTTATTATAAGGCGTTTATTCTAGGCGCATAAATCTCAGAAAATCAACACGCGTCCCGAGCTCACGTCGACACAAACAACTGCCTCATCAGCTTCCAAGCGATATGTTTACTTAAATAACCACAAAATAACCTCATAAACACCACCGACCCTAAAGCCACCCCATTAAAAGCGGGCTAAATAATCAGTAAATGATAAAGTGAGTTTAGTGAAGTGATGAAACAGCTCCACAGTACCTTTTCGTTCGGGAAATAACGGGATGTGTGAAGTCAGACCCATATAAAACGGCGCGTCTGGTTGGCTGCTCAGATTATTCTTTCCATACGTGAGAACCAATCGGAGCTGGAAGACAAGTGCGCCTACGGAGGCCGAGATGAGGACGGATAAAGAAGAAGAGGAGGGAGGGGGTCGGATTATTACAGAGCACTCAATATTCTCTGTGTCTCACACATTTATACAATTACAGTATTAGACTATGCATGTAATTTAAATAAAATCATAGTAAGTAATATTTTACAAATGTAAAAAAAAAGAGAGAAATAAATAATATTACAATAAATATGCAATAAATATTAAAACAATTATTAAATTAAAATATAATATAATAATAATAATAATAAAGAAGAAGAAGAAGAAGAAGAAGAAGAATATGTATAAATATAAGAAAATATATGGAAAAACTATCCCTGAAAGACTATATTATGCAATTTTACATTGTGACAGATTAACTGGACGTTTTAGGGGGGTAATTATACAGTTTTAAACATCATTGCTACTGTTTATTTATTTATTTATTTACATTCATTTGTATTCTGCCAGTTCAGACGTTAAATTAAATAGAAAAAATATTTAAATACATACAAAATATATAAAGTATATATAGAATTATATGAGGACGTGATCAATAGTAGTTGAAAATAGTAGAACATAATGTTTATTAAAACAAAGAAAAAATGGGTAATTATGAATTAATTACATTATAAGTATATGTAATTAACATTGCCAACTTGGTATTTAAAGTTAACATGATGTTGTAGTTTTATATATAATTACACTACATTTTATATTGTTCACATATGAAATATTTGTTTTTATGATCACAAAAGGCACATGGTTAACATGATTATTATTTACATTATTAATGTGTGATGAAAGTAATAACTTCTTATTTGATTGTTACTTTCTTTTTAATTGCTATGTTGATTAACTGATGCTTTCATGCATTCATTTTAATTCACATTTTGAAAGCATTTTTTTCACACTAGTTGCTGATCTGATCTACATGTATTTCAGCAGATGTTCCTCACATGGATCATATAAATTAATCAAACATGACCAGATTTCTTTACCTTCAAAGCAGTTTATCAAAAAGACAACCCCAGAACCAAAACTGTAGGCTGAATACTGCATGCAACATAATTGTATATTTTTCCACTTCTAGTTTAAAGTCTATATTTTATTTTCAATTTATATATTGCTTTTTGTGCCTTATTTGTCCTGTTTATTGTTAAAACTGGAGCCATGTCATCTCATCCCTCTGTACACTTGCATAGTATATGGCAGAGATGACAATAAAGCTGGGGCAGTTGGCGGCGTAATATTAGGCTGTTAGCCCTGTAATCAGAAGGTCACAGGTTTGAATCCCAGGACCGGAAAAGGTACCACAGAGGTACTCATGAGCAAGGTACCATCCCCAAGGACTGCTCCATGGGTGCTGCCCTTGTTAGCTGCCACTGCTCCTTCACGGATGGGAAGTTGCAGATTTGGTTGTGGTGCACTGTGTGCCGTGTTGTGGTGTGTTCACCATGACAAATCACTCAATTTCACTTTTTTTCACTTTCAAGTTTACTTTGACTTTGACTTTGAAAAGCTTTTCCCACTTAAGCTTTTTGGTGTAAAATGCACTTTTGTATTCCACTACACTGAGTCTCTCAGGTTTTGGGGGGAGGGGAGACCAAGCTGCTCCTTATTTATTTATTTACTTATTTTTTACTTTTCTTCTCACTAGGAGATGGAAGACAACAAAAATAGAATCAGAGGACAGCAAAGGCTCTCAGTTTGGGAAGCAGTGGAGCGTTACTCAGTCCTGTTACACGCAACTTCATCATCTCAAAACTATTTTTGGAACAGGAGAAGATGCTACTAAATGGGTCTGCAAAGAGGTAAATGTTGTATGTACATGATGCTTTTCCAGACCTCCAAAGCACTTTCCACAGTCAGGGTTTCTCATTTTCAACCAGTACCATTGTTCGCAGTCAATGTAGTGTTAATGTTTTTAACGTAGTAGTTACTAGCTAAGAAGGAACAATAGGGTTGGAGTTGGGCCATCAACAAGAAAAGAAATATTCAATTTTAAGCTATGAACAATGTCCCTATGACAAAAACTGTGGAAGGAGTTGAATATCCAAAAATTGGGAAAAGCAAGAGGAATAGAGAGCAGCAGCAGCAGCAGAAGAAGAAGAAGATGATGATGATGATGATGATGATGATGAAGTCGAGGATGAAGAAAAAGTACATGAAGAGGAAAAAGAAGAAGAAGATGTGGAGGATGAAGAAAAACAACAAGAAGAGGAAGAACAAGAAAAGGAAAATGTACAAGAAGAACAAGAAAACCAAAAATAAGAAACGAACAATTGGAGGAAGAAGAAGAAGAAGAAGAACAAATAAGGAAAAGAACAGATTGCCGTTGCACAGCAGTTAGATTTAGCTCACTCCAGTGTATGATAAAGACTGTTATTATCTGACAAAACCTGGAAGCAGGAAATGCGTCACCACTTGTGAGGGATTTCTTTTTAAATTGTTACACAATGACAGACGTTATATGAGACATGCCTGTCTGCATCATCATCATCATCATCATCATCATCATCTGTCAGCATCTGTGGGAGAAACATCCTCTGACATTTACAAAAACTTTGGGAACATTGGCTTTGAGTGAATGTTTATGACTCACTCCACTCACGACGGTCTCTCTTTCACCTTGGCCTTCTCTCAGTCTCCATCGTGTGCTTTTCAGAAAAGAGAGCATTTTGTTGCATTCAAGTAAAGGAAATTTTCATGTGAATAATCACAGGGATAATGATTTAGCTGACTAAAACAGAAAATTATAGTGTACAAATTTCACTCTCTGCACACAAAATGGTCAGTTGATCCAGAGAGAGTATTGGTATTTTTCATGTGGTTACATTTTATGTACTGTATAAAGATTACATTTTGCATAAATACCAATCAATTGAACTTCAGTTTTATCCTAATATGCATTTTCCTCCTTTGTAGCACATCAGCAAAATGTTGCCTCATATTAAAAAGATGTGATTTTGTGATATTTATGAATTGGAGAGTGAAAATTGGTAATTATATTGTCTTCAAAAACTGAAGTATTGAAAAAAGTACATGTATTAACAATGTATTAACAATTTATTTACAATATTTATTCAAGCTTAAAACGGTAGTTACCATAATAAACACCAGGAGGCACTGCAGCTCATGCAGTAGTTTTACATGCACCTACATTTCATAGAGTTCCCATTCCAAGTGGGCCTGGCGGTTTATTTAAGATTGTCATTTGCTTGCCTCATTTAGCAGACTTGCAAAAACAGGTGATTCAGAGAGATAAAATAAAATCGAAACAGCGATGCTGTGAGATACACAATCTTTCTCAGAAATGCTCCTCCATGCCACATGTGTATTTATTTGCTGTAAACACTGTGATTTGGGCATTTTACAGTAGAAACACATTCCAAGTGCAAGAAAAAAATGTAGGTTATAGGTTTCTTACATAAGTTACATTGCTATCATTTGATGATTATGTGATTCTTCATCATGTGATGGTTATAATGATGATGATGATGATGATGATAAAGCAAATGACAGTGATGATCATGCTGATGATTACAGTGATGATATTGCTGATTAAACAACAATGATAACGATGATGATATTGATAATTATAATGATGATGATGATGATGATAATGATGATGATTATGATTATGATGATGATGATGATATTGCTGATGATGATGATGATGAAGGTGATGATGATATTGACAATTACACTGATGATGATAATGATGATGATGATGATGATGATGATGATGATGATGATGGTGGTGGTGGTGGCAGTGGTGATGATGACGATGATGATGATGATGATGATGATGATGATGATGATGATGATGATGATGATATTGCTGATGACAATAAAGATGAAGTTGATGATATCGATAATTACATTGATGATAATTACATTGATGATGATGACGATGTTGATGATGATGATGATGATGATGATGGCAACAACGAGGATGAGGATGAGGATAAGCATTAAATTACTTTATAACATCTATGTTGAATGTTCTTGTCAAGTTTATTTGCTTAATCTCTCTCTCTCTCTCTCTCTCTCTCTCTCTTCCTCTGGTTTCTGTGTTGCTATTTTCTGTCTAGTGTAGACAGGGGGAAGTTTAATTGGTCGTACGTACCATAAGAATCCTCACTTAATAATGGTCAAAGAAGTGAGGGAGAGAAAGTGTGTAGAAGTAAGGAAAGTGTGGTCGTTTGGGAAATGGTCTTAAGTCTGGGAAGAATGTGGCTTATGCTTAGCCTGACTTTTAGGACGCTTTCAAGTGGGAGCTAATTGCTGTGTGAAATTTGTGTAAAGATAATTGGCTCTCCCTCAGTGATATATGGCGAGCTCTCGGCCTGTTTTGATGTGGCCTGTTCTCTAATATCTACTATGAAGCCAGACGTTTCACGGCACAGAGAGACACCCATTATTCTCTAGAGATAAGAGAAAAGAAAAAAACATTATAGAGCACCATTTAAATTTCAGAGCTAACTGAACACAGAGAAAGCTGTACTGGAGTCGTTAATGGGGTGGGAGATACTTTAGGGGCAGAATACTGGACTCTAGAAAGGTTGGGGAACTTTTCAGTTTTTAGACACAAGAACTGCATTACTATAACATTTATGTAATGTATTACTGTCCTTTGAATTAACAAGTTGGACAATCCATTTTCTAGAAAGGGCTGGCATCCATATGGAGACAGGAGTGATTATTTGTCATTGTGAAGACAGCACACAGTGCACCACAACCAAATGTGACCTGTGTATTTGACACATCCATGAAGGAGTAGTGGGGAACTAACATGGGGAGCACCTGGGAAGCAGTGCTTGGGGATGGCACCTGGCTAATGAGTACCACAGTGGTACCTTTACCGGTCCAGGATTTGAACTGCTGACCTTCCGATCACGGGGCGAACTGCTCAAATGTTACAGTAGCAACTGCCCCAAATTGAGCAAAACCATCCAACCATCCAAAACTCTCATCCAAAACTCTCGTCCATTCTGAACATCCAAGTGATTAACCCTGTCTCTGTCAAGCTCCAGTTGCCATCACATATGTGTGTCTCCCCTGTCCAGGGCCCATTGGACCGGGGAAACACAGAACCTACGCTGCCCGGGGAAATCGATGTTGAGGGCATCCCGGCCTACCAAGTCCGGCAGCTTGTGAACTCCCGACGGCAGGGTGGTCATTTGCAATACCTGGTGGACTGGGAAGGATATGGCCCGGAGGAACGGAGCTGGGACATCCTCAGTCAGGACCTGATAGAGGAATTCCACCAGGTCCGGCTGAATCGCCTGTCCCCTAGGCCTTGGGGCCACCCCCCCAGCCAACCGCAACCACTGTCAGGGTCCCGGTGGCCTGGCCGGCCATGCATTCACCCTGCGCGGACAGGCTCTTTGGGGGCCGGTCCTGAAGCGGGGTACTGTCACATCTGCACCTCCTCCCCGACGCTCGGACTCACCAGAGTATTAAACCTGAGGTTTGATGTGTCGCGTTGGGGTTGTCATGGTAACACGGTGTCTGTCCCTTTAAAGAATCTGCACTAGGCACTTCCGGGTTGTCTACATCATGGTGCTGGTTTCCCAATCCTGTTTCCCGTTTCCCTAACTAGCCGCCACTAAGCTAACTAGCCGCCACTTGCTAACAGCTAATGGCTAGCCGCCTGCTCTTCATGCCGCTCTGGACTGTTATGGCTGCTTCAGGTCTGAACTCTTATCTTCGCAAAGTGGCTGGAGTTGCATCATTGTCTGCCTGTTGTCTTGCACTGTAAATAAAAGCACGCTAGCATCCAAGCTCCCGCATCTGTGTCTACTTCCACGGCACGCCCACATGACAGTCTTCCATCAAGAAATTCTGAAAATGTTCTTATATAATATTGTAATTGCTGTCCGCATTATTTTCATGAAGAAGTTGTGCATGTGGTGGCTGACTCATCCTTTCTTAGAAGGAAAGCTTTTCTTAGAAAAATTACAGATTTTATGTAAAAACTAGATGAGGCAAAAATATAGTCAATGGAATTACCTGACTAAGTTTTAAATGTAATCAAAATTGGCTGGAAAATTCTCAATTTAAAAGCTATTTAAAATCTTGAAACATGTTACATGTAAAATGTTACATTCTGTGATTGAGATTAGGATTAATTTAATATTTGGTCATAGATCAAATAAATATAAATAGTATATGTGAAACTCCAGAGCTCTCAAAAATAGTCAAATGTGTGTGTTGCACATGTGTGTGGAGTGAGTTTTGTAAGTCTTTATGTGTGAAAAAGTGTCTCTTGTTAGGTGGTTGTGAAAATCTGATTGTCCCTAAGAACACTCTTTGTGAGACTTTGTGAGAACATTTTTTTATTCAATGATCGGTTCTCATAAAGAATAAATTTTGTAGAACTTTTTTAGAAAAGCTTCAGATTTATGTTCTGAAACTAAAAGATTTGCATTTGGTTACTGAGATTAATTTTAGGATTAGGGTTAGGTGTAGCTGTAGTATATTTACATCTAGTCATTATGGACGTCTGTGGAATGAGTCGACTAAGATAGCAATACCTGAGTGTGTGTGTGTGTGTGTGTGTCCTTTGCGTGCAGCTTTCCTCTGCGTGAGATGACCTCATCTCTCCATCCAAAAGAAAAGATGAGTCACCTGTCTCTCCTGTGTCTCCCCCAATCTCTTGCTGCCTCCACACAATCCATGATTCATCCACAAACACACAGACACACACACACACACACAAACACAATGTATCTGTGTGCCAACTCACATGGCCTGACCCGTCTGAGATGACACAGCGGGTCAGATCTCACGTCGTTTCTCTCTTATGCAACGCTTTGACAAGTTTGGGTCTGTGTTCTGACCTCGGCTGATGGATGCGATGTGACAAATGTTTCTACCTGTTTGCTTCTAATACCATGACTCAAATTTATATTTTATCTTTAATTTTCAGCAATCAATCTGTTGTTCTGTCAAAATATGCTACCCATCAAATTGTGCTTCCTAGTGGATCTGCATATGCACAGTCCCACGATCTAGACTCTAATTCCACAACCATAAATCTTTGCTACCTTGGTGTTGAGACTTTGGTTGGCGGTGTTCTGTCGAAATATGCTACCCATTGAATTGTCCTACCTATCACATCTGCGCATGCACAGTCCCACAATCTAGACTCTAATTCCATGCTACCTTGGTTATTAAGACATTAAACCACTAAACCTTTGAATATCTGCATATACACGGTGACGAGAATGCTCAGTATAGAAATTTGTTCAGCCTTTGTTAAAGGATTAATCTTTTTATTTAAATGTGCGATTAAGTGGTATTGTCATAATAAATGCCATCTTGTCAGATAGGCAGATGATTCTGCATTATATTCCAGTTCTCTAACCTGTTTGTTATCAAAACAAATATTGACAAACACGTCACAATACAGTGAGAGTTTCAGAATATTAATATACATTAATAGGTTATGACTATAATGCACAGATGCAC
The DNA here is from genome assembly GCA_032718565.1 of Distichodus sexfasciatus. Classification (NCBI taxonomy): domain Eukaryota; kingdom Metazoa; phylum Chordata; class Actinopteri; order Characiformes; family Distichodontidae; genus Distichodus; species Distichodus sexfasciatus. The sequence goes on along the minus strand of JAVGVS010000029.1, from coordinate 207,218 downwards.
AAATGTATAGACATAAGTTATATGATATTTTATATATTTATAAAGACCATATTGATTTTTTTCTTAAAGGCTATCAGTTCGAGGAAATGTCAACAATTGGTTTATTTATGAGAATGTCCTTTAATTTAAAATTTCCTGCAGGTATATTACTTTGAGTCAACAAAGTCTTCTTTTAAAGGAATCTCAAAAAACATGAACTTCAAAATAACCTCTGTAACGACCTATTAGATATTGATTTGAACCCATGGTGGGAAGGAGGCCTCACACTATTGACTGACTTTTCCACACGCAGAGTGTTCTTGCAAAAAGAAATCAATGCTAAAATGATTTATATGTTTTCTTACCTTTGCCTTGCGCAGCTTGTTATAATTCTAGAGCATCCAATTAGGGGAAAGAACAGTTAGATTCTGAAATAAGTAAAGTCAAAAACTGTTTCCAAATAAAACATTAATTCAGCATAAAAATAAATAATGTGGGTAAATATTATTTGTGTTAACTTTTACGCTTAAAAAACATTTGATGGGATATACCGTAGAAAAAATGAAATCACCAAGGCATGTAGATTCATTTCAAAAATACTGAACAATGTCCATTCAATAGAAGGATAAACAAGTACATTTTACACCAGCCTACATGTTGCAAGACGTAAACACAAACAATTTCGTCTTTAGTATCATCGTCTGCCAAATGGAAGCATGGATGTAGAGAACTGTTACACTCCTACTAGCAACAGAAAAAAATATTCGTACAAATGGTTGTTTAATGCAGGTTGTGTGTGTGTTTTTTAATTCAGTATTTGTTTCCATAATCAACTTGGCAAACACTTAAAAAAGACTTTAACAAAGCGCCAAAATCACAGAGGCAGATGATAAACAGTAACCCTGTTTATGGAACTGTATACTGTAAATATACTGTACATGTGGAAAATAGCTCATTATTCGTCATTTTGGTTTTGGAAACAAATGCTGAAAAACTTAAAGTTTTAATAAGAAAAAAAAAAGAATAAAGAAGTGACAAAGAGATTCAGGGCGCCTGGGACAGCTGATGTTATAAGTGTGTTGAGTGCGATATCGTCTTGCACGAAGCTGAACACATTTTTTATCGATCTCTATCAGAAAGACTACAGTGTCTCCGTAAGAGCATTGCAGGAGAAGAGCCAAAGAAGGCATATGAATCTCCTGAAGCGGCTGCCACTGCGCAGAGCTTTTAACACACTGCATTTCTCTTACTTTTCCTCACTGACGCAGGACTAAAACAAGCTCCGGGAGAGGAAGATGAAAGACCACACACAAATACATCCTGAGATCAAGCTGGTGCTGGGCAGGCGGAGGAATAAAGCTTTAACCTAATGAGAGTTCAGTCTGCAAACTGCATGACATATGGAAATCTAGAGGGCAGTTGGTAGCGTGACAGTTTGCTCCATGATCAGAAGGTCGCCAGTTCAAATCCCAAGTCTGGTAAAGCTACCATTGAAGTAATCCTGAGTAAGGAAGTGTCCCCAAGCACTGCCCCATGGGCCCTGCCCATGTCCGCTGCCCTCTGCTCCTTAATGGATGGGTCAAATGCAGAGGTCACATTTGGTTGTGCCGCACTGTGTGGTGTGGTGTGGTGTGTTTACAATGACATATAATAACTCACTCACTTTAGAGAACCCGATGCGGTCATCTATTTTGTGGTTTTATGCAATGAAGCAGCCTATCCTGGGAACTACGGGCGCAAGGCGGGAACAACCCTGGGCAGCTGCCAACACACCGCAGGGCACACACTCTCACACTCATACCTTACGGGGCAAATTTAGAGTTGCCAATAAACCTATATTGCATGTTTTTGGGCTGTGAGAGGAAACCCACACGAACACGGTAAGAGCATGCAAACTCCACACAGAACGGCCCTATGCCTGACCCAGGACCTTCTCGCTGTGAGGCAGCAGCGCTAACCACTGCGCCACCATGCCGCCCCTAGATCATTTCTCCCTGGCAAAATGGAAACAATGTTGAAGGTCTAAAAAATTAATGTAGGTGAAGATGCTGATGATTGTTGCATTATTTCATCTGTCAGTGCAACTAAATAGACCTACTGCCTTTGTAAACTCTGGATTGGTACATAAGTCAATAGTACAGAAGTCGATACAGGATACATACGTTTTTTTTCCTTCTTGTCTCAAAATCACAGGTTATTTATCTCATGATTTTGAGATAACGAAACAGTTTTCTTCAGAAGAGTTCATTTTCTCATGAACTCTAGATAACAAAAGATCTTTTCTCAAGATTATGACTTTTTAAAAAGTATTTCTCCGCTTGTGAAGCTGCAAATGTCTAAGTCTCCTTCTCAAAATTTGAATATTGACTCTATAATTGTCCAACACCAATAACCATACTGCTATTTCGAGTTGTGACACTCACATGGTTAAAGTAAAATCAGATATGTTCATCCATCATGATTTCAATAACATATTGGCAGAATTTTAAAGGGACTGGAAGATTTTGCAAGTTAGCCATGATCTCAAGAAAACAACTTTTGTTAGGTCAAGATTGTGAAAAAAAATTACTTGTGAACTCAAGAAAACTGCCTTTGTTGTCTAAAGAGCATGAGGAAAAAATTACTCAGGATGTCGAAACTACAACATAATAATATTGACCTTAAATGTGTATAAATTATTATCTTATACGCTATAAGATAATAATTATGTCCATTTTTATGTCCATTTAGCCAGCTTTTAATGCACTTCTATGTATTTATTTGAAAAACTAAGATAGAAGAAAAACTAAGAACGTACTGAAACTAAGAAAGAAATCCTTTGATTACTTGAAATTAGCCTTTGTCATGCACCGTCACGGCCTCATGTATGTGTTAAAATTAAAGGATTTGATGAAATGTAAAGGTTATCTGTTATTATCAAAGTCTGACACAAAAAAGTAAGACAGTAACATTTGTATATAAATATTTATTGCAGAGGAGGTATTTTATGTACATGCTATCACATTGTAACACCATATAAATCTACCAAATCTTCAGTAAGTGTTATGGTAGTAGCTTGTCATAGAGCATTTTGTTAACAACCACAAATTACAGTGGGATAGGTACAATTTGACTCACTATACAACTTGTAACAGTCCATAAAAGACCAAACGTTTATTCATTTTTTAAAATGTTCTATCAAGGGCAGTGTAACATCAGTCCTACTAGTTTTATCTCATGCAGAAGCCACAAGAGCGATAATTACGACATTATAGCATCAGGTGGTGGTAGTAGTAATAGTAGTAGGGGAGCTCCCCCAACTTGTGACAATGGAGAGTCACACTTAAGGTAGAAAATCTACTTTTTTTTTCACCTCTGGGGAAAAAAGAGAGATTTCACCTCTGGGGAAAAAAACAGAAACAAAAAAAATGTAATAAGCAAGGCTACCAGTGACTACAGGTCACACAAGTGGAGCTCTCAAATACTACACAAGAGTTAAAAACAAAAAGACCTTAAGACTGATGGACAGAATTTGAGCAAACTGGGTAGAAGCACTACGAAACGATAACCATTCACGGAAACGTCCTCTAACGTGACAGAGATGGCAAGATTTCACGCGTCCATCTAGCGAGACACTCGAACAGCTAAGTCATATTGACAAAAGTACTGTTCTTTTTTAATAAAAGGTGGTTTACTCAGACGAGGGGACATGAGAACGGTCCTGAGAACAGACATCTAGAACCAACGATAACCTCAACTGCTAGCTCAGTAACTGATGCATATTTCCACAAATCAATGCTAATTTCAGCTAGACAAGAATTCCTGGAGAAATTCTGTGAATGGTGTGTGCTGACAAAAAGTAGAAAGGGATAAAGTGGTGAAAAAAGGAGATAAAACAATTAAAAGGGGAAACAAAGCAAACTAGCTGAAAAACTGTGGAAGAATGTAAGTGTGGTGAACAGTGCCGGGAGTAACATGTCACAAAAGTAATACAATTACAGTAGTGTATTACTTTTTGCTGTAACACAGTAATGTACGCCATTACTTATAAATAAATACTCTGAAATTTATAAATAAATTTATAATAAATATAAATATTTATAAATCAGCAATATTATAATATTATACATGTTACAACACACTTGTAAAAGTAATGTGCATAAAAAAGTAAAAGAGCTATTTCCTACGGTGTATGCCTACATTTATTATGCTACACCACATCGCCCTCAACTGGATGGAGAATGAACTGCAGTAAACTACTTTTTAGCATTTTATAATGCCAAGTCCTACTTCCAGAGTTATACTGGTGAAAGTTACACAAATGTCATGCAACAATTCAGAGACAGTAATATTGTAATGTAACAAATTAATTAAAAATAACAAGAACTAGTAATCTATAATCTATTACATTTTGAAAGTAACTTACCCAACCTTTAATTGTTAAAAAGGTAAATGAGCTAAATAAAGTTAGCAGTTTGAAATATTTCCCCATAAACGACAATGAGAAAGCAGTTTAACGCTTCTCCACTGCTAAAAAACACCAGCTAAAAATGAGAAATGAAGTAAAAAAGGAGGGAAACGAGGTTCAATGGGATGCAAAAGTCAGAGTGTTAACAGATAATCCATTAAAATCTATGTGAAAAATCTGATCACACTTTGTAAACTCGTCTGAGGGGAAAGAAGGAAAAAAAGATGGATGTGGTTGATCATAAAATATAAAGTAAAACATTTTAAGCCATGTGCCTATAAGACAAAAAGTACGGAAGTAGTTAAGTGCCAAAATAAACTACAGTAGACAGGCAATTGCAGAAAAAATTGCATGTTTGCTGTCAGCAGAAAACACAGAAAGGGGTGTACAACTTAAAAAGTGTAAAATATAAAAAGTTGAAATGATAGTCTTTTTATAGATGTTTCGGCTGATTATAGCTAAGCTGTTAAATGATAAGCTGTTGAATTAATGTTGAGCTCATGTCAAGTACGAGCTAAACACAACAAAAGTAATAGCACAATTGTACTTAATGCAGACGCCCTCTTGTGGCCAAAACAGGGAATGAAAACCTTAATGGTTGCGCCCCACTGTGGTCCAAATAGGTACCAACATTTTTTTACCTGATAAAACAGAGTGCTGAGTTGCACTTGGACAAGAAAGGCCTATATGACCTGAAGTTTTAAGCCATGAACAATGTCTCCAGGACAAAATCTGTGGAAGGAGCTTGAAAATGAAGGGATAAAGACAATGAAAAAGGCGAAGAAGAAGAAGAAGAAGAAGAAGAAGAGGAAGAAGAGGAGGAAGAAGAAATAATGGAGAACAAAAACAACTAGTTTGGGATCTTTGAAAATCGTAATGTCAAGTTAGATTCAAGTGCTAGCAGAAGTTAGCTTTAGCAATTTGCGGAAATTAGTGATGTAGGTTTGTGAACATTCTAGATGTCCTCCAAAAACAGCGTTCAGTATTCTAGGCTATGATACTGACATTTCCAACTACCTACCTGTTTTATCCCACCTTTTTAAGCTTTTTCTTATGGTTTTAAGTACGAAAACGTATAACTAATATGGACGACAGATAACATTATAAATGTATTTGGGAATATAAAAAGCCTTCAAAGAGACATCTTTTTTATTCCAGGCTACGAATCAGCAGCCCATAAAGCACTACCAGCTCATACACATCAAAATAACTCTAATGGCACTACGTCTGACACGTCTGGCAGAAAGATGGCATAAAGACTATATTTTTTTGTTTGGTTGTTAAATTAATTTTAAAGCATATGTCTGAGTTGGTCTACCTCTTTGGTATTTTTACACTGAGTCAAAAAGGGCAGCCTCTGTACCATTGTCCATAATTTTGAAAAATGTTGGCCAATTTTCCTTCATTTCAAAAAAATGATTATTATACTGCTGGCCAAACTTTAAACATCTAGCTGCAATATCGGGGGGGAAAAATGTAAAATTGTCTTGATCAAAGCTTCACTGATGATGCAATCAACCAGTGGCATTTGCGACTTTGTGCCTGTGCATTTTTTAAGCATTTTTTGTCATTTGTAATTACAAAAACAGAGAATTTTGTTGAATTTGGTTATAATTGGACATTTTATTGTTCACTCTTAAATCGTCATATCATTTAAATATGAAAATATCATTGTTCAGGATAGTTGTGATTTCACAAAGTGTTGTAGTATTACGTTTAAGGTGTGGTGTAGAATATTATAATCACTTTGTATTAAATATAAATTAGAATTGTGAAAATTGATCAGCATTTTGCCAAAGGTATGGGTATTGATCACTTTTTGACTCACATCATAGGCTATGTCCATTGTTTAGCTGTTAGCAATCAACGACGAAAATCAGAATTTCTTATTCATTGGCGGACATAATTTATAAATGTATTACCATTTAGCGGGGAGGACTGTATCACTTCATCATTCAAGACAACATTCGAAATGAGCACTTCAAGTGTTATTAATACTAGGCATCCTACTGTAAAACAGCTCATGCCAAATATGAACAATACAAAATTTGTAACATCGACAGAATGCCACTGTGATGGGAGTAAAGCATAAGCACACATCTAAACATTCCAACAGTAACTGTGACACATGATTTTGTTTTCACATGAAATCTCATAGGGAAATATCAGGCATAGAATGTTTTTTTTTTGTTCTCAAGACATTGCTACAGAGATATTTATATAGTGGTTTCTAGAGTTAGTTTTCCTGGGTGCAAAAGCACGAAATAAAAATCATCATAAACAACTACAACCTTAAGCAGAAAAGAGAATCATGGTCGTAAACAAAATAATGTAAAAAAATAAGCTCCACAATCGGTTCTATCGACAGGTGACTCCATCACTTGCTGATTTCATAAAAATAGAATAGTGAGCTGTTATTTTTTGAAATCATCGGGACACAAAATTTTTCACACTTTCATTGGCTTATAAATATGTTCTTTTTTGAATTAGTTTCATTGTGTTCCACATCTTGACTCTCAGCATTTGTGCTGTTGATGGACGTTACAGTTGGAAAAGCACAGGACAAATAAACGCCATGCTTTCCCCAGTACAATGTAGGACTCTGATACAAGACTCTTTAGGTAGGCACATTCAGTAATACATACCAGCAAATTTGGAAGCATCAAAAGGGTTGTTTTTAAATATAAATGAAGAGTAAATGTTTAGTCTACAGCGGGTGGCATACATGCACGTAATTTTTGTGGGACAAAAATAAATAAATTTGTAACAATAATTAGGTTACCATGGATGCAATAATGTTTGTCCTCTGTTTCTGTTTTTGTTATATTATAATGCTAGTTACTAAAGTGCTACAGCCTAATTTCCCCACAAATAACCACATGGATTGGGCACACAACAGCAAATGTAGGGAGAATCTATCAGGTTTCTCTTAAGCATCACTCAGATCACACTTGCAACAGTTACCTCCTTTACCTCTTTGGCAGTTTCTTAATGTCAATTTCATTTCACCTTCAACTTGAAACACCACGCATCATGCTTATCCTAAGACAATTAATGCATGCTCCGTCTGAGTACTGCTAAAATACATCGATGATATCAAGCCCCTACTATTTTTGCAGGAACTTTTAATTCTACAATCTCGCATGACTGACATAGTCGAGAAGACCATGCTACAGATGAAGCTATTATGAAGTTAAGGAAATCGAAATGGTTAAATAATGGGAGTACATGTGATGAATATGTTTTTTCTTCTACATTGCACATAAAAGGTTGCATAATTGTCAAACTACTGTTTGTTATTTAAAGTTTCAAACAAGTACTCGTATAAGAATCTGGAATGCTTGATGATTTGTCATATTTTTTGTCTCGTTTTCTTCTTTTTCTTTAAAAAGCACAAAGGAAAAAAATATTGGAAAGAAAGGCAGCTTGTGCGACTTGATTTTATTTCCCCAAGTCACCATGTATCATATCTAGAGTTTTTTAATTCCAGGGATTTTGTAAGATGACACAATGCACATAACAATGAGAACTACTTTTTTAGCGGTCCAGATTAGGTCAAGTGTCCTGCCTTTTTTGTTGATCATCGTAGTCCAACGGGCAGACCTCTGCCATGTTGACACCACTGGCGACTCCCGCTTTGGAATTTGGACTTTTCTGTTAAACGGTGGTGCAGTCAGTACTTCTCCTGTTCACTTCTTTAATTCCTCAATAAATCCTCAAAATCCCATGGACATACATCGGCTTGCTTGCTTTTCGCTATTGCCGCATTTGGACTCCGCTTTTCTACTACTGCTCCTGTTTCCTCACTACTGTCCACATCCCAGGGACAAACCTCAGCTAGTTTGGATTGGCTGAGAGGTCTCTCTGTTGGTTTACCTGTGGCTGGCTTGTCTTTCGACTTCCTTTTGGATTTGTCATCATCCTGACCCTTCTCTTTCTCTTTCTGAAATGTTCTCAGTGGAGCACTACCCTTCTTTAAGGTAGGGACCTCCTTTGCTTTAGAAATCTGTGAGGGGCTGGGTGTCTTTTCGTAGTTCGGACTTGTCGATTCGTAATCCCATGGACAGACATCTGCCTTGGAAGGTAGCTGCAACGAGCCACTCGAAGGTTTAGAAAGCTCAGGATGAACATCTTTCGCTTTCCCTTCGGCAATGGTTGAAACCTTGTCTTTAGCAAGGCTAGTGCCCTTGTCTTTTGCCTCAGTTGTAGCAGTGCCTTTCACCTCTGCAAACATGGATTTGTGTCTGCCCTGGTCAGAGGACTGAGTCGACTCTTTAGGCTTGCTTGGCAACTCCTCAAAGTCCCATGGGCACACCTCTGCTTTTTGAGAACTGTTTTTCTCCCCTGATCCCTGTGACTGGGGCTTAACAGGTTGAACGGTAGAGTTGGATTTTGAAGTTGCCTCTTTTGGACCTGGACTTTCACTACTACCTTCTTCCCAGGGACAGATCTCTGCCCTGTCCACAGGCTTTGGGTTGGGTTGTCGGGTCACAGAAGGGGACTTGTCTGAACCTTTCGGTTTTTGCTGCTGCTGCTTTGTTGCCTTGTTGCTACTCCCATGGATTGTGGTGCTCTCCTCTGGAGCTATTGACACATGCTTCTGGACCTTGTTTTCTGAAGAAACAGGCAAATCTTCCAACTCCCAGGGACAAACCTCGGAAATATTGTACACGTCTTTGCCTTTCACTGTGTCTGAGCAAATAGATGGTTGGCTTCCAGTGCTCTGATGCTTCATTATACCAGCTTTGGCAGCTGTTTGCTTGTACTCCACCGACTGGCTGACGATCATCTTGGCATAAGCTTCCTTCTCCTCATTCTCGACGGGAGTCTTAACCTCTTTGTTCTTTTGTTGGACTTTTTTGTTGCCATCCTCAATGCTCTGGGTCTTCCCAGTCAGGCCCAGCGTCTTCTCTTTGGCACTGGCAATGACGCTGAGTGACTTCTGCAGCATGGACGTCCTCGGATGCAGAGGTTTCTTGTCCGCAGTCAGATTGTGGGCACTGGCTGACTTGCATACCAAAGGGACTGACTCGGTAGATTCGCTGGCAGCCTCAATCTTCTCTGACGACTTTTTCTTAACTAGTTTCTTCCCCATCAACGTTTCCAGGAGCGACCCCTCCGTCGTGGATGCTTCCATTTTGTCCGTCGCCGAGCTGCTCGAGTCCTCGCTCTGGTCCCTCACGTGGTCGTAACTGCTGTGCGATTTCTTAAGGGAGAAGACCTTGCTCTTTAGGGACTCCTCCTTGGCGGGTTTTGTTGAATGTGATGGGTCAAAGGGATTCTTCCTTAGGGCGCAGATGCTATTTCGGTTGCCACCATGCTCGCCCAGCTCCTTGTCCTCACGACTGTGCTGACGACCCATGGTCTCTGGAATCTCAGTGATGCGTCTCATAAGGGAGCGTCCTAGCCCTTTTTTGGAACTACGCTTCTTCTGCAGATGGGGATTGTTGGCCAGCATCTTCTTCCGTTTATAAATCTCCAACTGGGAATAAAGTTTCTTGAGCTCCTCCTGTGACGAAAAAATAGACAGTAAAAAGAAGAAAGACCTGAGCAAGACCATTCACAGAGTTATCATTGTAGAAGGACTAGAAATGGAGTTAACAGAGAAGCAGACGTTCTAATGCACAGAAAACATGCAGTATCAGTTATTGCACGCAACTACAGACAGTGCCGCAAAGACGATTGAACATTACAACATGCTTTTTGACGGTGACTAAAAAAACAAAACAGGACAGTCTGGGACAGTATCGAATATGAACATTTTTGTGCGTTCTGTTGTTAGCTCTGAAACAGCCTCTGAAAAATGTCTAGTTCATTTTAGCGTAAGTTCATCCCCAACTATTCTCTGAAGCCCAAAACTCATTTATTAGCCCCTTCAGCAATTTGCCCCGCTGTTACCAATGTGCCAAATCATTAATGAGAGACTTCTTCAGCTCTAACAAAGAAACAGAAACCTCTGCTCACGTTGGTACGTTTTTCCCAAAGACTGTCGCAAGACCTTACGCCACAGCCATTAATAGAACTGAGCTGGCCCATTTCGTCTGGTGTCTGCAATAAAAAACTGCCATGGCTCAGTATTTTTGTCAGTCAGAGGACACGGAGATTATGAAAATGAGTATTTACAGAAATAGGAAAACAAGTCAGAGAGAGAAAAATAAAAGTCAACAGATGTTCAAGATAACCGAATCAAACTGACCCGGATGTCCTCCGGATCCAAACTGTGTTCGCTCCATGCAGACGTTATGCTGCTGTTCAGGTACGAGCCAGAACGTCCCATGTCCAACTCGTCCTCGTAGGCCTCGGTGGCGATGTCGTCCCTCAGGTGCGTCCCCGCAAACAGGAACTACAGAAAGGACGTCAGAATTTACTGCATTCTGCAGACAAACTCTATACATCATTCTGTCAGTACATTAAAGTGAATTCAAAAACAATGGGCGTCATTCACCAAGGCAATTTGTTTCTGAAACCTACTTACACAGTTTTTACAAAGATTATTTTCTTATTTATGATTTGTTCCTAGACAAGAATGGAATCTACAAATAATGAAGTGCACTCTTTTGATTCTACAGTTGAATAATATTATACTATTTCAATGTCTTTCTTAAAAACAAATTTAAGAAAAGCAAAATGGCAAATGAGGCCCAATGAGTTTCTGATCAACTTTATTTCTAAATCATGCACCTCTAAAGTACAATGTATCTAATAAGTGCAAAAGTTCATATTTATGTCAAATGAGGCCAGGATTTACCTTTGGAACAAGTAAGAGGCCTAGCGTTACTGTCACTGTCAAATGCGTGTGAGCGAAGAAGAGCATTAGCATCCAGTCAGGGTGCAGCTCTGAAGCCAGAGTGAATCTGCAAATAATATTAGTGATAGTAATTATCTGCAAACTATTGAACGGAAAGCAAATCTATTCACAGCGATACATGAATGAACAGAACTGAGGTATACAATGCTGGGGAGTAGCTAACTAGCTTATAAGTAGTGTGCAAGCAGTGTTGGACAAGTTACTTCCAAAATGTAATAGATTATAGTTACTGTTATTTCATAGTAAACAGTACAGTTACAGTATTGCTGTCTCTGAATTGTAATGTGTTAAACAACTCCTGTATTACTTTTGAGTTACTTTCACCAAAATAAGTATGGAAGTAGGACTTGGCAATATTAAATATTAAAATGTAGTTTACTGCAGTTCATTCTACATCCAGTGGAGGGCAATGTGGTGTAGCATAATGACATTAGACACATACTCTGTAGAAAATAGCTCTTTTACTGCCATAATTTTTTCCTTTTGTGGTAAAGTTTTCATGATGTTGGTGATGCAGTGTGTTGCATTACTGAAATATGTAACAAGGATAATATTACTGAAAAATTATTAGTGAGGCCTATTACTGCTATTACTCCCAACGATGCTTATAAGTAGCTTATCAGTAGCAAAGCTATTGTTAAAATGCTGTAGCTTTCCCAGTAACAATATTAATATTTCTTTCCAAATGTACATTGTTACAATACTATTATTCTTCTCTCTTTATACAAATTGGTATTTTCAACTACTAGTTGTTTCTGATTTGCGTGGAATTAAACGAAATGTGACCTCTGCATTTGAACTCTTTTATAAAGGAGCAGTGGACCGCTTTTTGGCAGCGCCCGGGGAGCAGTGCTTGGGGACGGTAACTTGTTCAGGAGTACCTCTAGTGGTACCGGTCTGGGATTTGAACCAGCGACCTTCCGATCACGGGACTAGTTCCCAAACCGTTACAGTACCAACTACCCCTGGAGTAGTGACCCACTCACTACTTCAGCCCTAAGCTTGGGGAAATCAGGGTGAATGATTCCGGAGGCGCTGTTTATGGATGAGTAACGACATTGCAAAGACAGTAAACCTCTCAAGCATGGCAGACTGTTGGAGAGACAGAAACAGGATATAGCCCATTTATATTAAGCGTCAGTGAATTTATGGGCTGCTCAACTGGCCCGGACTATATTTTATTTTCCCCGCACTTGTCGACATTTATCCTCGCCGCACCGCCGTGGCATTCCCATTTGTCGAGAGGGGCACCTGGGGTTGGGATGACGGAGAATAGAGAAATTCTTTCTTTCTGCTTAACAATGCTTTTCGGGTTAACAGTAATGAGATCTTCGGTCTCTCTCTGATCTAAATGAGCAGTATTTCCAATCAGATGCCACTTCCAGCAATTCAACACCAAACAGAAACACATGCTAGTTTATAATAACCGTCTTTGTAGAGAGAAAAATAGTGGTATTTTTTTATAACAATGTATCGTTTTGCCAGACTGCATCACTATTGGTAACAACATTTACACTGCTTTAAGCCAATGAAAAGCTATAAAAAACTGCATTTAAGTTAGTACCATCGTTAATTTCATTTAGCTAACACTGTTAACTAGACATATTCCATAATGGTACGAGTGTATGTAAAAATCTTACAGGAAAATAGAGAGATTATATAGGAGTTACGTTAACTTTTCTATTTCTGTCCACAACTAAAGGCTCAGTAACGTGCAGAAAGCCCAGAGGGAAGGCCGCTGTAGTGCATTAATTACATTTAATGATCAAGGGACACACACGCTTCCAGCTAACGCCATCCTGCGGTTTAATTTACGAGCCGGAATTTAGGGATGGTTAATTATTGTGGATACAGTGGAGAGGAAGCTGAGCGAGCCAGCGCTTCACAGAGGCACGTGATCCAGCTTTGAAGTAAGCGTCTCTTTATCTTTCGCAAGAGTTCAATCGAAGTTCCTTTACGGCTGCTGTGTTTTTTCCCGCAGGCTATATAGTCTTGTCCTGCTACGGATTCTCATCCAAAGCTCTCAGGAAAAAGGGAAGTTCTGCTGTAATAATACTAAAAATCAGGTGCTTTTAAACAGCAGCTTTTTAAGTAATGAGCTACTTATGAAGAAAAGTAGCTAAACTACAGTCAAGCTACTGTTTTCATATGGTAGTTAGCTACATGACAAACTGCTGATAAAAGGTAGTTAAGTACTAAGTACATCAAAGCTACTTCATCCAGTAATACTTAAAATATGTGCTGTAGGATACTCTTAAATCAGTCTTTAGAAAAGGTGAAACATGATGTTAAAAATTATATGAAAATCCATCCATCCATATATCCTTCCATCCATCAATGCATCCATCCATCCATCCATTCATATATTCTTCCACCCAGCCATCCATCAATCCATTCATATATTCTTCCATCTATCCATCCATTCACCCTTCCATCCATCTATCTATCCATCCATATATCCTTCCAATCATCCATGTATCCATCCATCCATCCATCCATCCGTCCATCCATCCATATACTGTATAGTCAAAGACATTTTAGATCTAGAGAGTATTTTGATGTTCATCTTTCAAGTTACAGATAAAAATAAGATTTTAACAATGCCACACTACATCAGTATTGGTAAAATTTACAAGTGATACAAAGTAATAGTGATTTTAAAGTATTTAAATGTAGTAGGGCCACTAATTTTAGTTACCTGCTCCCCAACACGACTGGCCATGACGTTATTTCTGGAGAATTCTTTATTAATATTATAATAAATTAATTAATACTCATTGGTTAATTACAGCAAGAATTCGATGCACTTTCACAGCTATTTCAGTCCCATTTGGATGATTCTAGAATGACAGACAGATTATGGGAATAGCTATTTTATTACATTTTAAAAATAAATCTTTAAAAAATATTTTTTAAATAATCTTACAAGTCATTATTTTTGCCACCTTAAAAGTGACATAGACAAATATGGATGTACAGAACTCGAGAGATGAAGAAATGGCGAAAGACGTGGAGAAGTGGAAGCCTGGACCTGGAAAAGCAATGGAAGGGCTATACAAAAGGAAAGAAGAGGGATAGAGGGATGGAGATGTGAGTGATGAAGGCTGACAGGGACACAAGGGCATCTCTACACAGCGAATTGTGGTGTCTCAGAAATGTGTATCCTCCTGCCTGTGTGTTAGTGTGTAAACATGTTGGTTGGAAGAAGCAATCTAGAGCTGGGCGATATTGCCAAATTCCCATATTGCGTTATGTCATGTCATGTTAATATCGACATATCCTGGGCGGTCTTACCTGATTATATGGAATATGCTGGAGATGATGAGTTCGTTGTGAATTGCAATGGCCATGTAGCGAGGCTCGTGGAAGGCCGAGGGCACGGTTCTCACCGCGTAACACAGGTAAACACTCCACATCAGGAACAGGAACTCAGCTGGGAAGGTTCAGGTTGGAAAATGAAAAAGAGACAGGAAAAAAGGAGGGAGAGATAAAGAGATTCACTCTGCAAACAAATTGCCCATATTCTCTAGACCTCTAGACGCTGCTTGACAGACAGTTGTGAATGAACCGAGTCCAGGCTCTTATAGATCCGACACCTTAAATTGGAATGTCTTCTAACAGTGTCACCAAGACAGCTGTCTAACAGCAGTGAGCATCTGCACTCTTCTGCAGAATCGGTCCATCATTCTGACTCACCATGTACACACTAGCATAGTGTTGGTGAGAAGCTTACTAAAACTTGCTACGCTACTAACTTAACTGCATTATTAAGTAGTTTATGAGCAGCCAAGCTACCTTTAAAAAACTGTCACTTTAAAAGTATAATTTAGCAATGTTTCGTGGAAAATTGTTATAATTTTTTACTTTACTCTCTTTACAAATACTGGTATTTTCAACTACCAGTTTCGCAGATTCGCAAAAGTTCTTTATGACAGGCTATGAGCCAGAGCAGCACAAGCTCACTGCATCACAGAGAGCTATTGGCAGCTGCGAGATGGAGTTGGAGGTTGAAGTCCACTTTGGTGAGGATGGAAGCAAAATTCTGTGGCCATGAAAATTGAGTGTAGTTAGCTGAGGCTTGTTGTGTAGCTAACTACTATATTAAACAGAAGCTTGGCTGTAGTTTAGCTACTTTTAATCATAAGTAGTTTGTAGCATGAAAAGCTGACATTTACAAGTAGCTCCCCATCGCACCAAGCACTCTGTGCTATCAAAAATAAAATTCCCGGAGGATTTCCATCATACTTGAGTTCAGAACATTGACACCTTGTCTCAGGGAGAAGCTCATCGGCAGTGACTCACCAGGTATCATGGAAATCCTCCAGGACTGGAACTGGACACCCCTGCAGTAGAGCACACATGCCCTCATTTATTTTTGGAGTGGAGGATAAACCTTCTTACCGACTGCCATCATGTAGTCCCAGCGGTCCAGCAGGCACATGCTGAACTGAAGGCGCTCGAGTGTGAAGCCGACGCCGATCAGCGCCAGGTGCCGGTCTGAATCCTGGCACACGGCCGACGTCCAGGCCACCAGGAACCAGACCACAATCAGCAGGATGATGCCCAGCAGCCGCAGAACTTTCCAGCTGGTCATGTAGGGAATCCGCTGAGCCGTTCTCGAGAGGAACACTTTCAGAACCCTTGGGGAGAGCAAACAGAAAGGATTGACTCTGGTTCTCCACTGCTGTTACAATATCTGCACTTGATCCAACTTAAATGTTAGTCAGACTTTTTAAGAGATGCTGTTTTATTAATAGACTGATTATAGACGTTTTTCATATTGAAACTCTTACTAACCCCATGCACATTCAGTGCAATAGTCAATCCCAAGATCATAGTTGTAGGTTAATACTGCATCCTAATTGTTTCTCTTTCTACTTCTACTTCTAGTTTAAAGTTTATATTTAATACTCAATTTCTAGTTTAAAGTGTATATTTTGTATTCTGTTTATATATTGTTTATTCCATGTGCCCTAATTGTTCTTTGTTCCCTGTTTCTTGTTGCACTGTTAAAACTTGAGCCACATGGTCTCTCTGTATATCTCTACAGTATATAGCAGAGACGACAATAAAGTCTTACTTTGACTTTGAACTTTTACTTTGACTTCACTTGACCATGAAATTCTTTCCAGGGTAAAACTCCAGATTTAGAGAGTAACTTAAAATTAAAGTAATTCTACATTGTGAATCAATAAGTGATTGATATGTGACAATATCATATGATTTAACACAATCACTTCTAATCATATCAAATCACAAAAAGGAACTTAAATATCATTTGACATTCTTATTCCTCAGTCCACGCAGCCAGTGACAACGAGATCAGCCAGTGGCGTTCTGAAATTCGTCCATATGCAAAAGGGAGCATTTTGAACATTCTCTGTAACTTGTCGTCTGAAGACACACCTCTTCAAAGAGTATCTAGGGGACTAATTTACCTTTTATGTAAACCTTTCATTAAAAATAAAAAAAAAAACACTAACGTGTGTCTGTCTGAACTTCTTTCCTCTAACCCATTTTTTTTTTTGTTAAAGTATAAAACTTAGTCTGTGGTAATTTGGTTTAACTACAGATGTCGACATAGCTTATGGATCTAGGAACAGTTGTGGACTACAAGGCACTGTTGTAAGTCGCTCTGGATAAGAGCGTCTGCTAAATACTGTAAATGTAAATGTTGTAATTGAACGTTATGTTCTATCTTTTTATTGCTGTTTTACTTCTGATCTAATTTCTCAACTTCTTAGTCGATTATGGTCTTATTCATCACCATGTTCAGTTGCATCAGTGGTTCAACCTGTGGCCTGACTTGGAGAACGACTATGACAATGTACAGTTCCTTCTATTAATCACAGTATAATCCATTAGCTAATAATAAATGGTTTCTTCCCTAGCATTGAGGCTGCCAACATGAGTGCTTCCCATATTAACACCCCCGAAACTCTCTAAGTCACACTGATAAAGTGTCCTCACCACCGGCTTTAATGAACCTTTATCAAAAATTGATCTGGGCAATGTGTTAACGTTGACCTCTGTCGGACATGGCCCAGATTAGCCCTTTCTTTTCGGAGAAGGCTACGTATTAATTACGTATGTTAACAATTCCTGACACTTCCAACCTGACGCCTCCTCCTCCAAACAGACCCTATTCAGGGATATAAACCACAAGTTAAATCACAATGTTATATTGATTCAACGATCCGTCTGCAGATTATATCACAAAGTCTGATATGATACAACAAACAATTTGTTTCAATTCAGGAGGCAGCAGTTGATATGAGAAAATTTCATATGCTGTTTTAACAGTCAATTGTTGCATTAAAGGAACAAACAATATACATGGGAGCTTTATAATGTAAAATTATAAAATGTGGTGCATTTTTTATGCATTTCTATTAAAATTAAGTGTGTGCAAATAGAAATAGTGACAAAATAGTTTTACAATTAAAAACACGAACATGAAATCATGCCTAGTAGAATTAGCTTAGTCAAAACAACAATTAAGAAAACACTTGATGAAACAGTTTAACTCTATTTTTATGCTCAGGTCACGTTATGTGCCACTGAGGCGCATCCGTTTGGCGCGAGTTTTGGGCCAGCCAATCTGTCAGCTGACATTTACCCCCCATCACCCCCCAATCCCCCTTTCTCATCCCCGGTCCCCTGGCGCTGGGGCAGTTCTGAGGGCCGGCTGTGAAATGGCAAAGCCTCTGCGTCGCTCCACATCGTCCCTGGCCGAATCAGGAAAGTGCACCATCTGACATTTAATAACACGGCTAGTTGAAAAAACGCCTGCGAGTCAGTCAAGGGGACGAGGGGGAACACAAGCAGGCTTGCATATCATCTTGTCTCATCTCCTGAGCTGAGTGTATCATAGATATATATACATATAGAATGTTAGAATGACAAGTCTGCTTATCAAATTAATGTCAAATTAATAAATACCTGTACAGTTTCAGTGTTATGGTTCCGTAAACAGTAGCAAAGCCCAGCATACGGACCCATCTCAACAGGATGCAGCGGAATACACTGGGCTGGAAGTACAGCACCATCACCTGAGAAAAAATACACGTACACGCTGGTTTATAAGTACATGCATTTCCATAATTGCAGAATCTTGCGCTATTCACCACTGTGAGAAGCAGCCGTATGACGACAGGCTCCTGCTGTTTCGTCCTTGGCCGCTGTCTTTGTATAAAAAAAGGAGACGAGATATTGAGTTATTTTTCAAGCTCTACAACAAATTTGAGGAAGGCAACGGGAGGAGAGGTAACGCCCCACTGTGCTGCCATGTTTGATTTATTTGGTCTGAATTAGGCTAGATCAAAAATGCATGAACACCTGCTGTAAGTTAGAGTGTAACACTTAATTCTGACTTTAAATGGAGAGAGCCCAGAAACAAATAACTGGCAAAAAACTTCCCAAATATAAACCTGTCTTTCTAAAATGGCATGACTGTATATTTGTCCATCAATCCATCCAGCCATTCATCCATCCATCAATCTTTTCGTCCATCTGTCATGACCCTCCTAAACTTTAGCCACTGAAATTTAGTTTCCTGTCAAATTGTTGTCCCACCTTCCCTTTGTCTCTCATTAGTAGATCACTGTTCATTAGTTTGTTTACCTGGTTCTTGTTTGTTTTGGTTCAGCCCCCTGTTTTGATTGGTTCTCACTTCATTGGTTAATCTTGCTTGTTTTCCGTTTGTGTTCTGATTGGTTTTCCCTCGTTTAATTAATCTGCTTCGTTGTTTCTGTTTAGTATTTAAGTCAGGTTCTTTCCCCATTGTCTCCGTCGGTCCACCCTCACACTACCCTCCCTGTGTTGGCGTGCAACGTGTTTTGTTTTGTTTGTGGCCCTCGTGCCGGTTTATGTTTGAAGTTTGCTGAATAAATGGCTTGCACTGTGACCTCGCCTCATGTCATGCCGACACCATCCATCCATTCGTATATATATCCGTTCAGTCGTCCATCCATCTATCCATTCATTCATCCATTTGTCCATCCATTCACCTTTCCATTCACAAAGCACTCATCGATGAGACTTTATCAAAGGGTTACACTAAATTCATCCATCCTTCCACCATTCAACCATTTACCCATCCTTCCACCCATCCATCCATTCACCCATCCCTCCATCCTTCCATCCATCCATTCATCCATTCAGCCACCCATCCTGAATCAGTTTTCCATTGAGACCAAGCCACTGCTCATTTTACTGGAGCGCAAATATAGTCAGGTGACTATATTATTAATTATCCTATGTATTAATTAGTTTATTCATCTTTTGTGGAGGTCACATTTCTTCATTCTAATAAAAAGTCAATAAAATTCTATTAGATTATTATTTAAAATTCTGGTACATTACGC
Source organism: Distichodus sexfasciatus (assembly GCA_032718565.1). Lineage (NCBI taxonomy): Eukaryota > Metazoa > Chordata > Actinopteri > Characiformes > Distichodontidae > Distichodus > Distichodus sexfasciatus. The sequence goes on along the minus strand of JAVGVS010000029.1, from coordinate 187,618 downwards.
TGGGTTTCATACATTCTTTGTTGGCTTTACGCAAAAAGGATACTTTCACAAAACTGGTCTCAGTTGGACATGGACTCATAATGAGTAGTGTAAATAGTCAGTTCAGCAGTTTTGAGATCTAATTAGGATAAATATAGAACATTATGGAGTGCATAGACTACCAGCAGTGGTGGCTCAGAGGGATTCGCCGTGAGGCGTCTGAAAGTGTTCAGCAGGAGGTTAATGTGAGAAACACTACGACAACTGCATTGAGCAACCACACAAATAAAAGCCATAGCTTTTAGCATTTGGGATACAAACATGGCACAAACAATCAGTAAAAATATTAAAAGTAAAAAAAAAGAATTTAAATTTTTTTATTAAAGTAAAAAATAAATTTAATAGCTAGTCATCATTTTAAACGACCAATTTTATTTGTTTGTAAAAACTGCTTATATTGTGTTTGGAAGTTTTGAAACACAAATAATACAAGTTTGTTAGCTATTTAACTTAACTAGCACGCTAGTGATGTTGGCTAACTTTGTAGCTACTGAAACTGCTATTTGCCATTACCTTTAACAAATAACAGCACAGTTCTACCTAATGTAGACGCCTCCTTGTGACCAAAATAGGGAATGGCAACCTTAATGGTGGCGCCTCCTAGTGGCTGAAATAAGGAATGATGTTTTTGGTGTCTGAAAAAGAAGGGAAAATAGAGGATTGAAGTTGAGCTATCGACCCAACATCTACTCAATGAGCTGAAACTTTTAACCCGTAAACAATGTCTTTAAGAAAAAAACTGTGGAAAGACTTGAGTGGATAAGAAGTGAGAAGAAGAAATCAAGAAATCACAATAAAGATTCCTATTACTTAAACTTAATTGGCAACAAATAATATGAATACCTTCAGTGACTTACTGAATTAGGTTTACAAAAATAAGACGGTGTAAGTTATACGTTGTTGACCACATTAGCATGTCGAAATGCATCTACGACCAAAGTGTGATGTTAGAGAACAGAGAATCACTGTAAAATATGCCAATTTTTATGATCTGGAGCAATTTCTGGCTTTCTCAATTATTGCGGAAAGCAATTAATTGCAGAGCAAAGAATGAGAGATGATTTAACCCCTACTTGTTCACACTGTGTATTGGGGTGTGTGTGTGTGTGTGTGTGAGAGAGAGGTCAGGGCACAGCTGCATGAAGGTGAGGGTAAAAACATGCGACCGAGGCCTCATCCTAAACAAGGCAGACGAAAAAAGAACAAACATCTGAGGCCACGTAATTATCGGCGCACGGCAGATGCGACGCTAGAGCCCCCGCGGGATTGTTAATGTTAATCCGATTAGCGGCGGCATTAATAGTTTTCTCGTGGCAGTGAAAAACGAAAATAAAGATGCAGGCATGTGGGATATTTCAGATGGATGGATTCGAAGGGCCAGCGCATAGCCGAAGGAGGCGAGCAAAAGGAAGAGGAGACAAAATGCTATTTATGAGATTTATACTATGTCATTTTTAAATAATTTTTAATTGAACTATTTAAGTTATAGTTGGTAACAAAACGGTTAGGGAGTTGACCAGTAAAGGTACCAATGAGGTACTTGGGGACGGTACCTTGCTCATGAGTACCTCAGTGGTACCTTTACTGGTCCGGGACTTGACCTGGCAACCCTCCGATCATGGGACCAAGTCCGTCTTTGTAACTGTGTTGGTTCGTTCTATTTGTCTTAATTTTTCATGTGAATGTAAGCATAAGGCCCAATTTTTTTCATAGGGCCAGCACAGAAGGAAGAGGCGAGGAAGAGGAGGAGGATGGGGATGAGGAAGGTGGTGATGGGATTTAAGAACGCAGCGTGCCGGAGAGTGATTTCGGCGCAGTGAGGAACAGAAGGTTCGAGCCGCTGGTTTCCACGCAAAACCCCGAGGACACAGACGGAACTCGGTGGTTTCAGCAGCGTCCCGGGGGCCGAGAAAAGTGCTGAATGTAGGAACAGACAACAGAATACAGGCTCTACAGTGACTCCACATCTCATAAAATATGATGTGACAAAGCCCGAGACACAATCCAGAGGAGATATATAGATATATAGATAGATAGATAGATAGATAGATAGATAGATAGATAGATAGATAGATAGATAGATAGATAGAAACAGAGAGCTATAGACGGGGCGAGAGAGAATAAATAAAGAAAGGCAGAGAGTTGGAAGAGAGAGTGAAAGACAGATAGAGGGAAATGTGAGAGAAACAGAAAGAGATAGAAAGGAAGATGAGTGAGAGGGAGTTGGAAGACAGAGAGCAAGCAAAGAATGAAAGGATGAGAGAAAAAGAGAGCAAGCAACGGGGACAGAGAGAAATGGGTGAGAGAGAGAAAGACAGAGATATGGGAGAAAGAGAGGGTGGGAAGTAAGAGAGAGATAGTTTGGGATAGAGAGAAATAGAGAGCCATGAAAAAGACAGAGACAGAGACAGAGAGATAGAGAGTGGAACGAGAGATAAGAAAGAGAAAGAGATGGTGGGGAAAGAGAGAGAGATAGTTCGTGATAGAGTGAAACAGCATGCCTTGAAAAGGAAAAAGAGAGAGATAGATGAGAGAGAGAAAGAAAGGAGGATAGAATATTTGGATACAGAGAAATGGGAGGAGAGCGGAGAAAGAGAGAGAGGTAGAGAGACACCGAGTGTGGAGAGAGAGAAAGAGAGATGGGGTTAGATAGAAATTGATAGGGGCAAAGCAGATTTTCACTATTTACGTCTGAGCTTCTCAAATGAGAAATTATATAAAATCTTGGTCAAGTTATTACTGAAGTGAGTGTCACACATCTCTCCTCCCCATCTCAAACCCAGTTGAAACATTGTCAGCTGAAGGAGGGAAGAAAATTCTCTAATCTTTAGGCTCCATGCTGCAGCTAACTTACTGCAAACATCACTTTAAAGCTGCTATAGGCGTTACAGTCCTGACAGCTGCTTTAAATCCCCTTAAACCTTCTTAAATTCCTTACATGTTGGCTCACCGCCTAAAGTGTTCATATTGCTTCCATATGGAAAACCACAAGCAGATCCAGAAAAACTAATTTTTCACTGGAAATGTAAATGTGGAATTTTGGGACAGTTAGTAGTGTAAAGGTTAGGGAGTTCGCCCTGCGAACGTAAAGCCACCGGTTGAAGGTACCACTGAGGTATTCATGAGCAAGGTCCCTCAGCACCCAAAGAGCAGTGCATATAGGGACCTTGCTCATGAATATCTCAGTGGTACCTTTACTGGTCTGGGACTTGAACCGGTGGCTTTACGTTTTTTACTGCTCTTTGGGTGCTGTCCACTGCTCATTAACTTTAAATAATTAAAAGGTAATGGTGGTCTAGTGGTTATGATACTCGCCTCTGGACCAAGAAGCCGTAGGTTTGAGTCCTACCAGCTCCAGCACTACCATCATTGGGTTCCTGAGCAAGACCTTTAAACCCAACTAACCAATTAATTGCAAATGGTTAGGGATTAAAGTAATAAATGTATAACAGCCACTGTTCATTTTCTTTCTGTCTTATTTGAATTTGATAAAGATTGTACTCAAGATTAAGTCATTAAGATTATGTAGGCCTTCAATCACTAAATTACCAAAACCAAGAATTAAAGACACATTAGAAAATTAAAATACTAATAATGAAACATTCTTCGCAGTAAATATTTTCACATATTAATGAATGATTCATAACAGAACAATGTAGTCGTAAAAAATACAGTTTATATATAGTACTGTGCAAAAGTTTTAGGCAGGTGTGAAAAAATGCTGTAAACAAAGAATGCTTTCAAAAATGGAAGTGTTAATCATTTATTTTCATCAATCAACAAAATGCAGTGAATGAACAAAAGAGAAATCTAAATCAAATCAATATTTGGTGTGACCACCCTTTGCCTTCAAAACAGCATCAATTCTTCTAGTTACACTTGCACACAGTTTTTGAAGGAACTCGGCTGGTAGGTTGTTCCAAACATCTTGGAGAACTAACCACAGATCTATAATCCTATAATCCTACAAAATAATATAATGACTATAATCCTACAAAATCCCTGACTTTGTGCAAGTGTACCTATAAGAATTGATGCTGGTTTGAAGGCAAAAGGTAGTAACACCAAATATTGATTTGATTTAGATTTTTCTTTTGTTCGCTCACTTTGCATTTTGTAAATTGATAAAAATAAACAATCATTATTTATATTTCTGAAAGCATTCTTTGTTTACAGCATTTTTTCACATCTGCCTAAAACTTTTGCACAGTACTGTATATAGCAAATAGCCTAAAATATGTCAAATGATCCGGTAACACTAGCTGACAAAAGTTCCAAATGTTACTTTTTAACACTGATTATGAAATTTGAGAGGTGCCTTGATAATAACTGCATTACCCGCGTCTCCATATAAATCTAATCCACTGTGCCTAACAAACCCCATGTTCTACTATGAGTGCATTAATGCTTACATACACACATACACACACACAAATGTCTGGCTACATCTAAGTCTCCAGTTTCACAGCAAGCCATTACGTTGCTGTCTTGGCTACTCTCTATACTGCAGCATTACTGGGAAAAGGAGGAGCCCCAAGTAAATGCCACTATACAGTACATAAAAATATGCTTTTACTTTCACTCACAATAAACTATATTTTACGACAACATTGTTCTGTTGCACTTTAAGAAGCATTGATCTCTGCTTTATTACTATGATTCTTATTTCCAGTCTCTGCCTTGACATAGCATTACTACAGTGGCCGAGAGAAGCCCAAAGCAATTCAGAATAAGAAATGTGTTGCAAAGCAACAAAGTGTATTAATAACAATTACGAAGACACACTTGCTGTAAATTGTGTCACACTTGCGTTGTGTTGAGTCACACTATGTTGTGTTGAGTAACTCCTGCATGTGTTGTCACACTTGCTGTCGCATTTGTGTTGTTTTTTTTTGCCACACTTGCATTGTTTTGTCACACTTGCGGTGTGTTGAGTCACACCTGTGTTATTTTGAGTCACATTTGTGTTGCTTTGTGTCACATTTGCATTGTGTGAGTCACACGTGTTGTTTTGAGTCACACTTGTGTTATATTGAGTCACATTTGCATTGTGTTGAGTCCCACTTCCATTGTGTTCTCACACTTGTGTTGTGTTGAGTCACACTTGTGTTCTTGTTCACATGCATTGTGTTGTGTCACTTGTGTTGTGTTGAGTCACAATTGTGTTGTGTTGTCACACTCATGTTGTATTGTGTCAAGAGATTTGGCGAAGTCTAGGTGGACTGCTCTGGTTGTCAGGCACGTGAAGAGCACTCCGTAACGTTTCGCTTTGGCTCTTCCTACTTTTACCTCAATGGGACCAAAGTAGAACAAATGGGACCAAAATACAACACACTCATGTTGTATTGTGTCACACTTGCATTGTGATGTGTCAGACTTGTGTTGTGTTGTGTTACACTTGCGTTGTGTTGTGTCACACTTGCATTGTGTTGTGTCACACTTGCATTGTGCTGTGTCACACTTGTGTTGTGTTGGGTCATCCTTGTGTGGTGTTGTGTCACATTTGTGTTGTGTTGTCAAACGTGCATTGTGTTGCATCACTCTTGTGTTGTGCTGTCACCAGTTTAAGTCTCAGACTGGTAAGGATACCATTGGGGTATGAGCAAGGCACTGTGCCCAAGCACTACTCCATCAGGCGCTGCACGTCGGCAGCCCACTGCTCCTTCACGGATGGGTCAACTGCACATTTGGTTGTGGTGCACTGTGTGCTGTGCTCACAATGACAAAATAGTACTCACTTACTTTAAAGCTGTTTTTTATCCCCACAAAGGTACTCGTTTTCCCCGGCTGCTTCCGTGCCAGTTCCCCTGAGGCGATGTGACCCCTAGGCCTCACGTGCATACATGCTTTATTACGGGAGCACATTGCATTTCACACACGCATGCACAAGAACATATAGTCCATTACACGCCAGTGGCTGGGGGCAGGAACACGGAAGCGCCCCTTTATTCCTCCCTTTTACGTAAGAGTGAGGCGAGGTTTGGTTTAATGCTTCGTCTCTTTTCAGAGCGTCTGTGAGGCAGGATTTCCTCTGCTCCTTCAAAGAAGACACCCGGTTACGCAATCCGCCTTTTTTTGTACACTTCTCTGTTTTTTTGTGTGGAAAAGGACAAGGAAGCACCACAGGCAAGAAGCTGTCAGAGAGTTTTTGAAGGAATACTCACACGCACACACACTCACACACTCTCGTATTTACTATCTTTGTGAGTGCCTTCCACTAACTGCAATAATGACGAGATGTAAATGATTCTACACCCAGCCCTTAAACTTAACCATTTTCCTCATGGGGCCCAATCCTCACAGACCACAATGTCCGGACAAAGCCATGAAAAAGGGGTATATCATAGTCTTGCAAAAGGGGAGGTTAAGGCCACTGATGGGAATAACAGCGTTAGTAACAACGTTATTTTTTTTCAGTAATGGGTAACTAATTACTTTTTTAACCGTTACAACACCCTTACTGTTACTGAGAACAAAATGTGGCGTGTTACTATAATTAAGCTCATTTAAGCAAAGATTTTTTTCTTTTCTTTGGTAAGGGGAGGTAACTACTCCCTGGTAACTAATTACTTTTATAATGCTGTAACTAGTTACTAACCAACTGACTAATTACTTTTTTTGAAGTAATGTGCCCAACACTGGTTAAGACTGAAGTGATAACTATTTTGTAGTGATTAATTTTGTGGGGCTTGGTCAAATGTCCCCATAATGACACAGGTCCCGACATTGTTGGTGTGCAATCAGGACAGAGTCCCCATATTGGGTGGTTTACAAACACACATACACACACACACACACACACCAGACAATTGTGTCAGTGCAGCTGTTCAGAGGCAGACTAATCAAACCCAGGACACAGCGTTCACCTTCACCTTCAAGATTCAAGAGTTGTTCATTTGTCAAATACATGGTTATACCATGTACAAAATGTAGAGAAATATAATCTGGTTCAATCCTAAAAATGTACTTAAGAAAGTAATTAAGGAAGTAATTAAGGTCAAATTGTTTTATTTTAAAAAACTGTATGTGTGTTGTAATAATTCCTTTATACAAATGTAAATGTTATAAAATGTTATGAAAGAAACAATGGGAGGAAATGTGAAGAGAGGAACAGAAAAAAGTGCAGAAGGACAAAGTGAGAGAGAGAAAGAGAGAGAGAGAGACGTGGGGAGAGAGAAAGAAGAGGGGAAAGATGGAGAGATTAGAGAGAAAGGGATAGACGTGATGAGAGAGAAAGAGGGAGCAGAGAAAATATAGGGAGGGAGAGAGCTGAAGAGAGGGAGAGAGAGAAAAGAAAATAAAGAGAAAAAACAGAAGATGGGGGGGAGAAGGAGGGAAAGAGGGAAGAGATTGTGAGGGAGAAGAGAGAGAGAAGGAGAGACAGAAAAGCATAAAAAGGGGGGCAGAATGTGTGTGTGTGTGTGCGGACATGTATTTATCGCATTGTGGGGACCTTTTGTCCCCTAAAATCACTTTTATCTGGTTTTTTGGGGACATTTGAGAGGTCCCCATGAGGAAAAATGACTTTATAGAAAATGTGCTTGTTTTATTTGAGAAACTAAAAGAGGTGAAAGATGTGCTTTTGGTTACTGAGGTTAAGGTTAGGATTAGGTGTAAAATTATGTACTTTAGTTATTATGGGAGTCTATGGAAGGACCTCACAAAGATAGTAATACAAGACTGTGTGTGTGTGTGTGTGTGTGTGTGTGAGAGAGAGAGAGAGAGAGACTGGAAGGTGGAAAATCTCTGCAACATTCCTATTTCTTCAAGCATAACCTCCCCTTTTAAAATCTAACAAGTCCCCATCATGCTCATATCCTTAAAGGAGTGTGTGTGTGTGTGTGTGTGTGGGTGTGTGAGAGAGGATTGAGTTATTGTGCCATTGTTGCTCAGTCAAATGGCAGGACACTCCTCTTTATCGATTAGAACTAACTCATTTGGAACCGTCATACATTCCATAAATTAGCTGCACCTCAACCCTGTGTGACTGTATGTGTATTGGTTAGCAATTGATTGCATGCATGTGATTGTTTCTTGAGTGTTGCACGATTAATATATGCAGGATGCACCTGTCCTTCCGACACAACACACAACCGCCCCAGAGTAAACCCAAGAGAGAACGACGGTTAGCGAGACCGAAGGATAAAGGACAGCGGCTTAAATCTCAAAGCACTCCGGCGGAATATCAATCCAGGATCTGTTTGCTTTGGGGATGTGAGTGTGGAACAGAGCCCATGTAAATGGAGAGCGTTTCTTCTGCCAAGATTAAGAAAAGCCATGTGTGGTTTCTGCATGCTTTTTAGGGACACAAACATTACAAAATGCTTGTAAGACTAAACTGACTTGCATCACATGAGCATCAGTAAAGAAAAAGATGTACAAATTGGTGAGAAACGCTATTATTAGAAATGACACTTGATTTAAGACAGAATATTTTTGGAAATCATGATAACACCATTGTACAGGAACAGTATTTACTTCTTGAAGATTTTCCATCAAAGTTAAGTTTCTTTTTGCGAATTTATGTGAGTCATTATTTTGTCACTGTGAACACAGCACACAGTGCACAACGACCAAATGTGACCTCTGCATTTGACCAATCTGTGAAGGAGCACTGGGCAGCTTTACACTATCAACTAGGGGTGTAAATCACAGGTTTCATCACAATGCAATATTATATCAATTAAATGTACAATGATTCGATTTCTGCTGATATCACAAAGTTTGATACAATATTATTTCGATTCAATATGACTCAGGACTCAGCAATCGATATGCAATGATATGCAGACTTGACATAATCACTTCCCTTCATATCAAATCACCAAAAGTGATTGAAAATATTATTTTTTCATTTGTAAAAAAACTGAAAGAACATTACATTCCTATTTGCACACATTACAACAGGAAAGTGTGTAACCCTTACTCATATTTGAAGTTTCAAACTAAATACTTACAGCTATAGTAACTGAGGTAGTATAGTCTTACAGTATCATAACTACTCACTACACCTTTCCCCCTTAAACTAAAATAAGAAATTCTGGATGTTAAAACAAAGCAAACATGAACAATTATACACATTTTTCTATTTCATTTTACATACAGTTTTCCTAACAGTTGCAATATAGTCTCTCTGCTTATTGAACGAATCAATGTTTTCTCATGTTATCTCTGCTTTTGGAAAATATCCCAAAATTAACCCATTGCCCAGTGGAACAGTTGGTAGTGTAACGGTTTTAGGGAGTTAGACCTGTGATCGGAGGTTTGCCGCTTCAAGTCCCGGACTGGTAAAGGTACTACTGATGTACTCATGGGCAATGTACATTCCCCAAGCAATGCTCTTCACTGCTACTTAAGGAATTGTTACTTAATAATGACTTGCTCGTGAGTACCTCAGTGGTACCTTTACCACTCTGGGATTCTAGAGTCTGCGACCTTCCGATCACGGGGCGCAAGCGTTTCTTAAGATTTAGTATATATAGTGACAAGGCTTATGGAGGATATTACTTGCTTAATGCTATTTAAGGAATCAAAACTCAACTCAGTCTCGTCAACTTAATCTAGCTCGGAAATGCTTTAAAGTGCAAATGAAGCTGCTGACAAGAAAAACTAATCTTAAGATGGTGACTAGGAGACAGGCTGAACTGTTTTTAGCACTGTGGTCAATATCAATATCAATAATAAGTCAATATCACAAAAAAGCAGAATTGGATGGAAAGCCATATAACAACATGCTGAAAACACACATGCTCATATCCCACTGCGGCAAATTCCTTACAGTTTACAGCAGGTTAATCCCTCAGGTAAACAAGAGCTGTCACAATCCACATTCCCGCATAATGTGTCAATTTAAATGTGTGATTTTCTGTCATTGTGAACACACCACAGCATAGCCCTACAGTTGACCTAATGAAGGAGTGGTGAAGGAGCAGTGCTTGGAGACGGTAACTTGCTCATGAGTACCCCAGTGGTACCTGGTCTGGGACTTGAACCGGCGACCCTCCACTCACAGTATCAAATACTTAACCGTTACACCACCAACTGCCCCAAAATTGTATGCTGTCCTACAGATTCGAACCTGCACTCTTCGGCTTCCAAGTCAAGACTCTTACCAGTGAACAACTGGAGCTTTGATCTTTGATTTGGAATTTGGATATTAGATTTTTTTTTTCTCCAGTGGGTACTATTGTTTAGTATTTTTTTAAGTTTGATGACATGATTATTGGTTCAGTTCTGCCCCTCGTTACACTTAATTGAAGGTTTCACCTATATTCTGTTTAGTCCTGTTTACTCATTGGTTTGCTGGTTCTGTTTTGTCACGCGTCTTGTCTAGTTCTAATTAAATATAGTTCCTTTCCTTTGTTGGTCCACTTTAACCCTGGTTGTACCATGTGTTTTATAGGCTTATTTCAGAGAAAAAGTCTGTATAATTTTTGGGTATCATACCCTGTTTGCTTGACAATAAATCTGGAGAGCATGATCTGCACTAGTGCCTCAATTTCTAGCACATCATTAGTATTCGTGACATAACATACACAAAGAATTTCCCTTGTTATGTTTTTATCCTTGGGTTATGCTTAGATATATCATTTAAAAATATTTTTTCATAAATAATAATCTAACAAAAAGTAAGTTCTCAAATGTGGAGTAGCAATGTTGCTCTTTAGTCGACAGCATCAGTAATCGATAGCTGGATGAGTTGAGCTGGTACTGGCTGCATGCTATTGGGCAAATAGGAGCTGGAAGTGAGGAAAGTTAATGTAAGTGGACAATGTTCATGATTCAAAAACTGAAATCTGACAGGATTTTGGCAAGATTCATATTTTAATAGGAATTTTACACATTTCAAATTTTAGTTTGGTGTCATTCACACAAAATTCTCATTCTAAGGGATTACTTGTGCATCTCTGTACTAAAGCCAAATGCTTATGACCTTTATGGGTTGTACAAATATGACATTCACTTTTCGTGTGATGATGTGAATGAACAGCTCTGGATTGCCAAAATGCACCAACAGTATCACTTTTAATATCACAACCAGTAGCTTTTGTATAACATTTTTCCCAATTCCATGGCGCCTCCTTAAAATACTAACGCCTGGACATGAGGGGTGATGGAGGAGAATGTTGAGGGGCAGTTGGCACACCGTAGGGGTAGAACAGGGAGAACACATTAGGATTGTGGGTAATAGCTGAGCTCTCCTGGGCCCTGTATGGTGTAAATTACATGCAGTTTGGTGGTGACAGATTCACCATCTCCAGCGTGTGAGCAGAACATGTACGAGACTTACAGCTCCCTCCTCCATCATCAGAGTCTTCAGAGGAAGCACTGCACCGCACACCAGGGAGCGTGAGGTTAATAGAGATTGAACCCGTGTGTGTGTGTGTGTTTGTGTGATTGCATATGTGAGTCAGGCACGTTAGTCTACTGTTAAGAGGACCAAATAGCATTGCCATATTCTATAAAAGATGTTCATATTGCCAACATCATGCTTTCAATTGTATTAAATGTATATAAAAAGAAATGTTTCAGGAGGCAAAACTGGGGTTAAACTTAAGGTTGACTTAGGTTTAGAGTAAAGTTGCCTCACTACTCGAACTTAATCTGTTCCAGAATGCGGTCCGAATTCCAAAAACTTTTATGATCAAAAATACTGTTTGGGTGACAAATTGTTCGAAATATTGTGCTCCATGCAATTTTTCATATAAAACATGACGCAGTGCTTAGTTCGTCTTCCGAAATATTGTTCGTACTCTGAATGACACTTGCATTTGGCCAAAAAAATTGCTTGTACTCTAGGGTTCCGAACGTGGATTAACTTTGAGGGATATTTTCAGCAACTGTACTTGCAAACTGGGAAAGCAACAAAAATGGCATCCACATTAGTTTTTTTCTAAGATATATTCTGTGTTAAAAGGAAAGTAAAAGGACTAAAAGAGTGGAAAAGTTTCATTCCCTGTATCAAAGTTATGGTTTGTATTAGATTTAGGGGCAGGCATATAGTTTTGCTACAGTTATCATTACATCTATGGAAAGTCTCCAAAAGTATGGTGAAGTAAATGTGTGTGTGTGTGTGTGTGTGTGTGTGTATGTGTGTGTGTGTGCACGAATGCTAGCGACCCAGTTACAAAGGTGACTTAAACCCAGAGTCTGACACCCTAAATAACTGTGGAGTGATTAAGTAAAGCAGACCTTCCTGCAACTTTCCCTCAGCAGGTTCCACATGCAGCTCCAAGGTGAAGACGGACTCCTCGGCTCCTCGCAACGCCACTACTAATTAATCAGAGGTTGCTTTTATCAGGAGATGGTGTGCTCTTTAAAAATGTAAAGAGGAGAAATGAGGACATGTGCGGTGTACACAGCAGGGCAGGCGGACGGAGGGCACAGGACTCTCACTTGTGACGTAATTATTTGGATGTGTTACTGTCTCATGTATTCTGCTGCATCGACTAACCCTGTTAGCTAAAGTTTGGTGTTTTTATCAAATCATATACATTAAAACAAGGCTCAATGTCAGCTGGTGGAAAGAACTTTGCCCAGTAATCGGAATGTCGCCAGTAAATGTACCACTGAGATAGTCATGAGCAAGGTACCGTCCCCAATCACTGCCCCGGGTGCTGATTATTTGTCATTGTGAGAACAGCACACAGTGCGTTCACAACAAAATGTGACCTCTGCATTTTACCCATCCGTGAAGGAGCAGTGGGCAGCTGACATGGGCAACACTCAGGGAGCAGTGCCTGGGGATGGTACCTTTGCTCATTAGTACCTCAGTGGTCCAGATTCAAACCGGCGACCTTCCGGCCCGTTACACTACCAAGTGCTCCAGAAGTGTTTATTTCCTTACTGTCTTAGAATCTGTTTTATTAGTTTAGAATCTCACACTCAGAAGCTCCAACCTGAAGCAAAGGTTCTACTGTGAGCTGTTGTGTGAAGGTCACATAGTCCCCAAATCTGTGTGTTTGCTCTGATCCTCTCAGACCAGAGTGAGGTGAGGCAGGGTTCTGTACCGTAACAGGAAAAAACAAAACCAGCTAAAGGCCATGCCTCATTCTGGGCCAGTCAAGTTGTGTTATATTGGAGTCGTACTGTTTCTAATTAGTCTCCAGATGGGCTCCACCGTGGTGAGGAAGATGAGGCGGAAGAAATGTCTTACTCTCTCTTTCTGTCCCTGTCTGTCCTTCTTTTTGTCTGTCTGTCTGTTACTCTCTCTATGACTATTTGTCTACCTTTCTCTCTTTTCCTGTCTCTCTCCCCTTCTCTCTCTCTCTCTTTCTCTCATATACATACGCAGTATCAGGATTATCCTCTTTTCCTAAAGTCTAAGTGAGGTAAGTGAGAGACAGTGTGTTGTTCATAGGTGTGTGTGGGTGTGTATAGGTGTGTGTGTAGGTGTGTCTGTGTCTGTGTGTGTGTGTTGGGGTGTAAAGGTGTGTGTGTGGGTGTGTATAGGTGTGTATAGGTGTGTCTGTGTGTGTGTGGGTGTGTAAAAGTGCGTGTGTGGGGGTATGTATAGGTGTGTGTGTGTGTATAAGTGTTTCTACTCTCCTTCGCTCCACAGCTCCGTCTCATTGCAGACGCAAGCCTGAGTGAAGTTATAGAATGTGACACGATGAGCAGAAGGAGAGAGAGAGAGTGATGTATTATTCTGCAGAGCGGAATGCCGTGGGTATTTTTATTTTACCGATTCTTCTCCTTGAAAACAGGAATTATTTAAAGAAAGAGATAAACACAGCAACACAGAGAGAGAGACAGAACAACATGGAGACCGAGAGAGAGAGGGGGGGGGAGAGGTGGAGAGGAAGAATGTTGTTAAATTATGCATTTAAATGTGATCTGATGGAGCATGAAGAGACAAGTAAAGCCTCTCTCTCATTTTTGTTCTCTCTCTTCCATTTCTCACTCTCTCTCTCTCCTGTTTCCCTTTTTTCCACTTCTATTTCTCTCTCTTCCATTTCTCACTCTCTTTCTTCTTTCTCTCTCTCACTCTTTTGTTTCTCTCTGTTCCATGTCTCTCCCTCTCCCTCTCCCTCCTCTTTCACGTTCACTCTCTGTCTGTCTGCCTGTCTTTTTATTCCTCTACATATCTCTCTCTTTTCTCTCTGCCCTCTCTCCTCCTTCTCTCTCTGTTTAACCTCTTTATCTCTCTCCATCTCTCCCTCTTCCTCTCTCACCCTCTGTCTCTCCCTTCCCTTTCTTTTTCTCTCCATCTCTCCATTCTCCTCCCTTCTCCCCTTCTTTCTCTCTCTCTGTCTCCAGCAGCAGCAGCAGCAGACTGAACACAGACCGTGAAGACCGTGAGTTTTGTTGGTCAGGCCACAAGGTGAGAGTGAGAGAGAGTTTTCTCATCTCTACACGTCTGAAGCCGGGGCAGTGAGAACTCCCTCTTAATTTTCACTTACATTCACAATAAAATATATTTAAGACTGCTTCCTGGTGTGGAGCACACGTTACCTTCAGGTCTGAGATAACAAGGCAAATGCAACTGCAGGCGAAAAAGAGAGAGAGCGAGAGAGAGAGAGAGAGCGACAGACTTACAGGAAAGTAGAGGAGGAGAGCTCCAAATAAGATGGCTTCCAAAAGGACCAATCCTGACGCTCTGATGCTCTGGAAAAGACAAGAAGAGAAAGTCTCGTGAGCGAAGTAGAGTCATTAACCCTCATTGATTCATTCATTATCAGAAGAACTTAATTCCAATTGGGGTCGCAAGGACCAGATGTTGGGATGTTACCGGGATGTACGCATCTCCTGCCTTGTGAGATGCCTTACTCTTGCCAGCAATCGACAGAGTTCAACTGTCTCGGTGTTAGAGCACCTTTTTTTGTGTTTCTGGTGTTTCAAAGCCCAATCTCTCACGTTATATTTTCAAGTTATAGCATCAAGTGATGCGATCTCATGCCAAGAGCAATATTTTGGGTGTAATTGCTATCTGTTAATGTTCTCTGAATCTTTCCATTTTGCTGGGATTACAAATCTAATGTTTTAAAGATGTTGATTTTATAATGATTTAATTAGATGATTTATACTTCAATTAGAAGTTAAAAGCTGATGCACAGTAATGGTGTGAAGAGATGCATGAGGAATAATACAAGAGAGAGTCCAGTCACTTGATGCCCTAAATACACTTTTTTGCTGCTGACTTTTTAAGTATTTCAGTCAAATAAAAGGCAAAACTGTATTCCAGTCATATGTTTCATCATTAGTTTTCTTTAATATACTGTTAAAATCTTGTCTCATTTCATTCTCAAGAGCCCTTTTTCGTGTATCGTCTCGTGAGCTGAGTGAGCAACTCGTTTTGAGGCTTCCTTAAAGAATATCGTATAGGACTCTGGTGTAAAAAGGCTTCTGCACAGCGTCTAATGCAATCTTAATGCAGCTCTGACATTACGCCCGAATCTCTTCAGCATCCCCTTCTCGGTCTAATGCCTCGCCTCTGAATAGATCCCAGTGCATCCAGTGCTCTCTTTTCCATGCCAGAGCTCCCGAATAATAACCAGCGAGCACAAGTTACCGCGGGCAACGTCACGCCAGCCACCAAAACATTATATTAGATGCCCCAAAAATCCATGCAAGAACAAAAATAAAGTCGATACCGGATCACACTTGAGGACTCAGAGTAAATTTTCATTCAGATTTTTGGTATGTGGGTTCGTTACACAAGGGGGGTTTCCTTTTTTCATGAGAGGATCTAGATTTTATCACATTGAATTTTAAGAACATGTTCAGGAATCAAAAGGAAATGCCAACAGCGCTGTCTGTGTATTTCCAAAAAGTAGTCAGACAGTCCTCCAAATCATTATATTCAGGTCCTCCAATGGGGGTTGTTTTTCAGGGGTTGGGATCTCTTAATGCTTCAGCACAACATGAGATTTTTGACCATTTCATGCTTCCAACTTTTTGTGGACAACCCCTTCCTGTTCCAACAAGACTGCACACTATTGCACAAAGCAAGCTCTATGGATGAGGGAGTTTGGTGTGGAGGATCTTGACTGGCCTGCACAGAGTTCTGACCTCAACACATTTGGGATGAATTAGAGCAGAGATTGCAAGACAGGCCTTCTCGTCCAACATCAGTGGCTGACCTCACAAATGCTCTTCCGGAAGAATGGTGAAATATTCCCATAAACACACTCCTAAACCTTGTGGACAGCCTTCTTAGAGGAGTTGAAGCTGTAAAGTGGGAAAGGGTGAGCCAACCCTATATTAAAAACTATGGATTAAGAATGGGATTTCTAGAGATTTCTATTAGAGTTCATGTGTGTGCAAAGGCAGGTGTCCCAATATTTTTAGCAATACAGTGTAGAACTATAAATCCTATTCTAAACCCTTATTCCTCATTTCTTGTTGGGACAGATTTCCCTATATGACCCAACACAATGTCCACAAATTTGTGTTTAACCGTATTTTTAGCCATTTTTAAAAAGATATTTGCAATCCACAGCAAATCCGTAATGATTCTGTAATAACATGGTAATACCATAATTCATAAAGCATCTCTTCATATTTTTCAAATCCTTCCCCATCAGTTGTTAGGATAAATTTGATATCAGCAATACTCTTTTCTCTGAGATTTTTGTACCACTTCACAATAAGACTCCACTTATAAAGTGTTATAAATGATGTATAATCAGGTTGTTAATGAAGTTGTAGTCAATTTTTATACTGTTAATAAGCAGTGATAAACTAGTTATAACAGTTGTGATGCATTGATGCAGGATCACTATTTGGCAACATATGTATAATAAGGCTTTATAATAAGGCTCCCTTCTGCCATTTACTGTATAAATACATGTTACTAACTCATCAATAAATATTGATGTGTTTTACACAACAAGGCTCCATTTTGCCAGGAATAAATGTCAGTAACTCATCAATAATTAGTGATAAAAATGTCACAATGCATGGAGAAATTATCAACTCAAACACCAAGGTTGGTTTAGGAAGAAACTGATATCAAGATATCTAGATCTTATATCTAGTAATTCATCAAAAGTCAAATAAGGAAGAACACTGCCATCCAACTGTACACTTATTGGTTTTATTGGTAATAACATGTTAACAAATAGCTGATGATGTTGACATTTTTATATTTGTGCCTGAAACAAGTGGACGTGATAATTGAAGCAACTAGCCAGAAATGAGATCTTGCCAAATAGTGAGCCTGCATCAATGTATGACAGCTGTTTAACTTATCACTGCTTATTAATGATTAAAAACTGCCTACAACCTCATTAACAACCTGATTATAACTCATTTATTACCCTTCATAACAGAACTCATTGTGAAGTGGTACCGAGATTTTTATTCTTTTGTTGACATCTTTATACTTTGTTTTAAAAATGTGTCTTTGGTCAGATAACAAGTGGACAGCTCTAAATACATATGTTAATGTCCAAAAAGACACACTGTGATGCGATCACTGAAAACTTTAATGAGGTTTGCTTTATATGTGATTCTGTAAAACTCCTAACATCAAAATTAGAATTTTGCATCAACATCAACTCAGAATTAAAATCATAGTGAAGTTTTGAGGCTACGCTTATATACAGCTGGAATATCAGTATTATAATAGCATCTGGTTGCAAAATTTCATAGTGCAGGTTCGGTGTCATAAACAAAGTCGAACTCCACTTGGCTCAGGCCACTATTTCTTGTTGTTCTGAAGTGAACGAAAGCCTGTGTTGTGTTACACAGTGTGAGCTCAGAGATGCATCAGCAGCACGTCGACTATTATACAGAACAACACACTCAGCGAAAGTAAAGGCTACTCATCAATCTTTAACGTTGTTATGGTCTAATGCAATGAGAGGTCACATAAAATCCATTACAGTCATTATGTGAGTCAGTGACCGACACTGAGAACTGAACCGTGGCCCCTGTTGCTCTTCCTAAAGCAACTACTAAAAGTTGTATATCAAAAAACGAACTAAATTGGTATTTAAATGTATAATTAGTTAAACATATAGTTAACTGCTGTAACTTCTTAAATCAAAATTGAACAACGCATCACTGTCATTCATTATATTTACAGTGAATTTGAACATGAGTAGATGCATGGAATAGATATAAAGGGTTGACCGACATATCGATACTGATATCGATTATTACTAAACAAGTAGATTGATAACCAATATTTTGAAATAATATATTTCTGGTGTAGAAATAAAAAATAAATAAATTGGAGAATAACTATCACCCAATACTGAGAACTGTTAAGAATTTTCATAATACAGCCATTTAGCATTTAATACAGCCTTGGCAGCCAATTTCTATAAAGATAAACAAGTAAACAAACAAACAAATAAATACATTTAAAAAATCATATATAGTAATATAGACTATATTATTATGGTAGTCCATAGAGTTGAGAGTTCCCTGCACTTTTGTGTATTATTATATAGATATAGAACTGTATTACTATATCTATATAGTATTAATGTATATTAATATATATTTTTGTTAATATATTTTATCAGTGCATAGGTTTAAAAATGACCAATAATGACAATAAATATGTAATAATGATTATTTGTCATTGTGAACACACCACAGCACAGCACAGCACACAGTGCACCACAACCAAATGTGACCTCTGCATGTGACCCATCCATGATGGAGCAGCGGGCAGCTAACGTGCCTGGGGAGCAGTGCTGGGGACGGTACCTTGCTCATGAGTATCTTAGTCTTTACAGGTCCTAAGATTCAAAATGGTGGCCTTCCGATCACAGGGAAAATGCCCTAACCATTACGCTGCCAACTGCTTCAACAAAATAATATATATTGTATGGTAATAAAGAGTATTATATTACTATATACAGTACATTTACATTCTAGAAATTAAGAAATTATTTATTTCTTACCCTCATCTGTCTTGTTCATTAAGGCTCAATAAAAAGGATAATATTGTCTTATTATAAATTTTCTCTGGTAAGATTGCAATTTCTTGCTGGCCTTTCAGGGCTTTTATGAAGCATTTGTGTGCTTATGTACAGATAATTTTATTTTCCCCTCCTTTTATCTTTAGCTTCAGTGCCTCAGGAAAAAATATACAAAAAAGGCCAAAGAGGCTGAAAGGAAACTTCCTGGTGCATGGAAGGCAGATTTGAGGGCTGTCCTTTCTTCAGGGGATTATAAGCAGAGGAGCTTTGTGTGTGTGTGTGTGTGTGTGTGTGTGAGTAGCACACCATGGAGGGATGCCATGGAAAGCACATTTTCAATACGACTAAACAAGCTCCCTCAGCCTAGGAGGCCTGACATGAACCCACTCTCATTTCTCTCACTCACTATATGCTGTGTACAAATATATATATATATATATATATATGTATTTATATATATACATACAGAATGTTGGGAGCAAATGCAGCAATGTATTATTTTTTTATTTTAGCTGTAACGTAGTAGTGTAAAATTTAGTGCTGGTTTGTTTTTATCAAAAAATCACCAACATCCGTTACACCTTTAGCACAAGAGAAAAATTGTGCAAATTAAGGAGCTATTTCCTACAGTTATATGCTATGTTATATGGATACAGTCATTATGCTACGCCACATCGCCTACCACTGGATTTAGGATGAACTGCAGTAACCTACTTTTTAGCACTTTACAATGTCAAGTCCTACTTCCACACTTATTTAAGCAAAAGTAATCCAAACGTAATGCAGGAGTCGTGTAACGCATTACAATTCAGAGACAGTAATGTAACCAACTATGTTGAAATAACAGAAACTAGTAATCCATAATGTAACAGTTAGGGAGTTCGTCCTGTGATCAGAAGGTCGCTGCTTCAAGTCACAGACAAGGAAAGGTACGACTGACGTACTCATGAGCAAAGTAGCGTCCCCAAGCACTGCTCCCTGGCCGCTGATAGAGATCACCACTGCTCCTCCACGGATGCGTCAAACTGCTGTAAAAGTGAGTTTTGTGTACACTGTTAAAAGTCTTTCAATGGTAATGTCCATATGACTTTATTTTTAAAAGTATTTTTTTAATTAAATTACTTTATTTGTCTTTTTTTGTTTTTTTGAATTATCCATAAAGGAAAAAGGATGGAAATTTTCATTACTTACTATTTTCTGTAATAAAATTGATTTTATTAGACTTCACCATAAACTGATTTTACAAAACTCTTTTTGACTAATTATATCAGAAGTAAAACCAGTTCAACTCGCCCATGGCGCACCAGAAGAACAAGGCTGAGCAAGTCTCACGTTTTTACCTCTTCTGGCAGAGCGACAGACATTTTTTCAGTCTGATACTTCACACATCACGTAAGTAACTATTTGCATTGTTTAAACTTACATTTTACCCTAATTGTCAAGATTCTGTTGTGCATTTTGCAAATGGTTTGTTTCCTCCATTATGTTTGCTAATTTTGTGGCTGTTACACTGCGTGACTAATGTGCTATAAGAATAAGTTATGAGGCAAATCACAAATGATTTTTTTTTTTACATTTTGGATTCTCGGAGAAACTCCTACATTAGCAAGGGAGTGGCAATTGGTAATTATAAAAAGTACACAAACTATATTTAGATGTATTTGTAGTGTATGTCTACAGGCATTTTATCTTCTGGTGAAACATCACTGGGTGGATAAGTGGGTTCATTTCCATAAAAAAATCAGAGCAAGCTATGATCTCTCAGCACCTTTTGTAGGAATATAGTGTAAAAGTGTAACAGAGTAATAAAGGTTTATGTTGTGAATTTCGGCAAAATCTGTATTTTTTCATATGTTGCTTTTAATTTCTTAAATAAAAAGGAACGTATTGAGTGCACTAATTTTTTCTGGTTAAGATTGTGGAAGGATATGTTGGCCATCCAGGTATGTGCGGGCCGCACACGCGCCATGCATGTGCGCACGCTGTGCAAGGTGGGTCAGAAAATGACATTGCAGTTACAAGTTTAAAGGCTGCTTATCCTTACACATCCTAAATATCTCAAGTAACAGCCAAACATTTGTTCTCTTATAGATAAATGAAGAGTTTCGAAGGTGCACTGCTGTCCAGCTGGAATCAACATTTATGTCCCAGCTGGACAGGTACACTCCAAAGCTCCTGGAACTGGAACTGTTCAGTGTGAAGGGAGGAGCGGCTGGTCAGAGAATCAAGAACTTGTTGATGGAACTTGTGCAGGTGGGGCAAAAGTGGTAAAAAGGTTAAAGTACAATATTTAATTGAATAGTTTGTTGTTCAGTTATCTTGCTTTTCTGGATGACTTTTGAATATGACAATATTTGTTTTAAAAATTCAAGATTATTAACAGATTTTAAAGTTTAATAAATAACCCTAATCCACCCTAATAATGGCATTCCAGGTTTGGGGTGACATTGCCTGTGAAAATAAATTATACATTATTCATTCTCCTATTACCCCTAGGACCCAAGTGCCTCTACAGTGAAAAAGAGAGATGTAACTGTGAGATGTCTCATTGAGTATATGGGAGAGAGTGGACTGGAGCTCATCTCTGACTACTATGTAAGTATTGTTACCAAAAAAAACTTTTGTTATATTTTAAGTTTTGGGTTTTTTATGTACAAATTGAAAATGTTAATAAAACCAAGTGGATGGAACTGCACATTATTTCTTACATCATATAACGTACAAGATCACAAATTATGATTGTCTGTACTTTTCAAATGATTTTCTCAAAAGCTATCTTTATCTGAATTAAATCACATTACTTTTATGTCATTTCTTTTTATTTTTCAAATGAGACAGTTTGAGATTTTTGTATTATTGTGTTTAAATGTCAAAGGGAACAGCAGAGACCAGTGTGCATGAGGACCTGAAAATGCACAGTATGAGGATCTATGTTTGCCTTGAGCCAGATGCAGTGGGCATCATCATCGATGGAATCCCAGTGCTTTCTGATCTTTGCAATCTGGCCAAAGCATGCAAAACTTCATCTCCGGTATCCAACCAAACTTGCCAAAACCTTCAAGGTATTTCAAAGACTTTTTGTGGGACTCATCACACTGCGCCCAAAACCAACCCCCAGGTTCATGTCTTTCAAAAACAAGCTTCTAGCACTCAAACCTGACCGTCAGCTGTGCACTTACTAACAGCTGTTTTGTTGTCTGTCAGAGCCTGTTCAGTGCACTTCTTCAGGATGTTGTAAGGGTTTGTCCTGTGAAGGTTTTATACTAAGCTGCAGGTCATAGTGTCTGGCATGTAATTCTTTTGTTTTATACACACTACACTACTATTAAGCTGCAAAAAAAAGTTCTTATCAGTTCTGTTATGATGCACTAAAACTCAGGTTAGATGTTAAAATGTGTTAATTTTGTCAAATGTTGACATAATGACAAATGTTTTCATCTTCTGTCTATGGGGCACACCTGTTCTTCCGTACCAGTGACGTCAAATTACATTTCTTGGTTGATAGAGGTTTTGTTGAAAATGGGCACATTTTCCTATTAAGATTATATGTGATGTGAAGATGTTCTAGCTGCAGTTAAAAAGCTAAGATCAAAAGAGCCTGTAATTTAGTGTTAAAATGTTGTTAAAAAAAAAAAGGAAAAGATATACTGTGAAGGCAGCACTTTGTTGTTTCATGTTGAACACCTTTTCAGCCCATTGCCAGTGGTTGTTTATAGTAATTATTTAATTAATGCTGGAAATTGATATCTCTCTTTATTTGTTAGTTGTGTTAATGCAAACAAATTATTTGAAGCATTTTCTGCTCTTAAAACAAACCAAGGGCAGATTAGTAAAAATCAATAAACTAGAGTATATGAATTCATTCAACTCATACTTTTTTATTTAAATAGTACTTATTTTAATTAAGTCTGATGTGTTTGATATGCTGGCATTTTTTAAAATTGGTTGAACTCAATTTTTCGGCGGTTTTCCACAAATTCCGCTTAATCTTATAGCATAAATTGAAATGCATATTATGAAGTTTTCCCAACTCAAAATACCAATTAGTTCACTAAACCTGCAAAAAATGGTTGGAAAATGTTGCCTTATTTTTTAAAGTTTTATCTAGGTAACAGTTTTTACAGTGTACCTTGTTTCTGCGGAAGTGATAGACCAGCACCATGCTGATGAAGTCCAGCAGCATGCAGAGGCCCTGAAGCGACAGCACGCTGATGCGCAGGTATCCGTCACCATGGGCGATGCAGGGCGTGTTGTCCTTGCAGTAGCTGCATCCCTCCTGACATGGTAAACATTGGCTGGAAACATCCGACTCGTCTACGTCCTGAGGGTCCACGAGTTTACCTGCATAAACAACAAAAATAGACCCGTGTTAAAATTGATGAAGGGAATTATGCAAATAAAATTTTGAACCAACACTCTCATTCTTCAAATACATTTTTCGAAGAACCAAAAATGAATCAATTTGAAAGCCTTAATTGAAAGGAACTGGGCTTCTTTTAGGTTGCTGCTGTGTGCTTTGCTGTGCTGTGGTGTTCACAATGACAAATAATCACTCACTTTCACTCACGGTGCACCACAACGAAACGTGACCTCTGCATTTGGCCCATCTGTGATAGAGCAGTGGGTCGCTTTTTGTAGTAACCAGGGAGCAGTGCTTGGGAACGGTACCTTGCTCATGAGTACATCAGTGATACCTTTTACTGGTCTGGGACTTGAACCGACGACTCTTCGGTCAACTCCCTAACCGTTCTGCTACCAACTGCCCCGACAAATGTAACACATTATATTTTGTAATCCAATCTTTTAGGGTTTAAGAACAAATTTCTTCTTAAGAACTGCTGGTGAATGACACCCAAGAATCTGAGTTTGTGGTCAAAAATAAACCATGCCAGATATAAAAGTTGTTATAAAGGTCTACTCTGGTCAATCCCCACAGACTGGACATTTTAATGGGTCCAGCAGCACAACACAAGCCTCAGGGTTTCTGGACGTCCTGCGCGTGGTGTAGAAGGCTAAACAGTGTTTTTCTGGTTTTTTTTTGTTCCGGTCATGGTGATCGCAAGGATGCGCCATCTGTACTAACACTGATGCTGCAGTTGGCCAAAAATCACATCCTCAAACATTCATCTACATCTGGCGGTCCATAAGTGCTCACACATCGGCCCACATGGTGTGATAAAACAGGACGGAAAGCAATGTAACAAAAAACGTGTTGAAGTCTTTTTTTGACTTTATTTTTTCCTATGTGAGAATTTTTATGTAATCAGCACAGTTGGATTAATTAATAAACTTTACAACTGCAGTAGCTTTTTGAAACCTTTTTCCCCCTTTTTTTATTTAATGGGTAGTTTGTAAAAGAACTGTAATTACAGTGGTCACTGCCATCAGATACCAAAATAATTTAAAAAGACAAACAAAGCCAAAACAAATCATAAGCAAGAACCAATTTACGGTTGAAATACACTCAAATATGCTGTATATATATAGGAGACAAAGTGCAGGTTCAACTATTGTCTTTTCTATTGTCTTTTGGACCTTAACATTTAAAAAAAAAAGATGAATACTGAATATTAAAATATAGTTCATATGTGACCCTCCACGGCAAAACCAGTCGCTTTTCGCAAGTTTTCAAAATTGAGTTGTTATGTTTTCATGAAAGGGCATAAAACAACCTTTAAAATGATACCTATATCTAATGAATCGGACGACATATGACTGAGATATCAACATTCAAAGGAGTCGGGTTTCTCCTGTCACGACAAGTGAGAACCGGAGAAATCTGCCTTTGAAGTTGACTATCGCCGTAGCACTCACAGACGCTTGGTGCGGTTGCAGCTATGTTTGTATTTACGGTAGCCTACGCTGCATTCACCGCCACACGGATGCACAGATACACAGATACGGATAAACATTGAAGTAGAGCGGCCAAAACCGAAACTTTTAACTTTCTGATGGAATTGAATTCCTCACCTCAAGAAAGTCACGTTTTTAGGATGGAAAGGGTAAGTTTTTCAGCGAAATTTATTCACAACAGTACAGTATAGACCTTCCACTGTTTCAAAACACTAAAAACAAAAAATCCAAAATTTTACCCCACGCAACATAAACCGTTTTTCTCGGAAACCTCCGTGGCGACAAGCGACTGGTTTTGCTGTGGAGGGTCACATATTATTCATTATCCAAGCCACTTAATCCCAAATGGGCTTGTGGGGAGATCAGAGCCTATCCTGCGAATTTACGAGCGCAAAGCGGGGACCAACCCTGGGCAAGCGGCAACACACAACAGGGCACACACACGCACACAATCACACTCACATTCACACCTTACAGGGCCAATTTGGAGTCGCTGATTAACCTATATTGCATGCTTTTGGACTGTGGGAGGAAACCAGAGCACCCGGAGGAAACCCACGCAAACACGGGGAAAGCATGCAAACTCCACACAGAAAGGCCCCACGGCTAAACCAGGGATCGAACCCAGGACCTTCTCGGTGTAAGGCAGCAGCGCTAACCACTGCACCACTGTGCCGCCTGCCCTTGTTCAAATTAGTTGGAGAAATTTGGAGAAATTCTAAGACCAAAATGTTCATTCATTCATTAATAAATCAAAATGATGAATATTAAAATTTGATGATATATTTTATATGGCAAGTTATCATCTTTTGGGGCTCTTAAACATTTGATGTGAAGTCATCTGCTCTCTAGCGCCCTCTATGAAACGCTCCAATTCATTTCATGCTCTTTTGATTTTCTCTGTGCCAAAAATAACAAATTCACCTTTATTTCTATATATTCCTGCCAAAATATTAAACTGAAATGGTCTGACCTTCCTCTAGTTACCCTCCTGACCCCACACTAATTAATCTCAGAAAGGTCAGTTAAAATAATCTATATTTAGGTCAAAAACAACAAAAAAAGGTTAATAAAGAAGATGTTGCTGTTTTGCTGGAAGCTTTTACAGTGCTGTGATATTTCGGGGTTTAGGAGCTTAAGGGCTTGAGGCCGATAAAAGTGAAAAAAGTAATGGTGGATTCAAGGCCAATTCCACAAATCAATCCTTTACAGCACCGAGCTATAAAGTCCTCAGTAAAACGCCCTAATAAACAAACGTTCACAGCCTTTACACCTGGACATCATGAACATCACTGGCACAAGTGGGACGTTGTCACATCAATTCAACAATCAACAAGCCCATAGCATTGATCCAAAATGAAAACATCGATCGGACATCATACATATTGTAAAATCACGTTATAATAAACAAGGCAACACTTTTTATTGTAAGGAAAGTTGTTTATCAAATAAATGATATTTTGGTTACTTTTTGTGATTTAATGTGAATGGAAGTGATGAGAAATCAGCATATGATATTGTCTCAAACTGGCTCCTGAAATTAAACAAATCAAAATCATATCAAACAGAGGTTGTGATATCAGCAGAAGTTGAATCGTTTGAATCAAATAATATCATATGATGAAACGTATGATTTACACCACAAGTTGTCACTGTTAAATCTTGTAACCAAAAATACATTTGTCAGAATGGTAGAGACAGTGTTATGCAAGTTACTTCCAAAATGCACTGCATTGTATATTACTAGTTACGGTCATTTCAAAGTAATTGGTTACATTACAATATTACTGTCTCTGAAATGTAATGTGTTACACGACTCCTGCTTTACTTTTGAGTTACTTTCACCAAAATAATTGCGCCAGTAAAACTAAAATGCAAAAATGGTGCTTACTGCAGTTCATTCCGCAGCCGGTGGATGCCATTATACATCTTGCGGATAATAATCGCTGACGACAGCATGTTTAACATCCAACAAAAACACGTCACACCTGATTATGTAAAATTCAACAGAGACTAATGATGACGTATCACGTTTTTGAAGCGGTGTCCCATTTTGTAGGGGTACATTTCTAGCCCTGCTCCTTACCACTCCCTGAGGTAGGGCAAGTGGGTGAAATGGGATTCACCCAAAATCATTCCTGACAGCTTGAGGTTCATAATTGTACTTTTAATGAGTTTGCGGTGCAGGAAAACTATGCAGCAAATCAGTGGTCACAAGATCTTGATTTAAATTAAGGTTTTGAATTGATTGAAATTAAGAATTGATTGAAATTAATGTTTATCAGGCTACTGATAAATGTCCATTCAATTATCACACTATGAAGCCGGGCAGAAAACCACGTTTTTTTAGTGTAAGAGTGGAAGGGCATCCTTGAGGATTTTCCTACTAAATTGTTTGTTTTCCAGTGTAATGTCCGGACTGTAAGTGCTGGAAACTGAAAGCTGATTTAAATTTCAGCGTGGACCTGAACATCTCCAGAGCAATAAAAGGAGCAGACGCCAGTTTAAGTGGTTTAGAGCCGGCAGCGGCAGCAGCAGCAGGAGGAACAGATGCAGTGGTCAGACATGCCAGGACAAAAAAAACTAGAAGAAAACAAACACAGGAGCTGTGTGTGTTGTTGTGTGCTGATGCTGATTATCCGGGGAGGATTCCCCTGCGGGAGAGAGAGAGAGAGAGAGAGAGAGGGGAAGCTGCTGCAGTGCTTTCTCGTACGATACAAACAGGCCTTTATCACTACTTAAAACTCCTCTCTCTATTAACCTCACTATCTCCCCTTTCTCTTTTTCTACCCTTCTTCCCTCTTTCCTCCCTCTTACTTCTTCTCTTCCTCTCTGTTCATCTTGCTCTCTCCATCTGCTACTCTTAATCTTCCCTCTTTCGCCTCTCTCTCTACTTTTTTTCTCTCTCGCTCTACCCTTCATCACCTTGTCTCAATTCACCTCTCTCTCTACTACTCTCTCACTCTGTATCTCTTTCTCTTCTCTCTATCCTTACACCACTCTCTGCCCCCTCTCTCTCTCTCCATCAATTCTTTCACTAGATCTCTCTCTTACTCTCTCATCTCTCAACACTCTCTCCTCTTCATCACTTTCTCTCATTTCACTTCTCTCTCTACCATTGTCTCCCTCTGTGTTTCTCTCTGTTCTCTCTCTCACTCTCACCCTATTCTTTCTTTCTCTTTCTAACTCTCTCTTCCCTTCTTCATCACTCCCTCCCTTCACCTCTCTCCATCAATCATTCTACCATTCTCTCTCTTTCCCTTCACCTCTCTCTCTCTCCAACACTATCCCTCCACCTCTCTCTCACTTCTTTTTCTCTACCCTCTCTCTCTCTCTCTCTCTCTCTACCCTTCATCTCTCTCTCTCTCTCTCTCTCTACCCTTCATCTCTCTCTCTCGCTCCCTACCCTTTATCTTTCTCTTTACCACGTTCTCGTTCTGTCACCAGCACTGACTTTTTAAACATGTGAGAGTGTAGAAGAGGAAGTCGAAGATGCAAAATGAGAAGTCTGATGATGTGCTGAATCATCTCTCAGATTAATCACCTCCATAATAAAACCACCAGGTCCAGGAGCTATATACACTATAAACACTAGCAATGTAAAAGACAAACAAATGCATAAACAAAAAAATCAAGGCCAAATTAAACTCATTTAAATATCTTTTTGGGTGAACTGTTCCTATGAGACTTTGAAATCCATCCTTTTAAATCCATTTGAATAATTTTACTTATAATTGCTTTGCCTTTTATAAAACAGTGTGAGACACACTGGGCACTTACGCTTGAAGCCATTGATGGCGACTCGGTTGGGATGGTAGAATCCACTCTTGCAGTGGCATCGGTATTTACCCAGTAAGAAGCCGTGACCCGGAATGGGCAAACACTGAGGAAGAGAGAGAGGAAGAATGTGAGTACAGAGTTTTCACACACTGATCAAAATCAAGAAAAACCATCACAGAAATCTATGATGTGAAACCCCAACTTCCCTACCGGCATCTCCAGGGAGAGCAGCAGCAGCATCATGTTTGATGAAGCTCAGGATGTAACCACACTGATAAAAGTATGTCTTTCGATCAAAGTAAAATAATTGCGTCAAAAAAATGTGTGCATCCTCAAATGTAAGACATTAGAAATCTGAATATACAATGTGTAATTCAATATTTCAACAGCTTGACACTCTTGATCACGTCGCCACTGCAGTTACGACTTGTCATCACCTGTTTACAGATGACCATTTCAGTTAAACTCCAACTGGCTTCGGACAAAAACCCAAAAAGTCCAGAGATATCTAAAGAGGACGGTCCACCTTAAGAAACAAAGCAAACGCGTGCATGCTTAAGAGATCCACCTCACCAGTGTGGGAGGAGAAAGTCTATTTTTGGCTCTATTGAGAGCTGTGAAGGCTGTGTGTGAGCGATGGCTGGGTGTTGAGGCGGGGTGCCAGACGGCCACAAGAGAATAGAGCTGCTTCGGGAGATAATAGTCTTCTTACTATTCGCACCAAGGCGGGTGTTACGGGATGGAAAGTGTCTGGACAGTCGGTAGAACAATTCTCAAGACAGAATGTAGTATTGATTTAAAAACTCTTTACAATATCTCCATGACATTATGCTTGTAAGAAGCTCTATATCGTCTTCTTCTCCTTATACAACTTTAACATATGCTGTGAGTGTCTTCTGTGCCTCAGGCCAGAACTTTTCAAAATTACAAATTTTAGCATTCAGCTTTAAGTTTGCAACAACCTGATTATTATATTGCCCAACACAACGTAAACATGTAGCTTCATTACATGACAAAACCCAATAATTGTTAAAAATGTCTGGATAATTTTGAGCCGATTTGGAATCATTCTGGCCTATAAAATGAGCCTTTTGGCCTTCATGGAAGAGAACTACATTTTTGAGCATGATGGCACTCCATATGAAAGTCCCGAGTGCTGACGTGTGTTTACATCATGAATAATGTAATTGTGTTTGCATTTTTACACAATTACTTCAGTTTTTATGCATGGAATTACACAGAAATAGTTTCGCATACAGAGGAATGAATATAACGTCTGGTAAGTTCAAAGTCTTGTGATTGTGATGGTATGTGTATGGTTTCTATTTGACATTTGCAACTTTGTTCCTGTGTCTGTACAAATGTGAGACATTTTGAACACTATAATATTGAACAGCAAAAATGCATCATTGTTTGGTCATTTGGTCATACATTGACATTGAAGTATCACTGTTAAAGCTGTTAAGTATTTTTAATATATTATGGTTTGTGATAATTGTCATTTCACAATGTATTAAAGTGAAAATGATTGTCATTGTGAGCACACCACAGCACACAGTGTACTACAACCAAATGTAACGTCTACATTTGACCCATCCATGAAGGAGCAGTGGGCAGCTGACATGGGCAGTGCCCGGGGAGCAGCTTTTGGTGACGGTACCTTACTCATGAGTACCTCTGTGTTACGTTTACCAGTCAGGGATTCGAACCAGTGATATTTCAGTCATGGGGTGAAGCCCTATCTGTTACACTATTGTAGCTACACATTTATGTAATATGAGCATAAATTGCTGGTTGGAAAAATTATTCTTAAAGCGACAATGAATACATTTTGAAAATTGGTTAACATTTGCTAAAGTTATGGGTACAGGGTCCCTTTTTTGACTCAGTGTAGATCACACTGTATAGAACGTTTCTCAGTTCTCACACGGCAAACTTTCTAACATCTGACAGGATGCAAGATGGATTCTGGGGATTTCTTAGTTTTAGAGTTTTGACACATTTAATCCACTCGGCTTCATCAGAGACAGTCAGAGAGTGAGAGATCAGAAGAGGAATAGTACACAGATGCCACTCTTTATCCAGTTTTTAAAAGCTGTTCAAACTCTTGATAGTATTGATAATAAGAATATTGAAAATAAAATGTAATATCACCTCTTTTATGCCATTACAGAATTAAAGGTACTTTCACCTGCTGGCAGAAGGGAGTAAGTGTAGAACTCAAGTCGGTCTCAAGACAAGCTTTTGAAGGGCTCGGTCTTGTCTTGGACTTGGCCATATTTGTTCTCGGTCTGTCATGGACTCATACAAAAAGGACTCGGGATTTTATTTTGAGACCAGCCGAGACCACAACTCTGAGAATATTACTATTAAAACTCTTAAACTATTAAAATGAGTCCAAATCAGCTCAAAATTACCAAAAATTACCATTTCTGCATTTTCATCATTTTCAATTGATCAGATTTTTTTTTCCATTTTTTAATGTTAGAGGGTGATCAATAGCGATTTCCTAATTATAGATATGTAAGAGAGAAATATTGAATAAACGTTTAATGTTGCTTGGGCTCGGCATGTTCCAATTATTTGTCATCTGGTGTAAAACGTGCATTGGTTTGTTTCTCGACTCGGTCTCACCCCACCCTGGTCTCAGTCTTTTTTTAAGGTTTCTACCATTTTAGGTTTCTGCCTGTTATTTGCCCCAAAATATAACTCCTTTTTACAAAAACTGCTCCATGTCACATTTCTGATGCATTCTGATGATGAGGATGTTGAGGGAGAGGAGGATGGGGAGATACAACAGAGAGAAGCTACTGTACCAGTGTTAGATTTATGCGTCTTATGTAAGTCAGCCGTGAAACACAATCATCTCTATTTGGGTTGAGTAAAAACCTCCCTGTATTGATTTTTGTGCTATAAATAGGCCAGTTATTAACATTTCCCGAACTCATATTTCTTCATCACGTCTCGTACGCTGTGCTTTTCCTGTTATTGGCTGCTCAGGAGAACACACCGACACAGGCAGCAAATCGGGAGAAATGAACAATAAGACTGCAGCGTAGATTTGTTTTCAAAGCAGAGGCTACTACACATGGATTTCTTGACTGGCATAAGTGGAGTTAGTGGGGAGTCTCCAGATCAGCCCAGGGTGGTTGGGGTCAGATATATACAGATGGATGGTAGAGGGATGGACAGAGGGATGGTATGGATGGATGGTTGCATAGATAGAGAGAGAGAGAAGGAATGAGAGACAATTAGAAGGTTAAAGAATAGACGAATGGCAAGGGACCGCGAGATTAATGGATGGATGGATGGATGTGTAGATAGATAGATAGATAGATAGATAGATAGATAGATAGATAGATAGAT
Source organism: Distichodus sexfasciatus (assembly GCA_032718565.1). Lineage (NCBI taxonomy): Eukaryota > Metazoa > Chordata > Actinopteri > Characiformes > Distichodontidae > Distichodus > Distichodus sexfasciatus. The sequence goes on along the minus strand of JAVGVS010000029.1, from coordinate 155,702 downwards.
AGATAGATAGATAGATAGGATGGTGATGGTGGTAATGCTGCAGTGTGGATCTGTTTTCAGTGTCATATGAAATGTCAGTGTGGACTCAGGGGCTTCTCAACGCAACACCGCTAAATATAGAACTCCACCAGGCGGCTTTCTGCACCACCGAGGGTATGGAGGGGTCAGAGCAGGGTACAAGAGGTCAAACGCTAGGTGATGTAGGGGCAGATCTGCGGAAATCGGCACTAACATTACACTACAACACTGAGACACCCACAGCATGGAGAAACATAGAGAGAGAGAGAGAGAGAGAGAGAGAGGATGAGAGATGGATGTATTTATGAATGGATGGAACAATGGTTGAATGGAGGAGTAGAGGTAAGGATGGGTAAAGGGACGGATGGATGGGTAAAAGAATGAATGGATGGATTGACTGATTGGGTAAATGAAAATGGATGGATAGATGGATAAATGGCTGGATGGATGAATGAATGGATGGATGGGTGGGGGGATGGATGGATGGACAGGTTGATCAATAGATGGATGAGTCATCAGTACAGATGAGTAGATGGATGTACAGATGAATAGATGGATAGATGGATGGATGGATGGATGGACAGATGGGTACTGGCATGGATGGATGGGTAGGTTGATGGAAGGATGGATAGATGGAAGGAAGAATAGATGAATGGATGGATAGATGGATGGATGAATAGATGGATGGATAAATGAACGGATAGATGTATGAACATGATGGGTAGAGGAATGAATAGATGGATGGGTAGAGGGATAGATGGATGGATAGGTTACAGTACTGATGGATGAATGGGTAGATGGATGGTCGGATGGGTAGAGGGATGGACGGGATAAATAGAGGGACAAACAGAGATATGAATGGACACATCATCAGGAGACAAAGAGAATAAAAAATGAATAGTACCAGAAAGACAGATGGATGAATGGATAGATAGAGGGATGGACAGCTAGGTAGAGGGATGGATGGATGGATGAGTACAGGAACAGACAGACATATGTACACATCAACTGAGACAAAGAGAATAAAAAAATTAAAAGAAGAAAATAGATGTATAAATGGATGGACAGACAGCTAGAGGGATGGATAGAGACATACAAAAGGCAAAAGAAATATTGGAACAAAAGGAGATACAGAAGCAACAAGACTGAGAGAGAGAAAGACAGGGAGGTAGGTACTGGTTTATAATAAGATAGAAAATGGATAGCAGGCTGAAAGCGGTAAAGGAAGGTAAAGATGGAGAAGGCTCTTCCCTCCTGCAGCAGCTGCTGTTATCATGAAACCCAGCCATAACCGCGCGTCTTCGTCCTTCACTGACCTTCCTGTCTCCATCGCTCCATCTCTCCTCTTATCTGCGCCGCTGCCCGTCTCACTAATGCAGCATTGATTTTGCTGTATCTTCCTCTCTGTACAGGTACTACATCTCTTCACTTCTGCTCTGTGTGAATGTTTCAGAGGTGTGTGTGAAACAATGCAGCGCTTTTAGTCAGACATCAGGTTCCATCTCATTACTCCTTGAGATTCAATCCTCAAAATTCACATACTCATTTGTGACTCTGCACGGCGAAACCAGTGGCTTGTCGCAATGGAGGTTTCCGAGAAAAACAAGCGCTTATGTTGTGTGGGGTAAAATTTTGGATTTTTTGTTTTTAGTGTTTTGAAACAGTGGAAGGTCTATACTGTACTGTTGTGAATAAATTTCGCTGAAAAACTTACCCTTTCCATCCTAAAAATGTGACTTTCTTGAGGTGAGGAATTCAATTCCAGCAGAATGTTAAAAGTTTCTGTTTTGACCGCTCTACTTCAATATTTACGGTAAATCCACTGGTTGACTAGCGTGAAGATATTTCTCCGGAATCCATCTCCGTCTCCCGAGTTCAGTTAACCTAACGCAGGTAGGCTATCCGTGTGGCTGTGAATGCAGCGTAGGCTACCGTAAATACAAACGTAGCCGCGACCACACCAAGCGTCTGCGAGTGCTACGTCGATAGTCAACTTCAAAGGCAGATTTCTCCGTTTCTCACTTGGCGTGACAGGAGAAAACCGACTCCTTTGAATGTTGATATCGCAGTCATATGTCGTCCGATTCATTCAATATCGTTTTGAAGCTTGATTTATGCCCTTTCATGAAAACATAATAACTCAATTTTGAAAATTTGCGAAAAGCAACTGGTTTTGCCGTGCAGAGTCACATTTATATGATTTATCTAAGCTACACCCAAGCTACTATTTTAATCTAGTAATTAGCTACAAAGCTACTATATTTAAAAAGTAGCTAACCACATTAAAGCCATTTCACTGCCACAGATTCTTGCCTCCATCTTGGTTAAGGTGGACTCCCACCCCCGTCTCCATCTCGCAGCTGCAAAGAATGCCCTGTGATGCAATAAGTGTGCACCATATCAGTTTAGTAGCCAATCAGATGCCACTTCTGCCAATTCAACACCAATCAGAAACATTTGGTAGTTGGAAATACCTGTCTTTGTATACATATTAAGAGTCGACTATCAGATGCATTTTGCAGATTATTGGTATCTGTGTTTAATTTTGGCCATCACCGATATTGAGTAATTACAAGATGCGCTACTGTGGCTCCACTACCGTCTCTTCTGTCTGTGCCATTTGCTCTCGACTCGCTGCTTTATTTAATGTTCTGCCCAGAACAGTCTCTGATTGGCTATATGTCACACGAGTACTAGCCTATCAACGGCAAAGCCTTGTTGTCACTCACACAACACTCACACACGAGCACAGCGTGAAGCTCTGAGAAAGAGAAGAGAAGAGAGTTTCAGCTGAGCTTGTTGATTGTAAAATAAAAAATTTTGACATAGGTTTTCTTTTTTTTGCATATCAGCTCCAAATATCGGTTATCGGCCCCGTTAACTAGCAATAATTGGTATTGATAGCGGCCCTGAAAAACCAATATCAGTCGACCCCTAATATATGTATATATACAGTATATATATTTACAGTGTAACATTTTGTCATGCTACATTGCTATTTGAAAGAAACACAACATTTTTAAGTAGCGTTGCTATTGATAATCTCTTTTAAAAAGTAGTTACATTAATACAATTTTTAGTTTGCTATTAAGTTAACTCTTCCCCAACATTTGCTCCAATACTGACCAAACCTACACCTGCTTAGCATGAGATAGACTCTCTAGTGTGAACTGCCTTTGGTGTGGCTCCACAGACCCTAACATGACAAAAAGAAACACAGCAATATTTATCTCTATGCACAGCCACAATCAAGCTCCTCGCTGCTTAACGTATTGTATTTTTTTCCTCCTACGCTACATTTCCAGGTTGTCCCAAGTTTGGAATGGAGCTGAGCCCTTAGGGCTTTGCGCGTTTATGTCTTCAAAGCATTTCCGTGTAAAATCATCACTGGAGTGCGATCCATGCGGCCAATTAAAGGGAAGGCCGCACAGAAAGGGCTGGAGGCTTCACTATAACAAAGACAGGCTCTCTGATCCACTGACAAACGCTATTAGTGCCGAGAGACCCACACACTCTAATTGCTGCTTCTGGTCATGACTGCAATGACCATGTAAGCTTCGGTTTTGGAAGAGTTGAGTCTTTCCCACTCTGCAGAATGCTAGGGTTTAGAATTCTTGTGTTCTGTTATACAGTATTTTATACTTTAAAAGCTGGCACCCTGCACTGACAAACCTTCTAATTAATTGGCTTCTTTGACAATGTCTAATGGAAACAACAATACTCTTAATTAAGGTTCAACTGATTATCGGCCAGGGCAATTATCGGGCACATATATTAGGCATTTTGCAGAATCTCGGTATCGGTGTTTAATTTTGACCCTAACCAATATTAAGTAATTACAAGGTGCGCTACTGTGGCTCCACTGCCGCCTCTTCTCTCTGTGGTGTTTGCTCTCAACTCGATATTTACTGATGAATTATTGATGAATATTTATTCACTTTGATGTTTTTTACAGTGTTGTGCTGCGTTGCCTACTGTAAAAAATATTTTTTTCTATGTTAATATGCCACAGAACTTTATGTATGGAAATGAGCAAAATTCAAATTACAATATATTGTGTAATCTGTAACCTTATAGATAAATCAGATCAGTTCATCTGGCGCTGTCAAAATTTAATGTCAGTGTACTGACTTAAAAGCGTTTTGCTGTAACACTGAAAATTCATTAAAGTTAGCTGAAATGATTGTTTTCTGTTGATGTAAACGAAAAACATATGTTAGTAAGTACACGTTAGTATGATGTATGTTGCTATATGCAGCAACATTAGCGACACGTTTACACCCAGAGGTTCAGTTGTAATGTTACATTTACAGTAACAATAAGCCTTCAGTTACGGCCCTTCTGGGAAATAAAAACCTGCATCGCTGATCTCGCACCAGCTCCTGACATCTACATCATGATTGTTACAGATTGTTAAAGTAGTTTACTATGTAGGGAATTGGCTACTGAAGCGAGACAATTTCCACATTCCTGAACGTTTTATGAGGGTAACCTAGCAACAATCGACAGCATGTTTCTACGGACTTAATGGCTTTAAAGATTGAGATGCCTTACACCTAGCAACTGGCTGATGACTTGCATTGGTGGACTGTAGCCGTATTTAATGGAGAAGAATATTAAGTCAACCTGCAAACCTTCAGTCATGAAATTAAATTTATAAACTGATAGTCAAGAACACATATCAAGTTGTTAGTAATAAATTGTTGTTTACAATAAATTATGATGCAGTAAACCGATTTGAACCTGGGTTTAACAAAGCCCTTTTTGAAATGAGGGTTGCAAACTTTTATGCAACTTTTTTGCATAGGTTTTAGTGATTTATTTTATTATGTTTATTTAACATACGTGTGTATTAATGTTCCAAATATTCTAGATATTGCTTTAAAATAATATCATGGCAAATAGTATTTTTGTTTTATATCCAAACATTTCAAAATTGCACATTGTGATATTTTTGCTTAAGGTTATGATACCATGTTTAACTTGCATTTGTGAGTATTTAGGTGTTGCTGTTCCCCTTTCATCTCGTTATTTACTTTCTTTCTTTCTTTCTTTCACATCACTAGCCTACTTTCCATGTTTGGTTTGTTAAATATAATCAGTAAAACTCATCCCTGCATCCCCGCCCTTGCAGCATCATTATTCAGCTCGGCTCAAAAATGATATTTCAGGCCTCCTTTGCTCTATAACAGATATAACAACAGCTATGCTTAAAGCGTCACGGCAAGGCTGACAGTCCGGCGAAGGGAGCGTGTCGTATTTCTAGCAGCTCGCATCAATCACCGTAACGCGGCGCCACCCACGAGGGCGGATGAAACGGCAGCTCCGCTTCTGGGTGGTCATTCAGACATGCGAGATCTGATTTACCCAACATTAGGCAATTACGCTCTTTTCTGCTGACAAGCATTTTAATACGGCCAAGGCCAGCTGTTCTCTCTGTTGTCGCTATCAAGAAAGATGAACAGACTTCAATCCCGCTGGATGAAAGAATAACTAGCCGCCTGTTGTCATTCATCTCTTAATCTCCTACTATTTTACTAGAAATGTACAAGTAAAAAAAGTTAATTATTTTCATTAGAGTTGTCGTAAGTGTTGCAATGTATCTTATTTATAAGTAGTAATGCTACAGTAGCTGTAGCAAAAGCCACAGTAGCTACTTTTAAACACTTTATTTTACAAATAGAGATGTAACCTGTAACACTTTATCACTATTTTTCTCTCTTTACCAAGACAGTTTATTTTCGGCTACTAGGTGTTTCTGATTGGTGTTGAGTTAGCAGAAGTGGTGTCTGATTGCCTGATCGCTCACTGCGTCACAGAGTGGTCATGGCAGCTATGAGATGGAGCTGGAGGATTGGACCTTGGCCAAAATGGAAGCAAGAATCTGTGGCTGTGACAAGTTTGGATGTATTTAGCTACTTAATCTCTGTAGCTTGTAGTGTAGCTAAATACTATATCAAAACAGGAGTTTAGTTGTGGCTACAGCTTGTTCTGTGTGCCTTATTCTTTGTACTGTTAAAACTGGAGCCTTACTCTATATACTTTATAGCAGAGATGACAATAAAGTTTACTTTGACATTATTTATAAGAAGCTTATTGATCTAAATGCTAGCTCCCTCAATACTGATTGCAGCTAAGTAGAGTGAGAAAGCTGCTAATGCTAGGTCTCCTCTCCCAATCATCCTAAAGAAGAAAGACTTACATAGTTTTCGCCAAGATTCTGACATTCACCAATGGTTTCTTATTTGAGATTTGCCACGAGAGAATCTACCTACAGTGAAGAGCACTCTTACGCAAATTTTATTAAAGGCCTGTTTATGCAAATCAGCTCACTGAATTTTCTTCAATTAATATCATATTAATGAAAGTGAAAATGAAAGTGAAAGTGAGTGATTATTTGTCATTGTAAACACATCACAGCACAGCACACAGTACACAACAACAAAATGTGACCTCTGCGTCTGACCCATTTGAACGTCATGATAGCATTAATACTTAGAATTTTAACATTCTTAACTGTCTTAACTTTTTACTGGGGTACGAGGCCCATTTATAATACTTAGTTCAAGTACAATGTACTCAAAATAATTGTAATAAAGTACTAATATTACAGGTACTATACATCACTAGCCTGGATCCACAAAACATTGATCTTATCATATGTTATCTTATCTCTTATCACAGCCGAATGTTAAAGTACATTCAAAATAAATTATAATGCACTTAACGTAATAAACATAATATTTAGGACCAAGTATTTGGCATGCATTAACACATTACTGATACTTAGTTTTAAGCCCATTTATACTACTTATGTCAATGTACAAAGTACTCTAAATAATTGTAATGTAGTACTAAAACAAAAGGAGCTGATTCTTATATTACATTTCTAAAAAACAAGCAATTTTCAATTTCATTTCTTTCTTGAAACTTTCTCATTGGAAAGTTTGCCATTTTATATACAACAAATTAATAATGTAAATTTGTGGCTATTTAAACTTTTACAGTGCGCTAGATGCCTTTACTTCATCTGGAACGAAAATAAAAAATAACCATCCAGCTGCTGTCGTTCACCCTCTTCCTCCCCTACAGCGGTAAGACAGACGCGTGGACAAGCGAGCAGCCGGTCGAGCCTCGTGTGTGGCAGCTTTGTGGAAACTAACACCTCATTTTTTTGGAGTGAGTCCAAAATGAACAGCTGCCAGGACACCGAATATGGTCAAAGTTTGCTTTGTCAGGAAAATGAAAAAGTAGACAGCTGGTTGGAAGCCTAATTTCTTTACAACTGTAACGTGATACAAAGGTTAATGTACTATAATAATGCAACACTTGCCTTGTAGCTTTCCATATAAATGGTGTATAAAGAAATCAAATCCATAATTAAATAAAGGTTAAGATTCCTAGCTAAAGAAGTGACTCCTGTAAAAGTTAAACATTACATTACTCCTATTAAATGAGTATTTTTGAGTATTAGTACTTAAGTATTACATGTATTTTGCTGGTATTAGAAAGGTTATTTGTTAAAAGAGGTGCTTGACTCAAACATGAGTAAAATTCTATGTAAAGTACCTTATTTTTATGTAATTCTATGTAGAAGTACCTTATTTTTATTCTGAGTCTATGTCAAATGTATATGTAAAGAGCATTCTGATAATATCTCCTGTAGAGAGCTCTATATGAATAAACTAAAATTGAATTGAATTAATTTAAGTGGAGAAAGTGGAAAGTGAACGCTGGTAATACTGTGTCTCATTCAGCAAACATCCTTAAAAAGATTTTTTTGAAGTTTTCAGAAAGATTATGCCATTTTCTTATTTGAGATGCATCAAGTAGATGTGTGACAAAAAACATAGAATACATTTTTGATATTGTTCAGTTCACGCATAAAGTACCCAAAATAATTGTAATGGAGCACTTTTACTTCAGTACCATGCAACACTAGCATGATTCCACAGTAAATTTAGGGCAGCTAATAGCATAAGCATTAGGGAGTTTGGCCCTTGACCAGTTCGAATGCTGGACTTGTAATGTACCACTAAGGTACTCATGAGCAAGGCACCATCCCTAAACACTCCTCCCTGGGCAATGCCAAAAAAGCTGCCCACTGCTCCTTCATGGACAGGTCAACTGCAGAGGTCACATTTGGTTGTGGTACACTGTGTGCACTTTCATTCTAAATTATAAGCTATTTAAAAGTCCAGGAACGTTATAGTCTATAATATTTTTAAAGATCAAATGATAGGCTTTTTCAGTTCTTTCTCCCAGTTTCTCTTTGGACAGTTTGCCATTTTACTCAGAACACAGTGTTAATGTGAATAATTTGGGAAATTTTTACCTTTACAGCAGTACACAATTCACTGCAAGCGGTTCACACCCCTTCCATGACTCAACGCCATTAAATTCAATTCACAAATTCAAGTTACAATTATCCTATTTTTATTAATGAGTAAATGATGAAGTTTAATGACCAGTAGAGAGTGATTATGACTTGTAATTATTCACTGTTTGGCTGTATTTTCCCTGTTTAGTCTAAAAAGTTAATTCTCCTCCAAGTTTTTGTGGTATTTTTCCAAATTGGTGAGGTATTGTCCTGTGGTCTGTTAAAGACCAGTACACCATGTGCCGTCGCCTCGCTCTGGCTGAAAATTAATCAAGAGCACCTGCAGTTCTGCATGCTCGAGTCTGTAACAAAGACTGCATCCAAAAACCACGACATTTTTCATTTTCCGCTTGTTTTTGGATGTATTCATATGCTGCCAGTTTTAGCGCCATCTGTTTTATCAATATTTTGTTTAACTCCAAGCAGTGCATTAAAGCAACCACTTCAAGGTCTGTCAGAACTATTTGGAGATTAAAGAAGATGAAAGAAATAGGAAAATGATGAGAGTCAGAGTCCCACGGAGTCGAGTTGGGATGAAATAGAAATGAGAAAAAATCAAGGTTGCACAACAGCCAACATTTCTGGGCACTTCTCCAGCGGTGTTTTCAAAAAATATATATGCTTTCTTAGTTACCTTAATATGAACCTACAGTGTGCTAAACAGAAACAACTTATCAGACTGACAAAAATATGAAATATGAAAGATATGCAGAGCTGTGCAAAGTCTGTCTCAAGATTCTTGAATAATATTGTAAAATACTGCATATAGCAGATATTGCAATTGTTCCAATATTTACAATATAAAGTATTATAATAATATAAATACTGCAATATTTACAATACAGCATTTTACATTGTAATATATATAATTCAGTATATTGTGTAAACTGGAAGGATTGCAGTGTTTATAATGTGAATTTAATATGTATATTTATAAAATGCAAAATACATGCTTTAAATATTGCAATATTTATTATATTGTATTCTTTAAATATTGCAGTGATTGCAATATTTCAAATATACACATAAATGCATATACAATATACATTTATTTTCAATATTGCAATATTTATAATACTGTATATTAAACATTTTGAATTGCAATCATTGCAATATTACTATTACAATATATCTTGAATATTGCAAGGACTGCAGTATTTGCAAAATACATCACTGCAAATATTCTGTCACTGCAATCACATTGTAAACAGAAGTGCTGCAGTAGCATTGAGCACATAATCAATTAAGCAGTCCCGCGATTTTCCCTGTGCTAATTTACTTTCTTCAAGCCTCCTACAGTCTGCATCAGAGCTGGCAGAATTTTGGCTGGCTGGAGGGAAGTGTGAGGTTGGCACAGTGGGTTTTTGTTTGGCATCAGCGTTTGCTGGAGCTCCAGAACTCGTCTCATGCCAGAGTGAGTGTGGAGTCGGTGTGAGCTGAGCGATCAGTCACAATTTACACCAATCTACCGTCAACCCACAGCAACACCAACACACTCAGAACCTCAGCAGGACGGCAAGGTCCGAAAGGGATACATGGGACGATAAGGAAGAGGCAGGTTTGAGAGGGTGATGGGAGGTGATTTTTTGGGGGGTCCCACTTGTTCGTACTTGTTTAAAAAGATGCCCAGGGATCTTCTGTTCACTCAGAAAGTAAAGACTGCACCATTTTTTCAGTGCTGAGTCCCAGCGTTACTGGACTGGACAGCTGGGATCCTTCATTAGTGTCAGTGCTGGTGCCGGTGCTCAGCCAATGCTGAAGTTGGGAACAAGTGAGAACCAGCACAAAATCGGCACGAAACCGCCACCGAAACTTTGCTGGTCTGGAACCGAGAACCTGTGATGTCATGAGAGGTTGGCGCAGTTAGCCTACTAATATAAAACAATATCGGGGTGTGACGTGGCCACAGTGCCGTCACCTAGCTGCCAGTGGAAAAGTGGGCTAGTTCAGCTCTGGCTGAGTACCGGCACAAGCACCACTTCTAGCATTGTCACCTGTTCAGTTGAAAAGAGGTTAAAGCAACACCAGTGGAACACATCTTGTCTCAGACGCTGCTTCAGGTTTTGGGTATAGACTCAAAAGCTATATATGTGATATTGTCTATCTAATCGTTTATGTCACTTACTCTGCCCATCTCTCATGACATCACATGGTCTTCTGGTGCCAGTTTTGCAGTTTTGTTGTGTATGCGAGTGTAACAATGTGGCACTAGTTCCAGTACTGCAACAATGGCGAGACACGTTCTGTGATTTTTAGGGGCTGCTTCAAGCTTGAAAGAGAACAATACTGACAACAATTGAGTATTTTAGTCAACAGTAATGCTTTTCTGGTCTAATACTACCATCAGCTCAAATTATAATACCGGTGTTAGTTTAAATACCAAAGGTTATAATATCTATCAAAGGCCACATTTCAGGATGCCAATCGGCATCCTGAAAAAAACTCAACAACAAATGACATGACTTCCTGTACTTGTCACGCACCTGACACTAGGGCATCAACGACTTCAAATTTTTTGAAATCGACTTATCCGTCAATAAAGTTGAAGTCGTTTGATGACGTCATCACACAGATGCAGCGGAGGAACACCGGTTTCCAACAATGAGCAACTTTTATTAAAGTTCTCTGTAACATTAACAGTCAGTATGATAATGAAACAAAACAAAACATCGTCTTGTGTTTAAATTCCTCTCATGCCAACGTTCCCGCCCTTTTTATCAAGCGACTATAATAATTGGTTAAGTCAAGGTACGCATGTCAGCGCAAGCCAATCAGAGGCGGAGATTGCATTGTGTACACAAGCGCGCACACAGAGAGAGGAAAAAACACACGACATGTCGACTTCTCTCAGGCGTCGTCGACTTGTGCCTCTGATGTCGACGCGTCAACAAATCGGCTTTTCTGTTAATGCCCTACCTGACACTAATGCATTTTCTGTCGCATACTGTGACGTTTGAAAACTTTAAACTCTGTTTTCGTCGGTCTAAATCGAGATGTGAAATTGGGAGTTTTCACAAATCTCCACTTTGGCTGGAGGTTTCAGAAATAATCATTTTCAGTGAATTAAACCTGTTTTTGTAAACAGAAGGCAAAAACGCATGGATACCTTGCTATGTGTGAACAAGGCCTAATATATATATATACGTCTAGCTTGCTCCGCCCACCTCTTATGACAATCACAAGTTATTGGTTCTAGACCAGCAAACTTTTTGTGTGGGTTGGGAGCTGATTTTGTGGCAACTGCTGACAATTTTTCAGTAGGGAAACATGCTACTGATTCCAAATTGGGAACCAGCCCTGGAACAGCACCGACACCGGCACCAGAGCAGCGGAAAAACTGGTCTCCTATCCAGTTTTTTTTGTATGGTTCCAAACCTGCTCAGCATGAGACGGATTACCAACTCAGCTCTGCACGTGGTGTTGCCGCTGTGCTAAAACTTTCAACCACAATTAAAACAATTAGAATTTCCAAACTACAAAATAGAAGAAGTGGAGAAAAAAGGATTGTGGAAAAAGGAGAAGAAAGAAACAGAAACAGAGTGAGTCAGCGAGACCGGCTCAGACGGATTTTGAGTGACTCTGAAAATAGCACTGCTATTTTGGAAAAAGAAAAGTGGTGTGGAGGGGGTAGGAGAGGGAGGGTTGGTCAGCCATTTTCTGTCTCTGGATCATATTTGGGTTCTGTTTATCTTCATCTTTCACTTCTTCTGGGTGAGATGCCAACCTCCCGGGCCATCTGCCTCGCCACTCCGGCCTTACAGTCACAAAAAACACAACAGAAGCTGTCTGAAACTGGCTCCCACTCCACTTCTACAGAGTGCTGGACATATGTCATGAAAGAAAGTGGCTTATCAAACAAAAAAATGAACAATTCCGCATTTGGCTGAACGGTTGCTTATTACATAGAGCTAGAAAAGCCATGCAGTCCACTATAACATGCAACCAACCATTTCATGCACAACTATACCTTGTTTACTGCATGCCTTTTTACTAGTATTACTAGTTCGTTCTTCTTGCCTGTTCAATTTTCCGTCACCATTTTTACAATCATGAATAATGTTGCTTGTGAATTATGAGGGTAACTTATCTCTAACCACAATTTATAGCAAACAGGTTGTCCACCTTTAAATGAAGTTAAAATCCAAACATGCACTTTTAAATAGAAAAATCACTCAATTCATTTTAAGATGGTTAATGATGGTTAGTGGTGGTAAAGGTGCTACTGAGGTTCCAGGGCAGTTCAAACCTGATAACTGGTAATGTTACCTCTGAGGTTCAGGTCCAGTTCAAATCTCTAACTGTTAAAGGTACCACTGAGGTACAGGTCCATTCAAATCCCTTACTGGTAATGACACTGGTAGGGTATCAGTCCAATCAAAGTGGTAAAGGTACTACTGAGGTGCCTGTCACAGTTCAAACCCCTGACTGGCAAAGGTACCGCTATCACACATTTACACTATTAACTGCTTAAGATGGTTTGCTTAACTAGACAGGAGTTTAAACCATCTTGTAGGGTCCCAAAACGCCGGTCACAAGTTAAAATGGGACCAGCTTAAGTCAGTGATTGGCAAATGCATCCTTCTGGATTAGGCTGTTTTTCATTAGGGTCTAAAACTTCAAACCAATGGCCATGTGCTATATGTGCTAAATCCAGAGCACTTTATCAACAGAGAGGTCCTCTGATAGATCTCTGGAGCGGTGCTGGCGGTTCTAGATATTCGGCTAAACTGATTTGGCGAGGCGTTGCTCTGCAGAGCCGGGGATAACGAGAGAGAATTACCGCTCGTTTGCATATGAAGGGCCTCTGGCACAATGAGAAGGCTTTATCATGTTACAACAGCGCTGCATGAAACACTGATTACGCTGCAGTCCCCGGCGCTATTTTTAACAACCAGCTCTATAAGGGATGGCCCTGTTTTCCTGCAAAGCCCATCCCACACCCACAACACCACCACCAGCACCATCAGCACCACCTGTCCTTCTCCTCTTCCCCCTCGGCAGGAATGATGGAGGACAGCCAGCCAGGGATGAGTGTTGAGATACATATAGTAAATGATACATATAGTAAACAGAAGAGGAAGACAAAGAAGAGCAGTCACTACCACTACCAGCATAAGACATACTTGGGCATTTGGAATAGAGGTTGACTGATATTGGTTTATCAGGGCTGATATCGATACCGATTACTGCTGGTTAACAAGGCCGACAACAGATATTTGGAACTGATATGCAAAAAAAAGAAAACCTACGTGAAAAATATTAATTTTGGTGTCAAAACTTTGAATTTACAGACATCAAGCTCAGCAGAAACTCTCTTCTCTCCTCCTTCTCAGAGCTTCACGCTGCACTTGTGTGTGAGTGTGATATGAGTGACAACAAGGCTTCAATGTTGATTGACTACTACGCGTGTGACATATAGCCATTCAGAGACTGTTGTGGGCGGGACATTAAATGAAGCAGCAAGTCGAGGGCAAACGGCACAGATAGAAGAGACGGCAGTGGAGCCACAGTAGGTCACCTTGGAATTACTTGGCATCGGTGATGGTCAAAATTAAACACTGATACTGTCAGACGCCAAAATGCCTAATATCAGGCCGGCTGATAATCGGTAAACCTTTAATTTGGAAGATGCTTGTATTGGGCTTTGAAACACCAAAAACAAAAAATAAGAGCTCCAACATAGAGACAACTGTGTCGATCGCTGGTGAGAGTGAGATGAATACATCCTGGCAGCATCACAACGTTTCATACTGCTTACACTGCTACATTTTCCTGCCACTTAAAATTCTTTGTGTTGTAATATTTTTGGAATTTTGTCCTATCGCTATTGTCATCGTAAGATCAGAAAAATCATAAGTTAAACCATCATAACTCGTGGACCATCTATATATCAACCATAGCATTACACACTATGACATTATACATAATTTAACCCCGAAACTGTTACACTTATGAACACAAATGTCCCTGCAAAGTTACCAAAGCCACACAAATCTCAATCACACATTTCCTTCTCTATACTTTTGGGACCATTCCTTAAACATGATGATGATTATAGCAAGTCCACAGCTACCAGTAAAAACCTCACCCTAATCATAATCACAACCTAGAGTAATAAATATGAAACTTTTCTGCTCTTTTAGGTTTCTTACATTAATTTTAGTACTGAAAAATATCTTAGAAAATAAAAAACGGTGGTTATTTTTCACCCTTAAAGGTAGCACCAACCTCGATCTGCAGGAGTTTGAAATATCTCCCCAAAATAAGTCTAGGTCAGAAAAGTTTTCCACTAATTAATTAGACTTCCAGTCCCTACTAAGAGTCAAACACACATACACATTTACACAAACTCAGTGTGTGGTGCCACGTCCATCAGGAGACGGCACAGACAAAGAGCGTGGTTAATTATTCAAAGAGATCACTGCAACCTATTACATCACATACATTATAGACGAGTCCTCCAGTTCTTTCTGCCTCTTCAAAGCCTGCCGCTCCTAATAATCACCCGTCCAACAGCAGGTTCACACGTCCAAACGCCTTCCCAAAACACACTCATTTAATCAGGATTAGTCGACAAATCAGGGTTCTGCATCAGTCAGGTTGTAGTTGTGTCAAGATGTCTTACTGCTTACAGGCAGATATGGAAGTTAAAAAATATTCATACTTTCAGTACTTTTTGGGGGGGTTTTATACGGCTGCATCACTTAACATTTTCAGCTCCGAGACCGATACTTGGGCTTTGAGTATCGACCGATCCTGAGTACCAATCCGATACCAGTTTTTAGTTAATAAGTTGTGTATTTCTATGTGAGGAGGAGACTGATATTATTCTCTTCTGCTTAAGAAAATACTTGACTTAAATACTCTTTTCCAAACTAAAACATTGTAATAATTATACACCCATATGTATATGCTAAATTATTTACCATTAAATTAGCGTATCAAAAATAATTTGTTTAATCACAGTTCTGTAATTTTGTTACAGTCCCTAATCCTGCGGCGCTAAAACCATCAGGAACAACATTCCATATTAAGGAATGTTCTTGACATTAAGGAAAGCCCTTTTACCCTTTTACCAACAGTATAATCGTGTGATTTGCTTTTGGGGTTGTAGTGTGTTGTGTTGCTTGTTCTGCTCATTGTCATATCAATATGTATAAATTAACATGAATATTGAACAATAATCTAGATTTACCACAGTGCCACTCTTGATGAATAGTGAATTGTCCGTGCAGGCTAACGCAAATATAAAAAAACCTACAATTTAATTGAACAGATCGGCTCCATAGATCGGCCCAGTGCTACTGATACCTGATACGGCTATATTCATTATCAGACCATCCTCCGATGCACGTATCAGATTGGTGCATTCCTATTTTTTTATTATTCATTTGAGGTACTCTTGTGGCCATTTATCAACCTTTTAATTTAATTACACAAAGCAATTTATTTTGCAGCTTTTATTTATTATATCAAATGTAACTGTTGGAATAAAATCTGTTGAGCACTTGCAGTTGGTTAATACATCAGTAATGTAACTGTGCTTCTACTTGAATTTGTTTCTAACAATTATCAATATTGTATTTTTCAAAATTCTGGGTTTTTGTTAAAAGGGTTTTCCTTAATGTCAAGAACATTCCTTAATATGAAGGTAATTGTAATGCTCATCATCATTATTCTTTTATTTATTCCACTTTTTGTCCTTTAAGTTCCTTTTTTTTTAAGAATACTGTTTATCGTTTAACACTTCCAGCTGATCAAGTTGACCTTGAGCCTTACAGGGTTTCCTGTCTACAGGTAAATTGCAGAAGAACTGGACTATTCATTTTCTTGTGGTTAGCCCTGATCTGAGCTTAACATTAATTCAGCATCCCATGGCAAATATCTCAACCATAATCAGCAAAAACATATATCATCATAAAAACTTATGATAATATATGATAAGTTAATAAACATTTCTCATTTCTGTCCCTTTCTGTATTTTTTTGCACACATCAGTCATGCAGTTTCTTCAAGAAATACCCGTCTCGTTTAGATTGGAACTGTGGGGTTTTTCTGCCTCTGAAATCGGCAATCGAGTGGGGGCAGAATAAGAAGGATGTGCTGGCACAAGCAGCATCTCACCTCCATACTGGTCAGGTTGCACCTATGAGTTCCTGCAAACCAGCCATCAGTGGAACACTGATCAATATCCACATCCTGTAGGCTGACATCCACTCGAACAACTCCCCTACGAGAGAGAGAGAGAGAGAGAGAGAGAGAGGGAGAGATCAATTATATCTTCAGTTCCACAGAAGCCAAGTCAATCAGCTTTAACGATGTAAACGTCTTAAAGCGAAACTCATTCTAAAGCCATTAATCCAGCTAACAACAGAGACACTAACATTTAGCACCAGTACACCTTCGTGTGCAGATCCTTCTGTAAATTTGCTGTGAATGCTGTCAAATAATGACACATGGTTTAGAGTCAAACTGTAAATAACTTAAAGAAGGCATCACAATTTTGGGGGCAGATTGTAGTGTAACCATTGTGCACACTGCACAACAACAAAATGTGACATCTGCATTTAACCCATCCGTGAGGGAAAAACAACTGATATAGGCAAAGCCCATGGAGCAGTGCTTGGGGATGATACTTTGCTCATGTTTACTTCAGTAGTATCTTTACCAGTCTTGGTACACGGTGCCAACTCCTAACCGTTACACTACCAACTAGTTACACTTTTGTCATTCTTTATTCCCTCTAATCCACATTTATCTTTAAGTGAAATTCTATTTTTGCTCCAACCATCCAGAAGAACCTTCTCGGTGGCTCCTGCAGATGCGTCGACTGCAAAAAGGGAAGAAGGGAAATCACAGAGAAAGACTGAGAGCCATTTATGTGTTTATGTTGTATTAGTGAAGGAAATGAATCGGAACGAGGCCTCTTCCGCTAATAGGATGAAGCGTTTTTGTTTACGCGTTTGTATTATTAATGTTGGTCGTCGCCCCCTCGCTGCTGAGGATCGTTACCCATCCCATAATGCTCTGGGCTCCACGCTCAATAAAGCACCACCCAGTTCCACCTGTAATGAAACGTGTGTTTGTGTGTTTGTGGTAGGGTGGCGAGAGAGAGAAAGAAGTGACAGGGGCATATGTATTCATATAGATACATACACATAAATGCACACAAACACCCAGAGAGAGAAAGATGGGGAGGAGAGAGAGATAAACAGAGCAAGGTATTGTTTTGCTCAATAAAGCAAATCCTTATGAAAGGCAAATGTTGTGCTGACAACTCTTTTGTATTTAGAACCTCAGAATTCCTAAAATTCAGTAAAAAGCATATTTTAAGTATTTGTGAGGACATGGTTGGCCCCAAAGAGATATTTCAATGTGAGATGTATGGCTTTTTTGGGACATATTTGCATGTGAGGGCCAGTCCTCATTAAGAACATTTGCTTATATAGAATAGTTTCAGGTTTTGTGTGAAAAACTAAAAGAGGTCATGTGTGAGTGATTATTTGTCATTGTGAACACAGCACAGCACAGCACAGGACTTGACACAGTGCACCACAATAACTACACTGCAAAAAATGTGAGAAAAGAGAGAGTTGAGAGAGAGAGAGAGAGAGAAAGGCCCTATAGTCTCACCATGTTTAAAAACACAGCATTTGGCTCATTTCAGATTTATTCATCCGTTCACTCATTCACCCTCTCAGGGCAGCAGCAGGCATATGGAGGGAGAGAGAGAGAGAGAGAGAGAGAGGAAAATGAGGATATAGAGGAAAACCTCTCATATTCTGTATTTTCTTTTTTCTGTCTCATTCTCTCTCTCTCTCTCTCTCTCTCTCTCCATTTCATACTCTCTTTTGTCATTTATCTCATCATCTGTATTTTATTTACTCATCCTCATTTCCTCACTCTCTGTCTCTTTCACCATTCCTTTCTTTCTTTCCTAATTTTTTTCTCTCCTCTTTCTCTGTTCATTCTCTCTACTTTCTCCCTCTCTTAATCTGTATTTATCTTTTTTCTTTTTCATCCTCCTTTCCCTCCCTCCATCTCAGACTCTCTCCCCCCCATAGTCACTCTCATCCTTTCTTCCACTTCTGTCTTTCTTCCTGTACTCCAGACGTTAGTCAATAGTCCAGCCGATACTCCTTCCTCTTCTCCTCCTCCGTCTGCCCTCTCTTCCTTCTCTCTGTTTGGTCATTACATGCCATATCAGCGTGTGTCCGCGCTTCCCCTAATTGCCCCCCCGGTTAATTTTAGAACCCCGGCCCTCATCAGACATGGCCACGCTGCTCAACATCCAAGGTCACTCAGGTCTGACATGGAGATGACCAGCGGTCGAACCGTTTAGTCTAGACCATGACTAAATTATTATTGTGCTTAATGATAAATCACCGCAATTATGTCTGGATTGACATTGGACTGTCCCTCCAACCTGATGGAAATGTAAACACAAAACAGTATCTCTTTTGTATGATTCCTCATGCATCTCTTCACACCATTACTCTGCATCAGCTTCTAACTTCTAATTGAAGTGTAAATCATGTCATTAAATCATCAGATTGTACATTATACAATCAACATCTTCATTAAAACATGTTAGAGGTGTAATCCCTGCAAAATTAACAGATTTAGGAACATTAAAATGGAAAAATGTGTGTTGCTATTCGCTATATGAACTTGGAACCATATTAGACACCTGATTGGAGACCAAATCAGCCAATCAGCTTCCTCCAAGCCTATGATTGGCTGCTTTTTTGGCACATTTATAACGCAGTACCACGTTTAGCGAGCGTGAGGCCGAATTTGCACTCAAACACTCTTCATTGTTTGTAGATTCCGCTCTCACCTAACAACAAATTTCAAATAATAAAACTCTGGAGCAACAGCTGGGTTAACTTTCGTGGGGGGATCACAGTCTATCCCGGGAATTTACGGGCGCAAGGCGTGGACCAACCCAGGGCAGGCGCCAAGACACCGCAGGACACACACACTCACACAATCACACTCACATACACACCTTACAAGGCCAATTTAGAGTCACCAATTAACCTATAGTGCATGTTTTTGGACTGTGGGACGGAAACCGGAGCACCCGGAGGAAACCCACGCGAACACAGGGAGAGCATGCAAACTCCACACAGAAATGCCCCACAGGAACCCAGGACCTTCTCACTGTAAGGTGGCAGCGCTAACCACAATTAATGAAAAATAGGACGTAAAATGTTCATTAAAATTACATAAGCTAAAAATACATCTTTGGTAATAAAGCTATATAATAAAATGTTTTTTTGTTAATGACATGAGATGGTTTAAAATTCTAAAATTTATTTTAAATTCAGCCAAACACAACCAACCTCAAGAGGCACTCATATGGCCCATAAAGTTAGCTAACTGCAAAATGGAGTGTTAAGTCCTGCGAGAAACAGATAAGTTTGCTAATAATAGGGAAGTTGGCTGTGTTCAATTAAATGGTAATGAAACATTGACTAAAATTTTGACTAAAATTATGACAAAAAGTAGAATAAAACCATGAATACTAAAATGTGACTAAAACCTTTCAGGCCAGGAAACCTACATGCTTTTTTTATCCTCGTGTAGTTAGTTAGTCAGAAGCATTACAATCTGAAAGTAGGTTTAAATGTTTTTGCAACGAACGGGGGCGCACGATTCAGAAAATCTCACGATTTGATTCCAATTCTTGGACTCACGATTTGGTTCAAAATCAATTTACAATCATAAGCATTTCACAATTCATAAACGATTCACGAATCAATTCATAGATGAATTTGCTTCCAGATTGCTTTTTTGAGTTACTTTTCCCGTTTGATTGTGGCAGATCAACAAAAAAATCACACTGAATCAAATGTAGTTTACTAAATGTAATGCATATGTATGCATACTGACTAGATTTCCTTCATGCTCATGTGAAAGAGGTCTATCTGGGCAGATTTCCACATTGCGCCATCTATAGGACTGACGAGCTGAACTAGTGTCGGGAAAAAAGTAAACAAGTGCGATTACGTTAGTTGAAAAATATGAATTGATTTTTTGGAATGCATGAATCGATTCTGAATCAACGGAGAAAGAATCGCAATTCAATAAAATTTTCTTGCAAACCCCTAGTAATTACTGTATAATTACATGTAAATACATAATACAATGATGACACTCCAAAGAACTGCACAATGCAGACAACGATAACAGAATATAAGATATATAACAAATCAGCACCAGCTCAACAGCATCTGCTTTACTAGTACTGCCCCAAACACACACACACACACAACCACGGAGGATTTTAATCCCGTAATGCCCTCAGATTTACCACAGTGTAATCTCGTTTGGAGAGCAGAATATCATGTGAGTCGCCCAAATGTGCTTATAGAGGCCGGCGTGGGCAGAACGTGGCCCGGGTGTGAGCGAATGCTGCTAATTACAGCAACGTTCACTTCCTTCCGGAATCTTCTCCTTCATTCTTGCAGTGTGAAATAGGACAGTGTGTGTGTGTGTTCATAAAAATCTATATTGTGGCTTCAGAAATGAGCTCAGCCTTCATGGTTGGACCTAGCTCTCACTTATTTAAAACTGTTTTTTATCCTCGTGTAGTTTTTTCAAGTGGAAAGGCGCACTGCAGAGTAAAGTTGGAAAAATAATCATGCGTTCCAGATTGGTTTTGGGAAGATCAAGTCAAGAATGGCATCAAATATCTCATTATTGCTGCCGGTGGGAAAGTAGCACTGAGTCTCTTTATCCGTCCGAGCTGAGATAATGTTGTTTAGTGGAGCTGCACGAGAGAGCGAGAGAGAGAGAGAGAGAGAGAGAGAAATAGAGAGAGAAAAAAAATCAGAAACAAACATCGGGTGAAAAAGTAATTAAGAAAAATAGAAAGAAAGAAAGATGGAATACTGTATAAAGGACATTAACAGAAAGTGGGATGTAAGAAAGTAAAGAAGGAAGGATAAGATAGAAAAGAAAAGGACAGAAAGAGCGAAAATAAATAACTGTGAAAGAATGAAAGAAAGAAAAAGGATGGGAAATATAATGAATGAAAAAAGAAAGAAAAGTGATAGAATGTTGAAAAGAAATATGAAGACAGAAAAGGAAAGAAAGTGAGAAAGTATAGATAAAAGGGAAGGAAGGAAATAATTGAGAAAGAAAGAATGAAAGAAAAGTGATGGAATAATAAAAAGGAATACAAAGACAGGAAAGGAGGGACAGTAGGAAGGGAAGAGGAAGAGAATGACTGAAAGAAAGAAAAGTGATGGAATGTTAAAAAGAAATACAAAGACAGAAAAGGAAGGAAAACAGGAAGGAACTGATAGAAAAAAAAGAAAGAATGAATGACAAGGGATGAAAGAACAGAATAAATGAAAGAAGGAAAAGAAATAGAGACAGAAAAAGTTCGGAAGAATAGATAAAAAGGAAGGAAATCATACGAAAAAAGTAAGAAAGAAAGAAAAGGGATGGAATGATGAAAAGGAATACAAAGACAGGAAAGGAACAGACAGAGGTGAGTGAAAGTGAAAGAAAAAAGAAAATTGTTGGAATAACGAAAAGAAATACAAAGACGGAAAATGAAAGTTGGGAGGAACGAAGGAAAGAAATGATCTATGACAAATTAAATATGTGTCCCTCAAAATATATTGTAACAACATAAGAAATCAGTAGAATCAAAGAGTAAAATGATAAACTGACTTCCTAATTTCACTTTCCACAATTTTCTTCCATTTCACTGAGCTAAAAGCTGGTGAAGTGGTGAGTCGTCGAAGAGTCAGAGATGAATGAACGCAGGATTAAAACGCTCTCCTCGTCCTGGTGGCGTCGGCGTGTCGGTGGTGTGGAGCCACATTAACACATTTCCATTACGTCTAACGCGCCTCAAAGCTCCTAAAAAACACAGTGCGAACTTTACACTCTGATCACGCCAAACCAGAATGCCTCACTGCCTGTGCAACATTAAAGAGACACTCCTAAAAGCCAGGTAATGCACAGTGGAAAGAGTGTCTGGCAGAAGAAACACAATTATTTATCACTTCATCTGCTGGTGTCGTTCAGTTCTGCTGATCCTGGATTCAGTAGAAGAGTGGAAGAATTCTTTCAGCCCTGCGTGCAACTGGGTAGAATTACGTGTGGACGGTGAGGATGCATCTCCACCAATATCTAACAATTGCTGAACTGCCCCCGCTAATAATATGGATAAAATAAAAAAGTTTGCTAAATGTTGCTAGATATAGATGTAGAAAAGGAATGAAGGAAGGAAAAGAAAGAAAGGGTAAAGGGAGAGAAAGAATTGAATTGAAATGATGAAAAGAAATACATAAAAAAGTAGGAAGAAACAGATACAAAATAAATGAAAGAAAGAAAGGATACCTCTCAAATGAAAGGTGGTGATGTTGTCTCAAAGAAACGTCTCGACTAAAAGTCATTGCAAGCCGCGTGACTCGGTCATGCTAATTCAGATTAATACATGATATGGATGAATTTCAGAAGAATTAATGTCTCCAGATGGGAAGGTCACACACACACGGCTGTGGGTTTTCTTCTTTCATTCTTATTCCAAATTTGTGACCTTTTCCTGTCTTTCTCTGCATGCTCATGAGCCGGTTGGCACGAAGCTACGTACCATATGGTTTGGGATATTAACAGCATGCTCACAAGTGATGTAAAATATGCAGAATAAATATGAATTTATCAATGATCCATTTCTCTAGCACTTTTCCACACATCTAAAGAGCTTCATTCAGCACCAATGTTTGGCTCCACTTATTTTAGCAGGACACAGGTTTCCACCCCTTCCCTTTTAGAAATATACCCAGGAATCCTAAATCAGCTCAGAATGGGATAACTATTGTAATATTTACCAAATCAGTGCCCTAAAGATCTGTTTATTACTCAGTAAGAGACACACTCTGAAGTAGGAATGCACCGATCCGATACGTGGAACTGATATCAGCCCGATAACGACTCAAATAGCAAATAGCCGATCTGTTCACATATTTGCGTATCAGCACACGTGCAATTCGTTGTGCATGGGACGTGGCACTGCAGTAAAACTGGTTTATTGTTCGACGTTTGCACTAATTCGTAAATAATAATATAACAATTAGCAGAACAAGCAAAGCAAAACACTACACCTCCAAAAGCATTTATTATACTGTTTAATTTCCATAACAACACCAACTCTCGCTCGCAGTCTCTATGTTCCTGATGGTTTTAGTGCTGCAGAATTAGGGACTGTCACAAAATTACTCAACTGTGTTCAAACAAATAATTTTTGAGATGTTATTTTAATATAATTTAGCATATACATATAGATGTGTAATTATTACATTGTTTTAGTTAGGAAAAGAGTATTTAAATCAAGTATTTCCTAAAGCATAACAGGATAATCTCAGTCTCCTCCTCACAGACTTATTAATTAATATTAATTAATTAAAAACTGGTATCAGATCGGTACTCAGGATCGACCAATACCCAACGTATCGGCATCAGTATCGGAACTGAAAAAGTTGGATCATCCCTAGTCTCAAGCAATTTATACTCTGCTAATCTGGCTCAAATTTTACACTATCTAATAATGCCACAAAGAGTATATAAAAGTAGGGAAACATGTTGATTTTCTAAACAAATATTGGAAAAAACATTTTGACCGCTCCCCTTGGACTTTAAACCAGCTGTCCACCAGAGGGTACCCCGTCCTGTCTTGTGTCTGTTGTGTGGTCTGTCAGTCATTTCCCTCTGTCCTGCTCCCTTGTTAACCGTAATTCGCTAGTTTTGCCTCATTTTCAGTTAGACCTGTGTTAGCCTACTCCTTTGTTCCTAGTTTAACCTTTGCTGTTTGCTGCTTTTGTCCAGTATACCCTGTTCTGTCAATCTATTGGTTCATTAAGTTTGCATGTGTTTTAGGTTAGCTACTCCCCTATTTAGCCATATCTCTCTTGTTTGTGCCTCTCAGTCCACCGTTACGCTAGCCCACGTTGGCGTGCTGTGTTCTGTGTGTTTTTGACGCTTCTGTTTATTGTTTTGAGGCTCTCAAGCCGGTTTATTTTTCTGTGTTTCAGTAAATGCTTGCATTGGTGCCTTTCAAGCCTCGTGTCTTGCCAGCGTTGTTTGTGACAAACATGAGTTGTTTTGGGTTTTGGTTTTGGGTTTTAAACTGAAAAATCAATGAACTAATGATACTGAGCTTCAACTCATTACTCATTTTTTGGATTGTGGTTTTAGTTTTAAAAATTGGATTAAAACGTTTGGTTTAAATGAAAAAAACGAGAGATCCACTCATTGTGTTTTTCATTTTGGCTTTTATGAACAAATACTATAAAAAAATAATAAACATGCTTTTTGGTTTTGGTTAAATTCAAAATATGAGTGAATGAATCACAGATTCAAGCCTCTCAAGAGCAAAATGTATGACAAATAAGAAATCAGCATATTGCTCCAATAATCCTAAAAGCACAATCCATCTAAAGTATTTCTGTCCAGTTTCCACAGTCACACTGGCCGGTCCGTTCGTCCATCACCGCTAATGACTTTAACTTTCAAACGATGTGTGGCTGGCGTTATGAAAGCAGGCGTTCCTCCCCGCCTTACTGCTCCAGCGACAAATCTAATACAGGTTTTATGTTTCCGTAAGAAGTCAGTTTCTATGAAGCAGCCTCTTTCTCACTGTTATCTAACAGCGCTGCTCTGAAGCCGCACACCGGAGAGATATCAGCAAAGGTTGGAACAAAAAATAAAGGTAACATCTGAGTTTTTATGTTGTCAGGGAGGCGGCTATTTCTGTGGACGATGCTCATTAGGGGTCATGAAATAATTACTTCAACAAATAAATTTAATAAATAAGTTCATTCTTTTCTTAACAAGACACAAACAGAAAATATTAGCTCCATGCATTAATGGCATCGCCAGCCTATGCATCTACTGCTGGGTCAAAGTGAAAGTTTTTCTGAACTTACTAAGGATGCAAATAGTTATTAGTAAAAGAAACAGAAACTTGAAGTGGGTTTTCCATTTCCATATAACTGGACATCAAATAGATAATTTGATAACAGGTTCAAACTACACAAGTTTTCGCCCCATTTTACCAACATGTGAGTGAATGATTACTGAGTGACTATTTGTCATTGTGAACATAGCACAGCAAAGCACACAGTGCACCACAACAATGTAACCTCTGCATTTGAGCAGTGCCCAGCCTTTTTTCACAGTGCTTGGGAACGGTACCTTGCTCATGAGTATAGTTACCTGGTCCGGGGCGTGAACCGACAACATTCCGAACACTGGGCCAACTTCTTAACATTACACTACCACAATTCCTGAGTGACTCAGAGTGAGTTGATTATATTCCACAGTTTCTACAACAGCCGGTTCCAGAAGTGGCTTAAAGTGTAAAAAGACATAGTCCAGCATTCAGTGGGTTGAAATTCATCAAACATTTGAACTTCACAACTGTTATTCCTTAAGAAATAGTGTGGTGATAAACACAGAGAGGGATAAAAGGGTGAACCATTAAAAAAGAAAAAATGATATGTTTATATCTGTAGAGATATAGTCGACTTGGCTTGTAAACTGTGAATTGTTGAATTAATGTTAATTTCACGTCAGGAGCGGGCTAAACATACAAAAAGTAACAGCAACGTTCTTCTTAATGGCCCCCCTTGTGAACGTTCTTTGTGACTTGTAACTATAATGTGTTTAATTGTGAAAACAGATCATTGTTGTTGAATTTAATCATAACCTGTAGGGAAGGCACCGATCCGACACGTGGATGAGATATCGGTCCGATCACGGCTCAAATAGCTGGATTGGGTTTCGGTGGCATTGGGCCGATCTATGGAGCTGATCTGTAAATTGTAGGTTTTTCTACGTTAGTGTATGCGTGCACAATCAATTCATTATGCATGGGATGTGGCACTGCAGTAAAGCTGGTTTATTGTACGCCATTTGCGCTAGAAAGTGAAAGTGAGTGATTATTTGTCATTGTGAACACCACAACAAAATGTGAAATTTGACCCATCCGTGAAGGAGCAGTGGGCAGCTAACAAGAGCAGCAACCAGGACGGTACCTTGCTCATGAGTACCTCAGTGATATTTTTACCAGTCCTTGGATTCAAACCAGTGACCTTCCAATCACAGGGCGAACGCCCTAACCGTTAGGCTATCAACTGCCCTGCTAATTTGTACATATTGATATAACAATGAGCAGAACAATAACGCAACACACTACAACCCCAAAACAAATAACTTGATTATACTAATTTCCTACTAATTTTCAGCAATTTCCTTCGGGATGAATAAAGTTTTCTGATACTGATTCTGATTCCTTAACAACATCAGCTCTTGCTCACAATCTCTGTGTTCCTAATGGTATTAGGATCACAAGATTAGTGACCGTCACAAAATTACAGAACTGAACTGAACTAACGCAACCTATTCATTAAAAACTGAATGGTACTGGGGATCTGCCGATACCCAAAGCCCAAGTATCGGCATCGGTATCGGAATTGAATTGGTGCATCCTTAATTTGTCATGTATCGTTAATATTGTTGTTTGTGATCATTGTGATTTCACAAGGTATTGTGGCTACATGTGTAAGATGGGTTGGATAATATATTAACCACTTTGTTGAAATTTTAATCCTTTATTTTCTCATTTTATTCTCTATCAGACAACAGCAATGCAAGAAACGTTTGTCAGAGAGATCAGAATGATGTCATTTTATATTCCATATCTATACTTGTGCATTATTATAATGCCATCATCCGTAAAGACGTTACGTTATCCATCTCTCTGCAGTGTTATCATAGAGAACAATCTACAGCATCGTTTTGCCTCGACATACGCCACAAAATAGAAGTTGTCAAGATAACGTGTGAGTCAGTAATGGATGCAATTAACTTTTCAACCAACTGTTTGTGGCCGGTCCCTGCTTTAAGACTGAAATAATGTCTCGAGGTTGGCTGCTAGGAAACAGCATTTGAAATCAATGGCAAATTCAGACGCAACAAAACTAATCTGAAAATGTCAAGTGACACATTAGGAGTCTGAAAATGAAGACGGCGCCCAGTCGCTGTTGTACATCTTTCATTATTTATTCATTATTTTATTGACTGGCATTATCTGGAAAGGGATCCTCAGAGCAGAGGCTGGAAGACAGCGGATTAGAGAGCACTTTGTAAATATGTGTAGGTGGTAATGAAGGGGTTTTGAAGTTAGTCTGTGTTTAATACAGTGCTGTGAGGTGTGAGCATGTATTAATTCATTAAAGACATTTAAAAGCCAAAGTAGGGCCAAACACTACATTATATCCAATTGATATACATTTACAGTCATTTCTAGATGGCACTTGCTGTATTTTAGTAACACAGTAAAATACTGTACTTTTTTTTAAAAAGAAAGGCTAAAAGTAAATGGGATTTTGTGTAAGGTCCATAAACGAAATTGTATTTTATGCAGTTCAGACAAGCTTAAAAGTAAAATTTTGTTCTGAATCATTGTGCCATGCTCCATGCTCAGTAACAGAAAAATATACTGAAGGATATACAGTATATTCATTTTTCTTCTTTCTTCAATACTTTTCTTCATTTTTTTCATTCAAGGACACAAAAATGTTGAAGTATTGCTACTGAAAAAAAAAAATGCAGTTGCATCACTGTAAAAAAAAAAGTACAGTACTTTGCTACCAGTATTAAACTGCAACTTTACAGAAAATTTTTAACCAGCAACTACAAAAGTACCATATTTTACTGTGTTTAATGTTTGATTACTTGTCTGATTTGTCTTTTTTTCCACTAATAACTAACCAAATACTGCAAACAAGGCGAGAGAGGAATCTCCCTGTCAGAAAGACGTATCAAATCTCTGCATTGAGGCTTCTCCAACAACAACGGAAATGACAGTACGGCGATCCCATAACAGACAGCTGGGTTTCAACGGCATCAGTGACAGATCTTAGTGGAACAGTGTTTAGAAGATATCAAATGCACTGCTACTTGACAAATCTTTGCTGTAAAATACTGAAAAATGTCTATATCGGAAATTATACCACAAAACACGCCAACCTGCCTTCAATTTTAACGTTCTTGTTAACATCCTAGAAGTACGAGCAGAAGATCAGAGTTCATTTTCAAATTCCTTTAATTCCAAAAGTGATGGGGACCAGAAGTTGTCACGAATCACAATCATGTAGCATAACGGCTATAGAGTTGACCCCGGGATCGGAGAGTCGCCGGTGCAAATCCTGGGCAGATAAAGGTACCACTGAGGTACTCATGAGCAAGGCACCATCCCCAAGCTCTCAAGGTACTGCCAAAAAAAACCTGCCCGCTGCTCCTTTGCGGAGGAGTCAAATGCAGAGGTCACATTTTGATTTGGAAACCACTTCGTACTGTTGTGTGTTCACAATGATAAAAAAAATCACTCACTTAAATTTACTTAAAATGTTGGCACAGAACATGTTGGAACATGTTTGGTGCCTGTATTAGAAATTCAAGTTACAGGATTTTGGAAACTCAGTCCCATAAAAACCTAAAGGTTTCCGAAATCAATAATAAAGGAATAACATACATAAAATTGAAGCGAAGTAGACAGTAAAAGTTGCTAGTATTGATCATATTCAGTCCAAGTACAAAGAAGTAATTAAATACAATCACTCAAGTACTAATTCCCACTGGTAACTGATGAATACCTCAAGTTTTGCCACTAGATGCAGAAAGCAAGACTAAAAGCGAGAAATTTTTGAAACGTAGCTCAATGAGTTCATCATAACATAAGCTCAAGCTGTACAACCATTTTACACACTTTCATTTACATTATCCCTCCCCTACTTGGCAAACAAACAGAGTAATTAACATCCTTCTAGCCATTACATCATTAGACGTAAACCAACAGGTTAACACACACACATTTGAAGGAGACTTTTTTTATTAAGAGACCAGTGTGGATTCATAAAGAACCATAACGCAGTTAAACTAAAACTGAAGCTACAGTGCCAGTTCCTGTGGGATTAATTAGTGCGTTTGGAGGAAGCGGTCCTATTGTTCCATTGTTAGCTGCCGTGTTATGGCTGCTCCCCGAGGAAGACAAGCTGAGAGGAAGATCACTCAACACAACACATAACCTCCATGCTATAATGATCAGTCTGGCTCAGACTTCCCAAAAGAAAAAAGGGCGTGCTAGGATGTTCCAAACTAAGTGACAATTGTGGTACAACCATGCAGTTGTCATTTATACTGTTCAGCTTTTGGATAAATCATGATAAGCAAACATTTATGCCCGCTGTCTGTGTTTGTGTGTAGAAGCCGATTAAAGGACTCTGACAGGTTCACAATACATTTGATAAACTTATTCTCTAACCTCAACCAACAAAAAGGTCTATTCATTGTTAAAAATCTTCTCAACATTTCTGAATATGGCCATCTCAAGAATGTACATAAATATAAACAGAATAATGCATTTTTTTGTCAAAAAGATCTACTTGGCTATGTTATAATTGACCGTAATGCCTCTTTAGAAGCATTTTGCATTTACCTTGATTATGCAACTTGGACTGTGACTATGAAAAATTAAAAATATGGTCTCTAACCAAAAAACAACACCCATTGTGAGTTAACGTGTTCCAGTGATAGATCAAGACATACAACATGACATAATCATACTCAAACCACAACAATATTGAAGCTTAAGCTACTGCAAAGCTGAAAATCTGGAAATTTGGGCACATTAAGATATCATGAGAACAAGACGAGAAGTTACTTTATTAGATTTAATAATATAACTAGATTATTATGATGTTTTTTTTACCATTTGGCAATTTTAAAGACGGAAAAATTAATACAGGGCCTAATTTATGATTTTATCTCAAGACAGCGTCGCAGACGGTAAGATCAGATGTAAAGATTTAATTATCTAGGGGCGACAGGTTCTTTGCCCTGCTACAATGGCAGAACGTCTGAAGTTATTTTTAGAAGCTTGCTCTCCACACCTGCCGTGAGGCTTTACCAGAGCAACGCTTTCACCATGAAAAATAGGTATGCAAGTAAAATATGTACGTGAGTAAAGGTGGAAAAATGGGAGTGATGCTATGTGAAACCAATTCTGCAATCATTACAAAAAACAAACCTTATTGCTTAGAGGACCTCTTTGGGATGTCACCACAAAATCGAAAGAACCGCATGCATAACATGACCACAACAGCACAATATGACAATAAGTCAACAATTCCATATGAAATAGGGTAAGCTCCTTTTATAAACAACTATCAGAACTGATCAGTACATCCCTCCCAAAAGATGAACGCCAAAATAGACAAAAACCATCAGTTCTGTAAACACAATAATGTCTGTGTACTTGCAATAAATGAGAGGTTGTAACCCCCTCACTCAAAACTAGGGGTTAATTGGGGATTGTAACAGAACCCCTAGATCCTGCTAAATGGTTGATGACCATGAAGCCCACAAATATCAACTTAAAATTGCACCCTCTTATTTATGAATATGCATTTGAGCAATTACGGTCCTTTAGGCCTTGGAGAAAAAAAACATATAGTGCATTTATTTGAGGCTCCGATTGAGATGAGTTTTTTTTATTATTTGGGGGCTGTAACAACTCCTAAATACCCTCTAGATGAGTGAAGACCTCAAGTGCAAACCAAAACTTGCATTCAAAACCTGACACTCAATCCAAAGTTGCACCCCTTCATTTATGAATCTGCATATTAATTATTGGGGTCTTTTGGTCTTGAAAGCAATATTAAAGCTCTAATGATGAAAACCCAAAGTTGCACCCTCTCATTTATGAACATGTATTTTATTGAATGTGGGCCTTTAGGTCATGAAAAAATTGTATATCTATTTTAAGCTCTAGTGGTGATAACTGCATGTTCCTCAGTTAATTGGGGGTTGTAAAACAACCACTAATCCACCCTTAATGTTTAACCCAAAGTTACATCTTTGCATTCAAAAACCTGTACATTGATGATGGTGGAATTTGCCTTTAACTGTTTCTTGTAATTATTTTTGGGTTGTAACAACCCATAAATCTGCCTTAACTGGGTGAAGATTGCAACCTCCCAATGTTTAACCCCAAGTTTCACCTTCTCATTTCTGAACCGATATTTGAATGACTGTGTGTCTTTTGGTCTTGAGAGAAAATTATAGTGTAGTTACTGATGCTTTAATGGCAAAAGCATTGTCCTCTATTAATTAACCCCTAGATGGGTGAAAACCTCAACCCCCAAAATATTCAACCCAAAGTTACACTCTCGCTTTTAGAAATCTATACATTACTGATGTGGCCCTTCACATCTCTAAACCCAACAACGTGCGTTAATTGTCTTAACTGTGCGTAAGTGCGTTAATTGCACATTGTAAATGCCGCACAACATCACGCTCCAGCGCGCCTCTGCGTCATCCTCACCTGAAATCTGGGGTCAAGTTGGGCTTCAAGCCGTAGAATCCCGCCGAAAGCGTGAGGAGCCACCTGGGGACGAAATTGCCGTCCTGACACTCCAAGTAGGGGGCAGACCATTTTACGTGACTTTTATCCGTGATGTAACTCTCCCCATTCCGAACGGACGCGTCGTAGGAGGCGAAATCCTGGCTCATCACGCGTTTGTGTAATTGAGGCTTCTTCCTCCCCCTGTGTACGTGATACCACTCGGTCTCTTTCGTCTTGTTTTTCAGAATGTGATGTGCAGATTTGGAGAGATCCTGTAGAATAATTTCTCCTCCTGCCCGCGTCGCCTGCAGGAAAACGTTGGGCCCTTCATCGTGGCCCCCCGCCTCGGTGTTGAACGTCACAACGGCCCGGTGTATCTTGGAATCCCCTTCCAAAATGCTCCGTACCAGTGCGTGGTACCACTGCATGTCTCGTTTCAGCGTCTCCTCTCTCGACCTGTTGGCCTGTAAGAACATGTTGAGGAAGTTTGTGGCGTGCAGTACCGTGTCCACAGCTCCGTGCATGGAATGATGCGGGCTTCTTGTTTTTTTCTTGTTGCTGGTGGTGTTATTGTTGTTGCTGTTGATGATGTTGTGCGCCCCGTCCGGCAACTCGTACCTCCTGGAGCAGTTGGCATGCTTCAGGGTGGAGGAATCCCCCGTGTGAAGAAACGCAATCACCACCCTGGGAAGCTGCTCCTCGATGCTCGGAGCCAACAAGCCCGATGCTTTAATTGCAAGAGAAGGACTGGGCTTGTGGAGGAGATGCGCTTGGCTGCTGCTGCTGCTGTGGTGATGTTGGTGGACGGCTTGCCTTCCTCTGTTTTCCCTCTCTAAATATCTATAATTCGATCCTATAACAAATCCCACTTGCAGCAGCAACGAGAGTCGGATTATGGCCATTGCTCATCTGACCAGTATTTTTATTATTATTATTCCTTATTTTTCCTTTTTTGGTAGAGGTACCTGGCTCTGGATAAGATGCAGCACGAAAAAAATTCAGCACATCTTTTTCTTCACCTGTAGATACTCACGCGTTTCTCCCACCTGACGTCAAACGTGAAGTAAATAAATTCCTGCCCTTTTTTTCTTCGTCCAAACGCAGGAATTGTTAACATTTACCTCCTTATTTGTAGGTGTATCTGATTGTTGTCGATTGTGTCAAATGATCTGATCAAATGATTCCGGCTTGTATATAATCCGACTCATGCGGGCGTCGAGACAGATTCACAGTGCTGTTTTCTTCAGCTTCTTCTGCTTCTTCTTCTTCTTCTTTGCCTTAACGCTGTCCTTATAAAACAGAGGAAGGATTCAATTTCTGGACGCACGGCGTCGGTACTTCACACTTAGACGACAAACACACTCCGCCCTCTTCCTAGCAAAAGTCTGGTTAGACCATAAGAAAGGCAGAGAGCACTTGCTCTTAAATCTTATAGGGTTCTCGAAGTGCCCTTGCGTCTTGTATGGACGGTGCATGTGTCAGTCAATATTGCCCAGAAGTGCGGTAAGGTGGAGAGGGAGGAGTCGTCCAGAGATGATTGACATAGCAGCTGGCCAGTGATGGAGCAGAAAGAAAAAAGTCCAAAAATAGAGGGAGGAACTGTTCAGTTATGATTGACGTAAGAGCTATCCAATAATGAACAAGCGAGGTTTTGTCCAATGACGGAGCCAGAACTGATTGGGGGAGGAGCTGTTCAATGCAGATGAAGGAGGAGCTTTGCAATGATGGAGGGATGAATTATCCAATGCTGGAGAAAGGACGATGTTATCCTGTGATGGAGGGAGATGTTATCCAATGCTGAAAGATGGAGGGTCGGCCTTATGATGACGAGAGGAGCTGACCAATGATGGAAGGATCAACTGTCCAACAATGGAAGAGGGAGGAGCTGCCTTATGATTTAAGGAGGAGCTGTCCAGTGCTGATCGCATCGCTCCATAAAAACACCCACGGAGCTTCTCGCAGAAAAGAGAGAGAAAACACACACCGTGCTGACGTTCAATCAAATTAAGACTTCACATTTCTGTAAAACTAGAAACCTGCTAGTCAGAACACGACGTGGAAAATCTGAAATATGTCCTCCCCACTTTAACAATGCTTCAAATCGCATCTCTGAAGTCAACGGTGTTGTGTGTGAGGAAAAAGATGTACGAGTTATTTTAACATCAACGCTTATTCTAATCCAAACTTAATGTGAAATTACGATTATTTGGGTTTTTTAATTGCAACATGTTTGATAGTTACGGGTCGATGCAATGAGGTAGTCGAAATTTCAAATCTTCCGTTCTTCAAAATATTCGCGCCTATATATTTTTACCCCGTGATAATATGAAAGATTACACGTCGGGCACGAGGAAGCGAAAATCTCATTTTGAGGAAGAGAAGGCGCCACGCATGTGTTTTTCTTTCCACACGATTATATCTGGGGGAAACTGCAGCAGATGATGCGGCGTGGCGTAGCCCAACGCAAAGCCACTACAAAGTTGTGAATCATGGTGCAATGAGTCATCGCCTGAGCGTCGTTTAATCCCGATCGCTAACGATTCCGACACACGATGTCATTCTCCTCCTCACCGTTCAGACGGATACAGAACATACACAGCCACTGACTCACGTTTGCGTCACTGTTCCAGAACACGGTGCTGTCACTGTCCACAATATGGTTTGTCCTTAATCGTTTCTCCATCTCGTTGAAAATCTGATATCTGACATAAGATTTTAGGCTCTTTAGACTTTGTGGAATATATGTATAATATTTTAATGTACATTTAATGTAAACTCACACTAAAATTGCACGTTTTCATTTTCTTATTATTGTATTTATTTTACAATTTATTAATATATGTATATTCTATGTGCTTTCTTTGTACTCTGCTGGAAACTATATATAATATTGGTTAATGCAAGGACAGACTATATGGAGTTCAGTGACAGAATTCTCATTGGTCTCATTCGAAACAAAATGTCTGTTAATATACAGTCCAAGTAAAAATGTTGCCACCAAAATGTTGCCTGAACCAATTTTATTTCTTACTGGCATGATTCTAAACATCTTTATTTGCAATGTATATATATATATATATATATATATATATATATATATATATATATATATATATATATATATATATATATATATATTCTAACACCTTATTTTGTGTTATTACTATTGTTATGCATAATGTAAATGAGTAACATAATTACTAATATTGTTACATTATACATGAATCCATATTGTTGCATTAAAAATCTTTATAGAACCTGTGAAATGAAGTGAAATGAAGTGACAAGGGTTCCTCAGACTTTGTTGCAAACTGGACATTTACCAACAACATTGTGTCATCTTTATTTGTAAGAATATGTAATTGTAATGCCTGTGGTTTTTTTATTTGAATCAAAAATGTTTATGTATGGAGTTATGTAATATATAACACAGTGGAACAGCATTTTCAGCTGTTTGGTTACACTTTGTGCCACACTTTGTGGAAGTTTTTTTCTTTATGACATTTCTAATAAGGTTGCATTACTCATTAAATTCATCTTGTTGCATTAAGAACCTTTTGTACAACAAAAAGTGTAATATCACATTATGGTTGTAAAATAGACTTTTTAGCACCAGTCAGATTTGATGCCATAAAAGTCAAGCAAAATATTCTTCTCTCTTTTCTCAAAAAACACATTTTTTATTTTTATTATAGAATATATAGAATAAAAAAACTGCTCTGTTGATCTGCCTATTAGAAATTATTTCTCTGTGCACTTGTGAAATTACTTATGCACTTGTGCTAAACCAAAGGGAAATCAATATAAGATTTTACTGTCAGAATTATGTTGATGAAAGACAGAAAATAGATTGATTAAAAAAGTTTTCTGTAGCCTTATATCTTTAAATTAATAATTGAATTGTTAATCCGCCAGACTTTGAAAAATATGCTTTGCTGAGATGTTGTGGTATCATAAATCTTAGATATTTGTTTGTTTATTCAGTTTTTATATACACATGTATAAATGTAGTAAGTAAATGTAGTTACTTCTTGCAAAGTATGTATTGATATAGTTACAATTTTCATTACCAGTAGTTGTTCTCCTTGAAATTGGTTTATTTAACGAAATAATACAGATGTTTTGCGATGATCCTAATAAGCTAATTCTACATCTCCCAGCAGATCTCCCCTCCACTTACTCCACCCGCCCCCATACTCGAACCCCCCATGTAATCTAGGCGTGTCACTATGGTGCCACCAAACCTTTATATAGACTGATGAATATTTAAAGCCCATTATTGATGCTTCAGAAACGATGCTGAGAGATTTCACAGCAAGAAATTTATTTAAAAGAAACTAATGCTTGCTTTTCCTCCTTACTGTTTTCTGAGGTCTCCCTTTCATCAGCAACAGCTCCTCCCCCAAAAACACACTGGATCTCACACTCTGACCCTCTCTCTAAATCTGACTCAGACTCAGACTTGGACTCTGGTCATGTGTCTGATCTCAGATAACCTCATGACGGACAGATCAGTTTGGATAGAAGATCCAGTTCCCAGAAAATCTCTTGTATTTGATCTGTTCCGGCTCAAATACAGACCATAGTCATTGATATCTATCTATCTATCTATCTATCTATCTATCTATCTATCTATCCCTATCTATCTATCTATCTATCTATCTGTCTGTCTGTCTGTCTGTCTGTCTATCTATCATCACGTCTGCCTTGTTACAACTTTTAAATTATTAGTGATTATTCACAAATCCCTGAGTAAAATTCCTTTTGCTGTATCAATTTCTTCATACTTCCCAAACAGTCACATTCTACATTTCTGTACATCTGTATCTCCCTGTCTTTAGCCCTCCCTCATTCTGTCATTCTGACACAATCTCTATCCCTCCATCCCTACCTATGTCTGTCCTTCTTCCTCTCTCTCTTTAAGTGTAGACCTTTGTGACTGTCTGTCTGCTTCTATCTGTTTTTCTTTTGTATGTGTGTGTGTGTGTGTGTGTGTGTGTGTGTGTGCACAGGGCATCACTTCCAGGCAGGAAGCCGAGGGAAGACAGGTGTGACGGAGGTGACAGGTGTTGTGGCGTGTGAACAGCCTGGGGAGGGGATCACGTCGTCACAGCCACACAAAAAGCAGGTGCAGCTCCAAAAACACTGCCGTGCCAGAGCTTTCCAATATCCAGTCGTATGCGGAGGCAACAGCATTTTTACCATTTAATAATGTGCAAAATTCCATTACACTACACCGTATTCCACACCCTATGCTGCCATTCTCTTTTTATCTTTGTCACTAAACATAGAGGTGAGGGTTAAATATTCAGTGTTAGAGAGCTATTTTTTTAACAGGCTGGCTTTTCAGCTACAAGTCATTGAAAGTAGCAAAGATACAGCCATGTTTTAATACCGTAGTTAGTTACACTATAAGTAAAAAAAAAAAAAAAAAGCTATTTTGATCAGTAATACTTAATATTTTTGCTGTAGAATACTGTTAAAGCCATTTAATTTTGAAAATATTTAATTGTGAAATTTGATGCTTAATGTAATACGAGAATATATTTTAACATTTATCATTAAGAAGATATGCCCATACGTATACATAATAATAATAATAATAATAATAATAATAATAATAATAATAATAATAAATAACAAATAGTATTTATAATGATTAATAATTACTGTTAATAATATTTTTTATTATCCGATAATGAATAATATATTAAAATATAACACAAAAATATATATGTACATGTTTATTATGATTGTAAACTATATGTGATAATAATTAGTACTGATTAATCATTATTCACTGTAAAAAAATAAAATAAAATAAATATCCGTAATTATACGGGACAATGTACTGTAATATCATTACGGAAATGTACCATTAAGCAACATTCACGGGACTTTTCCTTTTTTTCTCAGTTTCGCATTGAATTCTGAATACTTCGTCAAACATCAAAAAGCTCTTATGTCGAAAAGTGCGTGCCTGCCGAAAGTTGCGTTTTTCTCTTGAAACGGGTAAAGTGATTGTTCCTGCTGATGTAAACTCATAAACATTGTCATACGACACAGTACACGTTATAAGACACCGTATTTTGCTAAAATGCAGACATACAGCTTACAAATAAATTAAAATACCTACTATTTATCACGCGTGTTGATATCGATTGTATAGTTCAAATTAACAAGCATAAATGTGGCAAGCTTTACTTTATTACGCTGTAAGTGTTTTTCAGATATCACTGTAGATTATGTTTAAAACGTCCGCGGGTGTGGTAATAAGGTATGACTATTCTTGCACTCTCTTTTAAAGGCCTATTTTTCTCATTTGTATGGCGATATCATATGCTTCCACTATACTCAGGGTGGACAGTAACTAAGTACATTACTTAGTACTGTGCCTCGTAGAAGTTTTTGAGTATCTGTATGCCACTTCACTTGAGGCGGTATTTGTCTTGGGAAACGCAGCTTTGCTTCACTTTCTTTTGAACAAATACCATATTTTTTTACTTCACTACATTTCTATCAAGGTTCTCATTACTAGTTACTTTCAAATCTGTAGATAAAATGGATGTTATTCTCCCTTTTCTTAATTGTGATTGGTTGTTTGGCAGGTGACAGCTATCAGTAATCAGACAGTTCTGCTGTTTTCTGTCTTGATTAAAACATTGTTGCTGTTGGAAAGTCATTCATTCATTCATTCATTCGTTTTCTGAACCGCTGAATCCCCAACTATAGAATTCGCGGAGAACCAAGAGCCTATCCCAGCAACTTTCGGGCGCAAGGCGGGGGCCAGCCTGGGCAGGCGCCAACACACCGCAGAGCACACACACTCACACCTTAAGGGCCAATTTAGAGTCACCAATTAACCTATAGCATGCCTTTGGACTGTGGGAGGAAACCGGAGCACCTGGAGAAACCCCACACAAACCTGGGGAGAGCATGCAAACTCCACAGAAAGGCCCTCGGCCGTCCAGGGTCCGAACCAGGACCTTCACTTCTCGCATGCCTTTGGACTGTGGGAGGCAGGCACCGGGAGAAACCCCCACACAAACCACCGGGAGGCATGCAAACTCCACAGAAAGGCCCTATGGCACGTCCCGGTCCAGACAGGACTGTCCGCAGCCTACTCGCAGCATGCCTTTGGACTGTGGGAGGAAATCGGAGCACCCGGAGGAAACCCACGCAAACGCGGGGAGAGCATGCAAACTCCACAGAAAGGCCCTACGACCGACCCGGAGATCGAACCCAGGACCTTCTCGCTGTGGTAACAACCACTGCGACACCGTGCCGCCCTGTTGGAAAGTCAGTCCTCTTTTAATTCTATATTTCTGTGTCTCTACATATATTAGTTATTATGCGCTTTGAGTAACTTGAATCCATGTTTTACCTCAGGATAATAAATCTTTAAATATGAATGAAAAGAAGTACTTGCTCATAACATTTGTCATTACATTTTGCACTGATCCTTTGCATCGATGCGTTTTTCATACAACTTAGGGAACAAAAATTATCATCTGGGCTTTTGTGGGAATCCAGAAGTCAAGAGATAAATTTGAGAGTTTATGGATAATAAGCTATACAAATGAGAAAAACAGGCATTTCAAAGAGAGTGCAAGGATAGCCATACTTATAACCACACCAGACGTTTTAAACATAATATGCACTGATATCTGAATAACACTTACAGTGTAATAAAGTAAAGATTGCCACATTTATGATGGTTAATTCAAACTATGCAATCGATACGATGTGATAAATAGTATGTTTTGCTGAGTTCATTCATTAATTATCCGAA
This sequence comes from Distichodus sexfasciatus, assembly GCA_032718565.1. Taxonomy (NCBI): domain Eukaryota; kingdom Metazoa; phylum Chordata; class Actinopteri; order Characiformes; family Distichodontidae; genus Distichodus; species Distichodus sexfasciatus. The sequence continues at coordinate 116,081 of JAVGVS010000029.1, read as the reverse complement.
GTGCTTAAACCCAACTGGGGTCACAGGGTGGGGGAATGGAGCCTATCCCTGGAAAATTGTCTGGTAAGCCCCTGGAAGCCCTCGTGTCTGTGCTACCTTCCATCTCCTTTTTAGCTAGGCTACCATAGTTACTTTAGCACTGTCAGAGTTTAGGTGTAGGGCAATAACTCTCTTCTCTTTCTCCTTTTTTACGAGAGGATCCTGAGCTCACGCTTCACCAGCTGAACCTTCACCTGGACTCTATGGAGACCTGATCATCTGGACTCCCAACTCACGATACACAGGCTGAGCCCTCACCTGGACTCTGCCAGGGAGCCTCATCATCTGGAACTAGCTGGGTCTTTTTCGGATCCTATGGACTAAATTACCAATTTAATATTGAACTTATTTTAGCATTATGTGGCTAAGTGGATCTTAGCAAGCAGCCTCAGCAACGATTCTGGATTCAATAGCGTCCCTCGGACTGTTTTCATTTCTTTAAATATAATGTGTTCTAGGAGTATTAAATTAGAGACTCCATTATCTGGAACCAGCAGGAAGTTTTTCGCACTCTATGGACTTGATTCCAATCCAAATTGAATATTGAATTGATGTTAACTATACTAAATTGTCCTGAGTGGATCTTTAATGGCCTCAGTATCGAATAATCTTGAACTAATGCTAACTTGCTTAGTAAATGTTTACACACACCAGTCGCCCAGAGGAGGATGGATAAAAACAAAAACACGGTGCTGCTCTTTACCTAGTTCACCTGATAAAGGTTGCTGCTATCTTAGTAGAACTCCAGGATATGCTATCGATAACATGGACAATGTTGAAGGACAGTGGGGGAGAAAAAGCCAAGCCAAAAATACTTCTTGGTAGTCTTGGTTCCTCTAGAGGTTTCTTTCTACTAGAGGGAGTTTTTCCTTGCCAAACAAGCAAGCCTCAGGCTTGCTTGTTTGGGGGTTTAGGTTGGTTATATGTAAAGCGTTTCGTGACAATGACTGTTGTTAAGAGTGTTATAAAAATAAAATTGAATTTAATTGAGAATCAGTTGCAATATGCCTCTAGTTTCTTTTGTTAGTGATGTTACATCATGACAGTGCTATAGTATAGTAAAACCTTACTTGTTTATTGACTATTTTTGTCTTTTCTTATAGAATCTTGTTAGTTGCCCACTGCTCCTTCACGGATGGGTTAAATGCAGAGGTTACATTTCGTTGTGGTGCACTGTGTGCACTGTGTGCACTGTGTGCTGTGCTGTGACAAATAATCACTCACTTTGACTTGCTGTTTTAGACTTTATGGAAGTGTCTGTGAATGGTACAGAGGATACACTGTAAATCAATGGAACATTCTGTTTTAGGATTTGTAAAATCTTGATAAAATCGTGGATAATGTACTGGTAATTTTCTGCCAGTATATTATCGATTTTTTACGGATTTTTTTTTTTACAGTGTACATCTAAATTTAAAATAATAATTTTATTATAATTTTATTTAGTAGTAGTAGTAGTAGTATTTGTATTTTAATATATTTGCTCTAAAATGTATACATATATTTGACAGAATACCACGTACTAGAATATGACAGGTATGTTTTTAGCTCATCATAATGGTTACACAACTTTCACTTACAGGCTCTGTACAGATGGAGTCGTATGTGCTCCGCTTGTCGCATGACTGTGCTTGGTCATATGATGTCCAGCCGTGTGATATAGTTTTACTGTAGCGGCTCTGTGAGGTCTGACCTACATGCTCAAGCAAACAAAAATCCAGACAGACAGCCTGAAGTGAAGCCGAATGTCTCGTGTCGGGAGAGATAACCAAGTCATTGCTATACATTGGATATTATGCAGCAACACTGTCGCATTGCATAACCCACTTTCCCCAAGCACATGGACTTGTTTTATATGGACTTAAAAACAGAAAGCAGATATGGGCTGTATTTATAAAGCATATCAAATATTGTTTATCCTCTTGGCATGTTGCATAACACATCTATACAATATTTTAGAATAGTTACATAACTTGCAATGTATTGACCAGTTCTGGCAGACCAATAAGGACATAAGGACTTAAAATGAAACTCTCAGACACTTTGTTGAAAAGTGAAAATGTATTATAACAAAGTTGAAAAAAAATCACATATAAGAGCCTCTGTGTTAAAAAAAAAAGAAAAAGAAAAAAAAGAAATATTTTACATTGACAATGTAAGCCATATCATTAAAAAGAGAATTTCTGATTAATTCCATTTAAAAATTCTGAGATTTAAAACAAAGTGTACAAAAAATCAGATATAGCAATTACTTTAGCAAAATATATATTAAATACATTTAAATCATTATATAACATTTAAAGATTATGCAGGCAATTTTTTTAAACTAGTTGCAAGAATTAAAAAATACAACTAAAATCATTAAAAATTCAATTAGAATAAATTCTAGTTGATCACTAGACAAAGCTGGAAATTTCATATATGTAACGTATGTATTCATATATGATGGTTTATTATATATTGTTTATTATAATATTATATATATTATATAACCAGCTATGAGTGGCCAGATGGTGAACCTTTATGAAGTGCTGTACAGTAGAGTATTTTCACTATACCAAAAATGTGATCATTGCTGCTAAAGCAGTATCCAGATAACTTTAGGCTGAACACACATTCAAATATATCAATAAAATAATAAAAATAAAAACAAAACAAACCAAAAAAATACTTCAAAATATTTTGAGGATGCATCTGAAAAATCATATCATTCATTCATTCATTCATTCATTATCCGCGTGCTTAATCCCAACCAGAATTCGTGGAAAAAATCATATCAGGTCATTTATTTTTCATAATTAAATCTAAAGAAATCTTCATTTATGTATAATAATTATCAGTAAAAGTGAATTAGTTTAAGTCTTGTTTGTTTAAGATTAATGATCATGGCACACAGCAATAGCATTTTTCTCTAACTGGATACTGGAGTTTTGGTTTTCATGAGCTATTAAGATAAAATAAAAAAGGCTTGAAGTATTTTACTTAATGCATAACATGGCATATTTAAAGGTTAAACTTTTTGAAACAAATTATGAAAATCAATGTCCTTTTTCAGGATATTATAATTTTTAGACGCACTAGTAATTCTCTGTATTCTCTGTCTGATTCTTCTAGTTTCTTTCCGTTTACCACAGAGGAAGTCTTTTCCTTGCCACCGTAGCTTTACAGGGCCAGTTGGTGGCGTAACGGTAGGGTAAGGCGTTCACCCCATGATCAGAAGGTCACAGGTTTGAATCCAGGAACAGTAAAGTTACCTCTGAGGTACTCATGAGCAAGGTCCGTCCTCAAGCACTGCCCTTGTTAGCTGTTTACTGCTCCTTCATGGATGGATCAAATGCAGAGGTCACATTTCGTTGTGGTGCTCTGTGTGCTGTGCAGTGGTGTATTCACAATGACAAATAATCATTCACTTTATTGCTTAGCCAAAAGGCTTGGACTATTAAATATAAAGTTACTTTATGAAAATGTCTACTGCAAAAAGTGCTATTAATATAAAAGTCAACTGAACTGAAGTGAACGTTGTGGACACTCAGGGTTTCCTGGACTTTCTGACCCAGCGTAATGGTCTGGATGACAAATATTGGAAATGCCATCACTCGAACGCTCCAGTCCTCCATAAACGCCTGATTGTCATACGATACAGTTTTCATCTCGATCTTCACATTATGAGGCTTGACGTCATTTCCAGTTGCTGTTTCTTTATCATGTTTCGTCTCTTTCCCACGGTCCTTTCCACTGCAGGAGAGCCACGTCAGCAGAACTGGGATGAAGACGATAGCATGAACCAAGCCGAAGATCATCACCAGGAACATAATCTTGAAGAAGGTTCGGAAGATGTGGTTTTTGGAGGTGGCCAGCACCACGACCCCAATTATGGTGGACGTCGCCCCCTGCAGGATGGGGTAACCCAAAGTGAACAAGGCGTCCACCGCTCTTTCGTTTGCCGTCGCTTTTTCACTGGAGACGAAGGCGTAGGAGATGTGGGCGGAAAAGTCCACTGTGAAGCCAATACTACAAGATGATCATGGAAATGGAGTCAGGTTAACATATAATGCCATGAAGCCAGTTGCGGTGATGATCCGATGGAAAAAGTGACCCAAAGATAGAGCAGAGGGGTTGGGGATTAGGAGCAGAGAGATGGCCAACATCACCGCAGCAGTAACGCCAACGTTCAAAATCGTACTCATCACGATCACCGAGTACTGGTCCAAGAAGATGAACATGGGATTGAAAGCTAACAACGTTGTCGCGGTGCAATTTTTGGCAACTCTACGCAACTCATTAAACATCCTTATCTCCATGCTTGCATTGGTGATTTCGGTCATCTGCTGCGAAAGCGAGGCCAAAAATTCGACTGTCTATCCATGGCGTCATCTTGAACTCAGGAAAGAGAGCCAGAAGAATAAAGGAAGATACCTCTTGAATGCTTGCTCATTGTTTACGTCAAGGCTAAGATATTGAGCAAACGTCAAATAAGTGTCGAATAAAGTGAAAAAGTTCCTTCTTAAAGTTCTCCAAGCAGGATTTAACTGGATCTCTTATTCTCTTATCCCGAAGTAGGGGGAAATACTTTAGCCACTAGCACCATGATATTTGGGCCGTAATTAGAAAAGTACTTTTTCTCATCGTCATAGTAATGAATCACATATGAGTCGTCGGCTGCTAGGTGTTTCATTTCTGTTCCCCTATACTGCAAATGGAAGCATCCGTAAATGCTGCCGGCCAAGTAGCCCGCATACAGGAGCATCACACAGATTTTGGAAATTGGTTTGGTAAGAAATGGGCCGTAGTAAGTTTTAAAGAATCTACTGAATGGATGCACTTTTTCTGCACCAGTTTCTTCATTGTAATTTCCTCCGGTGCAGAAGAGGGCGTAAGCTTTGGATTTCCCTTCTGGATTTTGTGTCGGGATCTTCTTGCATGTCAGCCAGTGTCGGTTCTTGGCTTCTCTCCAGCCGTTGAGTGCCAAGAAACCCCCAAAAAAGCAGATGTTGTAGAGGAAGCAGAAGATGATGGCAGTGCTCGTATACATGCAGAAGGCCTGCACTGAGGGGAAGTCGCTCATCAGGCCGATATAGAAGCCCAGCACATTAGTGAGAGTTGTGATGGTTATGGACATGGCGGCCTCTTTATATGTGTCTGACATTCTCTGGGGAACAGAGTCATGGACTTTGGTCTGCTGCCAATTGGCCAGCATGATGAACATGTCGTCAACACCAATGCCTAAGAGACAAAAATGTAGAAATGACAATTTTACAACGCCGCTCTCATTACCAGCGATATGAGCGCTTACAAAGTGGCCTCTTACGACCTTCACCGTTGGATTCAAGTTTGCAAGCGCAATTTCAGACAGCGAATCGAATCACAATTTCATCAGGGGTGGCCTTCGCATATGGACTGCACATGATTACGGACTATAAAGCTAAAGACACCGCGACGATTGGCGCCGACTCTGCATTTGCCAATGAGCTGAATGCATTCTACGCGCTCTTTGAGGTTAGCCAGGCAGCTATCGCTATCAGCTGCCCGGCAACTGAACAACGTCATCAGCATCGCCCAGAAACACGGCGTCCGTGCGGCGCTGAGAGGTATGAACACCTGCAGAAGCGGCGGGCCCAGAATCTCATGTGCCGGCTTGTGCGTATGAATTCTAGACTTCCTCTGGCGGATCTCAGGTGAATGTGGCGGGCAGGTGTGTCTCCTTGGCATCACCACTGCTGCAAGGCCTACTCAAGGTGTGTCTCCCCCACTGTTGTATTCCTCTACACTTAGGACTGTGTGACCACTCCTGAATTCCAACAACATTGTCAAGTTTAAGACTGACACAGCCGGTGTTGGGGTTAATCTCAAACAACGATGAGACGGCCTACATGGACGAGGTGGAGAACCTGGCACTCTGGTGTCAGGAAAACTGCCTCAGCTGAACGCCAACAAGGCAGAAGGGAGTTGGTGGTGGACTTCAACCAGAGACACCGTGAAACTATAGACCCTCACCATCAACGGTGCTCAAGCGGAGAAGGTGTGTTTTTTCAAATACCTTGGCGTCTACATCAATGAAGACCTGACATGGACTGAACATATTAATGTTCAAGTCAAGAATACAAAACAGCGTCTGTACCACCTTAGACAGCTGAGAGTTGGGGGTTTCCCCTGCCATTTACAAGCACCTATTCACCAGGCGCTAATGGCGAGCATCGTCATACAGAACATCTTGTCCTGAAAATGCAGGGAATTTCTGTGTTCATGACCAGAAAGCCCTCAGAGAAATGATCTGGGCAGCAGAGCGCTGCTGCACATCAGCTCTTCCTTCCCTGCAGGACATGTACACCAAGAGATGTAGGACCAGGGCAATAAGTTGTTAAGGCTTCGGCTCATCCGGAAATGGAATATTTCATCTTCTGAAATCAGGCAGAAGGTTCCGCACCATCATGGCCAAAACAGAGAGACTCAGGAGGAGTTTCTATCCTCAGGTCATCTGTTTTTAAACAAGGATGTTTTTTCGAAATGTCTTAATTTGTCATTCCATACTGCCTCTTAACTCCATTGTTGATCATTTATATTGTCTGACATTTTGCTGTTCAATGTTGCTGTGCGGCTGCTGGCACTTTTAAAAACACTGCACTCGTACCATTTTAAATCATTACCTTATTATATAAGTAATAGTTTATTTTCTTTCTTTTTTAATCTCTTTCCCTTTATCTCCTTATTTTTAAGTTATTTTAAGGTTCTATTGTTCTCCTTGTTATTTTTATTATTTTATTTTCAAATTTTTGTCTTAATTGCGTGGTCAAAGAGCGGATCAGGATACATTTCACTGCATGTTGTACCTATATAATTTGCATGTGACAAATAATAAATAAAGAATCTTGAATTTTAGCCCTGAAGAAATTTGCTTCTCAAAAAGTGTTTCACATATCTTGAAACACTGCATCTATAATAATAATAATAATAATAATAATAATAATAATAATAATAATAAATAATAATAATAATAATAATAATAAGCAATCTTGTTATTATATTAATATATTTAATCATAATTATGTTTTATTAACTTTATAATAGTAATACTGATTAATAATAATTGTTAATATTACAAACATATAACACAAAAACATATAACACAAAATATATACATTATAAACAATAATAAAATATTACATCTATTTCCATCTTTGTTATAACCAATATGTGTGATAAATTGTGGGATTAAAAAGTTAAAACTTGATGAAGTTAAGACTAAAACTTGATATTGCAATTTTGCAAAATCTATATATTTATGTGTATGTATAGTTATGTATATATTTTGTATTTTTATAGTATAAACATTAATACTAATAAGTATTTTGTTTATAATAATAATAATAATAATTCATAATAGTGATTCATATTAAAAAATGTAACAATAATGATTAGTATTACTATTTATACAATTTAAAAAATCCAGTAATGCAAAATATATGCATGCAAATGTATGCAAATATTTCTTTTTATTATTATTTCTTTTATGACCAGTTATTTTTTAGTATTATTGTTGTTGTTACAGATTAATTTTAACTGCATATTCAGTTTGGCCAGTACACTACTATCATAATGTGTGCATTTAAAGACAATTGTAATGCAGAATGTCTCACCTAGGATTAAAAATGGTGAGTTTGCCACAGTAGTCACAAACGGGATTCCAGCATACAGCAGCAGCCCAAAGCTGGAGACGACGGCCAAACCGGCGGACAAAACACCTACAAACGCCACAAACAACCTGTTCCTCACACTGTCCAGTCTGCAGAGGAAACATATATATACAAATATTTATTTAGATTTATGTCTATTTTAGACTTTGATTTATTTCTAACTTATTTACTGCTAAACACACTTAGTTCAAGCAAATAACTTTACATCGCAACTTTCTCAACGCAAAATTTGTTTAAACAGTGAGGACCATAATGTTGCATCTGGAAATACTCAATTATCTATAGTAAATGTTAACATTTTTTACGCAGTAAAATGATTTTTTTTTTATTAGTGAAAAAATATATTTAACAGATTTGTAAGTTTTACCTCATGCAAGACAGCACGGAAAAAGCAATGGAGAGCACATAAGTGATAGAGAAGAGAGGAAGACCATCAGCTGTGTGCTTCTGTACCTCCTCCTGCCTGGACAGTGAAGTGAAGTGAGACACCTGTAAATAAAATAAAGAATGTAGGTTTAAAAAAAAAAAAAAAAAAAAAAAAACAGGAAAAGAAAATCCGTTTTATCATTTAAAATGTCATAAAAAATTGTCTCTATCAGTATGATTTCTCCAATATATAATATGAAAAAATATATTAGGTGAGAATTAATATAAAATTCAATATGTATTATTACAAATATTTTATAACATATGTTACACTTTATCATAACAATAAGAAATATTATGACACTTATGACATACTATACGTCTTACTCTCCATATTATAGAGATAACAAGATGTAATAAAAAATATATTAATCTGAAGTATCTCATCTCATTTTAATATTATATGTCATATAATGATGGAGATGAAGATGAAGGTCTGTGATTTAGCACACTTAAATCATCATATTCTTCCAATTGATGAACTAGAAATAAATACAGTAGCATATATATTTTTTCTATTTATGATCTTTTTATAATTATTTATGTATATTCATACGTCGAAAGTTTTACATTTTTTGGTAATTAACTTCACGACATTAGTCATTTAAAGAATGATTAATACTGTATGAAATATTAGTATAATCAGTCTCACATACCCTGAGGTTCTTGCTAGTTGTTTCTGAAGACAGAGTCTTATGGAAGGCCTTCAACCAGTCATAAGCAGCCGGGACGTTTTTTAAGAAATAGAAAATTCTGATGGCTTCGGCATGCTGAACTATACCCTGAGATTCCTTCACACCTCCAACAGTGGACCCAAGAAACACCGGCTTGCCAATCAGAACGTACATCGGGAAAGTTAAATTAACCTTTTCAATCATCGCTGCATCATTTTTGATGATGTCTAAAAAAGGGTTGCTGATGCACTTGTTGTTCGCAGTGCAACAGAGACCATTAAAGTCAAGGACCTTCTCATTTTTACCCCTGATTTTCACAGAGATGTTGCTGACTTTGTCGTTCAACCGAATTATTTCTTCCAAGAGATGCTTGATGAGAATGTTGCCTCCATCACGAGTGTACGCGATCAGAACGCCGTAGTTTCCCTCCTCGTAAAGTCTTTGACTGGAAAACATGGAGTCGTTACTTGGGAAATGTTCCTTGACAAATTCTCTGGTTTTCTTGGAAGGTCCATCGTAAGGTGTGAACTGTCTCTCGATGTCGTTGTCCTCGCGGTCCTGGAGGAAGAGCAGCCCCGTTCCCAGGCCGACGGAGATTAGTAACGGGATGATGATGAACCACATGGGGTCTTTACCCACCATCTTCCCAAATTTCCCAAAGAGTTTAGAGAAAGGCCTCTCGATGCAGTCGGTGCGGTACCACATCATGGAAATCCAAAATGTAGGCTACTAATTAAATAAATAACGTCAGGTGCCAATCAAGCTTGTGTTGATCTGAGTTGAATTTGAGTGTCTATCACTTGTTTTCTATTTAACGCCTTTTGTTTCCTTTGCCTCTTTTTGAGAGTTATTGTTATACGGAAAACAGTTTAGTTCTAATTCTAGTAGGTCTCTAAATAAGCGCAAAAATAAGGTTTTTTTTTTTAAAGGAAAATAATAGAGAAATAAGCAGTCGAACAGCACAAAATATATAAATAAATATGAAGATGATGAAATAATTATTCGACAAACACAATAAATCTATTTGTCTATAAATTAGACAGAATAGAGACAAAATACAAAATTTATTGAAGATGGAAATTTCCCGTTCACCTGTTATATAGCGGTGTAATCAGAATTCAGAAATCAGGATGAGGAGTGATGATTGGCCGAAGGATGGAGGGGACGGTGCCCGTGGCTGACATCATACCTCCTGATGTGCGTGTGAGACTGTAGTGGTACCATGGCATTAAACTTTATCTTCATATTAGTTTGTACTGTACATTATATTAGTATTACTGTCAAAGTCAAAGTAAACTTTATTGTCATCTCTGCTATATACTGTACAGATACATTGCCATTCATATCTACTTTATTTTCAGTGTTATCAGCATTTTGGCTAGCATTTAGTGTCGTTGTTCTACCCTCAAAAATCCTAAATTACTAATTTGCACATTTTCTTTTTCTACCTCTTTTATATTTTATAGTTTATTTATATATGCGTATTCTATCTGCCTTCTTGTCCTGGGTACTTTGTAGAAACTGAAGCCACACCATCTAATTTTTCTATATACTTGCTGATGCATTATACATATACAGCTATACAGATGTACACATTACACATATTATACATTATTAACTAAACTCTTAAACTGTGTATATAAGCATATATATATGCTTATAAATGCTATAAGCATATGCTATTGTAATTTTTTGAGATTTCTAGTAATATTTTAGAAAATAATACTTCAGAATATGTATAGCCATTGCATAACTATGGCTCCATGAATTAATATAAATGTTTCAGTTTAATTGTTAAATATATGCATAATTGATATGTGATGCTGAAATCACTTGCCATGCTCCTTGACAGCATCACCATGTGACTGATGTGTCTTACTCATTGGTCAATTCAGGCCAAACTGTCATAATTTACCTCCTTTTTTCTAAACTTTGACCTTCTTTCAAGATCATTGTAATATTTAAGATACATCAGCAACATCAAAAAAAGGTTATCAGTACGATTGTGGGTCATGAGTTTAGTGGAAATAGAGTAGACTACTGCAGTCATGGTGTATTTTGTGATATTGTCAAAACCAAGCATGATAGCAATAAACCAATTTCTTTTATGAATGTATAAAGGCATAAAGCACACAATAAACAGCTGAATGCATCATATCAAACACCATAAATCATATCAACATTGCACAATCATTCTAGTCACATGCCCAGTGATTTTATTGCCTCTATTTTTAGATTGCTGTTCAATGATTTTTTTGCCAAAATGATGTAATGCTAGTTGCTTCTGTCCAGCCCAACTCTGCTTTTTATGTATGTCAATTAAAGACGACTTTACATCACAAAGCTGAATCGTTAAAGAGTAAGTTCATACACACACGCATGCGAGGCAAAAGCGTCACAGCAATTTAATCAAGCTAAACCTTGACCATATTCATGTTTTGAGTTGTATAACTTGAGCAATGTACATTTCTTGTGGCTTTGTTTATTCTGGAAGATATTTGTGTTTAGGTATTTGTATCAAGACAAAGATAAAGGAAAACACAAACACAGCTTCACAAAAACAAGTAACTGGGAGTGCTGCTTGGGTGTTGAAAAATGTATTCCTCTGGTGCTCTTCAACTTAGAGATCCAAAAACCTTATGAAAGTAAGTAGTACTCCTGAGGCACTCAAGAGGATTATACATATAAAAAACCTTTATTAAGCTTGGCTATACATTAAAAACAAGACTACATGTTTCGGCCAAGATGGCCTTCTTCAGGGCTAGTTTAAAAATGGCAGTCAGTATACTCCATTTTACAAAACGGTTCTATTTAGAACTTTTTTCTCCGTTTCTCTATTTTTCTCCGTTTTTGTCACTGACTTCCCGTAATTGAATATCTGATTAAGCTAATACACTGCTATACTGACATTTTAAGTGTATTTTGAAGTGCGAATATGTAAAATACTAAAATGTAAAATTGTTAAATCTATACGGCACATTTTTGTATAAAAATGTGTTGTTATGTAACATTTTCATAGTGTAACCTTTCTTTTTTGGTTGTAACTATTCTTTGTCATGTGATACACTTGTGTAGGTAAACACCTCATCTTTTTGGTCATGTGACCATATGCAGACTTAGAAAATGGAGTATACTGACTGTCATTTTTAAACTAGCCCTGAAGAAGGCCATCTTGGCCGAAACATATAGGCTTGTTTTTAATGTATAGCCAAGCTTAATAAAGGCTCTTTATACGTATAATCCTCTTGAATGCCTCAAGAGTAGTACTTACAAACACAGCTTCTTGTTTAATTCAATTTATTGATTTTTTTCAGTTATTGATATATAAATATGGTTTTATATGCATCAACACTCAAAGGAAGTATAATTCAAATGCTTTTTGTTCAAAGGAGTTGAACCGATTAGCCACAGGTTTCCCTACCTTGAGGTACAAATGATAGTTTTTAAGGAAACAACTATAGTAACATAATGGTACAATATTTTACTACAATTTTTTTTTACTATTAGCAACATGGGTGAGGATCTTTTTTTTTTCTTTCTTTTAACTAAAAATCAGGTCTTCCTAATAAATCTTAAACAGACAGGCAAAAACAATCTATTTCATTTAACACAGTTCCTTGTGCAGAAAGTAAAGTATAAATGAGGGTGTGTGTGTGTCTAGGGCCATGTATTTATCGCATTGTGGGGACCTTTTGTCCCCTAAAATCACTTTTATCTGTTTTTTTGGGCTTTGTGGGGACATTTGAGAGGTCCCCATGAGGAAAAATGACTTTATAGAAAATGTGCTTGTTTTATTTGAGAAACTAAAAGAGGTAAAAGACGTGCTTTTGGTTACTGAGGTTAAGGTTAGGGTTAGGATTAGGTGTAGGTGTAAAATTATGTACTTTAGTCATTATGGAAGTCTATGGAAAGACCTCACAAAGATAGTAATACATAGACTGTGTGTGTGAGAGAGAAAGTGAGAGAGAGAAGAGAGAGACTCTCATTTCTTTGCTCTGGCTTTCAAAATTAAATTTTTAATGTATAAGTAATGTTTGAATCTTTAATGTATTAAATGTCTACGTTTTAATTACAATATATTACGTTACACATAGCAGACACTTTTATCAAAAAACCCTATTCTTTTGTTGTATTCTTATTTGTTTAGTATTTACTTTTTATACCATCATTATACACTTTTTGCACGCCAATTACTTTCTCTTTTTATTTACATGCCTCTATTTGTGACCTCTCGCAAATCTTGTAAGATTACTAATATTGTCCTTAGATCATTAGCGCCCTCCCGTGGCATTGATCTAAATTCTTAAACTCCAATAAACTAAAGCAGCAACCTTCTCCCACTTTAAATCTCAAAAACCATCTTAACAATTTATTTCGTGGTTTTAATAGCTAGATCAAGACCCAGACCTCCGTTAAAGAGGTAAAAAAAAAAAAAACAACAGTTTTCGGTTGTTGAAACATTCAGTATATTCTTCTGTTGCTGTAAAAACTATGATAATACAAGTCCCCACCATTCTCAGCATGCAAGACTGTAATGTAAGAGGATTTCAGACAGTGCTAATGTGGACTAAAATTTCTTAACCTCCTCAGCGTAACCAGAACCTCAACTTGTTTATTACATTCTCATCCAGTGTCTGGTATTGTCTGTCACGGTGCTGATTGGTAAGTAGCAACAGAAGTCTAACTTGTTGAAAATGTCTTATTTTATAAGCTTTATTTTCTTGTTTTAAGTGTTTGGTCTACGGATGCAAACTAACGTTTAGAGTTTAATTATTTCAGAGACTACTGTAACAAATTGCTGTAAGAAAACAGCCAGATTCTGACAGTAACACACTGTTTACCATTAAAACTGCACCTTAGTGTAGAAAACAAGGCATTCTGGGCAATATTAATGGGCAGCCTGCCTTTTTCTAAGTAATACAGTAATATAGTGAGGTCATCTTGTCTCTCTATATACCTGTAGAGTATATAGATAATAAATATGACTTTGAGCTCTTGTCACTGTATAAGAGTTTTTGCTGGGGGCATCTTGCCTAATGATCTGCAATTTTCAGATTTTTATCAAGCTGTCCCGCATTCTCATATTTGTCTCTAGTTGATTGTTCATCATCATCATCCAAATTCCAAATGACTTTATAAATAATCTAATAATTAAATAAATGTGAAAGCATGAGAAGTCATCTCTATAATATCACAACATGAGAATTAAGGTATTTAGTCAAAAACATGTTTTGATTTTGTCCCTATCACATAGCTGTACCAGATTTTAATTCTATGCAACCTCTAATCCCAGGCTTCTGTGTTTTTCAGGCGTTTCGTTGGAATCAACCCGGAAAAGGGACCAAGCCCAGTCGAGGCAAGATTGTATCCAAGAGGACAGAAAGACTTGTTTAGAAGAAGTCTGTGACTGTAAATCCTCGGGTGTCCACTCTTCTGAGGAACCTGATAAACTTTGAGTGGAATTTCATAAAGCTAGATCAGTTAACACTTTCTACACAGGCATGCAGTCTTGTGATTTTGTACTTGAAAAAAAAACTTTAGCAAATCTTGGGTTACATTATTGTTTTATTCAATTCAGTATTTAGTTAATTAAATACTCTGTGGTATGAAATTTCACATTAAAATTGGTAATCAAGATCTTCCAGTCATTGCTAAAATAGTTCTAGTCATTTGCTTTATACAGACAAAACTACATAATTTGGGGAGACAAATATTCTGGCTACACTGTTACACTATTACACTGTAAATTTAATAAAATACAACACTTAACTTTGCTATAACAGTAATAAACTGTAAGTGTATTTTACAGTAAGCAAACTAGAAAAACTGTAATTTACTGGCAACCGAGCTGCCAGTAGCCTACTGTAAAAAAAAAAAGAAAATACAGCAATATGCTATAATTCAGTACATGCTTATTATTACAGTGACATACTGTAAGGTTGATAACAGTTGAAGGACTGTAAAATGAACAGTAAATTACTGGCAACCCTGCTGCTAGTATTTTACTGTTAACTTACATTGAAATTATTTACAGTGCATTCATTATTAGTTAGTCCTATAAGATAGGAAAATTGTTCTTTAGTTAAATCAGGCTCATTTTGGTGAGATAAAAGCCATCATACTCATTATCCTAAGAAATGAACTCCCTTTGTTTTCATTCCCATCTTTTTCATGAATGAATTGAACCCTAACGAGCTAATTTAAATTGTCTATAATTGTTTTTCTCCAACTTGAATGCTGCTGCAGTATTACAGTACTGTGCAAAAGTTTTAGGCAGGTGTGAATAAATGCTGTAAACAAAGAATGCTTTCAGAAATATAAATAATGATTGTTTATTTTTATCAATTTACAAAATGCAAAGTGAGCGAACAAAAGAAAAATCTAAATCAAATCAATATTTGGTGTTACTACCTTTTGCCCTCAAACCAGCATCAATTCTTATAGGTACACTTTTCTATTATGCTGTTAGAGTGAACTGATGAATATGAATATTGAGGTTATTTTTCTGTAAAGTTCACTCTGTCACTGCTGGAGAAGTCACCCCAAACGACCTGCGCTGTACAGCTGCACAGACATGACCTTTCCATCTATTTAATCTCTAATCAACTTGGCGAGGTTAAAGATCAGGTCATTGTGCAATTTACGTCACCAGCGTCGCCTTTCCCTCAGCTTTTCTTTTCTTCAGATAACACTGCACTTGACAATACATAGATATTCTGCCCTCTTGTACACACTGATATCGCTTAAATCAATTTTTTTGGAAATATTTTTTACGATATTTCTAAAAATGATCTTAGTTATTAAAACTAAAATAATTAACTTTAAAGTCAAAGTCAACTTTATTGTCATCGCTGCTATATACTGTACAGATATACAGAGAGACGAGACGATGTGGCTCCAGTTTTCACAGTGCAACAAGAAATCGGGAACAAAGAACAAAGAACAGATAGGGCACATGGAGTAAACAATACATAAATAGAATACAAAATATACATTTTAAACTAGACATGTAGTATTAAGTATAACTTTAAACTAGAACTAGAAATAGAAGCAGAAAGAGACACAAGTCTATATCCAGTCTATTAATAAAAGTATCTTCTTAAAAAATCTGACTAACAGTATCTCTTAAAAAGTATGACTAACATTTAAGTTTATGCAGATGTTATAACAGCATTGGAGAACAAGAGTCTGTGCAATACCTTTCAATAATTTGTGCAGATACAGTTGGTTAGAAAGTGATCAGTGATATATACATTTAATGTTCAGTGGTTGTGCAAATAAATAGTGGCAGTGCAAAAATTGTGCAAATATTATAGCAGTGTTGTAGCAACAGTCATTTGAGGAGGATTACTTTTTCAGTCTTCTGGCATTAAATGTGTGCCAGATCAGCAGCAGTTTGGAGTGATGATACTGTACAGTTTGTAAATATAAACATTATTCTTAAATATCTTTCCAGAGACAGTTTCAGTGCAACATGAATGACATGGTCCCTATAGCAGCGTTAGGTCACAGTCCGGGAGTGTGAGGGCAGGAGGTGTGTTTAAGTGAGTCTGATGGCTTGTGGGAAAAAGCTATCACGCATTCTGGTGGATCGAGTCCTGATGCTGCGGTAGCGTCTGCCAGATGGGAGGAGTGTAAAGAGTCCATGTGAAGGATGTGAGGGGTCGAGCACGATGCAGGAGGCCCTCCTGATGCAGCGTTTGTGAAAGATGTCCTGCAGCGACAGGAGAGACGCTCCGATGATGTTGCAAGCTGATTTGACAATCTTTTGTAGCCACCTGTGATCGGCAACAGTGCTGTTACCAAACCAGACGGAGATGCAGCTGGTCAGGACGCTCTATATGGTGCCCCTGTAAAACATGGTGAGGGTGGGAGGGGGGAGGTTGGCTCGCTTCAGCCGTCTCAGGAAGTGGAGACGCTGCTGGGCCTTTTTGGTGATGGAGGTGGTGTTGGTGGTCCAGGTGAGGTCGTCAGAGATGTGAACTCCCAGGAACTTGGTGTTTTTTACAGTCTCAACCGTGGAACCGTGGATGCTGAGTGCTGTGTGGGTGGAGTGAGTTCTCCTGAAGTCTACAATCATTTCTTTGGTTTTGTCCACATTCAGGGACAGGTTGTTCACACTGCACCAGGCAGCCAGCTGCTGAACCTCATCTTTGTACGCCGACTCATCGTTGTTGCTGATGTGCCCCACCACGGGGTCGTTGGCGAATTTGATGATGTGGTTTGAGCTGTGCAGGGCGGTGCAGTCGTGGGTCAGGAGTGTGAACAGAAGTGGATTGAGAACGCAGAACTGAGGAGCTCCTGTGCTCAGTCTGATGGTGCTGGAAACGTTGTCGCCGATTCGGACGGACTGATGCCTCTCTGACAAGAAATCCAGTATCCAGTTTCAGAGTGAGGTGCTCAGTCCCAAAGATTGACCTGTTTGGGCAATAGGCAAACTGCAGTGGGTCCAGTGAGTGGGGGAGGTTGCTTTTCACCTGTGCCATGACAAGTCTCTCAAAGCACTTCATGGTGATGGGGGTCAGAGCGTTAGGACGGTAGTCATTCAGGCAGGAAACTAAAGATTTCTTTGGCACTGGGTTGATGGTGGTGGACTTGAAGCACGCTGGGACGATCATCTGGCTCAGCGATGTGTTGAAGATGTCTGTGAAGACCTCGGCCAGCTGATCAGCACAGTCTCTGAGCACATGACCTGGAATGGTGTCTGGACCGGCTGGACCAGCTTACTAATATGTAATCCTTTCAATATGAGAAAATTTCTATCTATCCCTATTCTTTTATTATATTTTAATTTGTTTAATTTCTACTTTTTATACAATCAACATACACTCCATTTACTCTCTGCTTTCTGATGCAGTTTACAACTAATACTAATATTGTTAAAAACTACTGTTTATTTTGGGAAATATTTTTCAACTAAATTTGAATTATCTTAGTTAATCTAATTAACTTTCTTGCACAGTTTCGGGATGAAATGTTGTACTTGAATCTTGTAAAGAATTTTAAAGTAGGTCCCGTGGTTTAGTAACCTTCAAGTAATCTTAAAAAGCAGTAAAACACACCCGATCCAAACTTCACCTCCCACACTTTTAAGTGATGCTTTTAAATATTAACATTTACGACATTAATCAAACACTCTCACACAGAGCCATTTTTATTTTCCAATGTCAGGGACAGTCTGCACAACTAAGCCCTTAGAGGTAAAGTGAGTTTGCTTTCTCTAAAACAAGTATTCAAATATACTTGTTAATACTGTTCCACAAGGCTGTACTTTTAAATCATTTGGTTCTTTGGAGCTAAATAAATAAATAATAAAATAAGGCCTTTGCTCAGTAAGTACTGTATATATTGTAGCAGTGTGGTTGTACATTACTTAAAAACGTTTTATTATAATTTGGTGCCCCCATTTGTGTTTTATTACATTTTATTATATTCTATTTTATTTTATGACACACTTATTTGATCCTATACTAGTTTTATATTATACACCTAATATATTTGGTCCTATACTAATCTAATTAAAATTTTATTTCGTTTTATCATATTCTATTGTAGTTTCATTTGGCACATATTTTATTTTCATTTATTTTATTATATTCTATTTTTATTTTAACATGCATCTATTTTATTTTAATTTATTCCTTTCTAATTTTATTTTATTATGCACCTATTTTATTTTAATTTATTCCCTATTTTTATTTTATGCTCCTCTTTTATCCTATCCTATTTTATTTTACTATGCACCTATTTTATTTTATCCATTTTTATTTTTGTGACGCACCTATTCTATTTTTGTTTTGTTCACCTTAAGTGCTATTTTATTGTTCAAAATTGTATTCAAGAATTCTATGATCTGTCTTTGATCAGTATTTGACAACAAAATTGGAAAACTACATTTATGCCATCAGATTTGTGCCAGAAGGACCACATAAAACTTTTCTACAAAAAGCAAAACAAAAACAGAATTGTATGAAATGAAATAAAATAATAGGTGCATAATAAAATAAAAATAGAACTAAAAATAAAATGAAATAGGTTATATTTAAATAAATAGAATATGATCAAACAAAACTAAATATGTGCATATTAAAACTTAACTAGAATAAAATATAGTAGATGCATAATAAAATAGTGCTGTATAAAATGGGTGCGTAATATAAAACAGAATATGAAAAATTATATAATATTGACTCGCGCTCGCCCCTAGCGGATATTCACGTGTATTGCAGTTTTTTATACTAAACGGTGTTGTCCAGCAGATGGCAGCAGATGTGCTAGGTTTCTATGGAGCGAGAAGAGGGAGAGTCACGGGGTAACTCCTGATGCGGGATTAACCCGCACTGCCCTGGCCGCTTCTCCTCCTCCTCCTCCTCCTGCTTCTCCTCCTCACACACGCTCAAACACCAACGAGGAGCTCAGACTGCGCTCAGCCGACGGAAAGAGAGACGACGCACCATGTCCATGACCGAGTAAGTTCTCGCCGCGGTAGGGAAACGGCGTGAGGAAGCTACCGCTAATGACGGACCCTGGGTTCAGACGGACATCTGTGAATATTTACCATTTAGCTATCTTAGCTTAGCATATGTGGCAGTGGGAAGTTAGCTCTCACTCTCATGTTGCTGTTATATGAGGACGACTTGTCGGTTTTATAGTTTTACAACGTGAAATGTGTGACCGAAAAGCTGCTGCTTCTCGTTAGCAGGTTGGTTAAATTTGGATTAGCTGTGAAATAACGTTTTGGAGTTTACTGGAGCTTGTTGTTAACCTGGGGCGCGTCTTAAACCGCGCCCCGCTCTCTATGTAGGTGCACTAGGTTGGGAATTATTGAACACTGGATAGGAAGTTGAAGGATGTGTACAGTCTTAGGGAGTCAAAGCTGTTTGTAGTGCACTACCTGGGGAGAAGGGGTGTTCCTCTAGTGAAATTCTTGATGATCAGACGTATGTCCCTAGTGCGCTACATAGGCAATGGGGGTGTGTCTCTAGTGTACTACATAGGGAGTAAGGGGCAGTTTAGTGCTTTAGATAGGATGTAGGGGTCTGGCCCTCTTCAAAGTGAGTAGGGAGTCTGATTAAAGTGTGTTAGTAGGGTAGTAGGGGAATATCTTTAGTGTGCTACATAGGGAGTAGTGGCTTTCTCTGTTGCCCTAGCTAGGCAGCAGTGCACTACATTTGGAGTTGGAAAGTAAGAACTAAGGAACTACTGTATATAGTTTGTCGGTAGGGTCCTACATAGGGAGTATTGGTCTGGGGGCTAAGTAACTGTATGGGGCTTTGTCTATAGTGCACTAAATAGAGAATATTAAGTGAGTATTTGTATGTAGGGCACTACAAAGGAAGTCTTGGTCTGTCTGTCTAGGAATGGAGCAATGGTCTGTCTAAAGGGCACTTCACAGGGAGCAGGAGGCTGCCTATGGTGTTTTTGCAAGGGAGTAAGGAGTACACTTCATTAAGTGTAGCATTTGCACTACAAAGGGAGTAGTGGCTTTCTATGTTTCACTAACTAGGCAGCAGTGCACTACATTTGGAGTTGGAAAGTAAGGACTGAGGAACTACTGTATATAGTTTGTCTGTAGGGTACTACATAGGGAGTTTTGGTCTGGGGACTAAGTAACTGTATGTAGTGCACTACATAAGGAGTAGTGAGCCATTTGGAATACATCCTTATGAGAACTGCTGAAACTTGGGATGAATATATTTTTGATGAAGTTCTTCCACATCACAGACTCACCGAAGAGTGGTGTTGTAAGTTTAAGTCTAAAATGTCTGTACTATTAATCAAACTTTATAAACATAACAGCCCTGGTGTTATTATGATGATGTATGAGAATAAAAAAGTGTTTTTAACTTTTTATTTATTGCTATTTATATTTTTGGATGTGTATGGATTTGATGAGCTTTGGTAGGGATTGAGTCCATGCTAAAAGGTCATAAATCATTAAAGCTCATCAAACTGGACACCATGACAATGTAAAGGTATTAGTACTACAGTGTTTTAGTGAATTTAAGTAAGTGATTATTTGTCATTGTGAACACACCACAACTAAATGCCACCTCTGCATTTGACCCATTCGTGAAGGAGCAGTGGGCAGCTTTTTTGGCAGTGTTTAGGCACCGTACCTTGCTCATGAGTGCCTCAGTGGTACCATTACCGGTCAGGGAATTGAACTGACGACCTTCTGATCACGGGACCAACTCCGTACCATTAAACACAGGATGTCCCAGTTAAGGTTATTTTATAATGTACCAAGAATTTGTGAAAATCCATGACAGAAAACCTGAATTATTTTTATATTTGTTTCACAGTAATGTAGCGGTTTTGTGTTCAGTACGCTCTGGCAGGATCCCTGTCTGAGGCCCTCCACTGTCTCACATTGTACATAAAATATTGAGCGTCCAGTCGGCTCTCACGTTGCCGTTACTATAGAGAAGATTTGGAATGTGAGACCCACCGTTGCCTGTCCAGTCCGGTAAACCAGACAGGAGCTCAGAGCCCCTCTAACAACGTTCAGCCTTTTTGCCTTGCTTTTGGAGGTATGTTGGTGTTCTTAGTATAAAAGGCTTCAGAGGTCATTCTGAGAGAAGTGGTTAGGTTCTTATTCAAGTATTAAAGTTTGATTGTATATGATGGTGATGAAGTCTCACTCTCATTGTCCAGCTGAGCGATGTGTATTGATCGTTATTTCTAAGATTTATATCATGTTCTTTTCCTTGATAATTTTATCAAAGACTTTTGTCTTTGGCCCAACTGAATGAGCTTAACACCTGCTGGGATGAAAGACCAAATTTAGTGTTATGTCCTACTAGAGTGCGGACAATATCAAATTACAAACACTCATGACATGGTCTTCTGTCAGTGTTTTGTTTAATTATTGGGATTCAGCTTCTTACTGTAGACAATAATATAGATTATAATTAATCATAAAAGGTTAAAAATGTTAACTTCTGAAAATCGTGCAGTTTAATTCATTTAAATATGATTGTCGTGGGTCTTCATCTTCTGTTGGTGTGTATTGTGAAATGGAATGTGCTGAAAGCAAACAGGACGGTGAAAGTGTTGTTCAAAGTTCAGTGTGTTGGAGAAGGAGGGAGGGTTTAGAGCTTGGGTTAGTGAGTTAAAAAATAGCCACCAGCACCGCCATGCAATTAATAATAATTAATTAATAATTATGCATATTCATCCATCAGTCTAGCGTCATGCTAAATTTTCGGCTCTGGACACAGCCCATGTGCGAGCTCTCATTCGTTAAGTGAGGCAAACACGCAGTTTAGTTCGTTAAAATGTTCCTCACGTACACGTGAAGATGAGATTTGTGATGATTTGTTTTCTACATAAGTTGCATGTTTTTGACGTGTTGACGGTGTAATTGCTGAGGAGCCAGATTGTGTTTGCTGTGCACAACTGCTGTCTTTGTACGGGATTCATCGTGCCTTGGCGTAGAAATGGAAATGAATTCTAATACAGATTTGGCATGATGCTGGATTGATGGATGAACAGGATGATAAGTAAATAGACATCAGTTCCTGTCCAGAGATGAAAATATATTCAGATTCAGCCAGATTGGTAGATAGACACATGGGCTGGACAGGTTGACATGTAAACAGACATATAAATATATTTCAGGAAAGTTTATAAAACCTAAAGACTTTGCAGATAATATTTGTGTGTGTGTGTGTTTTAGGGACCTGAAGGCGTGCCGTCGACGATGCTAGCTGTACCATGGGCAGCGTCACTCTGCGCTACTTCTGCTATGGCTGCCTGTTCACCTCGCTGACCTGGTCCGTGCTGCTTTTCCTCTACTTCAACCTTAGCCAGGACGGCCGTCTCTCCATCAGCCATGAGCCCGTCCAGAGGGGGCAGCACCGCTTCCAGCCCCGCTTCACACGCCGCCCGGCCCCCCAGCCGCCGCCACCGCCACACGCCGACCGGCCGGGACGCAGGGACGCCCCCAAAGCCGACCTCTCACCCGAGATGGGTCAGTACCAGTCAGTCGAGTGGAGCGGGAATGTCTTCTACTATAGGCGTATTCAGCTTATTGCTCAATAGCGTTCAGTGGTGTGATGTTGAACATCGCAAAACAAGACATAAAGTCCATAAAGACGTGACTGTGCAAAAAGTATAAAGTGCAAAAATAGCCATCCCTCAGGAAGGTGGTGCTAACATAAAACACACATAGAGGTACATGCTAAAAGAGCAAAAAAGCTTTGGGCAAATTTTCAGATTTCTCTTATTTTTTTCCTCACTGTAGTTTTGGTTGAAATGGCACATACTCCGCCGTCAGTGCAGATTTTATGTGAGCGTGAGAGACCGGTTTGGAGTAACGAGCTCCCTCTCAAGCCTGTCATCTCTGCCGAAAGTAGCCTCCGGAACGCGTTTGAAGCGCGTGACGTTCCCGTCTCCGTCTCGGTTCACGTCGCGTGGAAGTGCCATCGCGTCTCTAACTCTCTCACGGCTGCTTATTACAACAGCGGCTTTAAAGAGATTATTCCGGAAAGTGTCATAGACCCTCATGTCTGTAACGGAGAAAGAAAATAATCCATACCTACGGCTGGGCGATCTCACCTCATATCCACATCACGTGGGGCTGTGGAATATGACGAAATATATCGGATGACGAAATTAAAACGTCTGTATTTTCTTTCATTCATTCGTTCATTCATTCATTATCTGAACCGCTTAATCCCAATTGGGGTCGCGGCGGGGACCGGAACCTGTCCCGGGAACTACGCGCAAGACGGGGATCAACCCTGGGCGGGCGCCAACACAACACAGGGCACACACACTCACACTCCCACTCGCACCTTACAGGACCAATTTAGAGTCGCCAGTCACCCTATAGCGCATGCTTTTGGACTGTGAGAGGAAACCGGAGAAAAACTCACGCGAACTCAGGGAGGGCACGCAAACTCCACCCAGAAAGCCCCTACGGCTGACCCGGGGATCAAACCCAGGACCATGTCCCTGTGAGGCAGCGGCGCTAACCCCTGCACCACTGTGCCGCCCCCTATCTTTTCATATTATACTCTGTGGGCATTTGGTGGCGTAACGGTTGAGTGTTAGCACGTTCGAAACCAGGGCCGGTAAAGTTACCACTGAGGTACTCATGAGCGAGGTACCGTCCCCAAGCACTGCTCCCCGGGCGCTTGTTAGCTGCCCACTGATCCTTCACGGTTGGGTTAAATGCAGAGGTCACATTTTGTTGTGGTGCACTGTGTGCTGTGGAGTGGTTTGTTAATATTGGCCGTTTTGTCCCTGATAAAATCCCTAATGAAGGCTCGATTACGACAGGGTTTAATTGAGCTTGTTTTTTTTTGTTTTTGTTTTTTTTGTGGGAACGTGGGAGGGAAGATTCTCCAGATGGCCTGCGTCCGGGCCAGACAGTGTGTCTTTATTTATTTGTTTATATACTTATTAAATTGCTGCCTATCATTCTTTTTTTGGGCAAATCGGACTCTTAGGAGAAGTGGTGTTTGGTTGCCATGACAACCCAGCTTCCATTCCACGGTGATTTAGAGAAGACTCGATCGATCTGTCTGGGCGATAGTCTTCTCGTCCTGAAAACACACACACATGCACACCTGGGTTTTTGCGAGCGTGCTTAAAAAGAAATTTGTTCTTAAAACGCACCTACGAAGTTGTTTTGAAGACTTTAACGTTCTGACTTATTGGAGATCGGTTTGTAAATAAGAACAGAACACAGAAATGGTGACAAGCAATGTTATACTTTTTTTTTATTGCATGCCTTTATGTGCAAAACATTAGCTGCTTGGGTATTCTTTAATCATACAGCTGTATAATAGCATACTGGGGATGAACAATGTGGGAATTATTGACTGATGTCAATATCCGATGTTTTCATGCGTATATCTGCTGATGATGATAAATGAGGAAGCCGTTGGACAGCGCGTGTAGACATTTTGCCCCGCAAAGTTCCACTGCACGTTCAGGATTTTGGCACAAAATAACACCATTCACTTTAAAACAGAAGGCGCGGGCGGTATAAAATCTCACCTCGGACTTTGGACATGCCTGGCGCAAGCGCTTCCTCTCCGTCTTACAATAAATGCGTCAAAAAATATCGGACAAATCAAAGCATCGGTCCGATGTCGATTATCGCAATTGTCTTCTGATTCGGATAAGATTCTGATTTAATTACGCATCTCTTATACTATTGAAATATCGTATCCTTCTAAAGAAGATACACTTAAGAAAATAATCTGAATTGTTGGATAATTTTTCACCATCCTTTGGATGCTTCATTGAGTGAGGCACTTCTCTCTCTCTCTCGATCTCTGTAGGGATGATTTTCAACGAGAAAGATCAGGAGGTGAGAGATATGGGCTACCACAAGCACGCCTTTAATGTTCTCATCAGCAACAGACTGGGATACCATAGAGACCTGCCTGACACCAGAGATGAAAAGTGAGTGTGTGTATGTGTTTTATTTTCATGTGGGTGTGTTCGGGTTTTGCGTGAAGTCCTTACAATGGGTCTCATTCAGGAACATCTTAATAATAATTAATTTTTTAATCTGTTAAGCCCTGAGACTGTTTTACAGATTTTTGCTCTAAAAAAGATCATATAAAATAAAATGTGTATATCTCAGCAACCACAATGTCTGTTTTTATGCTTTTGGTATCATTATAAAGGTAACACTTGTGAGATTACTATGGAATCGGCACACGTTACTGAGTCAGAATAAAGGAAGATGCAACCCAGCAGAACATGAAAAAAAAAAATGTTCGCCAAAAAAACACAAAAACATATCTGCGTAATCTGCGGAGTCTCTGCTTTCATATGATATACGGTATGCATGGTTAGCCGTAGTAGTATAGATTCTACAGCTGTATTTCTTCCACGTAGACCTGCGCAGTGTTTTTGTTCTTTGTTTATTTATGTGTTTGGTGTTGGAATTGTATTATGTTTAGGTGGAATTAGTTGTTTGAGATTTTTAGATGGGATTTTATCGGTGATGTTGATGTGCCGCATGCATATGTTTGTTTACGTTTACCGACTACTTAAAGCCTTCCCGTTCTGCCCCCAGTAGCGGGGGCGATCGGGCTCAAGCCGTTAAAAAACTTTTTTTCTCGCGCTGAAATTAAACAGGTGTGTGTGTATGTGTTTGACCCCTTAAATGTCTTAAATGTGCTTACCGAGGCTTGTGAGTAATAATTATCCTTGAGGTCAAATGAGTCAGCAACGCTTATTCTTGTTTGTGTGTGTGAGAGAGGGAGATAGTGTGTGTGTGCGCGTAGGTGTACCATTTTGGCAATTATTAAGTGTGATGAGCTTGAGTAAGCATTGCTGACTGAAGCATGTTGGGGTGTTAATGAAGCACAGCTCCTGTTTAAACAGTAATCACTAGCTCAGGTGTGTGTGTGTGTGTGAGATTTGTCTTGCCACACACTCACTGATGTGGTTTCAGGATGCAGCTTTCGGTGAATACTGAATAAAGCAGGAGTCCTCATTAATCAAACAACCCGTATTTTTGTGAGACGTTCAGCACCGCCCATGACTTGTACACAGGCCTACCGCCTGTGAGTGAACATAATATTTTGGATTACTTGCTCATTTAAGGGCACAATGGCGCCTTTTCGGCTATGTTCTCCTTCTAGAATCAGCAGCAGACAAACCCCATGGGATATGAGACTGATGTGTGTACTGAGTTTGTCTGGCAGTTTAGGCCCTGTGTCCACCAAACCGTTTTTTGCGCCGAGAGCGGTCAAAACCTCACTTCCTGGGCGCTTCTCTCGCGCTTGTTGTTGCTAAGTTGCAAAAAGTGTCATCAGGCACTTCCGCGTCCGTTCCTATTTCATGTAAACATTGTAACGTTCCTTTGAGATCGGCAGTTTAGCCGACGTAAAAGAGATGATCTTTACAATGGACTGAAATAGCATCTTGGCATTAGCGGCAGCGTTTGAGACGTAGAGATTGGGTGCAAGAGATAAACCATGCAAGAAAATAGCTGGGAGAGTACCACCGATTAGAGGTTTGATCACATAATTGTAGTTTTTACCTTATTCAGACTGTGGCTAGCGAGAGAGAATGTCCTTTATGATCATTAAAATGCATTAATGTCATTCTGCCCAAGGCTGAACTAAGTACACAATAGAGATCGACCGATACTGTTTTTTTTCAGGGCCAATATCTATACCGATTTTTGGTAGTTACCAATATTTGCTACCGATATGCAAAAAAAAGAGAGAAAATCTGTCAAAATTTACCATTTTACAAACACCAAGCCTAGTTGAAGCTCTCCTCTCTCCTCTTGATTGTTGCAGCGAGTCAAGAGGAAACGTCACAGAGAGAAGAGACCGCAGAGGAGCCACAGTAGTGCACCTTGTAATAACTTAATATCGCTGATGGTCAAAGTTGAACACTGATCCCTAAAATCCGCAAAGATATTATTGGTCAAAGAATCTAAGTTGGCCCTGTAAGGTGTGACTGATTGTGTGACTGTGTGCACCCTGTGGTGTGTTGGTCACTAACCTGCGTGACTGCGGTCCTGTGACAGGCTCTGGTCCCCGTGACCCCGATAGGGATTATGCGGTTCAGATAATGACTGACTGACTATCTAGGTCCTACGTGTTTTTTATAAAACTTTGTCATTGGCACACACTTGTGTTTAGTTATTAAGTGATTTACTTGGCTTCTACTCTTTTCTGCTAGGTGTAAGCTGAAGTTGTACCCCGTGTCCCTGCCCACGGCTAGCATTGTGATATGCTTCTTTAACGAGGCTTTCTCCGCTCTGCTGAGGACCGTTCACAGCGTGCTGGACCGAACCCCGGCCTACCTGCTGCACGAAATCATCCTGGTGGACGACAACAGCGAACTAGGCGAGCTTCCCGTCAATGTGCAAAAAAAGGAAGAATGTTACTCGTCTCTTTTAGGCTCAGAACTGTGGCACAAAAATAACGCCATAATTCTGACATTTCTAACAGAGTGACAAGTCAAGCGGGCGTAAAAGCAGAGTGGAGTGAGGGTGGAGCTTTTCAAGCGTAGTGCACAACATTTTAAGAAAATGTCACTTCCCGCACTGTGTGGTGTACCAAGTCAAGTAAGATGCGTGTGACACTCCATGTGCACTACCTAGTGCGTAGAGAGCCGTTAAAGCTGCAGCCCGGGCTGTTTTCCTGAGATCCATACTACCGCATAGAAAAGTATGATAAGAGCACCTTGCCTACCATACTATTAAGCGTGGCAAAACTCTGCTCGGGACACAGTCCATGTGCGAGCTCACGTCCGCTAAGTGAGGTAAACACGTTTAGTTTAAACATGGCACGATACCACTTTATGTCCGATGCGATACTGATGAAAAAATCTTGTAAACAAAGAATGCTTTCAAAAATGGAAGTGTTAATCATTTATTTTCATCAATCAACAAAATGCAGTGAATGAACAAAAGAGAAATCTAAATCAAATCAATATTTGGTGTGACCACCCTTTGCCTTCAAAACAGCATCAATTCTTCTAGGTACACTTGCACACAGTTTTTGAAGGAACTCGGCTGGTAGGTTGTTCCAAACATCTTGGAGAACTAACCACAGATCTATAATCCTATAATCCTACAAAATAATATAATGACTGTAATCCTACAAAATCCCTGACTTTGTGCAAGAGTACCTGTAAGAATTGATGCTGGTTTGAAGGCAAAAGGTGATAACACCAAATATTGATTTGATTTAGATTTTTCTTTTGTTCGCTCACTTTGCATTTTGTAAATTGATAAAAATAAACAATCATTATTTATATTTCTGAAAGCATTCTTTGTTTACAGCATTTTTTCACACCAGCCTCAAACTTTTGCACAGTACTGTATGCCAATATGATACAAATCCGATATCCGAGTCTTTTTTAAACAAGAAAACAGAAAATAATGCTTTAAAAATGTCTGAATACATGATTATACCTGAGATTATTCTGTTATGCTCAAGAAAATACTTGACTTAAATATAGTTTTAATTAAAATAATGTAATAATGAAAGAAGAAATTAAATAACATGGACACCTAAAATGCTTTAGATGCATAATATGTAGCTTGAAAACAAGTTTAGAAAACAAACATATTATTAAAATATAGTGTTACTAAAATACAGTACAGTAGTGTAAGGAAATAACTGTACATTTACAGCAGTTGACTACAGTGCAGATCTGACTTCTTAAAAGTGGGATGTTTGTTGTGTGCAGAGGACCTGAAGGAGGACCTGGATGCGTACGTTCAGAAAAACCTGCAGGGCAAAGTGAAGTTGGTGCGGAACGAGAGAAGAGAGGGGCTTATAAGGGGACGGATGGTTGGTGCATCCCACGCTACAGGTGCATCTTTTAACACGAACCTATTTCTGGGTGTTTGTTCATCACTGCAGTCAGTGGTGTGGTGTGGTGTAGTGTGCTGTGGTGTGGTGTGTATGTTCCTGTTTGATTTTTTTCCTGTTTTCCTCGGTGTTTCTCAGGCGAGGTCTTGGTGTTTTTGGACAGCCACTGTGAGGTGAACGAAGCCTGGCTCCAGCCCCTGCTCGCGCCCATCCAGGAGAACCGCCACACTGTGGTGTGTCCCGTCATCGACATCATCAGCGCGGACACGCTGGTCTACAGTCCGTCCCCCATCGTGAGGGGGGGCTTCAACTGGGGGCTGCACTTTAAATGGGACCCCGTTCCTGTATCCGAGCTCAACAACCCCAGCGGAGCTATCAGGTACCAAAAATAAAATTGACACGATACACACTTTTTCTGCCACAACAGAACAGGGCACAGCTTGGTGGTTTTAATGCTCAAGACACACTTCAACTGACTGGTGTTAATTTCGTCAGACGAGACGAAATGTGTTTGTCAACGACCCTCTTTCCCACGACTAAGACGAGACGATGACGAGACTGCACCAATGTTCTAAAAATACTGACTAAGACTGTGTTAATGTGCCTTATTGTTTAGGAATAAAAACGAGTCTAAGATGTTTTGCATGAAATAAAAACGAAACAAAAACTCCCTCCTCGTTTTCGTCTACACAAGAGACCACCAGACCCCCTGTCTTGTGTTTGTGCCAGCAGTCAGTCTACGTCGTGTTCCTGCGCCCCTCCGGCCGCCAAAACTACATGCAACTACTTGCGCCAGAGGTTATTATTACATTTAATCAACATTTTAGCGGTGTGGAACACAATTCAACTGGAATGATAAACAAAAATCATCTCTAAAATAAAAAAGACTAAAATGTTTTAATGAAAACTTGACTAAAATACATTGAGTTTTCGTTGGACTAAAACTAGACTAAAATGTTGAGACTTTTAGTCGACTAAAACATGACTAACAAAAACTGATATGTGAATGACTAAAGATGACTAATAAGGAACTTTGACACAAGACTAAGACTAAATTAAAAAATGGGTGACAAAATTAACACTACAACTGACTCATTATATAATTATTCATAAAAATAATTTATAACTTTTTTTATTAAAAAAAGGAAACATATTTGCTGAAACACACTTGATTAGAGTCCCTGTTTTCTTTTGATGAAAGCGTTTAGTTTTTTGTTGCGTTGTGATTTCTCTGAAACAGTATGTATTGATACTCTGACGTAATGTGGCGGAAAACTAGTAGTCTAGAATTTCTCAGTAGCTATAGTGGCCAGCAAGTGTCACCGTGGAGATGTCCGATTGTTTTGAAACAGTTTGGAAATTTTCAGCTCAGTTGTTTCACAAAACCTGGTTTTACACCCCACTACTTTTTCAAACTGTTGCAAATAAAACTGTTTTTTTTTAGCATACCTGAAATGAAATAATAATGGAGTGTAAGATCTCATAACTCAAGATGGAAACTGGTGTGGAAAGGTGGAAATACGCTGTTTTATGGCTGCCGTGACTGCAGTATTTTTGGCGAGGCTGCAGCTCATCGACACGCACATAAAAGCTATTGGATGCCGGTGGCGGTGCCGTGACCCCGGAGCCTGATCTGCATTGATCAGACTGTTTTAAATCCATTAGCATGGTGCTGGACATCTCTCTCACTGTTCTCTCTTTCATTATTAGTCTCTCTCTTATCTCTCCTCTCTTCACAACCTTATCTCTTTATTTCAGCCTCTCTCTTTTTGTCCTTCACAATCTCCCCCCTCTCTCTCTCTCTCTCTCTGTCCCAATTAGGCTCTCCCCCGTATCTATATTTTAAGTCTTTTAAAACTGTGTGTGTTTGTGGCTGAAGCTGCTGTACCATTCCTCTTTATTTCAGCTGCTGCTTTTATATTGCCTGTTTATGCCATGGCTTTTTACAACGCTTTGTGTTAGCGCTGCACCATATGGGAGTTATTGGCTGATGCCGATATCCGATATTTTCATGCTTACAACTGCCGATACTGATGCCGATAAATGAGGAAATGAGGGTTGAGCGCATAAAGACAAGATGTTTTGCTCACTAAAGTTCCACTGCGCTCAGAACACAACTAATTTCAAGCGTAGTGCACAACATTTTAAGAAAAAGTCACCATTGCCCTATGTGGTGTACCAAGTCAAATGGGGGGGTGTGACACTCCATGTGCACTACTTAGTGCATAGAGAACCGTTTAGCTACAGCCCATCTCAGGCTATTCCTGAGATGCAGACTACTGCATAGAAAAGTATGATGAGAGCGCCTACCTACCATACTATTAAGTACAGGAGTACGCATCTCGGCACACAGCCCACGGGTGAGCTCACTTTTTGTAGAGATGCACCGATCCGATATGTGGATCGGATATTGGTCCGATAACCACTCAAATAGCTGGATCAGGTATCGGTGGCACGGAACCGATCCGTGAATTGTAGGTTTTTCTACGTTCTACGTAATCGCGCACACTCAATTTGTTCGACATTGGTGTTAGTTATAGTACTGTGCAAAAGTTTTAGGCAGGTGTGAAAAAATTCTGTAAACAAAGAATACTTTCAGAAATGGAAGTGTTAATCATTTATTTTCATCAATCAACAAAATGCAGTGAATGAACAAAAGAGAAATCTAAATCAAATCAATATTTGGTGTGACCACCCTTTGTCTTCAAAACAGCATCAGTTCTTCTAGTTACACTTGCACACAGTTTTTGAAGGAACTCGGCTGGTAGGTTGTTCCAAACATCCTGGAGAACTAACCACAGATCTATAATCCTATAATCCTACAAAATAACATAATGACTACAAAATAATATAATGACTATAATCCTACAAAATCCCTGACTTTGTGCAAATGTACCTGTAAGAATTGATGCTGGTTTGAAGGCAAAAGGTAGTAACACCAAATATTGATTTGATTTAGATTTTTCTTTCGTTCGCTCACTTTGCATTTTGTAAATTGATAAAAATAAACAGTCATTATTTATATTTCTGAAAGCATTCTTTGTTTACAGCATTTTTTCACACCAGCCTACAGTACTGTATGTAGGAATGAAGATGAGCAGAACAACACTCTACCACCCTAAAAGCAAATTATACATGATTATAATGGACAACACACCGCAGGGCATGGTATAGACAGTCACCCCAAATTCCTTTAGAGCTGTAAAGGTGGGAAAAAAAATCTCAGGATCTGCCGATACCCAAAGCCCAGATGTTGGCATCGGTATCGGAACTGAAAAAGTTGGATCGGTGCATCCCTAGCTTTTTGCAAACATGCAATTTAGTCAGTTTTAAAAAACGTTGCACATGCAGCCTGAGTTGAGCTCGTAAAGAGGAGCGTTCCACTGCATGCTCAGAATTATGGCACAAAACGCATTTTAAGACAGAAGGCACAGGCAGTATAAAATTCCACCTCGAACTTTGGACATGCCTTGGCATAAGCGTTACCATAAAAAAAAATCAGCCAAATCTAAGCATTAGTCCGATGCCGATGACGAAGAAAAAGTTATCAACTGATTCCAATATGGTTCCAAAATCTTCATTCATTCCTACTGTGTGTCAATTTCTGTTTTATAAAATTTGCTCTATAAATAAATCTGACTAATGACCCAAGTGGTTTTGCGTTGGAGGTGAGCAGAATGAAACTTGAACCTGCACAAGCATTATGTGTCTCTGGCGTTGCTGTTTGCTTCAGTAACGATAAGACCTGGACCATAGACCTGTTAGCTTAAGTGATTTTTGAACTTGACTAACTTTTTCCTCCAGGTCTCCTACAATGGCCGGTGGCCTGTTTGCCATGGACAGGAATTACTTTAACCAACTCGGCCAGTATGACAGCGGCATGGACATCTGGGGTGGTGAGAACCTGGAGATTTCTTTTCGGGTAAAACACAGAAAAAATTACTTGTGAATAAACATGAACATGTCAGGAATTTTCCATATGTGACCCTCCACAGCAAAACCAGTCACTTGTCGCAACGGAGGTTTCCGAGAAAAACAATCGTTTATGTTGCGTGGGATAAAATTTTGGTTTTGAAACAGTGGAAGGTCTATACTGTACTGTTGTGAATAAATTTGGCTGAAAAACTTACCCTTTCCATCCTAAAAACGTGACTTTCTTGAGGTGAGGAATTCAATTCCAGCAGAATGTTAAAAGTTTCTGTTTTGACTGCTCTACTTCAATATTTACGGTAAATCCACCGGTTGACTAGCGTGAAGATATTTCTCCGGAATCCATCTTTGTCCATCAGTTAACCTAACGCAGGTAGGCTATCCGTGTGGCTGTGAATGCAGCGTAGGCTACCGTAAATACAAACGTAGCCGCGACCGCACCAAGCGTCTGTGAGTGCTACGGCGATAGTCAACTTCAAAGGCAGATTTCTCCGTTTCTCACTTGTCGTGACAGGAGAAACCCGACTCCTTTGAATGTTGATATCGCAGTCATATGTCGTCCGATTCATTCGACATTCATGCCCTTTCATGAAAACATAACTCAATTTTGAAAATTTGCGACAAGCGACGGGTTTTGCCGTGGAGGGTCACAAATGTTTTTGCGAGTGAAGGCAGAGTTGAGCTCGTAAAGGCCTGTGATTTTGTTTTGACAGAAAATAACGCCATACATTTTAAGACAGAAGGCGTGGGCCGTATAAAATTCCTCCTCCGACTTTGGACATGCCTAGCACAAGCACAACCTTTCCGATGTACAGCAAATGCATAATAAAATATTGGGCATCTGTCGATTCCGATACGATGCCAATATTCATTGTCCATCGCTACTAAATATGCGTAACTACAAAAGTTGGGATATTTTTCTAACCAATAAGAACATATCTTTGTGATTTAAAAAAATCTGAAGGAAGCTGGACCGGAGAAGGCAGCGTCACATCACACGCGCACACACACACACGTGCAATACGTTAGATTAATTCATTTTCTGTTCAGTGCCCATCCCTAGTTAGTGTGGGCAGTTTTTTTCCCTAAAACTATCAATACTATATCAGTGGGAGTACCTCATAAACAGTAAACATGGTGCGTTTGTGTGTGTGTTCTGGCATTAGGAGCAGTACTTTGCGCTGCGTCCCGAGTTGAGGAAGAGAGATTACGGGGACATTAGCGAGCGTCTGGCGGTGCGTCAGCGGCTACAGTGTCACTCCTTTAAGTGGTACCTGGACACCATTTACCCAGAGATGCAGCTCTCCTCCCCTCAGAACAAACCCCCTCCTGCTGCCTTCGTCAACCGCGCCATGAAGAGGCCCAAAGTGCTGCAGCGAGGACGGGTGAGGCACAGTCTGTCCGTTTCTTTATCTCTCTCCGTCAGTTTGAACTCTGTTTTATATGCATTGCTGGAAGATGAAGTGCTTTTTGTGGAGATTTGTTTCCGCAGCTTGGGACTTGGGACTTGAATCTTGACCCTGCGATCACAGGGCCAACTCCCTAACTGCTATGCTACCAACTAGGGATGCAGCGGTACAGTGTGCCCACTAGGGCTGGGTATCGTTGCTGATTTCCTGAATCGATTCAATTCCGATTCACAAGGTCATGATCCAATTCAATTCTCGATTTGATTCGATTTGATTCGATATCGATTTATTTAGAGATTTCTTTGCGTCAATACTAGTTTTGCTTGGTTATAAAATAACTTGTTTTAAAACCGAAGTCTTGCCAAACATCGGCCTTTAGGCCAGACGGTGATTTGAGCGGAGCAGCTTCAGCCATGGCTCTATTTGGTTTGGGTTTCGCTGGTCTCACGTTTTTATAGCTCTCCTTGCGCGGTCGCGAGAAGTAGTGCATGGCCGCAGGAAAAGATCGATCCGTGAATCAGTATTGATAGGTGAATCGATTTTTTTGTTTAACCCAGCCCTAGTGCCCACGGTTCTGTAGGGTACATATCGCTGTTTTTGGGCCACGGTTTCGGTACATGAATGTTATCTTAGCTCTGACATCCAGTGGGTTCTTTGCCTTTTCTTTTTCTTGGGCCGAAGCGATTATCAGAACAACTCTAACAATTCGTTTACAAAAAACGGTCGACAATTTTTCCAGAATCAAAGCTTTGTTTAATGTAGAGGAGCTTAAATGTAGAGGAGTTAGTTGTTTTCTCATGTAGTAGAAAATGGTTTTCTGGAACAGTCTGCTCCATCAGTGCATGGCCTCCAGTTTTACCAGCAGGGGGCAGTGTGGTAGAGCGTTTGTCCAGCAGGGATTCATGGGTAGTGACCTGTATTTTTCCCAACATGTTAATCAGGGGAGTGTTCGAAAAAACCCGAAGGTGTCTCAGAGCTTTAAGTGACAAGAATCCACAGACAGGTAGCTCAGATCTACCCATGAGTCACCGGCGAGTGTAGCTACACACAAATCAGGCTGAAGCGGGGGTTTCATATCTGAAGAGACACGTTACTGCAACTCTGGCTTTTTACATTTACAAAATGTTACATATACACTTGTCATGTCAACACTCGGAAGCTAGAGCAACCCAGGTGTGGCCAGTTTCAGTCCTTCTTAACTTCAGACGGACACTAGTGTGAGACTGCTATAGGTATATTTCTGTCCTTTTATTTTCTCCTCCTCTTTCTCAGCTGCGTAACTTGCTGGCGGATAAGTGTCTGGTGGCTCAGGGGCGTCCCAGCCAGAAGGGCAGTGCTGTTGTGGTCAGACCCTGCACTCATCAGGATCCTGAGCAGGTACGAGATTTACACAAATATTCATAAAACCTTGTGTTTCATTTCTCACGGCAGACTGGAAAAGAATGAGAGTGAGAGGCGTTGACTTGTTCAATGTTCAGTTAATGGTGACATTGAGTTGAGGTCAGAGGCCCGGCCGTGGCTGATAATCCCCGTGTTGGAGAGATGAGAGTCACCCGTGCTTTATGCTCCTGTTACTGTTCTTGTGTTGCTTTTCTGCAGCTGATCTGCAGTTTGCTTTTAAACAAACTCCATTTTCTCAGAGTTTAAAATGGTGGAGGGTGAGTCACACGGAGCAGCTGAGCAGAGATCTCTCTTCTCTCTTTCTTTCTCTCTCTAAATTCATCTCTCTACATCTTCTATCACTCCTCTCCCAGTTCTTGCTTTTTCTCTCTCTCCTCCCCTCCTTCTCTCTCCTTTTCCAGGTTCCTCCCCTCCACTCCCTTTCCCCCCCATCTCCCACTCTACCTCTTTCTTTCTCCACCTCTTTTTTTTCCTTTCTTCTTATTCTCTCACATTCTTTCTTTGACACTATCGCTCGGTCTTTCACACCACATCTCTGTACATCCTCCGTCTCTCTTTTAATATCCCTCAACAACTTTTCTATATCTCCATCTCTCTTTTCTTGCTCATTTATTCACTCGCTTATTCTCTCACTCATTCACTTACTCACTTACTCAGTCACTCGTTCACTGACTTACTTTTGCTCACTTAGTCGCTTAATCATTCACTCACTCGCTCACTCACTTACTCAGTCACTCATTTGCTCACTCCCTTGTTGACTCTTTCACTCACTCACTTGCTGACTCGCTTAGTCGTTCATTCACTCATTCACTCACTCACTCACTCACTCGTTCATTCACTCGCTCGTCCATACACTCATTCACTCACTCTCTACCTCTCTGTCTCTCCTCATCTCTGTCCATTTATTTCTCTTCTTCTTTCTCAGTCTCTCTGTTTTTCTTCTTTTTCTCCCTGCTGACTCCATCAGACTCCTCCCAGCAGGACGTACTGACACATCATAACACAGGAAGTCTCACACTACATATTCATACATACATGACCATAATCTGTGTGTGTGTGTGTGTGTGTGTGTGCAGGAGTGGATCTATGACGAGGAGCACGAGCTGATCCTAGCCGGACTGCTGTGTTTGGACATGTCGGAGATGCGCTCGGCCGACCCGCCTCGCCTCATGAAGTGTCACGGCTCGGGGGGGTCGCAGCAGTGGTCCCTCGGGGTGAGAGATGCTCCCCCAAAACACGCTCAACATCACTTACGACACCAACCGTTTGCCGTTTCACTTCAGAAGTTTCATAGCTTGTGGGTTCGGCTGATTGTGTACTAACTCTGTGTGTGTGTGTGTGTGTCCTGCAGAAGAGTAACCGCCTATACCAGGTGTCTGTAGGTCAGTGTCTCTCGATCCTGCAGCCGCTCAGCCACAAGGGCCACGTCTCCATGGCGATCTGTGACGGTTCTGAAGCTCAGCAATGGCAGCTGGAGGACTGAATGTGGACACACACTCTGCTGTTACACACACACACACAGGACATATGAACAAAGTAGGACAGACACACACACATACAAAGAGACTATGACAAACACAGACAGACACACACACCAACAGCCAAGGACACACACCCACACCCACAAACTAGGACAAAACACACACACACACTAGGACAAAAGAAACATACCGGGACACAAACACAATACACACTTTAAGACTAGGATTAACACACACAAACAAACAGTCTAGGGCAAACACACACACAGGGATACTCCCAAACAGAACCACACACAGGGACACACACACAAACACACAGGGAGACAGCAACATTCAGAAATGCACCCTCAAAGACACACTGCCCCCTTCTGGCTGTAAAGGGAGTTGTATAAGCTCCCACTGAGCAAGCGGATGAAGCTCCGAACTGCAGCCGGGGGGCGCCATGGCAACACTTCCACTAGAACTACCATCAAACTGGTAACTGGGGAAACCAGAGTGTCCCTTTTAACCACCATCATGAGGATTAGGGTATTACAGTTCTTACAGTCAAACATTTCTTTCCAAACGCAGCGGTGTTAGTTTTGCTGGTCTCTAATTCCCACAGAGCTATTGTTTATTTATAATTTAGATTTCATTTCACTTTTTTATCCGATTTGCACAGCAATCTTGCAGAGACAATTCACAGAAATTGTGCTGTAAAATGTTTAGATCGTTACTGGAAATGGTCAGTATTAGCTTTGTCGACCTGTAGCTGATGTTTGTGTTTCTTTAGAATTTTAGTTCATTTGCTGTCATTTTTGTCTACATTTGCACTCTGCCTAGAGAATTACTCTTGAGAGATTTAGTAAAAACTTCTATTAGCATCTGTTACTTTATCCGGTGAACACGGTTACTTGCGTTTCTTCATCCGAACAGATGCACTTAAAGCGTTTTTCAGCTTTTAATGCGGGTTGTGATTTGTGTTTTTATAAACGGAGACTGACGAAGTCGCCAAACAGTTAGAACTCACAACCTGCTCCTAAACATTCATGAGGATGATTTATAATAATAATAATAATAATAACTTTGTGTAAAGAGCCTTTAGCGTAACATTGTTTTAAATGTAATGATGTGAGTCCCTGTTTGCTGTGATTGTCAGCAGATGGACAGCAGTTACAGTTTTTCTTCTCTTCCTTCGGTCTCTTTTGTAAATGATGGTACAAAATAAAGATGTTATAAATAAATAAATAAAAACAGTTTTTGTTAAATGTTAAATGTGTAAGAAGCTCCATGCTCCATGTTTTTGCCTGCAGGGGCAGCAAGACGAGGTGAGGAACTGATAAACAGATTTGTGTCAGTTTTCGGCTTGTAGGGGACAAGAGTGTGCAAGACTTCATGTAAACCTCAAGAGACTTCCCCCAACTCCTCCCCTCCTCCTCCACTTACGTTACGAACCTATGAACATGAGGACATGAGGTAGGGCTCACACTAAAGGGCACTTTCACTCTGCACCTACAGGAAACTAACAGGGACCGACACCTTCCAGAACTGGGGTGCTTTTGGTGATGGTTCTCAGTAGGGCTCTGAATAGTGGTGGGCACTATTCAACTGGGGGTCTGGGGGACTGGGGTAGAGTAGGGATGCACGATATGGCAATTATAGACCGATGCTGATACCCAATGTTTTTCACGTTGATATCTACCGAAGCCGATAAATGAGGACGACAGATAGGTGCATAAAGGCAAGATATTTTGCTGGCTAAAGTTCTACTGCGCGCTCAGGATTTTGAGACAAAAATAACATCGTAGCTCTGACCTTTCTACCACAGCGCTAAGTCAAGTGAGCATGACGGCAGACTTGAGCGAGCGCGGAGCATTTCGAGAGAGCAGGCAGAGTTGAGTGTGTAAATACAAGAAATTTTGCTTGCAAACGTTCCACTGCGTGCTTAAGATTTTGGCACAAAATAGCCCCATATCACTTAAAGACAGAAGGCACAGGTCGTATAAAATCCCACCTGGAACCAAAGTCAACTTTATTGTCATCTCTTCTTTATATTGTACAGATATACAGAGAGACGAGAAGACGTGGCTCCAGTTTACACAGTGCAACAAGAAATAGAGAACAAAGAACAGATAGGGAGTGAACATGGAGTAAACAATATATAAATAGGACACAAAATATACATTTTAAGCTAGAAGTGGAAATGGACTTTTTTTGTTTGTTTGTTTAGTTTTTTTACTGAATGTTCACGAAGTTGGTGACAGTTTTCAATATGAAAGATTTCGATATCCAGTCTATTAATAGCAGTGTATTCTTAAAAAGCCTGACTGAAATTTAAGTTTGTACAGATATTATAACAGCATTGGAGAACCATTCTGTGCAATACTTTTCAGTAATTTGTGCAGATATAGTTAGTTAAAAGACGTCCCTGGCTCAAGCGCTACCTTTCCAACGTACAATAAATATCAAATATCAAATATCAGGCAGATCTAAGCATCGGTCCAATACCGTTGACAGCTGATTCCGATATTACCGTGCATCCCTAATGTGT
Source organism: Distichodus sexfasciatus (assembly GCA_032718565.1). Taxonomy (NCBI): domain Eukaryota; kingdom Metazoa; phylum Chordata; class Actinopteri; order Characiformes; family Distichodontidae; genus Distichodus; species Distichodus sexfasciatus. The sequence goes on along the minus strand of JAVGVS010000029.1, from coordinate 76,188 downwards.
ATATCAGTATATATCAGTTTTGCTGGTGAGTATTGCTGATGTGGAAGGGAAATCTGCAGCTCCTGATTCTGCTGAAGACCCAGCCGTGTTGCCGTGACGTCATCTGAAGGAACACGCGTCTCCACCCACAGGTCAGAGGTTAGGGGTTAAAAAAAACAACAAAAAATGCCAGAGAAATCCCATATATCACTGGTGGGGATTTTGTGGTGGTGTTATTCTGCGTCAGTATTTATTTACCAGCCGCTGCTCTTTTCGGCACCAATCACTGTTAAATGCCATCACGCAGCGGTAATACTGTAGACACGGCTCATCTATTATACATGATGTTGTGCACTTTCCAATCTCTGCACTTCACGTCTGCACAAACTCACTTCAGCTGTTTGCGTGACACAAAGTAATGGGCCCAGCCACTCGTATTTCAACTTAAGTAGATATATATTAGAAGGAAGGTACCTTGTGCACTATTTTTGTGTTCTCATGATGGCTCTTATTATGGTAAATGTACGCTTTTTCATGCGGAAAATGATTGATCCTGATATGAAATATTGCTCTGAATTAGGGATGCACAATAATATCAGAATCATATCAGAATCGGCTTGATATTTTCAGCCGGTATTTAATGACACGTTTATTGTACGTCGGAAAGGTAGCGCTAGTGCCAGGCATGTCCAAAGTCAAGAGGCCGGATTTTATGTGAATATTGTGAATTAAATTCCGAACGCACAGTGGAACATTCGCAAGTCAAATCTCTTGTTTTCACGTTCAACCTTTTAAAACTAACTAAACAGTGTGTCTCACTTAGCGAATGTGGGCTCGCACATGGGCTGTGTTCCGAGCCGCCTACTGCGTACTAACAGTATGGTAGGTAATGCGCTCTTATCATACTTTTCTGTTGGTAGTATGCTTCTCGGCAAATAGCCGGGGTTGTAGCTTAATGGCTCTCTACGCACTAGGTAGGGCAAATGGCGAGTCACAAGAGCCCTACTTGACCTCTAGGAAGTGACTTTTTCTTAAAATGTTGTGCAAGACGCTCGAAATACTCCACCCTCGCCCCACTCTGCTTTCACGCTCGCTTGACTTGGCGCTGTATTAGACATGTCAGAGCTATGGTGTTATTTTTGTGCCACAATTCGTAGCATGCAGTGGAACTTTGACGAGCAAAATATCTTGTCTTTATGTGCTCAACTCTGCCTTCCTCATTAATCCGCATCGGCCGATGATTCCCATATGGTGCATCTTTACTCTAAATAGTTGATTTCAGACGTTTCTGTGGCTCTTCCAGACGTAACATATACTTTTTACAGTGTATAAGCTCTTAGAACACAAAAATATGATCTCTAAACTAAAGATACAGCTTACAATCTACCAAGCACTACTAAGAGTAAAGTTATTAACGTGTACGTTGCACGTTATGTTCTAACTATTCTTTTAGTATTTATTGCTGTCACTTTGTAACAGGAATCACCATTTTTTTTTGTTATTAGAGAAAAGTATTTACCTCCAGACCCTTTAAGATTTCGAGATGTTGCAACTGCAACTACTAACGTAAATTCAGCCGGTCCTTGTGAATTCATCACTACTGTGCAATTTTGACCAGTTTATGCAACTTTTGCGCCATTTTTTGACCAATCATCGGTTCCTGCCATTACACTTCCTCGTTATGTTTAGAAACACAGGAAATGTGTGATAAAAACGCCTCACAAAAATAACAAAATGATTAATGGTTAATAAAAAAAATAGTGGTTTTGTTCCCTTCCTTTTAATTCATTGTTAAAGAATCATTAGAAAGGGAGACAAAATCACAAACATTAACTTGCTCCCGCAATTTTAATTGCATATTTTTAGAAAGCTGGTGCAAAATCAGGCATTTTAGGCTGTAACAACCTCAAAAAAGGCTGGCAAATCCTGTTTTTCAACTGCATCCCTCTTTCCCTTCAACTACCAAAATCTTCCATCAGTTTGTCATTTAATATTTAAAACTGCGGTTTTGTGTTGTCAGGCTTGTGACCTCCTACTGACTTTTTTTTTTTTTTTTTACCCCAGTAAACCCCTTTTTCTTTTTTATTAACCGTATTTCTCTTTTATTTCATAGCAATCACACGTTGGCTGTATGAAATTCTCTTTCTGGTTTAATATAATACACAGTCAGGTTTTTTTAAAGATGTAAAATATTTATTTTTTTGTAAATGTTTCTAACTCTGATTCCACAAACTCCAAAAAAACCCCATTACACTTTGTATACTTCAAAAAAGGCTTCATTTTGGACATTGTATACTACTGTACAGGACCAAGAAAAAGACAAATACTGTTAATAATGTCTGAATATTGTACAAGAGGGAAAAAAATATCCAAGAAACAAATTTCATTACAACCAGTCATTTGAGAAATTATGTACAATTGATTCATCTGAAAGGTTTAAAAAATACATCATGCCATGTATATTACAAGCGCAGGACTTTTCACCCACAACTTTGTAGTCCACTTGAGTTGTGCACACAACAAAACTTCATTTCAGGCTGGTGGGCAAAATGCCACGACCAGGTTTAGAATATTTTTTGTTTCGGTTTTATTAAGTTGAAAACATCATACCATGATTTTCCGCGAGCCAAAACACTAAACAGCATCGTTCTTACAATAATGTAAACAACGAAAAAAAAAAGCATATTTTACATTTCATAATGTCAAAGCAACGTTAAAGGCATTTCTGTATCTCTCCGAAAACAATCCTCAGCGTGTGCGTTCCTCAAGTGTGGGCGCCACAAGCTCCATCAAGAAAACGCGTGAAAACGAAGCCACGCGCCTGCTTTACTCACGGCGGCGGCGCTTGGATTCTGAACGTAAAAATTCACAGCGACAACGTTGGTGATTAACAGTTAATTTACAATCAAGCTGCAGTGTGACCGAAGCATTCATCGATTGCAAAAAAAAAAAAGTACAACGAAACCTACATGTGTAAAAAGCAAACCAAAAACGAAAGAGAATATTCTTCAAGTGGTCAGAATTTTAGACAATATTGATTCTACATTCTAAATACAACAAAAATACTCTGGATTCAGTTTTTACAGATTCTGTACATTTGTATACAAGACATAGACTCTCAAAATGATAGCTTGACATCCTTCTTAAATATTTCTTTTTAAATTTTTCTTTTAGATTTTTTGTCGCAGAAAACCAAAATAAACGTCACCCAAACGGCTATAATGAAGCAAAGGTAGCATTTGGTCGAGTACTTCTAAATTTTTCAATTTTAGACATATTTACACATTTCATTTTTTTTGTTATAAAGTAACACGTTCTGCTCAATCTGCAGGTTTCCAAAGCAGCTTGACTCTTTTAAACCCACACTTAAAAAATAGCTCAATTCAATCCATAATAAATACAAAAAAGTCTGCCTCTTATTTTACAGAAAAATCAAAAACAAAAGGAAAATAAACTGACTCATGGAATCAAGTATTTTAAACTGTATTTTTTTGTTGTTTTTAGTGCAAGTTAATATTCCCTTAGCTTTATCCCTAAGGAAGTCTTCTCAGTACATTCCTTGTTCAGTGATGTCTACATTTCTGTATCTATATAAGTGTACATCTGTATATATATTTATATATTTTTATCTAGAGGACCTGCCTCTGTTAGCGCTAAATAAGGCTGTGGCCAGCACTTTTATCGTTTTACTGGTCGGCTTTTCCTTTGACGTCGAACCCCGAACGCTTCCAAATTAAGCTCCTGTTTATATCTCTTTTTTTGCCCCCCATCCGAATTTCGGCATTGCCGATATAGAGACGGCGCCAACTCGACCAGTGTGCTGCCCACCGAATTTTGGGCCGTTTACCAGAACACCGGGGCTCCGGGTCTCGTCTTCGACTCTTTTAAACAGTTCGGCGGTCTCTCTTCTGCCCTGAAACGGTTAATGATTAAGTACGAAAATGCCTCCTGCTTAGAAACGGGCCTAAAACAAAATGGATAACAAGGAATGCATAAGTGTGGAGTCTGAACGCAGTGTCTCTCGGAGTTAGTTCATCCATTTCCTGCAGTTTACTGCACCACAGTGACAAGGGATCTTATGCTGGTCGTCTTCAAGGTCGAATTTGTAGTCGTAGCACAACTGGAGGGAAGAAAAAGAAAAGAATTAAAATACAAATAATGCTACCGAGCTCCTAAAACAGCGAGAGACCAAAAAGGGACCAGTAAGAAAAAAAAATTGTTTGGACACAAAAATAACTGCATTGCACACTAGATGTTTTCAAGAACTCAGAAGCTACCAAGTCTAATAGAGTGCGTGTGACACTCCATGTGCACTACCTAGTGGGCAGAGAACCGTTAAGCTACAACCCCGGCTATTTCCTGAGATGCATACTACTGCATAGAAAAGTATGAAAAGAGCGGCTTACCTACCATACTATTAAGTGTGGCAGTACGCGGCTCGGGACACAGCCCATGTGCGAGCTCACAATCGCTAAGGCTGGGCAAACGCTGCGATTTTTTCAACCGTTTTGTAAACCTCCAGCTCAAACTGTACGACTATACTGCATGTGTTAAAAAGCCAAAGCTCCCGATATATGTGTGCACACTATATGGGCCGATGCTCGGATGCAACCAAACTGCTCACACTACACGCCACGTCGGACCCTCGTACCCAGAACTGTAAAGGCAAGGCAAGTTTATTTATAGAGCACATTATCATACACATGGGTCATTCAATGTGCTTTACACAAACAAGATAATTTGTTAAAAGTTAAAAGTAAAAATAAAAATAAAAAGTAATGAGAAAATGAATAAAAATAAAGATATAGTAGAAATAAAATGATTAAAAGTGCTATGAAAATATTTTAAAAATCAGGCACAGTTCATTTAAAATATTGCAATAAGCTCAGCACTCAAGTGTGGGAAAAGCAACAGAGAAAAGTGCAAAAAAAAAAAAACTTTTTAGCATCCGTTTAAAACTTGCCACAGTTGGGGCAGAGCTGATATTACTGGGCAGTTGGTTCCAGCATTGGGCAGCATAGTGGCAAAACGCCTTTTCAAGTAAAGTCAAGCCTCCAATGCCTCCGTCCAGACTACACACTGCGCTGCCATGTTTGTACTCTATGTTCACGCAGGTGCAAATGAGGGAAAACCCACTGTGGTTCAGGTGAGTCGGCTTGTGGCTCTGCTTCAACACTGCGATACTTTACTGAGGGACGACCACAATTTCAAACAGGCTTGATTTTCATACGATTGGGAGCTGGACGTGAGGGGTTAATCGGTGCTCCTTATCCCATGTATACTACACGATGCATGACAAAGCTAAAACCTGAAGTGAAAAATGGGCCGAAAATCGCACAGTGTAAGTCCAACTTAAGTGAGGCAAACACACAATTTAGTTAATAATTGTTAAGCGTGCAGGCCGAGTTTAGCGCATAAAGACGAGATTTCGCTTGTGAATATTCCACTTTTAATGGTTTTTCTACTGCTTTTGTCACATCCATCAATCCTGGTCCAAATTTAGGAAACTAACGTCTGGTTACTGTGTGAAAATTTCGCAGGAAGTGCAGAACTTCATACCTGTCCAAAACGTCAGGTAAATGTGTCTTTCCACAAGCACTTAGACTGAATAAAAGAAGCTGAACTTGCAAGCCGCTGAGTTTAATAAGTAACAGCGCTACACTACATTATACTCGGCAGTGCGCCGATTCATTTAAGACTTAATGATTTTGGTCACATACTAATATGATCCCTGTGAGTCAAAAAGAGGGATATCTGCCTATTTAAAATGCTATTAGCAACGAAGTGATTATTTTTCACCACAACCTTAAATATGTAGCAACAATATCTTAGGTAATACTTTAAGAACAATCACCTGGCACATAACGAATAACTGTCATTTCACAAAGTATTCCAGCTACAAATACAGGGTGTGGTGAACAAGATCAAAATCACTTTGCTGCAAAAAAAAGAATGTTATGACAATTTTGTTGTTTGACAATTTTGGCTTTTCTGCTATCGATCAAAAGTGTGAACCCACCTGCTCATGTTCTCTACCTGGACATCAGATGACTATTTACTGTGGATTTGTTAGAGAATATGTAAAATAACTCCAGTGTTTAAGCTGGAGTTTATAGTCTAATTTAGTTTTAGTTTTGCTAAAACTTTGCGTACTCGTCTAATAAAGTTTAATGCAAGTTTTATTTACATTTTGCGCGTCTGATTTTTTGCATTTTTCTTGGGACAATGTGAAAAAGACTTTACTACTAAAGCAGACGGGGAGCTGACTGACCTCCTCTCCTCGCTGAATCCGCCGGTTGGAGCTGATGATGATCTTGTGATCTCTCTCAAAGGTCACCACCTCGGCGATGCAGTTGGGAGCGCAGGAGTGGTTGATGTACCTGAAAACGCAGAATAAGTTTGTGTTATGACGGAGGTAAGATGTGAGACATGCTGATCTTAATGAGATGATTGAGCGTCTCCAACCTCGCAGGTCCTCCAGTGATGGTGGCGTCGATCACGTGCTCGCTGTCGATGCGGAACATGTAAACTCCACGATTCTGTTGTTTAACAAAACAATAAAAATGTAAGCGTTGTGGGGAGGGGTGTAACAGTTTGGTCTGGTTCATACCGTGTTTGTACATTTTCTGTATTGTTTGTTTAATTATTTTTAAAGTTAGCAATAAATAAAATAATTCTGGGTTATATTAAAACACCGAGGAAATATATTTATTCACTATCTGAACCGCTTAACTGGGACGGGAGCCTATCCCAGAAACTTACGGGTGCAAGGCGGGGATCAACCCTGGACAGGCGCCAACACACCGCAGGGCACACAATCACACTCACATTCACACCTTACGGGGTCAATTTAGAGTCGCCAGTTAACCTACAGGGCATGTCTTCGGACTGTGGGAGGAAACCCACACGAACACGGCGAGAGCATGCAAACTCCACAAAGAAAGGCCCTATGTCCGTCCCCGGGGTTCGAACCCAGGACCTTGCTGCAAGGCAGCAGCGCTGACCACTGCACCCCGACATTATTATGATTATTTATACTGGGATCATTTTTTATACTTCATGCAACACCATGAGTTAAGCTAAAATTGCATCGCCACTCTCATATTTAATGAATCCTTCTAGTCCTTCTATTTAATTAATATTTATTGTTAGGACTGTGTAAAGGCTGTAGATTATTTTACTAATTTCTCCTGATAAAGTGTGCTCAACATGCCAACAAACATTAACAAAACAAGCGACGTAGTGCATTAAAAAGTACTTTCAAAAATTAAGCATGAAGGACCAACCTGAGACTCGTACATCTTCTCCTTGCGGTTGGCCACCTCGTTACGGATGATGGTGCCGATGTACTCAATCACCATGGTGTACTTCTCAATGTCCCGAGCAGCGTACAGCCCCAAGCCCTGAAACACACACACGCACACACACACAACTTAAAACTCAGCAACTTCACAACTGTCCAAGCTTGGAGTTTAGGGTTTAGAGGTGTTTAGAGTCGCCCCCTCGTCGCTCGTTTAAGTCCCGGACCGGTAAAGGTACCACGAAGGTACCCATGAGTAAGGTACCTTCCTCAAGTACTACTCCCCAGGTACCACACGTCAGCTGCCCACTGCTCCTTCACGGGTGGGTCATATTTTGTTGTCGTACATTTACAGCATTTAGCAGACGCTGTCATCCAGAGTGGCTTTCATTTTAGGCACAGTCTCCCTGAGAGACAGCAACTTGGAGTTAAGGGTCTTGCTCAGGGACTCGATGATGGTAGTGCCGGAGGTAGGATTCGAACCCTCAAGATCTTGGTCCTAACCACTAGACCACCACCACTGGTAGTGCACTGTGTGATGTGTTCACGACACTCCCTCAATATTACATTGATTCAATAGAGAATGATTCAACGTCTGCTATGATACAAATTAAGGAGTCCGTACGGCAGGAGAATTAATCAAAAATGAACTTAATACGACATTCAGAACCTCTAATCGACATGATCTTGCCCAAGAAACTGAGTAGTCACGTTAATTTGGCTTACAGGGTGTTGGTGGTCTAGTGGTAGGTTGTGGGTTCGAATCAGACCTCTGGCATTACCAGCACAGGGTCCCTGAGCAAGACCATTAACCCTACGTTGCTCTTGGAGGAACTGTCCCTAAAATTAGGAAATGTAAGGTGCTCTGGATAAGAGCGTCTGCTAAATGCCATGAATGTAAATGTTACTTGGCATGGGATGTTACAATACGTATGATGTTTTCATTCTGAGTCGATGCCACGGCCTTGTTGGTCACGTAACTGATGTATTGATGTAGTTCGAAGTTTCGTTACAGCACTAGATAGTCCCTGTGGAAAGAGCTCGATTTTACTCCCATTTTTCTACCACTACCCCGCTGCAACCCAATTATCCGTGCAGAATCTCAGTTGCGTACCTGGATGCGTGAGCGAGCCAAGTAGACGTTGGACTTCCACTCGGCCTTCATGCGTCGGTACTGAGAGGACTTGGAGTAGACAAAGTGCTTGCTGTAGGGGGCGCCGGTGAGCTCAGCAGGACTCCCGTTAGTCTGCAGCGCCTTGGCAGCACTGCCGCTGGTCAAGGTGTGAGGCCTGCATGTAAAACACACACACACACACACAGTCCTGTGTTACATTCCAACATTAACATCAGCACAGTTTTGGACTTGTGTTTAGCAGAAAGTTTCACTTAACGTCAATGCAAACACATAAGGAAAATTACAAAGCACTGAGGCACAAAGCCGCAGAAAATCGTCTGTGGTGAAAAATGAGGCATGAACCAAATAAATCTTACTAAGGCTGTGCAATGCGATATATATACGGTATATGCAGTACTTACAGCAAATTATTTATCATTTAGTCAGCTGTTTGCAATGTTACAAGTAGGTGGACGAAAAATGGGTTTGTGGTACAACAAACTAAAAATTAAAAGCCTTTAGACTGAAAATTTGGACTCTAATTAACAATGTGCTTCAATAAATACACTTTTTACCACCTGCAAGGCTATTTCAGCTGCTTTTAGTAGTCATTATTATGGATACTTGGGCTTTGGGTATTGGGCGATCCAGAGTACTGATCCGATACCAGTTTTGAATGAATCAAGTTGTGTATTTCTCTGGGAGGAGTAGATTATTCTGTATTGCTTAAGGAAATACTTAAATACTGTTTTCTTAAATAAAACAATGTAATAATTACAAACCCATATGTATACAGTAAATTATTTAACATTAAACAAATAATTTTTTAGACGTTATTTTAAACACAGTTAAAACACAGTAATTTAGTGACGGTCTCTAATCTTGCGGCGCTAAAACCATCAGGAACACAGAGATGGTGAATGAGAGCTGGTGTTGTTAAGGAAATTAAACAGTATAATGGTGTGATTTAGTTGTGGGGTTGTAGTGTGTTGCGTTGCTTGTTCTGCTCATTGTCTTATCAATATGTAGGAGAATTTTGAACAATAAACCAGCTTTACCGCAGTGACACTTCCCATGCAGAACCAGCTGAGCGTGCGTTCACTCAAACGTAGAAAAACATACAATTTAATTAAACCCATCAGCTCCATAGATCGACCCAATGCCACCGATACCTGATCCAGCAGTTTGAGTCGTTATCGGACCGATATCTGATCCGCGTATTGGATCGGTGCATTCAGTTATCATACATAAACTATTTAATGTACTTTATTGTGACATACACCATTATCCAAATATGACATGACATACGGAGATATACAGTATGATTTTTATCACATTGCACAGCCCCACATCTTGTGCTCATTGGTATCATCACAGGTTGTTTTCTCTTTTACTTCCAAATAAACACATTTACACTGAACACGGCGCTTCGATCACAAACAGAAGGACAAACCTGACCACGGAGGAGGAGATGCAGAGGGAGGGATGGGACACAACCGGCCTCTCAGACCAGAGGAGGGAAATGAGGCCAACGAATATAAAGCAAAAAAGATATAAATCCTACAGAATACCTTAACACAAACCTCTTGACATGTGTGCAGGCTTTGGGCTCAGAGCGAGCACAGCCGGAGGGGTTGATGGCCAGAGGCAGCTCCATCAAGGGGTTACGGCCGTAACGGAAGGTGTAACGCGAGCACGCTTCCACTCCGGGCAGCTGACACACACACACATGGGAAAAAGATGAGTTACATATAGAAACAGAACAAAGCCTTAAGCAGGGAGAGTTTGTGATTCTTCTCAATGAGCAGCTGGCTTTAAATATTATTATTATTATTAATAAGAATCATAATAATAATTTATTTAATTTATTTATTTACATAGCACCTTTCATACATAGCAATGCAGTTCAAAAAGTTTTATATTCCTTTGAAAGTGACTGAATATTTGACATTGTGAACACACCACAGCACAGTGTGGAATGTGACCTCTGCATTTAACCCATCCATGAAGGAGCAGGGCCAGCACTAGAGCATGCTTGGAGAGCATTGGGGAAATCGAACAGGCGACCTTCTGATCGCGCATGCGAACACCCAACCGATATGTCACCAACTTTATTTAAAGATGACAAATAAGACAGATAAAACTGCATAGTTAATGAGTGCGGAGTTTTAAAGTTTTTTTAAAATGGGGAAATACAGTAAACCAGCTAGAAAAGAGTTAAGAGCCAAGGCTGTGTGGTGAAACAGCAGAACAGCAGAAATAAAGTCAGTGGCTGCAAGTATTTTAACAGTTTAACATTTCTTCTTTTAAAGAATTAGGTAATAAATGAGAAATAAAGTTAAAAGCGGGGACGAAGTGGTTCAACTGAGATGAACATGGTTTATGGGAAAAATCAGTAATTAAATCTTTGTGGCCTCATCTGATGAAAAATGCAAAACATAGAGCAGTCCACAAGAGAAGTACTAGCACACTGCTCAAGCAGCAAGAACGTTGGGCCTTTTTACCAAGTGCTTTCATGTAGAAGAGCTCTCTTACGCTACTCTGAATGAGCCCCCAAGTCTCTAGTCACAGTGTTCAGGGCAGCGACGTACCGACTCTACCAATCCTGGTGACAGCGGGGACGGTGAGTCCAAACAGATCTTCTCCTTTCAGGTAGATGGGGAAGAGCTTGAGTGTTCCCGTCTCCGTCCTCCTCTCAGCCACACGATCCAGAACCTGATCCCACACGCCTGCACACACAACACACCTCACGTTAACAGATGAGAAACGACAACTCGGCTCCGGTAACAGTAGCATCACTTATAAAAACCATGTGAAGCTTTAAAGACACATCAGATGACACTGTGACTATTTAATGCAGGAAATTAATCCAGAAATTTCAGTCCTGGATGTGCCGATATCCTGGAGGTTTTCTAAGCTACCTCGCAAGGACCTACCTCAGACCAGGAGCGAACGTGTTGAAGTCAAGTCTGATGGAAAACCCAGCTGGACACCAACCCTCCAAGAGCGGAGTACCCCACCTTGGTCTATTCTGCTGACACTCCGCCACTACTTTAATCCAAGGTCTCGAGAGCACTCACCTTTCGGGGTGGATCCGGTCAGCACCATGTCCTCGTATCCATGCTCCACCACCTGGATGATTTAACTCGATGCCTTCCTCGCCGATGGAACACAGGTATCGGGCACTTTCTCCCGGCGCAGGCTCCAGTAGGATGCGCTGGCCTCAGAAAGCCGACGGGGAAGATGGCAGCGCCAGAGTGGAAGGCCTCCATCTGCTGCGGGAGGAGCTGTCCGACAGCATGGAACACCAGGCTTCCCACCCGGAAAGTGTGGCGGCGCTCACCCCGCTGCACGATGCTGGCGATCTGCCGAGCCTCGTCCCGTTGCACGTACACCCTGCGGAAGACGGCGAAGCAGCGCAGTTCGTGCTCTGACGCTGCCGTCGCCTCCCCAACGATGACGACAATGCCCCAAAGGAACCTCCGGAACCGCTGCCACCGCCTCTGGGTTTGTGTAAGTGGCACAGCATGGTCTTGTCCTTAAAGAAGGTGCACTGTGCCTTGAGGGCGCAGGTGAAGTGGTAAGCGTTGGTACAACGCAGTCGATGGCAACCGCTGGTGGCGCCGGTTTGCTGGCAGTAGGCACATCGCACCGACAGTCCCCTCCTCAGAGCCAATTCCACGTTGATCAGCGCCCCTGCCTGGTCTCATAAACCCTCGTGACCACAGAGCGTGAGTTCAGGTGCACCCAGACGCCCAGGTCGAGGCTGGAGGAGGCGGGCAGGGCTGCTGCCTGCTCCGCTTCCCTCGTGGCAGAAGCAGCAGCTGCCAAGAGGTCCCGGGGTGCAGCGGCTCGGCCCCAGTGAGGCGGCCCAGCTTCTTCAGGAGCTCGCCCAGCTGTTCTTCTTTTTCCTGCAGCGTAGGCACTATCTTAAGCACCACAATCTGGACGCCCACTTGCTTCAACGAAGGCTTCCCCTTCAGCTGCTTGCCGAATGACAGGTGGCGTAGGGTCGCCGACGTTAGGACGTGCTCCGTCGGCTTGAGCTGACGGGTGACCTTCAGGCGCTCTTACGGACTCTCGGCCTTTGGGCGGTTGTAGAGCGAGGGAAGTAGATGGGCGGGGTAGAGGCGGAGAACGCTTGGGCTGCACCAGCAGGCAGTGGACGCCCATGCGATACAAGCGTGTTACTGTACTGGTGCAGCACTTTGACCGAAGGTTTTCATCCATGCTGGTGGTGGTGGTGAGGCGCTCGGGCACGTTCTGTGGAGGAACGAGATGTGTTGATGTCTAACGCTTACACAATCTCAAACACTGGTACATTTACATGCAAATGTCTCATGCAAAGCCCACGATCTCCCACCATCACACCGGGCGCCTATTTTTGGGAAGTTAACCCTCTTGCTTTTGACGAAGCCGCTGATTTTCTGATATTGGCTAAATTGCAACCACCTTGTCAGCCTGGGTTGCTTTGGTCTGTGTGCTGGAAGAGTAGAGAACAGAGCAGTTGTGGCTGCAGAACACAGTGTTGCTCTCGGCCCGACTGACCCCCTCCTGCACAGAGAACACACGTCAGAACGACAACATCGAGAGCGCCTGGGCAAGATGGGGTTAAAAAAAAAAACAGGGACGCCCCAATTCCACCCACTGACCCAAATTACACAGTGCAAAGCAGAAAAACCAAAGGATGTGGGAGATAAAAGTCTGGCTTCATGCCAAGAAACTTTGTTGATCCCAAATGGATTTTTAAGAGACACAAAGTTACGTCCTGATCTGAGTGAACAGAAATGTACTAATTTAAAAGCTAGACATCTTGGGATTGCGTGAGACTGCAGATGCACCACATGAAATCACCCCAAGAGAATGAAACCTGCAGTAGGGAGGGTCTTTGGCTCAAGTAAAAATAAGATAAGATTCCGGGCAACCGTAAATTCGGTTCCCAAAGTCAATACCTGTTTACTGCAGTGCAGCTCCGGTGTGAATTTACGAACTCCGTTTCCAAGAACCACCACCTGCAGTGAGCACACCACTGCGCTTTCCGTCCCGGGCTGCAGCCGTCCAGCTGATATTCTGGCCTGACCGCAGTCAAACCTGCAACACAAAAGCCTGTCAGTCATACACGCTGGAGAAGACGCTGTTACACACAGCGATCGAGTTGCACAAACATGTCCCTGGTCTTGACGGTACCACTGAGGCACCGTCGTCCCTGAGCACTGCACGTATGGGATGGTCCACGGACTGGCAGTTGACAGCACAACGTTGAGAACTGGAAGGTCGCCGGTTCGCATCCCAAGACTGGTAAAGGTACCACTGAGGTACTTAAGAGCAAGGTAACGTTCACAACCATTGCTGTCCGGTGCTGCCTATGTCAGCTCCCCACTGCTTTTTCATGGATGGGTGACATGCAGAGGTCACATTTCATTATGGTGCACTGTGTGCTGTGTTCACAATCACAAAAAAAAATCACTAAGACTGTCAAAACAATAAGACTAATACTATATTCATAAATGAATAACTCAAGCAAAATCAACCCTTCTCAATCAGCGCTGGTTTTATACATCAACTCCAGCAGCATCAGTGTTTCTCCAAAGAGACTTTAAAATGACTGTAAGAACCTGACGAGAGGTCAAAGCTGAGAGCTAACGAGCCTCATCTTCTGGCCTCATCCACCGTCATTAGTATCCAACATCTCAAATCGGAGACACGACGATAACAGCATGTTCGAGCTCAAAATAATAAATCTTCTGCCCACACTCTCCTGCTCCATTTTTCCAGCTCTCATAAAAAAAAAGTGTTATTCATCTTTATAAATGATGAATGACGTGCTCACTGTGCAACCCTTTATCATCACAGTTCTTAAAAAACAGACAAACCAAAGATTCAGGAGCAAAAAAACGGTGATTTAAACCACTCGAAAGAGAAGCACCAAACCCCGGTAATCACAGCTCATTAGATATTGAGCGAGCGCATCAATAGCTGCAATTTGTCACACTTCATTGTCCACTGTCCCTCTAGTTTGTTGGCCAGGGCTGGGCGATGTGACCTCGAATCAATATAACGATTAATTCAACCTCAATTACAATTAACAAATTATTTTGTTTTATGCTTTTTCGCCCTCAGAGTTTCCACTGACAGGGTTTGCACTCAAATATGCCTTTGACTCATTTTAATTCAGTGCATCTTACGCTAGGAATTTAAAATAACTGAATGAAACAGGTACACATATAGGCTGCATCGTGGACGGAGTCAAGACACACACATGTGTTTTAAGGACAGTAAACAAACACACTGGGGAAAGTATTAACAGAATTGTAAAAATATTCAAAGTAGCCTGCATGGGTGAGACTACATAGTGTTTGGAAGGTTACTTTTAAAATGTATTCCACCACAGAATACAGAATACATGCCCTAAATGTAATCAATTTGTTACGATTCCAAGATTACTCAATATGTTAAATATATTCTGAAAATAGTCGTGCTATAACTGTATGAATGTGGCAACCACACCCTCCACGGTCATATTTCACTCTCTTTACTCTTTTAATGTAAAGTGTTGTCTGAATTTCCAAGACAGAAATGCTTTTGCCCTGGTTCTGTTGTGCTGGCTCCAGCTCTGACTCCTCCATTGTGTGACTGCGGCAACTTAAGTTAAATGGACGTTTACATTAGAATCTTTAGTTGCGTGTTCTGAAGGGATTCCAGTAATGCATGGAATTGCCGTAATTTATTAGAGAACAAACATGTGAAACAGTAAAATACTGTCATGTAGTCCATTATTTTTACCATCTATTTAAACTGTAACTGTAGCAGAATACAGTTACCTATCATTTGTAATCTGATTACATAACATCGGTACATCTATTCCGTTACACCTCAACACTGTATGTGTATGTGTGTGTGTGTGTATAGTATGAGTTCAATTTCAAAAATAATTTGAATAATCAACATTGGTAAGATTACATTGATTAGCATATTGAAGATTAAGCTGATTAGATTCCCTCACTGTCAGGTATTTTGACTATTTTTGAACGCTTTTAATACTTTTTATTCTGACACCCTGAACACACACATCAAGCAAAGTATTCATTGAATTACAAAATTTTATTTATTTTTTAAATAAGGGTGATTAGTTAGGATTATTTTTGAAATTCTGTTAATAGGGTTTTTTTCGTTTTGCCAGTTCTGGTATGTTTTAAAGGGGACCGACATGAACACACATTAGAAAAAAGTAATTTAAAAAATCAATATCAATAACAAGAAGTTGACACTGCCAGTTAGAGGTCTCTGAATGTCAAGTTCGGGATCATTTGATTATCTGTCGTCACATGGCTCACTCACCAGCGTATAGAAGTTCTGCCCTGTCGGATCAAGGCTCCACGCGGGCCTGGGGAACCCACCTGCAATGTGTAAAGAGAGGCGGGCCACGCAGGTCGTGGGATCAGCCCAGGTCCGGTCCTCCGCGAACAGGGAGGGGGGACGGAGAGCAGGCTGCCATATGACATCACGCCTGAATGTTCTGGAAGAGACACAACGCGGGCTTATTGTTTGATGTTTGAACCGACAATTTAAGGAGTTCCCATATTCACTAAAGCTTCTAGATGTTATTATCTTTTTGTTAATAAAAAGTTATTGGACATTCCTGAGATTTTCTTAACTTTTGGCATAAGTTACTGACTTACTATTTACTAAAAAAAAATACATTTTGCCATATTCTTTGCTTAGAACAAGCATTTGAAATTAAATTAGCAAATAAACTGATTAAGTGTAATAATATAGTATAATAACATTTTTAATCAATTTAATTGATTAGTTGTTGCTGCCCTAAAAGTTACAACAGTTGCAGATATAGGTATGACTTGCAGTGTACTGAATAATCGCAATACACTTCAGAGTGTTGTGGTATAAACTACTAGCTTATTAACCAAAAGAGGTTTACCTAACCACGTAGAAGAAAGTGAGGAAGCTGGATTGGGCAACAAGATCACCTCGCTGTAGCCGCTCAGCGTGAGCGCCAGACATCAGATCGTCTTTGAACAGGAGGGTTCACTCAACCGCGATCCGAAGAAACTGTTGAGGCTCTTTCACTCCTCCCACTGCTTGACTCGGTGCCTAGATGAAAGAAAAGTGGTCAGTAAAAAGCAATTTTTAAGAGAGTGTGAAATGCTACTTCAAATTTATACCACACTTTATACTGCAGGCAGAAAACCTCGGCACTCTCTGGATCAAAAAGCCTGATATTTCTGCAGAAAATATTCGGGTGAGTTTGAAAGAAAAAAAAAAAAAAATCAATGCTGGTGGAGGTAAGGCACCTTTGCCGCTGGCGCTGGGCAGCATGGGGATGGTGGGGGACGTGGCTGGGGATGGGGGCTCCTGCTTCACCAGAGACAGGTCGTGCACCTGTCCACCTGCCCACCACGCCTCCGGGGATCAAGAGGACGGACGAGTTGCTCCTGTGTCCCGGTCCCCACACTGTTCTGACCCCTGTGTTACTAACACACAAAAATAGTAAATTAATGACCAAGAAGAAGAACCGCCACAAGAAAATGCAAAAAAAACATCAATATGAAGAACAAGGATACTAACAAGAAGATGAAGAAATAAGTAAAGAACAAGGATAAAAAGAATAAGAACACACAAACAAGAACAAGAATGCAAACGTAAATAAGAACAACAAAGGCAACTCCAACAAGAAATAAGAAGAACCCAAGCAAGAAGAACCTACAAAAAAGGACCAAAACAAGAAGAAAAAATTCGGGTTACAAGACGTAGAAGCCAAACAAAGAAGAATAATTCAAGCAAGAAGAACCCAAACCAGAAGAACAAGAAGCGAAGAAGAAGAAGAAGAAGAAGAAGAAGAAGAAGAAGAAGAAGGAAGAAGGAAGGAAGGAGAAGGAGAAGAGGAAGAAAGGAAAAGGAGAAGGAGAAGAAGAAGAAGAAGAAGAAGAGGGAAGGAAGGAAGGAAGGGAGGGGAGGGAGGGAGGAGGAGGGAGGGAGGGAGGGAGGGAGGGAGGGAGGGGAGGGAGAGAAGGGAGGGAGGGAAGGGAGGGAGGAGGAGAAGAAGAAGAAGCCAAAGAAGAAGAAGAACCCAAGCAAGAAGCACAAGCAGAGGGAAAAACAAGAACACCACCACTAACAAGAACAAGAAGGAGAAACAGCAACAGAAAGACAAACGAGTAGTAGTTGTTGAAGTGAGACAGGTACGGTACCGGAGTTCCTCAGTGTTGGTGTGAGGCGGAGTGGGCAGGGAGGGAGGAACATCCACTGTTTTGGGAGCCTGAGAGATGGCCTGAGCCAGGAGATCCTCCTCTTCTCCTCTAAAACCAGTCAACTGCTGCTGCTTCACGCCCAGACCTTTAGACACTGCAAACAAACAGAATGATCAGAATGATCACAAACCACATACTCTTCATGAATGTGATAAAGCAAATCACAAAAAGAGACAGACTGCCTACCATCGTGCCCACTCACGACGCCAGCTTTCCTGGCGAGCTCCTCGGTCGTGGCAAAGCCGTTGAGCATCTTCTGCCTGGCGACGGGAGGCGGGGTGGGAGGCAGGGAGGCGGGAGGAGTCGGAGGGTTGCTTAGGTTGTTTTGCTGCAGGGTGGGGGGGAAAAAAAAAGACAAAATGTAACATTGCTTATGTTTGACAACAAAGGGCCACATTCACCAATATATTGTTTTTCTTAAATTTGTTCTTAAGAAAGTTCCCAGTAAAAATGTACTGGAGGTCATGGTTTCCAACCCTACCTCCAGAAGTTCCCAGCAAGAGCACAAACCTTGTATATGAGTTGCGAGTAGTAATCGGACACTCCATCCAGTGACGCACTGCCGAACGACCCGGTCAGTCTGCTCTCGCCGTTGAGCTGGCTGCTACCGTACGGGGGGAAGTGGGCAAAGTTGACGCTGATCAGGGGCTCCATCAGGGGCAGCAAGGACAGCTGCTGTTTGAGGGCAAGTAAAGGTGAAGGGATTAGTGTCCAGGAGAACGAAATGGGCAAAACAGACTTTCATAGAGAGAACGTTTTTTGAGTTCAATTACTTAAATGTAAGATGACACTAGCTGAGAGAAATCCACGTGAAATCAATCAAGATGAAGCATTCTTTGCCCTCACAAACCATTAAAACCTGACAAATCTGAGTTTTCTATCCATTAAAAAACCCCTCAAATCTCAGGAGCGGCTCTTAAAAATGCTTTTATAGAAAAGTTTTGGGTTTTAATTGACCTAAAACTAAAAGAAGTAAAAGATCTGCTTGGAGCAATGGAGGTTAATGCTGCATTTCCATATAATTTTGCAATTATGAAAATCTGACAACTCAAGTATTTAGGTATTTGTCAGGTGCTGACTGTTGCCTAAAAATAGAAAATACAGCTATTTTTCAGATTTTACGGCTTTGTCACATCTGTGTGGGTGTATTTCCCCGGCATCGAAAAAACATGGTTAGAACTTTCATAAAACACAATGAGCCAGTTTCAAGACTAGTCCGAGACTAAATCTGACTTTCATAGGTAAATCTCCATTGGTATTGCAACTTAGGCTTGCTGTATTAGGACTAGGCTTAGTCCAAGTTCAAGAAACCAACCAAATGTGTCTATCAAAATTGGCCTAATGTGGGTCTTAATCGGACTTTTGATTCAGAACACTGCAAAAGTAGACACTAAATGAACAAATAATGATCAGTGAATAAACTTAATTACACTTGTCAGCTCACTACAGTATCTCGTATGATGGCGATAAAAGTACGACGTAAAAGCATTCTCCTGAAATTAATCATTTATAATGGAACCGCATTGAAATGTTCCTATTTAAAAACTCTGGTTTAGGCCTTTCATAAAACTCCACTTAACGCATTCTACTCACACCTATCCATGCCAGCTCTGCAATTAAGGCTTAATGAAAGTAATTACTCCTGGTGGTGACTGTAATTAAAGAGGCACATTCGCAGCAAAAAAAAAAATCAACATATTCTTTATAAAATTGAGACTAATTTAGGCTTTTGGACATTAATACCTGTAAGTTTGCAATGGCAAAGATCTTTTTTATTAAGAAACTCAAACTTATTTATCTAAAAGTTCTACACCGCGACATGAGCTGAGGTGCTACTTGTGCGTTACCTGTTTGAGTTGTGTCATGAGCGTGTCAGTGGTGGGATACGCCACCTGACGCTCCTCCTGTTCTTTCTTCCTCTTCTTCCAGCGGGACGGGGGTTTCTCAGCCCCAGATTTGGGTGTTCTCTTATTGCGCTGCTTCTTTTTGCCTGGTTCTGGGAGTGAAGATTCTAGAAGGTCTGTTTTAGCCCCCATCTGATCGTGTATGCTGCCCTAAAAGCAGAAGACACAACTCCCTTAAGTCAGCAGCAGATTAGCATTTTAAGTAACAGCATTTTAATGCAAGTCTAAGACTACTCAGAGCACTATAAACAAGGGATCAGCCAATTATCTGCACTGATATTTAGCATTGGGATTATATAAAAAATAATGTAAATAATCCCAATCTGCAAAAACATGTAATTTCTTCTATAAGTTCTTACCAAACAACTGTTGGAACTCAGCTTCGCCAAGTCCTTACACACAGCCGCTCCCTCCTCCTCAGATCGGAGGCCGTCATTGGACGGATGGTGCACAAGGGGTGTGGCTGGGGGCGTGGTCCCATTCTTGTTCTTCAACAGATGTTTGAGAAGTTCATTCCCAAGCTCCCCCTTGGTGCTGTGCGTCGGACTCTGGCCCGAAATGCTGGGGGAGTTTCCTTCACAGCCCTCCTCCACTTTCACCATGCCGGTTGCCCCGTGCCCAGCACCCAGGCATTCGCTCGCTTCCAGCTTCTCCTGTTTAATTTCATGAGCCTCGTCCAGGAAGTTGCGCTCCGGCTCCGACCCTGAACCCAAGCTTGACTCTCGTCTAAGAACACGTCCAGCAGAAGAGAGCTGCTTCTCCAGTTCCGACGAAGGAGCCAACCCCGAAATTGAAGACAATGGATTGGAAAGTTCTGAGTGGTCCTGATCTCCGAGTAGGGGAGCACTGCGAGTTGGGGTGGACGATGTGTCCGAGACGCAGGGCGTAAGCGGGGCAGTGAGATCCGAGTGAGGAGTGGATGGGGTTTTCACCGAATCTGCATCTTCATCTGTCTTCTTCTTTCTACTCCTCTTCTTTTTGCCCTTCTCTTCCGGAATGATGTTTGAGTACAGCTGTATCAGGGACTGGCCAGAGCCTGGGTAATTCGGAGGAAGGGGTGTTGCCGACTCCATGCCATACAGAGGGCCTTCACATCCTCCCTGTAGCGCTGCTCCTGGAGGAGGACGTGGATGCTGCTGGTTGCCGGGCATGAAGTTGAGCCCAGACATCACTGGATTCTTCGGACGGAAATTCGGCCCCATTTCCTGGCCGGGAAAGACGCCGGTCCAGGACATGGGTCGTCGTTCTCCGCCCTGCATGAAACTTGGGCCGAAGTCCACTGGCATGGCACCCTGCTGAGGGAACATGGCGCCCATCTGCTGCTGCTGCGGCAGCTGTTGTTGAGGCCTGGCAGTTTGCATGAAGTCTTGTGGCAGCTCAGAACTGTAGAAGGGCATGTGTGCCAGGCTCTCCCGGTTGGAATCTGGGCCCAAGCCAGCACCTTGCTGCTCTATCTCAAGTCTCTGTAGCGCCCTCTGCTTTTCCACCTCTTGCATCAGTTGCACCCGCTGCCTCTCTTGCTGCTCCCTCAGTCGTTCACGGCGCTCCCTCTCTTGAAAGCCCTCGCTAAATGGGTTGTTGTCATCAAACTTTACGTGAGGAGTGGTGCTGCCTCCTGCCTGGCCGGGTGGAACGCCTGGTAGCATGGTAGGCTGGGGTTGGGGCTGGGACTGGGGCTGGGGCGGCTGGCCGGGGTTGGCCGGAGGCATTTGAGGGGGTAAGTGAGCTGGCATACGAGGTGCACCCATGGGGCCAGCACCTCCCGGGTGCCAGCCTGGCATGTTGGGCATTCGGTTAGGGTTGGGTTGACCTGGGTGGTGAGGTTGCATAGGACCCATTCCCATTGTCTGGCCCATGTGGGGTCCACCAGGCATCATGGCTGGGGGCTGGCCTTGTATGCCCGGCATGGCCTGCATGGGGTTCATCATGGGGGTTTGGAGGCTTCGCTGCTGTTGCTGCTGCTGCTTGACGCGGTACTCCTCGATAAGTTCGGCATGTTCCTTCTGCTGCTTACGGATCTATGGAAAAAAGAGGCAGGAAAAGGATTGAGCATCTGCTTGATTTGAGCATTTATATTCAGAGACAAATTCAGTATATAGATTTATCTTATCCTGATTGACTTTGCTGTTTCCAGATGATAGTCTCCCTGCAACAACCTAAGGTTAAAGGTCTTGCTCAGGGACCCAATAGAAGTAACACTGGAGGCAGGATTTGAACCTGGAACCTCGTGGTCCAGAGTTAAGATCCTAGCACTAGACCACTACTAACCCTGTGATCGGAAGGTCGCCGGACCGAATTCAAGGTATCACTGAGGTACTCATGAGAAAGGTACCGTCCCCAAGCACTGCTCCCTGGGCGATGCCCTTGTTAGCTGCCTACTGCTCCTTCATGAATGGGTCAAATGCAGAGATCACATTTCGTTGTGGTGCACTGTGTGCTGTGCTGTGGTGTGTTCACAAGAACACTCACTCAATCGCGGCAGGCTGGCTTTGGTGCAAAACTGATTGGAATTTCAGTCAATAGCCAGTATAATGTGTTAAGGAGAGACTTCCTTATTTGACCTTCTTTCAGGTTTGCATGAGAAAGCTGGCCTTGGAAAAATGTTGCCAGAATGGAGGAGGGGAAGAGATAATGTCAGAGAGTAAACCAGACATAGCTCTCTTTTGAGGGCTCTGGCTTCAACAAATTTTCACTGCTCTCACCCAGAGAATGGTCAAGGCAGTGGAAAATAATAAGTGGCAGTTTTTCTGCCCGCTATGCACAAACAAAAGCCTTAAAATTGCCTGCATAAATCTGTGCATGCATCTTAGATGCCCAAATTGGTTATTCATTAAGTGTGAGCAGTCTTTGTTACATGTGCTGTTAATGCTAATGTTCTCTTACTAAAAATGGGTGTCTGCATGGGTAAGATTCTCATCCAACACTGAATATATAGTTTTTCTTTGTAGCTCGTCTACCTGCTCCAGCTGTTTCTGAACCACGCTCTGCTGTTCAGTCACATGCTTCAACTGTTCTGCATCTTCCTCAGGGAACTCGCGGCCCGCCTTTTTAGCAGTGCGCTGTTTTGCCGAGAGGGCCTTTTTAGATTTCCTGTGGACCCCGATCTGCTCTTCCAGAAACTTCTGCTGCATCTGAAGTAGCTGCTGAGTTTCCTGAAGCCACTCTTCGTACTGCTTTCTTTCATTATCGTCTATAAAAGTAGAGCGGTATTAAAATCAAGCTAAAGATCCTTAACCCCAAAAAATTCACAATAACAGAATTTAGCTAATTAGCAAACACTTACTGACAAATCCAGGACCAAAATTAGGAGGATTCGGTCTGGCTAGCTGTGGTATCAGCTTACCATCCTTCAAGGAAAAATTTGGTTATTTGTCTGTATAAGCATGTAATGGACTTAAATATGTAATTTAAAGAAAAGTAGGCTTGTGAACATACAGGTCCAAATACATGAGGAGGAAAGTTGGCAGCATTGGGTCCGTGTGCTCCGGGCATCTGCTGCATTCTGGTCCGAAAGAAAGAGTTTCGAAATTGCTTAATGGCATGTCTTAAACTCCATGCCAACCAACTCACAAAGGTGCAGTTTTACCTGTTCATGACCATGGGATTCATGCCCATGGTGTTCTGTGCCATCACTTTATTGATGCCTTTCAGGGCCACCATCTTTGCCTTCATGATTGGGTCTGTAATGGCATCAAAGTCTAGAAATAGGGTGAAAAAAAATCACAGCAGAAGCATAAACCCTGCAGTTACAGCAAGCAGCAAAGTTAATATTCTTTTGACCTCAATTTCATCCAGTTCCAATAAAAAGTACCACATCATTGCAACAGGGCTTAAATTATTCAGGCTACATTTCAGTGAATATGGCAGTGAAAAGCTCCATAAGGGTTTCATTGTCAGGGACAATTAAATCTAACAAGAGGCCCTGTAACAGTATTGGAGATGGCTGAAATACTAACTGTTTAAAAGTTATTTTGAGAAAATACTGGTTTATTTTAGTATTGCTTGGAGAACCAAATTTTTTTAAGTAGTGTAAAAACTCCAAAACAAGGCTTACCAATATTATGGAAAAAGGGTTCATTGGAGCGTTGGCGAATCATGGCCTGCATCTGCCGCTGCTGTTGCTGCTCCTGCCTCTCTTGATCAAGCAGGTCTTGCAGAAGAAGTGGCTGCTCATCTAATAGCAAAGGTCTGTTGGTCTGGCCCTGCTGTACTTTTTGTCCCTGCTGTGGCATTGACCCTTGAGGGAACATAGCTTGCTGTGGTGGTGGATGATTGGTGTGGGGAGCAGGTTGCTGTCCCCCCGCCATGGGCAAGTTCAGGTCAACTTGCGCATGAGGCACCCCAAATCCTTGGACAGGAAGTTGCTGGTTGCCAGCAGGCAATATGTTTGGATTGCCCATTGGTGCTCTGTGAACAAGTGACGGATCCATTCTGTGTCCCATTGGCATTCCAGGGTTCATGCCATGGTCCTGGCCTTGCCCTTGCACCATCATCATGCCCATGTTTGGCTGAAGGTCTGAGCCATGGTTTGGCTGGGGAAATTCATTCTGGTGTGGAGGCACTATGCTGCCCATCCCAGCTTCCTCAAGCTTCTCCTTGGTCAACAGGCTTGAGAGTACCGGAGCGGAACCAGAAGGAAAGGCACTCCCCGACAGGCCAGACTGCGGGGCCGAACCTTCAAAAAGATTGGACATATCCCCTCCTTGGCTGTTGACACTTCCATCAATAGAAGAAGGACCTTGGCTGATGGCCAATCCCTGTTTGACCTCGGTTTTAATAGTGATCTCTTTCAGGAGATTACTTGAGCTGTCCTTTGACAAGTTCTCTTCCTGTTTGACATGACTCAAAGGCTGGTCATCTTCCAATTTACTCCCCCTTTCAGGTGTCGTATTTCCAGAGGTGGCACTTTTCTTCTCAGAAGTTGCTTTCTGAAGATCTGAGGATTCTCCATGGTCATCCTCTATCGGGTCACTAAGATCTAAGTCCTCACCAAACATATCTTTCTTGTCCTCGAGGTTCAGTTCGGGATCCGCATAAGCAATAAGATCAAACTTTCCATATTTAATGAAGTCATCAAGGTGGAGGTCATTTGTAACCAGGTCTAATTCCTTACCATCCTCTGGGTCAAGATTCAGGTTCTCCAAGTCATCATCAACCAAATCTTTAACCTCCACATCCTCAAGGTCTTTTACTGCTGAGTCGTCAGTGTCTAGCTTCTCTTCCATTCCATCACCACAAGGCAACTGGATCTCCTCTGGGGGACCAGGGACTGACACAGGCAAAAGTGCAGTAGTATTAAGTGAGTCACCACCAGATGGATGGGCAACCGCACCAGACAACGGAGGATGCTGAGGAACAGTATTAACTGACATATTGGTTTGCTGGTGGAGGTTATCCATGCTGGCTGACATATGCACGTGTCCAGCTGATGCATGTTGATGTTGGCTCATCATCGGATTCATCTGCCGAGGCCCCTGGTTACCAGCAAAGGCCATGTTTTGTCCTCCCATGAAGCTGGCAGGAGGTCTTTGAGGATGGTTAGGGTGGTCCATAATATTAGGTGGTGCAAAAGGCAATCTGTTCTCTGGAGCCCGATGGCGTAGCTCAATAAAAGGCTGGCCCATGATGTTGTGCTGCTGCACTGAAAGACTTCGGGGTTGGAAGTGTTGAGGAAATCCCATCTGAGGGTTGCCTCCCATTGCTCGAGGCAGATCAACTGACAGAGACCTGCGCAACTGTGTCGGAATGTTATCAATCATTTGTCCAGCTTGCATTTGGTGAGGGGGTCGGAGAAATGACTCTGGACCTGGTGTTCCATGTGGAAATCCAAACCTAATAAAATATAACGGAAACACTATTACAGCAGTTCTAATTAATAACGATATCTTGTAAATTAACCAGCAAAACATCTCACCTTGGCCCTTGCTGTCTCATGCCCATATTGCTAATTTCTCTAGAAAATGGTGGTCTGGGACCCTGCGTCTCCTCAGGGAATGGAGCTTGCTGATCAGTGAGAAAGGTTCCCGGAAATCTTTGACCTCCTTGCATCAAAGGAGGTCTCACAGTTCCAGGATATGGCGGTGGTGGACGGCCAAATGCGTCATTTGGTGGTGTAGAATCTTCCTGTGACCAGTGAACAGGAGTACCTGGTGCAGGTGTACCAGTAGCTTCTTGTAATCCTTTCTCCTGTCTGATGGCACTTTTCTGCTGCTGCTGTTTTAGGATCAGCTGCCGTAATCTCTGTCGCTAACAAGAAAAAAGATAAGATCAGACAAATAAGATAAACTAAGATACTAAGATACTTGACTTCTGAAATCTGTTAAACTGGTTTCTGATCTGATGCTGACAGAAGATATTTGAATTTAAATAGGCAGATCTATATCCACTATAGATGAAGGTGCCATCTATAATTCATAAAACTGAAAATAAACAGCAACTAATGGCAGTGATGTCCCAAACAATATTCTGCTCCAAGAACCAACTCAAAAATGTGTTTGTTATTCCTTAAAATCATCACAGAAAATAATTTTTAAAAGCGTACCTGTTTAAGTTTTTCCTCTGTATCTCCAAGAGGAGGCTGCATAACATTCTGACCATCAATAGAGCTGCTGGTAGATGGAGCCAATCTTTCCCCTGTTTGTGGACATGGAGTCATAGGAGCTTGCTCAAAGTGATCATGAACAGGAGTTTGATTAGGATTAGGAGTCTGTGGCAAAGAGAAACCATCATCTGAAATGCCAGGGTGTTTTGGGGTTTGAGAACCCGGGGCACCTGTTCGAGCAAACGGATCTTGCATCCTGGTTTGAGTCTGATGGCTGAATGGATCTGAAGAGTGACTCATGGGGCCTGGTCTAGGTGTTCCAGGAGGCTGGGCATATGGGTCAGTGAGAATTGGTCGAGGTGTTCCAGGAGGTTGGTCATACGGGTCTGATTTAATTGGCCGGGGCGTCCCGGTAGCCTGCGAGTACGCATCGGCATTCCTCTGACTACCTGGGGATTTAGAGTACCGCTCCCCAGAAGCTGGTCTTGGAGTTCCAGGCATTTGGGCATACGAATCCATAGCATGTGATGGAGATTGTCTACGGCCAGATGGCTGCGGCTGAGAAAACTGTTCCAAATTAGGTCGCTGTGCAGCGTAAGGGTCAGAATGTGGCCTTGGAGTACCTGGCGGCTGGGCGTAAGGATCGTGAGGTCTTGGTGTACCAGGAGGTTGGGCGTAAGGATCAGGCATCTGCTGAGAATAATCAGGTCTAGGTGTAGAGGGTGCCTGAGCATACGGATCCCTCTGAGGATGTCTGCTCATGGGCATCTGCTGGACAAAGTGGCCACCTGATGTGGGACGCATCATTCTGACTTCATTGTTGAAACCATCTCCCATTGATGGGTGAGGAGTAAGAGGCTGATGCATATAAGGGTCGCTCTGCTGACCCTGAGAGAAGCCATCGGGCGGTCCACGTCTCATGATTTGCTGCCCTGCATTTATGGAGTCTTGCTGAGCCTGCGAGGGAGGCATGGGAGCTTTAAAGAGCGGCACAGAGCCTGATTCGTTACTTCCCGGCACAGGTGTTAACAAAGGCCTTGAATACGGATCGGACAGCACCATGCGATTATGAGGCATTCGCTGTGGAGAATCTAATCTATGAGCAGGCCTTGTGAAATTGTCTCCTGCCACAGGATTTGCCAACATGTATCTACCCTGCTGGTGCTGTTCTGCTGCCGTTCCTGGTCCTGATCGAGGAACGCCAAGTGGTTTCACAAATGTGTCAGCTGGTCTGGGCGTATCCGGCGGCTTTGCGTACAAGTCGGCACTCGCTGACGTTGGTGAGCCGAAGGATTCGTGGGCCGGGGAGGGCCTGCCCCTCTCCTGCTGCATGTCAGAAAGGGACCCCCTGCGAGGTGTGCTTGAACCAGACGGTGGGGGTCGAGGGGTGCCTACCATTTTGGCATAGGGATCCCAGGGAGAAGACGGACGGGAACCAGATGAGCCAGGGGAAAACATTTGAGGCGACTGGGGCTGAGATGACGACCCCTGAGGATACTGGGTGTCTTGAGAGGGAGTTTTAGCCAAAGATGATATAGGCGGAGGCTGGGGACGCAGGAAAACGTCGTCTGACGAAGAGTTAGAAGTAGGCGTTCCAGGAAGCTGTGGCCTCACAAAGCTGTCTTTCAATGGCTGCAGAGGAGACATGCTGCCTCCACCTGTTTGCTGAGGGGTCATTGGACTTTGATTTCCGCTGTTAGGTGTGTCTCCGCCACTGGACTGACTTCCGAACAGTTGGGATGGCTGCTGCTGCTGTTGCTGCAGTTGCTTTTGCTCATTTTTCACCTGCTCAAGCTTCTGAGTGGCTTCAATCTTCGCCTGCTGTTTGCTCTTTTGTCTCATTTGCTACCATGGAAACAAAATAGGCAGAGAGAAACACTTCAGTTGATCGAGCCATTAGAAGGTACTGAATTTTAATTTCATGATGGCATGGTCCTAAGATTGCTCTTTCCCTCAGTCTCTAAATAAGTTCTGAGCTTAAAAAAAACAAAAGTGAGTTGTTAAGCCATGCAGGGGACAAAATGTGAATTATGTGTGCATAATAATATGGTGATGACAAAATCGTTAAAGACAATTACATATGTTTCTCTATAAAAAGGGGAAAAATGTATATCAGTTAACCAGCTTTTCCTTTCACAACTCCTGAGTACTTTCGTGCACCTTTGAAAATTTGTCTTTACTGGTTCTGGGCAGACGAATGCCAGAACTGTGCTCGCCTTGGAATCTTACCAGAGATTTTTTTCCACATCCTGCCGCTATAGTTGCCTGGTTGGAATGTCCAAAAAGGACGTCTTTATTTGTTGATTTTATGGCTTTGCTTTTTGGGACCGTTTCCTGTTGCTTCTTAAGTGGTCCCCACATTTGATTTAACTCTCCCTTTTCAATGCAAATTAAGAATTAGTACACTGCATGGCAATGCCAAATGTAAAGCAAGAAATGAGCACTCAACCATGCACTTGCATAACATTCAGCTACAAGCCATGTTCACTTTATTTATAAATAATATCCATCATGCACTGTTCGATTTAGCTGCTAGGAAGCTTTAAAACAAGGATTTTAATACTAAGGTTTCTCAACATGTAGAACTCAAAGCACTTTTTGAGGCCACACACGTGGCACGTTACACTTAAAACCACATGACTGTTGACACGGGGGCAACCAAATTTTCCACTAGCTAGGCCCCCGAATCCAACAAACACACACATGAACTTTGCACTAAATCCATGCACCCACCACCACCACACCCCCATGTATTATGATTGGACGACGTGACATGATTCTTTTTGTTAGTGACACTTCAAAGTGCGGTGAAAGTCAATTAAGATTAGAATGATAAAGCGTATTAAAATATCTGTTTAGCACCAGAGCCTTGATCCGCGGTTGAGAAACCCAGTTTCACCCAGCCACAAACTGTCCCAATATTAAGTGTTACACAAGAAACCCAAATATAAATAAACAAACAAGCAAACAAGCCCAGGACTGTCAATCACCTGTCGGAACTTCCACTCCTGCTCATGTTCAGACTCCTTTTGTTTGAGCGGATCTTTGAAGAGCAGCTCAGTCTCCATGGGGATGCTGGGGTCAAAAGGGTCGGGGGCTTGCTGCTGTTGCTGCCTCTTCATACTGTCATTAGACAGCTGAACTTTATTTATACGAAGGGCCGCTCGGTTGTCCCGAGCCTTTTGCTGGAAGGTCAGGCAAAAAATAAACAAAATAAACATCCTCAGTGGTTTGAAAGTCAAACAAATATTTTTTATATATTGGATGTGATTTTATATATTAAATGTGGATTTTCCACATTCTGTGTGCAACGGTCCACTTCTGGGTCACGCCACTCGAATTTGAGAAAAGAGTGTGTTTTCCAATTCTTCAATTGTTTTTATTTAATCCCAAAATGGAGAATTGGAGCATGAATAAACTGCTTAGTTTACATCATTTTAATTTCAGAATGAATATTGAGAAAAGAGACACAAGTTTTGATTGCAATTTGAAAACAGCAAATGATACAGTGATCCGAACGTTCAAAACGTTCTTACCACATACGGAGCTCTTTCCTGAGAACTAGCCTTTCTCCAGAGTTTTGCAATTTGCTTTACCCTAGTTGCCCAGTCTGCAGAGGAAGAAAAAAAACAACTTAGTGTTTAAACATCTGCTGCATCCACTCAGGCTAAACCCCGGGCTGGAAAACTCACCAGGGAACTCTTCTTTGAGGTTGGGGAAGTTGACGTTGGTGTAGAGGACGGGCGCCACGGTGGCCATCTCTCCCAGAGTCTCTTCCTTTTCCCATTTCAGGGTGCTCCTTTGGGCGTTGGACATGGTGTCTACTTCTGCCTCTGGTGGAGGGGGCGGCGGTGGTGGTGGTGGGGGATGGGGGGCACTCCAGGGACCAACCATATCGCTCCCCATCTGGCCAAACTTCTCCCTAAAGGACAAAGATCCCTAGCCATTAAAAAAGCCCTTTTCCACCCAAATACTGAAATTTTATTTACTGGACCCCAACAATTTCAGTTCACCCAGTGCTTTTCAAAGCAGGATGTGTGAGACTCTAATATATATGAATGATTTAATATACAATATTATATTTTATTAATATATATTATTTAATATATAATAACATTGGTTTTCAAAGTAGGGCAAGTAATTAATTATCAAAAACAAATAGTTTATTATCAATATAACAGTATTATCAAACACAAGTAATAAATTATACAATTTAAAATAATAATATCATATGATCTTATATATGTGACCCTCCATGGCAAAACCAGTCGCTTGTCGCAAGTTTTCAAAATTAAATTTTTTAAGTTTCCATGAAAGTGCATAACTCAACCTTCAAAACGATATGTATATCGAATGAATCGGACGACATATGACTGAGATATCAACATTCAAAGGAGTCGGATTTCTCCTGTCACGACAAGTGAGAAACAGAGAAATCTGCCTTTGAAGTTGACTATCCCCGTAGCACTCACAGACGCTTGGTGCGGTCGCGGCTACGTTTGTATTTACGGTAGCCTACGCTGCATTCACAGCCACACGGATAGCCTACCTGCGTTAGGTTAACTGAACTGGGGAGATGAAGATGGATTCCGGAGAAATATCTTTACGCTAGTCAACGAGTGGATTTACCGTAAATATTGAAGCAGAGCGGTCAAAACAGAAACTTTTAACATTCCACTGGAATTGAATTCCTCACCTCAAGAAAGTCACGTTTTTAGGATGGAAAAGGTAAGTTTTTCAGCAAAATTTATTCACAACAGTACAGTATAGACCTTCCACTGTTTCAAAACCAATCCAAATCCAAAATTTTACCCCACGCAACTTCTCGGAAACCTCCGCTGCGACAAGCGACTGGTTTCGCCGTGCAGAGTCACATATGATATAATAGTCAATCTCAGTCCACCGCAGTGATTTTCAAACCAGAGGACGTGTCACCACTAACTTATCAAACACAAATTATAAATGATAAAAATAATTAAGTGTTATTTCATATATAATACAATATTAAAACACCTCACCTCACACCCTCATGAAGGGGCATTCGGTGCATGGCTGGGAAAGTGCCCGAAACACCAGGTCTGGGCATCATGGGATTTGGGGCAAACATGGGGTTTGGCCCCATCATGCCGTTCATCAAAGGCATACGAGGGAACATCCCGTTATTACCTGTGATGGAGAGACATAAGTGTATATGCGTTAGGGGTGTAAATCCCAAGTTTCATTCTGAAAAATTATTATATCTATTCAACAGGCATGTTTGCTGATATCACAAAGACTCATAAAAACTATTTCAGTTCGATTCAATTCAGGAGCCAGCAATTGACACGAGAAAACATCATATGCTTATTTAACACCATCACTCCCATTCATATCTGATGATAATAATCAACTAAACTATCAATTAACATTTTTATTCCTGAGCTCAAACAGTCTTCGCTTTTAATTAAAAATAGACCTCCTGTGCAATATTAAGCAACATTACAACATGTATGATGTTTTCACTCAGGATTAATACTATGGGTCATTGCTCATTAAATCCATGTATTGATGTAGATCGATGTACTGTTACATCCATAGTGTAAATACTCAGGAAATCAATATGCAGAGCAGTGTGCGTTTGCTAAGTATTGATTACAGTACACTATGATAAGGTATCAAGTTAGGCTGTGCAACTAATCAAAATTAATTGTTGCAAACTTCCCCATGATGGTTATTTCAATCTTTTAAAAAAGATCTCTTATTTTAAATGAACATGTAATCACTATTTTGGAATTAATATTTGAGCATATTCACAAGCAAAAAAAAAAGGTCATTAATTGTCGTCAAGGTAAAGGTTCAATTAATCGTGATATTGATTTGAGATCATATCGCCCAACCCTAATATTAAGTGTAATAATTTAGATGACCAACATTGGCAGCATGTGTTCCAAAAACAAATTCGAGTCAAAAACAATGTATATATACAACTGAACTAAACCAGCTTGTGGGAACAAAAAGAGGTGGAAGGAAGGACTGGAATTCTGTCTTTTTTCTCCTTTGTGTAGGGTAAAGAAGAGAGAGTTCAAAGCAGTACCTGGGCCTTGGTGTTGCATCGCCATGACTGGCACATTGGGGACAGGGTTGGGAGGATGTGTTAGCTGAGGAGACTGACTGGTGCTCGGGCTCAGCACTGCCGTAAACAAGTCTTCCACATCCTTCCCTTCCAGTTCTAAAAGGAAACAGAAGATCAAGTCAAGTTTCAAGGAGTATGTAAGCCAAAATAAGCCAATGTTGCCTTTGATGGAGCTTTTTAGTGGGTAAATGCCATTAGAAATAATGGCTCAACAATTCCAAATTATGATTCTATGATTATGATGCAAGTACTTCAAATGATAATATATTCTGTTTCCGTGATCTATCTGAAGAGATTATGGTATCATGAAAGCAACTGAAAGAGTCCATCTGAGGTAGGAGATATTTCAAAAGTCAATCTGAGGTAAGAGATTTAGTGAAACGGCAAATTTGAGGTAAGAGATTAAGCAAAACAGGTAATCTGAGGTAAAAGATTTAGCAAAGCAGCTAATCTCAGTTAAAAGCTTTTTAAAACAGTTAATCTGAGGTGAAATATTTTTCAAAACAGTTAACCTGTGGTAAATGATTTTTCAAAAAAAGTCACTCTTTTGTAAAATATTTAACACAGCCAAAAATAAATAAAAATAAATAAAAAACAAGATAAGAGATCTGAGGTAAAGATTGTCAAAACATTTAATCTGAGAAAAAAGGACTTTCAAAACCCTAAATGTGAAGTAAAGAATTGTCAAAACATTCAATCTGAGGTAAGACATTGTCAGATACAGATTTCTTTGTCAATCTGACATAAATAATTTCCCAAAACAAAAGAAAAGGCACAAACCTGGAATCTGGATCTTGCTCAGAATGGAATCTGAAAATGATAAATAATATTAG
The DNA here is from genome assembly GCA_032718565.1 of Distichodus sexfasciatus. Lineage (NCBI taxonomy): Eukaryota > Metazoa > Chordata > Actinopteri > Characiformes > Distichodontidae > Distichodus > Distichodus sexfasciatus. The sequence goes on along the minus strand of JAVGVS010000029.1, from coordinate 43,139 downwards.
CTTAGATTAGTTTTTAGGTAGGAGAAAAGCAGATGAAAAGGACATTCCCTTATAGCTCTATACGTACTACATTCCAGTATATAACAAATATTAAGGGGCTTACAGCTAATGTTAAGTGGCATGCTATTGTTGGTGGTTTTAATAGCTGATTTATCTTAAATCAACTTGAATTAGACAAGGCTCATCTATATGGTATACTCATAGGCCTAATTCACCATTCTTTTAAAAATTAGTTTCTAAAATGTGTTCTTAAGGAAGATTAAATATTTAAATAGTATTAACTGAATGTTTTGCATGACTGTGAAACAGTTTTCAAGCCTATTAGAATCTCAGAAGCACAGAGACCTGACAGGCAGCACAGACATGACAAGCAAATGAAATCAAATACGCTATTTAAAAAATGTTACACTGCCTATTCCACAGACTTCAGAAACGGAAAATGGTAGCTGTCGACCAATATGTTTTTCTTCAGGGCAACTGGTTATTAATCAAGAAAGAGTGCTCTTCAGTAGTTGTAGATTCTGATCTTACCTAGAATCAAGTCTTAAATAAGAAAACATTAGTAAATGTCAGAATCTTTATGAAAACTGCAAAAGTGGGTTTTAACAAATTTCTTCTTAAGAACGGTGAATGAGGCCTTTTGCATGTGTGGTAAAAAATTGCACATCAACATTACTCTTAACTCAACCCTTCAATCTCAAGTTAAAACAAGTTGTGAGAAACATAAACTTCTGGACACAGAGTGGGGTCTGTCTAAGCTCGACGTGCTCACCATCGGTCACCATTTTGTCCAATTCAGGACTCAAAATCCCATCCAGAGGCTCTTCTTGCAGCTGTCGGGCCCCTCGTGCAGGAGCAGGTTGAGGGGGGCCCGAGGGGTCGCCAGGAATGGCCCCAATGTCCAAAGCAGCTGGGGGCAGGAGAGGCCGTTTAGTACTCATTAGTTGCACTTTTTAGACAAAGCCGTCAACTCTCAAAAAACCCAAACCCTTCCTAAAAAAAGCAGGATGGGGGGGGACCCCAAAGCTGTCAAACTGCAAAGCTTAAAATCAGTGTTGACAAGCAATTTATTTTCTACTCTGTCTGAGTGCTCACTCAAAAAAAATCCAGAGAGGGGGAGGAAAGTGAGGACCGATCCTTCACGTCATGGTAAAATAATCTTTCTACATGCTTATTCCCCCCCACACCCACCCCCAAACTCAATTTTCCAAGAATAACAGGAACCTAATTTTTGTTGCCTGCCCAACCAAGTGTGGAAAATAGAGACCCCCACCCTCCCACCCCAAAATAGCTATTCTTTCATCATCGCACATCCTGCCAGATTAGAATAGATGAGAGCTTAATCAATGAAGGAAAGAAGGGAAAAACACAGTAGGCAAGTGCAATGATTAATCATAATAAATGCTGTCATCGACATCAAAAGGCTGCAGTGTGGGCCGAGGAGAGTTGCTGCAGAGAAAACCCAAAACAGCCTCTCATAAAAACCTAGGTCTCTTTTAATAAGAATTTGCATAATTATATTAATATGTATATTCAGAAATATTATGATTGTTATCATCATGTTAACAATAAAATCATTTCAAGTCTTGCTTTCTAAAACTAAAAGCAACCTACAGGATTAGCTCCTTTCACCCAACATGCACACAATTCTGAAAGCTGCCTTAAAGGTCCCATATTATACGTTATCAACAAGTTAAAATACGTCTATGAGCTCCACCAAACATGTCTCTGAAGTAGTTTGCTGAAGGTACCTCTCAGATTAGGCATTTCCACCTGCTTTTTACTCTCTATTTCAGTCCCTTTCAGAACAGGCTGTTTCTCATTAGTATTCCTAAATGCAAATGAGCTGCTGCTGCCCACACCTCACTCTGGAACTGGGGGCTAGACAACACGGCAAGAGTTTACCTCACGTGAAAATAATCGACATGACTGCTGCTAACAGACCATCCATACAGCCATTCATGTTCAACACAACACTCCGCCGGCAGACTTCTTCATTGAGATTACTACGCTAGCGCTTACAAGAAAACACGACGGATCAGGAAGCGTTAACAGTTCTATCTGGTGGGCGGGGGTTCTCAGATAGGAGGGTGGAGTTATTCGAATGTCCCCTGCTGTGACGTAGAAGTAGGGGAGAAATCTAAAGGGCTCATTAATGAATACTAACACAATTGATCATTCTTATCAAACTTACAGAGTGAAGTAGTACAGACTGAAATGGATGTCCAAAGAACAGAAAAAGTGATTTTTTCCTTAATATGGGACCTTTAACCTGACCACAAAAAATAACAAAACTTTACACTAGAACATAGATAGATCCACCACGAAATGGGACCCCGGCATTTGACCCATCTGTGAAGGAGCAGTGGGCAGCTTTTTGGCAGTGGCCAGGGAGCAGTGCTTGAAGATGGTGCCTTGCTCATGAGCACCTCACTTGTACGATTACCGGACTGGGAGTTAAACCGGTGACACTCCGGTCATGAGGCCACCTGCTACCAACTGACCCAAGTTATAATATAATACATTCTATATATTATGTATACATTATGTATATATTATATATCATGATATACACCATATGCCATAATATATACAAAATATATGTGACCCTCCACGGCAAAACCAGTCGCAACTTTTCAAAATTGAGTTATGATGTTTTCATGAAAGGGCATAAATCAAGCTTCAAAACGATACCTATATCGAATGAATCGGACGACATATGACTGAGATATCAACATTCAAAGGAGTCGGGTTTCTCCTGTCACGCCAAGTGAGAAACAGAGAAATATCTGTTTTTGAAGTTGACTATCGCCGTATAATTTACAGACGCTGGTGCGGTCATGCTAATGCTTTTGTATTTATTTAGCCTACGCTGCCATTGTTAATGATAGCCTACCTGCGTTAGGGTTAACCGAACTCGAGACTTAAGATGGATTCCAGAGAAATATCTTCACGCTTAGTCAACGAGGATTTACCGTGAAATATTGAAGTGAGAGCGGTCAAAACAGAAACTTTAACATCTCTGTTGAAATTGAATTCCTCACCTCAAGAAAGTCACGCTTGGGATGGAAAGGGTAAGTTTTTTCAGCTTAAATTTATTCACAACAGTACAGTATAAACCTTCCAATTGTTTCAAAAACACTAAAACAAAAAATCCAAAATTTTACCCCACGCAATATAAACGGTCGTTTTTCTCAGAAACCTCCGTTGCGACAAGCGACTGGTTTTGCTGTGGAGGGTCACATATAATAACTACTATATATTACCTATTATAACCATGTTAAGGCTGACTGGTGCATTTTCCAAATAGTTTATTATTTAACAACTTATTACTTGTTCGTAACTTATTTATCTCTTATTTATTTTCATCAATGAATGAAAAATGAATAAGAGAGAAGGAAAGAAAACAAGGTATGAACCAAATATAATATAATATAATATAATATAATATAATATAATATAATATAATATAATATAATATAATATAATATAATATAATATAATATAATATAATATAATATAATATAATATAATGACTAATTGGTGTATTTTCCCCATTTGTACTACTAGAAAAAACAAGTTATGAACCAAAGAGTGGCTGAAAAATCTAGGTACGAACCAAACCATGAACTTTTGGTACATTACACAATATCCACCATAAATCTGATGCATGATCGCCAGTTCTAGATCCTAAAAATCCCTCTTATATTCTCACCAAGACTCATATTTATTAAATCATATTTATCACTGCTGGCTAAATAAACATCCATATGCATGAAATTAAAGTGGCTCTTTAACCCGACTTTCGCTCTTACTTCAGTTAACAAGTTAACAGACGCTCAGTATTGCACATCTCATTAAAACACACACAGAGGCGTCGAGGAGATTCGACATCAAACCCGTCAGCGCTGGAAAGCAGTTTAGTTCTCAAGCCAGTTCCAATCCCAGCATGCATTTCACCAGTGGTTAGTGCGAGATCAAAGGCGAGGGGCCAGGGAGAGCAAACATAAAACAGCAAAGAGTGTAAGAGAGTGAGTTAGTGTGTGTGTGTGTGTGTGTAAAGGGGAAAGAGGAGGTTGGAAGAAGGCTTGAGCTAGACACATGCAAAGGCTGAGAGAAACAGTAAGTGTGTGAAGACACGCTAAAGAGAACTGTGTGTGTGGGGGGGAATAAAAAGCTCTACTCCTACAGCCAAGACCTCTCTTCTACTGACCCCGGAGTGGGCCGGGGTGGGGGGTTCTTACCGAACGGCGAGGGGGAGCTGTCCACCTGGAAAGGGCATAAATCAAGACCTACGGAAACCCAACCAGATAAAAAAAACAAAAACAAAACAAAATATAAAAAATGATTAGAAACCAAAACCCCAAAATGAAGCACTGCAAAGCTGCAAAAATGAAAAACGATGCACAGCAAGCAACAGCGAACCAGGAAATATTAAGAGTGAGGCAAACGTGGATGAAAGAAATGAGAAATGAGGAAAAGGTGAACTTCTTTCTAGTGAGGGAGTGAGTCAGCCGGAGCGTTTTCAGGACGAGGAGGAGGAGGAGCAGGAGAAAGAAGGGGACGACACTCAAATCAAGGGGGCTAAATTTTGGGGGGTGGGGTCGGTCTACCTGAATCGCGGCCTGGCCTGACCAGGTCATCCGACAGCATGCCCAGGATATCATCATCTGACTGCAGAACCAGCTCGGCTAAAGGATCCTCTGCACTGGCTGGAGATTAAGAAGATTGAGAAGCGGATTTCCAATTTACATTTATATTCTACATTTCAGACGGACACACAGCAAATTTTAAGGGGATTACAGCAAACGTTAACGTTGCCACACGCTTGCTTTGTAGGGGTGTGACGAGATCCCGTGCCAAGAGATCTCGCGATATTAAAACGTGACGATATTTCTGGTTGAGGTGAAAAGCTTTTTAACCAGCAAGCAACTTTCACTTCACCTTCACGCATGCTCCACTTGGTATTGCATTATGGATGTCCCAAAAAAAACCCAGCCATTCACAGGCTTGGAGAAAGCTGATTGGCTGATTTGGTCTCCAATCAGGTGGCTAATATGGTTCCAAGTTCATATAACGAATAGCAACACAGATTTTTCCAGTATGACGCCAAAAGCAGCAACAAGAAGACGAGTTGTGGGTTATTTGAAGATTTTGGGTGTGATTTGTTCAGCCAGTATCCTAGTCTAATGGTATCTGTTAACGTTCCTAAATCTGTTCATTTTGCAGGGATTACACCTCTAACATGTTTTAATGAAGGGTGAAGTGTCTCGTCACACCCCCATTGTTATACGTTGAGCCAATAGAACTTTCATAAGGCTCATCTATAAAATATACCCCAAAAACTCAATACCCTAATGATCTGCATGACTGAGAAGCGGTGTCCAAGCCTTTTAGCATCTTGCAAACAAACAGAGAGCACAAGTGAACAGCAATGCAGCGGCGATGTGCAAATTTAAGCAAATACTCCACCAAAAAATGCTGCTCTGCCTTTTGCAAACAGAAGGTAGAACAGGCAAAATGGTAGGGGTCGAACGATACATTTTTTGTGAGGGCCGATACTGATTATTACTAATCAAAGAGAACGAAAGTCGATATTTTGAACAAATAGAAGACAACTGTAAAATGGAAATTGGTTTCAAAATGTAGAGTAGGAAAAATTCTAACAATAATTCATTTAGATCGGTTTAAGCATATGTTAAATTCAGAGAGCTTTTCATCAATTTCATCAAAATCAAACTTTTGCAGCAGAATTCCAAACTTCAAGTGCCTTGAAATTTCAGGAAAAAATATATCAACATAAAACAAAATAAGACATTCCTGTAAAGCTGTACATTTTTTTTAATAAATTAATTTTGTTCACGACCCAGTTTCAAAAGTATATGATACTGATAAAGATAAAAATGCTAAATATTGAGACTGATAATCCGTCGACCCCTAACAAATGGAATAAATAAATAGCATCATTTTGGGGCGGAGTATTGTTTAAGAAATCTTTTGGCAAAAAAAAAACAGATAAATGAATAAACAAAAACATTCAATACAGTCACATGTTGGTTAAGTGTGTCCGTATACTATAAAAATGAGGAAAAAATAAAACTCAGTCGACATGCCAAAAAAAAAGAAGAAGAAGAAAACACAAAGAAGAAACTGAACAAAAGCTTCAAGACGAGTGGATTCAAATCACAATCTGCAGAGTTCAGACACGGCTTTAGTTAAAAGACGGCTTCAACTCTCATGTCTAAAGGGGGAATAAAGCTCGCTCGGAGGACAAACAAAACGTCGACGAAAGCCTGCGAATGGATTTTGTGATTGCGGTGTCGATGAATGAGAGCGAGGCCTCCAACTTCACCGCTGATTGCCAGGATTTTGGCCTGACGTTGAGGGGATTTTGTGGTGGACGAAAGTGGTGGAGAGCTGGTAAATTGGGTTTTAAGTGGAGTTCAGGCTTGGCCAGGGTTGAGGACAGGCGTAGGGATGAGGGGCGAGTGGGGTTTTTTTGACAGAACTGGGGATGAAAAGACGTGTTGGAAGATGAGGTGGGCTGGACCGAGTCTCTTTTGCTCTTCGATAAGGAGGGTGAGGATCGAAAACGGTGGGAAAAAGTAGAACTTAAACAATCCAAAGTTCATGCCAGTGATGTTAGACATGGGTGGGTTTCTGGTAGGGTTGTAACGATACATCGACCTACATCAATATGTTGATTTAATGATCTCATAGCATTGATCCAAAATAAATACTTTAATCAGACATGATACATACTGTAAGATCACTTTATATTTAAGATCTAATTCATCAAAAAGGTTTAAATGTCTGGATGAGCTCAGGGTTAAAAATGTTGAGTGATGTTGTCCAGGGACATGTTTGGTCTTTACGCTGTGTTACGTTAGAAGAGAAATGTGAAGTGATGAAGTGCATTAGTCTTCCCTGCAGACTTCACCAAAAAGCAGGAGCCCGCAGGACGATGTGACCCGACATGACAGCACGAAGGGAAAAACTGCATTCTGCCCCAAACAATCACCCCACACACACACACACACACACACACTCAACGAATACAGAAGAGTGTATAAAACACGATGAGAGTTTACACTCGATAGAGGGAGGAAGAAGAGTGGGAGGGGAAAGAGGAGAAGAAGAGTGAGTCAGAGAGATAAATGGGGAGAAGAAAAGAGAGAGTCAGAATGGGACGGAAAGGGTGTGAGGAGGCGGAGTAGGAGAGAGAGGGGAAGAAGGTGAAAGAAAGGGAGGAAAAAAAATAAAAGAGAGGAGAGAGGGAAGGGAGAGAGAGAGAGAGCGAGAGAGACAGGGAGAGTAGGATAGAGGAAAGGGAAGAAGAAAAAGAGACAGAGGTAGGAAAATAGACAGAAGGGGCGGGGGGTGCGGAGAAAGATAGAGAGAAGGGATGGAGTTAAAAGGGAGGGAGTGATTGAGGGTAAAAGGGAGGGAGGACGAAAGAAAAAGAGATGGAAGCACATTGGGAGAGGGGAAGGAGGGGAAAGACAGAGAGTGAGGGGATGGAACGAGCAAAACAGGGAAGAAGGGGAGTAAAGGAGGATGAAAGGGAGGGAGGAGAAAAGGAGTGTGAAAAGGGAGCATTTCATTAGAGGTAGAAAAGGGGAAAGAAAGAACAAGAAAGCAAGGGGGATGGAGACTGAGGAAAAAGAGGGTAAGAGAGAAGGAAGGGATGTGAGAGAGAAAGGAAAAGAGATAGAACTATGGGAGGAGGGAGGGAGAAAGAAGGTTCCATGAAGAGAGGGAGAAAGTGAATGAAAGAAGATGGAGTAAGAAAGGACGAGAGGGAGTGGGGGAAGGCTTACGGCTAAGAGAAAAAAGGGAAAGATATAAGAAAAGAAAAGGAGAGGAAGGAAGGAAGTAGGGTGAAAGAGAGGAAGGGAGGGAAGGAAGGAAGAAGGGTAAAAAAAGAGGGAGGGAGAGAAGGAGGGTGAAAGAGAGGGAGGTAAGGAAGGAAGTTGGGTGAAAGAGAGGAAGGAAGGGAGGGAAGGAGAGAAGGAGGGTGAAAGAGAGGGAGAGGAAGAGAGTATCTGAACGTACGCAGTGTCGCCGCCCTGCTGGAGAGGGGAGTTGCCGCGGCGCTGAGCAGGGGGTCGGATGAGGGGTCGAGGAAGTTGGTTTTGGCGTTGGGGGACTTGACTGGGGGTTCGTCGTCCGCCGCACCCGAATCCAACGCCTGTTTACTCTGCTTACTCTTATCCAGCAGCTGCTTCCCAAAGAACGCCTCCTAAACACACACACACACACAGTGCGTTCAGCACGTATACAAATAACACACATTATCCGTAACACAAAGCACACACTTCAGCAGTAACTCCATTTCGCTACTATAGGCATGGGTCGTTATGAAATTCTGACGGTATGATAACCTTACGCAAAAATATCACGGTATTGCTAACCATAACTCTAACCCATTTCTAATTTAGTCCAGATTAAGGTGCTGCATATGACGTACTCCGTACTCCAGTTCTGCAATGTAAAAGCACAGACTACTGCTACTACTACTACTAAGAATAATTTTAAATAATTCACTAATGTTATTTCATGTTGATGCACACACGCGGGGAGGAGCGAGCATGCGCGCGAGTGTGTCTGCGTCGGTAAACATTTATTGAGGAGAAAAAGGTCAACGAGAAAAAGCCTTTTCTGTAATTTTCCGCTAAAAATGCACCGGCTTGTGAAACTTTAGTGTAGACTTTAGTGACTGTACGGCGCAAATAAGGTGATTGCTGAGGAAAAATCCGCGAATGGCCGACAACCTGAGCGGCAAATTCCGTTTTAAAACGTGTCTGGCTGTGCGCACGTGGTGAACTCTGCAGCAAAGCGCAAGCAGTCTATGCAACAGATTTTATGTGACTGTGTGAAAATTTAGTTTGCAGTTCTTAATAAATGTTGTGGGTAGTGCTAAGTTAAAAGCTAAGCTTGGGAGCAAACTTATAGTATTCATTTCACCAATGCTAGACGCACTAACTGCAGTAGCAGGTTGCAAATGTTTATATCGAGCCTTTTACCTTGAATTTAGCAAAGAATGAGAGTCGGGGTCAAAAAAAAAAAAAAATCTTATTGAGAAACACACCGTCTTCAGTAAAGGCTACATACAGCATTCCCAGCAGCAGTTATTCAAATTTCAGATGTATTATTTATAACTGCCTATGTAATTAGAATACACACAAAAATAACAGTAATTTAAAGAAAAGCACTAATGAGCAGCAGCTAATCCCTAAATCCAAACCCAACCTAAAACCCAATTTTTTTACCACTGCAAAATAATTTTAGATGTGCAAACATGAGCTTACTGTTACAAAACAAACTGAGGAGATACAAGACTGTCCCAAGTGCAGTCGCTGGAATGTCAAATATTTTATTTATAACTGCCAAACATTAATTATTATAATTATTATTCCTACCAATTACAATAACAATGCAAAACACACTCTCCTTACAAACACCTTTCAGCATTTATCAGTTTAGGAGTAACTGTAATTACAAGTAATCATTTTTTTAAGTAATATTTTTTAAAATTCTCATCTGCAAAAATGTCCCTAGTGCTATAAACCAAATTCTCTTTGCAAAAGGCAAAATACAGACAGACACACACACACACACCCCGACACCCCAACATCCCGACATGCACCAAACATATATGCAAAAAACGTATGCAAACACACACACACACACACAAAAAACACACACAATTTTCTCCATGCATAAACTGTGATCAAAAACCCTTCACACACACACACACACACACAAACACCCACACCCCGACTCCCCAACATCCCGACATGCACCAAACACATAGGTAAAAAACATAGGCAAACACACACACACACACTTTTCTCCATGCATAAACTGTGATCAAAAACCCCCTCACACACACACACCCCCGACACTCCAACATCCCGACATGCACCAAACACATATGCAAAAAACATATGCAAACACCAAACACACACACACTTTTCTCCATACATAAACTGTGATCAAAAACCCTTCACACACACACACACCCACCCCCACCCCCCGACACCCCGACATGCACCACATAGGCAAAAAACACATGCAAACACATAAACACACACAATTTTCTCCATACATAAACTGTGATCAAAAACCCTTCACACACACACATACACACAGAGCGCTGGCCGGCTGAGGAACTTTGCAGCACTTCCCCACATCTAACAGCTCCAAACGAGGCGGCTGAGTGCTCCCTGCTGCGCTGAAACATTAAAAGCCTAATGTGCTGCGATTTCAATAATTGATTAAAGTCGTGTCTCTTGCGAGGACCTTTAACTTTAATTTGAGGCTTGCAGAACAAGAAAAGCCCAAAGTGACAGCTGCTGCTCTTAATGCATGACTGCCTCACCGTCGCCGCCAACGATGGGGGGGGAAAAAAAAGCGTGATGCGGACACACAACACAGACTCTAACACACTCTCTTAAAGGGCGGTGCTGGGGAGCAGCTACCTAAAATGAACAATGCTATTAACTACTTTTAGTGAAACTAGTAGTGAAGCTGTGTTTAAATTGCTTTAAAATGATCTACTTTTAGTGTGGCAAAAAGCTATGCTGGATATCGGTACTCGAACTTAATCCATTCCAGAAGCTGGTTCGAATCCCAAAAAGTTCCAAACTAATTTTGCCCATAAGACTCAATTTGATGTTTCTACTAATGAAAGGTTGTTGTTTTTGGCTGCTCTAAGTACAAAATAAATGATTTAATTCAGACAATTTTGATCAAAAACAATAATTGGTTGCTGAGTTGTTCAAATTTTGTTGGAAATAGTGCAATTTTACAATTTTTCATATAAATACAATACATAAGCGTGAAAAGACAAAGCAGCTTTGTGATGACCAGATAGAAACGCCAATCAACTGATGGTACTTGCCAGACAAGATGATTTTGGCGTCGGGTCGAAGTACAAAATAAATGGTCGAATTCTGGCTTTAATCAAAAATACTGTTTGAGTAACACATTTTTCAACTCGCTTCTAGATGTTACGCTCCGTGCAAATTTTACAATTTCCTGTATAAAACATGACACACTTGGTCTGTCTTCCAAGATCTTGTTCGTATTCCAAGCTCCAATTTGGCCAAAAAAAAAATCATTCCAAAATGTTTGTAGTCTAAGTGGGTCGAGAATCCAGGTACCACTTTCTATTTATATATACAGTATATATATTGAGACTGGGGCCGTCTGATGGGCTGGTTGCATCACAGTGTGCTCCCGCCAGCTGGGAGATGGAGTTGGAGTGAATAAATCAAATGAAACTTCTGACCCTGGAACTGAATTATATCCAACATTTAACATTTCCATGTTAGCCCCTGACCCGAACCTAGACAGCGGCTGTACCTGTAGATATGAGGGGAACGACTCCTCCAGCTTGGTTTTCTTCTTCCTGTACCTCTTCTTCACTTTCTCACACGGTTCCACCACAGGAGGAGTCTCATCTACCGGCGTGTCTGGCTCATTCCAGCCTGGGGAACACGCAACATGCGCATCACATATACGCAACACTGTGAGTCCACAGCACACGGTGCACCACAATCAAATGTGACCTCTGCATCTGACCCATCCGTGAAGTGTTTGGGAGCGAACCATTACGCTGCCAACTTTCCAATTGCCTTACACCTTAGACATAGTAAGGTGAAAACCGTCCTTGGTTTGGTAACGTGTCAGAAAAGTGTGTCTAAAAAGAAAACCCCAGAAGTCAGTTTTACACCGTTGCGGAGGTAATGCAGTTGAACAGCTTTCCATGGTAGGGTGGGACTAAAACGCAGCCTGCGTACGTGGAGAGGTTATCTTCAGCATAGCCCTGTCGAGAACTACTGCTCTGGCCCTGCCCACCTGCATAGCCTCAGCAGCCTACCTGCTAGCCTGGGCAAGTTCGCTAAGAGAGTCTGTCATATGCTAAGTCCGAAGCGGTTCCTAACATCTCCATTCCCTCACCGCCGGCGGCTGCCGTTGAACCACCAAATGTACGTTTACCTATTTTGTATTGTCATAAACTGTAGAATATGACGTGGGTAGGAGCAGGGGCTCTGTAGTAGCGGGTGGAGCTTCAGCGCTTTGAGCCGACGTGCCTACAGCATCCGAGCGTAGAAAGCACCGCCTGTATTTTCACCACTTTGAGATATAATTTGACTTACGCAGCAATGGTAATATTCACTCAAAATTGACGAGGTGATTAGTGACAACTGTTTCTTTGATATGAGGAACATAGAGACGATATTATTTTGACCTTATTGGGTCTTTAAGCATGCAGCTACAATACCTTGCAATAACATATTGCTGTGAATTTTGTCCTAAATGTATATTTTTCTTCACTGTTGACGTACAGTATGTCTAATAAAAATAGCATTTGTGATAACTGTCATTTCACAAAGACACTGTAGCTACATGTTTGAGGTGAAATTTGTGACCCTCCACGGCAAAACCAGTCGCAAATTTTCAAAATTGAGTTATGGTTTCATGAAAGGGCATAAATCAACCTTCAAAACAATACCTATATCGAATGAATCGGACGACATATGACTGAGATATCAACATTCAAAGGAGTCGGGTTTCTCCTGTCACGCCAAGTGAGAAACGGAGAAATCTGCCTTTGAAGTTGACTATCGCCGTAGCACTCACAGACGCTTGGTGCGGTCGCGGCTACGTTTGCATTTACGGTAGCCTACGCTGCATTCACAGCCACACGGATAGCCTACCTGCGTTAGGTTAACTGAACTCGGGAGACGAAGATGGATTCCGGAGAAATATCTTCACGCTAGTCAACCAGTGGATTTACCGTAAATATTGAAGTAGAGCGGTCAAAACAGAAACTTTTAACATTCTGCTGGAATTGAATTCCTCACCTCAAGAAAGTCACGTTTTTAGGATGGAAAGGGTAAGTTTTTCAGCCAAATTTATTCACAACAGTACAGTATAGACCTTCCACTGTTTCAAAACACTAAAAACAAAAAATCCAAAATTTTACCCCACGCAACATAAACGCTCGTTTTTCTCGGAAACTTCCGTTGCAACAAGCGACTGGTTTTGCCGTGGAGGGTCACAATTAAGTTAGGGGCAAAGATGCAGAGGTCTTTACTTTCTTTCCTTCTGTCTTTCTTGTTTTCTTTCCTATTTTATTTTCTGTTTTCTTTCGGCCTCTTTCTTTTCTTCCTTCTTTCCTTTATCTCTTTCTTTCTCTTTTTTCTTCTGCTCATTCTTTTTTGTCTTTCTTTCCTTCTTTTATTCTCTCTTTCCATCCTTCCTTCTTTCATTTTTTTTGTCTTTTTCTCTATCATTCCTTCCTTCTTACTTTCAATCTCTCCTTTCTTTCTCTTTCCTTGCTTCTTTCATTCTACTCTCTTCATCCTTCTTGCTGTCTTTCATTCATTCAGTCTTTCTCTCCTTTCTTTTGCAGTCTACAATCCATCTCCCTCTATCCTTGAACGAGCCCGACGAAGCTATCATTTTGATTTATTCTCAACACGGCAGTGACGCTGATATGGTAGCGTGTCACTTGTTCTGCTACTTGTGTGTGAGACGCAGCAGTGTTGCTCCACTTTTATACCCATAGAAAAAGTCTGTATCACTGCTAGTTTGAGAAAGCAGAAATACAAGGAAGTTTGTGCTCCAACCCGACCCTTGATAAAAGTCAAAAGGGTGCAGGACCTCACTGACCACTGATCATGGAACATGAACTTTGGCAAACAAGGACTTTACCTTCTTCTCTCCCAGCCACGTTCTCCATGAGTGACCCGGTCGAGTCCTTCCTGCACAGTGATCGCTTGGCTTTGCTTTGCCCAGTCTTGCTTCTCTGGCGAACCATAAACCCACCAATACCTGAAAAGAGGGATAGAGAAGGAATAGATTACCCAAAAACGTTGAAATGTTCATTTTGTTAATGGAATATATGACTAAAATGTTCAACAAAACTTTTCTTCGTGAAACAAAACACTGATTGTCATCCTATTTATTAAGAAACTGTGACAAAAAGTCTGTTTGTTTTCTTTAACAAGTTGAGACTGGACTACAATATTAACATGTGGACTGTCTGGGTAATTTAATCAGAAATTAATCGAAACCAACATTAACAACCTCTAATCGATGTAATCTTGCTCTTGACAATTATTTTAATTATTTTCACATTTCTGTTAGCAATGGAAAAATCAGTTAATACTTTCCCCCAGAGAGCTCATGCACTGTTTCATTCTTTCCTTCAATACGCTCCTCTTTCTTTCATTCTTCCTGCCTTTGTTTATTCTCTCCTTTCTTTGTCTCTTTCTCTTTTATTCCTTCCTTCCTTCTTTCTTCCTTTCATTCCTTCCTTCCTCCTTGTATTCTTTCTTTCATTATACCTTTGTCTCTTTCTCTATTATTCCTTCCTTCTTTCTTCCTTTCATTCCTTCCTTCCTCCTTGTATTCTTTCTTTCATTATTCCTTTGTCTCTTTCTCTTTTATTCTTTCTTTTTTGATTCTTTCTTTCAATACTACCGGAACGCATGTGTGTTTTATTTTTAAATCATTTAGATAATAGACAACCCCCCGTATCTACATTTTATTTACTAAAACTGAAAGACAAAATAAGACTTAAACTGAAACATTTACATCTCAAGACAAAATGTAAAATATTTGCCAATTTTGACACTGGCTATGATACGAGTTGATGAGAGCCTTCAGGAAGGAACTCCAAACAGGCTGACGGATTAAATTAAAACCCCGTTTAAAACTATGAGGGACAGACATGACTAAACTGTGACTAAAACCAATACGCATTTATGCCTAAAAAGAGTAAAACAAAATTCAAAATAGCTGCCAAAATTAACAGTGGTCCTGATGCCAGCTGATGAGCAGCTACAGGAACTCCAAACGGGGTGATGGATGCAGTCAGGCATTAATAACGCGACACTCTTGACAGTAAAACGCCCACATTAATCTCCATTATTCAGAATGACGTACAAGCCGCAGCCCAGAGACGGGGCGATTCATCTCGGCTCTACACTCCAGAAACCATTTCAGGTGCGACTATTTTTGGGTAAGAAGCCGAAGCTGAGTAAAACTTACCCCCTCACCTCCTGTCTATATATCTATATACACACACTGCCAAAAGTCAGGACAGACCTTCCCATCCAACACTGTAGATTCTCAGTGAAGGCACTATATGTGTTCATTCATAGTTTTGATGCCTTCAGTGACAATCTACAATGTAAATAGTCATATTAATAAAGAAAAAACATTGAATGGGAAGGTGTGTCCAAACTTGTCACTGGTAGTATATATATATATACATATATATTAGATAGATAGATAGATAGATATATATAGATAGATATATATAGACATATATAGATATATATATATACATATATATATATGTACACACACACACACACATATACAGAGAGACTTACCCTCCCTGTTTCATCTGTCAATTTTAAAACGGTCAGGTACTGGATTGAAAAATTGGTTATTTACAGAGCTGTTAATCTGTCCCAACACCTAGTGGAAACCTCTTACTACAGACCCATAAATCCCCCAACAACTGGTAAGATTCATTCAAGAAAGTCACTCTAGAAAGGTAAGGTACATTAAAAAATATATATATATACGTGTGTATATATGTATACATATATATATGTGTGTGTATATATATATATATATATATATATATATATATATATATATATATATATATACACACACACATACATATTCAAAACTGATAAAACAACTATATATTTTAGTTAGAATTTTTGTAAAATAGTAACACAAACCCTGTTACAAATCAGAGACACTCAGACTGATTTATGTGGGAAATGAAGATAAAAGCAGCTTCAGCCAAGAGATATGGCTTCCAAAATATCCACAAGAGAAAATATGGGGGAACACGACTGCGCTGTTTAAAGTAAGCCGGGAACTATAAAAAGCCTCGCCAGAATTTATCAAATCGTACGAGCGGGAACGGATTTGACCTGCGGTCGTTCTCCTGCTGCGGCAAGCGACGATGAAATTAAAATAAGCTCTGATGAGGAATGTCTAAATTAGAATGCAGTGGGGTTTTTAATCCCAAAAAAATGACTGATGGATGATGCACATACAGTCTCGAGCAACACCTCATCTCTTCACACTCTGTTCATCAGCTGCGTATTTTATGACCTTTTTTGACCTCCACTTTTCCAGTTTAGTTCTTTTTAGGCACAATCTGTCAAGTTATAAGAGGTGGCTCAAGACTTTTACACGGTACTGTATACTGTGTTTCAAAGTCTACTTTCATAAAATAGAATGTACACAAACCTGGAAAAAGCTGATATTTACAGAGTTATGGCTAATCTCTTCTAAAGCCTGATGCTAAAGTAACACTGCAGTTCCCAGAAGTAAATTAACATTATCGCTGGGCAAAAAAACAAAGGGTGTGACGAGATTTTGCAATGTTAAAACGTGACGGAAAAATATCTGGCCTTCACGCTCGTTCCACTTGGTACTGCATTATAAATGTGCCAAAACCAGAGCCAATCACAGGCTTGGAGAAAGCTGATTGGCTGATTTGGTCTCCAGTCAGGTGGCTAATACGGTTCCAAGCTCTTATATAGCAAATAACACCACACAGATTTTTCCAGTACGACACCAAAAGCAGCAACAAGAAGACGAGTTGTGGGTTATTTGAAGATTTTGGGTGTGATTTGTTCAGCCAGTATCTTAGTCTAATTGTATCTGTTAATGTTCCTAAATCTGTTCATTTTGCAGGGATTACACCTCTAACATGTTTTAATGAAGATGTTGATTTTAGAATGTACAATCTGATGATTTAATGAGATGATTTACGCTTCAATTAGAAGTTAGAAGCTGATGCACAGTAATGGTGTGAAGAGATGCATGAGGAATCATACAAGAGAGAGTCCAGTCAGTTGATGCTCTAAATACACTGCACTTGCACTTGACTTTTTATGTTTTACAAATTGCACTCATATGTTTCATCAGTCAGGTTTTCTTTAAAAGTGTTAAAATCTGCCCATTTTGTTCTTGTCGACCCAATCTCATGTACTGTATCGTCTCGTGAGCTGAGTGTCTCGTCATAACCCTAATATACATACTGTACTTATGAAGCCACATCGCCTTTATAGTAGAAAAATGAAACCGACATAAACGTTACATTTTCTCTAAATGTTACTCTCAATTTTCTTTTTTATGAGATTACTTTGCAAGCTTCAGAGCAAACATTCCTTTGAGAAGTGTCTTGTGGAAGACCAAAGCACTGTGGGACGCGCTGTCGCTCCATTTCACACTCCACAGGAGCTGTCCTCTCTCATAAACTCGACCTAAACACACACACACACACACACCTCGGCCCTCCTCTCTCTATCTCTCTCTCTGTCTGTCTCTTTCTTTTTCTCTCTCTCTCTCTCTCTCTCTCTCTCTCTCACCAGGTCTGTACGGTTTCCTCTTCCTCTTCTTCACTCCTTCGCTGCTCTCTGCTCCCTTTATCTCGTCGTCCAGCGGGTCTCTCTCAGGACTGGAGTCGGACTTCACATCACACTCCAGCACGTCTCCCTCTACAACACGGCAACATATAGATGATACATACTGTATATATAGCCACAGACAAACGGGCACAGACACACATAAGACATACACACCTCTGTTGTCGTCCATGTCCCCCTCCCGGGAGAGTTCAGACTGGGGGTCGGGAGGCGTCTGCAGCACCGCCACGCTGTTCTGGTTAATGATCTTGAGCTTGAGTTTGGGTTTGTGTCTGCGTCTGCGAGCCGAGTGGGCAGACAGACTCTGCAGCTGGCACAACCCCGACTCGGTGAGACACACGCCATCCTGAGTGTACGTTTTCTGGAACTCTGATGGATGGTGGGAAAAGAAAGTAAATGTGTAAATGTGTTTTGTTGGAAACACTTGTTTTCTCCCAAATTTTAATAGAAAAGGAAAAATAGGGGGGCATTTTTAAAACATTGTAAATACAATTTATACTTTGTACTCAAACAGCAACATAAAATGAAGCAGCATCTTACCATTTTCCCTGATTCGAGAGACGATCTGTACCACCATCGGGGGCTCGCTGGGTTCAGGGAGCTTTACTCCAGTCACCACTATGCCCAAAACGAAACCAAAAAACCCCCACAATTTCAGCTGTGCAATATGATGAAGTATAACACATGATGAAATTGGTTTCATATTACACTATCGTTAATTTCATGGTGTCGCTAAATACCACGTTTACTGCAATATTTGGTGACGGTTTGAATGAGGGTTTGCAATAGTTACCACAAAACCACGTGGATGTAGGCACTGAAAATACCATGGCATTATACTTGTGAATTAATTCTGAGCATGGAAAAAAATCTGGTGTGTGTGTGCACTCGAAACACTCCATACCCTCACGCTCAGTTTTATGGAGCGCCAAAGGTGCCAAAATTCACCTTAAAGGCATCTTACTAGAGCGGCATAAAAAGTGCTGCCTTTTACAGCCATTTTACGTCGTAAAAGGCGGTGTTTGACCACAAGTCACTAGAGCTCTGCAATAAGCGGCATTTAATACAATATTAGATATATTAGAGCACTGCAAAAAACTGTTTTTAATGAATAAAACAGTGTAAAAACAGGTGTTTTACTGTTAATTGCATAAAAGTATAGGCAAATTCTGGCACCTTTGGCGTTCCATACGAATGCGAGATTTTGCTTGCAAAAGTTCCACAGAATTTACAGAAAATGTACTATATTATGACATATCATTATCGGGATATGAAATGACATATCAGGATATGAGATTTTGGTTATGTCGCCTCTGCTGTTGTCTATAAATAGCTGAATGCAGCAGTATAGCAAATAAATGCATTCATTTTTATCAGCAAAAAATGGCTGATACCAATAACCAGGAAAATGTAAATATCGTCCAGGTCAATAATCGTTCGACCAAACTCCAAATTAACACACATGCCTGTAGAGTTCTGACCTTCCTGTAGGCTAACAGGGTTTGGATCAGACTCATTATGCTCACATCCACTTAAAAAAAGCATTTAATTAAGGCAATAATGTGGCAATCACGACCCGGCTCATCAGGAAGAGCACTGCAAGGATAAAACCCTTCCTTAAAATATGCTCTTCAATAACGCAGAATAATTAGGTTATAATACATTTCTGTGCACTAATTCAACCCTAAATTCTGTGGACACGTCTATTATGATTTGCATTCATTTGTGCCCAGAATTAATGAATGAGTTAATTCCTGCTCTTACCCTGAGAGGGGGCGGTCTGCATCCTGCATATGGTGCAGTCAAATCCGTCGTCGGCTGCATTTTCCGCCTCCTCGTCGGTGTTCAGGCCCTGGCACGCTGCGTGAACCCACCTGGAGGCCGGGCAAACTTAAATTAATCCCAGAACCCACCGAAACCCACAAACAAACAGCCCCGTGTAATCAGACACTCTCGTCTGATTCTACGCCAAACAACCTACTCAACAAGTCAACAAGATGCAATCACGAAAGCCGCGGGGCATTACTCGAAACTCACGCTGGCCCCCACACTTACAATTTAATGTTTCTAACACACCTGACAATCCGACTGATCCCTTATTAGATGAATTAGAGCTGGAGTAGATCTTCTGATTTTGTGTGATATGATTTTACAAAATGAATGAGACTTATGACTGATACCACAGTTCTTCATTTTGGGATCTAGAGTGCAATGAGTTCATTATAAGGATTGAAATGTTTAGAATTTTCTGTATTTGTATACAGTGTTTTATTTTCATACCATACCAGGTACAAAGATGCAAATAAAATTTCATCCAATTAAATTGATTTTTACATGTGTTAGTCACAGAAGGGACCTTGTACCTCTGAGACTTGACCTTCAACCACATATAACCATAACTGATATTTTTTGTGATGTAAACACACTATGCTACGTTTGTTAGCGTGCTCGAATCTCACAGAGAAGTCCAACATTCACTAAAACGTTCCATTTCATTTATATCTTTCCATGTATTACAGATAAAACTTATTTTAGCTGATAAATAACAAAAACAACCAGCGTTTACAGCTGTTTACTTGACATTTATTTATTCTCGATGCTCGTCCAGAGCGCTTATTTCCCGCAGCTCTTATATGGAACGCCCTCATGGCAAAAATGTACTTCTCTCCCAGAAATAAGTGGAAAATCAGTTATAGGCCAAAATGAGTGCAAATGCTCAAACAAATCGGCAAAACTACTTCTTCATTTTCCATTAATCAGAAAACCTTATTAATCACTAACCTTTTTTTTCTTAATAGAATGTCCCTGCATAATAAATACTCTCAATATGAATATGAATGTGTTCAAGTTCACAGTCTTGTGCCGATATCGTTTTGGGAAAAATAATATGGTTGCTTTTGGTGCGGACGACTGTACTTTTCTCACACTAAAAAACCTTCTCAGAAGGTACTGATAAGGAATTGGACTGATAGGTAGAATCGACAAAAGCACTTATATGAATAAAACTGTATCCCACCCCTAAAAGTTAGGTTGAATAATGTAAAAGAGGCATTTTGAACATTCTTTGTAACTTCTAATTCCAAAAAACATAATTGTTGTTGGTCAGTAATTGACTTTTCTTGCTGTAAGTTGTCATGCTCTTTTATCAATTAATATGAAAATATTTGTTTGTAATAACGGTCACTAATAACGGCCTTTAGCTGACACTCTAATCCAGAGCGAATTCCATTTCCAAATTTCAGGAACAGTCTCCCTGAGAGCAACTTGGGGTTAAGGGGTTGCTTTGGGAACCAATGATGACAGACCTGGAGGTAAGATTCAAACCCACCACCTCTTGGTTGAGTATCCTAAGCACTAGTCCCTAAAATGAGGATAAACGGAGGTTGCTCAGGATTAGAGTGTCTGCAAAATGCCGTAAATGTAAGGACACTCAGCTCTGATATTAAAAGCAGACATTTGAATTTTACTGCCATTTTATAACAAAGTAATAATCCTTCATAACAGATGATCTGAGGTTCTGGTCTCACTTTCTTCCAGCCGTTCCCCCCATTTCGAGTGGGGCACCGATGCCACAGAGAGATGCCCACCTGTCACACTGCCTGCACTGCATGATGAGCTCCTCCTCCCGGTAGCTGCGGGCACAAACCGGGCACACGGCCAGGCTGGCACACGGACCACACTGCGTGTAGTTGTTCTGCCATTCACAGCGCACGCCGGGGGACGTGGCACCACACTGCGTACAGGACACACACCTGGGGGTCAAAGAAAGGGGGAATATTAAAAATGAGAAAAATTAGAATTTTATTCTCAGCTTTACAACGAAGGGCACACAGTGTATGACGAGTAGCTAAAGTTTCCATTCAGAGCCTTATGTTGGAGCCAGTTTGAGGCCACAGATGGACACGCCTTGTGTGTTTGCACGTGGCTCCGCGTCGACCGCACTGCCCTAAAAATAAATAGAGAAAGGGCCGGAATTCAGCTAAAGCTCCGGCAGACCGCGTCACCCGGCACGGCAAACGCCGCTCTGTTTGATCGGGGATTACACCTGACATTACTCTGAAAAACGAAGGAAATCCCTCCATATCTGGTGGGAAAACAGCTGATAAAACCCTGCTTAAGATTGAGAGAGAGAGAGATATAGCTAATCACACAAAAAAAGTGTGGATGAAGGAGAGTGTGACAGGTAGAGTGAGGGCACGACGGGGAATGGCAGGACCTGGAGGAAAAGAGTAAGAAAGTCAGCATGAGAAATAAAGCGGTAAGATGGGCAGTGTGAGAGAGAGAGAGAGAACGAAAAACAGACAGAGACTGAGCGAGACATTGCTTGAACCTTGCGAGAGAGAACAAGACCGTGTGCGAGAGATGGCAAGACTTGTCACGAGACAGACAGAGAGCATGAAATATAAAGCATACAAGAGATGAACAGTGACAGCAAGCAAACGAAAGAGATGGGGACAGACAAAGTGAGAGTGCACAAGAGAGACAGAAAGATATTGCAGGACCTTGCAAGAGACAGTGAGATGTACAAGAGATAAAGTAAGAGATCACAAGAGAGAGAGACAGCACGTGAAAGACAGCAATAGATGAAAAGAGAGGGTGAGACACGCGAGAGAGGGTGAGACAGTGCAAGAGAGGGCGAGACAATGCGAGAGAAAGGTCAAGACATCACAAGAGACTGTGAGTAAAGGCGAGAGACTGCAAGAATGGGCGAGAGAAAGCAAGTCCGCAAGAAAAGGCAAGAGACCATGACAAAGGTGGAGAGAGTAAGGCAGTGCAAGAGAGAGAGGGGGGCGAGATAGCGCGAGAGAAGATGAGACAGCTCGAGAGAGGGCAAGACAGCATAACAGAGGTCAAGACAGTGCAAGAGAGCTTGCGAAAGGTCAAGACAGCGCAAGAGATGACGAGGCAGCACAAGAGAGGATAAGGAGAGCGCGAGAGGGCAAAACATCATGAAAGAAGACATGACATCGTGTTAGGGGCCGAGACAGCACAAGACACTGCAAGAGAGAGTGAGACAGTGCGCTGAAGAGAGAGTGAAACAACAGAAGAGAGAGTGAAAGAGGGAGAGACAGAGAGAGAAAGGAAGTGATAGCATGACAGTAAAAGAAAGAGTGTAGGACAGTGAGTGAGTGAGAAACAGAATTGCGTAAGACAGGAAAATCTAGAAAGAGAGAGAAAAGTGCGAAACAGAGAGAGAGAAGGAGAGACAGAGGGAGAAACAATAAGAGAAATAGATAAGAGTAAAAGACAGCACAAGAAAGAGCAAGATAGAGAGGAGGGTAGAGAGAAAGAGCTGAGAGTGAGACAGCAAGAGAAGGAGACATTGCTGGACATGGAAAGAGAGGGCAGACAAGGCATGAGATAGCGACACTGGAAGAGAAGGAGATCGAGGGAACGAAAGAGAGGCAGCTAAATTGAGAGAGTGAATGAATGAGTGAGTGAATGAGTGAGTGTGTATTTACCACTTGCACTTCCAGCTGCCTTTGGGAACGTTCTGGAGCGGAGGCTGCAGGCAGTAGGTGTGGTAGCTGATGTCACAGTCGTCACACAGCAGCAAGCGTCCCGGATCACTGGCCTGACCACAGGCCTCACACACCGTACACTCCAAACACCTCCAGCCCTTACTCAGCACCACCTTGGTGATCTACACACACACACACACACACACACACACACACACACACACACACGGGTCAGGGGTCAGGCGTCTACAGAGCATATCCTAATCGGAGAGGATCAGACATGTTTGCAGGTTAGACGTCCCGGAGGAGCTTCCTAAAGACGCTCCTATTAACAGATCAATGAACGAGTGTGTGGAGAGAAAATCAATCTCACACACACACACACACACACACACACACATACACACACAGTAAAGATCCTATCTCCCTCATCCCAAAATCTAACTCAAGAGACTCTTTACCCAGAAAGCAGTACAAACAGCGAGTTCTCCAACACTACCACTAATTTGCACTTCTTGGGTAAAGACTGGTAAACTGGTAAAAATAGATGTGTTTGGATCTGTGTTGACCTTTGACCTCCCGTGTGACTTACGCCACGTCCCCATTAGCGCCCATCCGCCGCTCGCCACATTAGCGCCTTTCAGCAGAGCGCTCCTTTAATCCTCTTACCATTTTACACTCTGCTAAAACAGCCACTTTGGGCGATGGCCCACACACACACGCGTGCAAACACACACACACTGCTTCCTCAGGCTTATCTCTCTCCTCACACTCCATTTGGGCCGAGTTGTGCTGAGCGGAGGGAGTGGGAGAGTGAGGGAATACGGAGGAGGCGGAGTGGGATGGAGTGATGAACTTACCTTGATGTTGACGCAGAAGGGATGATAGCATTGACCACACTGAGAGCAGGCCAGCAATCTGCCCTCTACACCCTGCCCAAAGCTACCACACACCACACACATGTCCTGCAGAGAGAGAGAGAGAGAGAGAGAGAGAGAGGGAGGGAGAGAGGGAGGGAGGGAGACAGGGAAGGTGGGAAGGTGGGAGAGGGAGGGAAGGAGAGACAGATTGAAGAAGGGAGAGAGTGAGGAGAGGGAGAGGGATTGAGGGAGAGTGAGATAGAGCGAGGGAAGGAGGGAGAGGGATGGAGTGGGGGGGGGGATGGTGAGATAGAGCGAGAGAGGGACAGAGAGGGAGGAAGGGAGGGAGACGAAGGGAAGGAGAGATAGAGCAAGGGAGGGAAAGAGAAGGATGGAGGGATGGAGAGAAAGAGAGAGACAGATCAAAAAAAGAGAGGGGGAGAGAGAGGAAGAGCAATATAGAGAGAAGGAGAGAGTTAAAACACCCACTTGTGACATTTTCACCTCCGAAATACACACACACACACAAATGTATATGCCTATCAAGCTGGTGTGTGTGTGTGGAGCTAGGAGGAGACTCACACACACCCCACCATAAAGATACACACACACACAAACACACACACACACACACGCGCGCGCACACACACACACACACTCAGAGTCTTAGAGAGAAACCCAGAGGCTGGCCTGAGGTCAGATACAGAGTGGAAACGCTAGAGAAACAGGAAAGGGCAAGAAGTCAGAAATAACCTGGAGAAAACACACACACCCTTGCCCTCAACACACACACAGGGTCACACAGACACACACACACACAGGCGCACACACAGGCGCACACAACCCCCTCCCTGCCCTCCACACAAATATACACACATACTCGCCTTATGCACAAAAATATGCATATTTACTAGAGCCAACTTGCAGATAAATTGGTATCAGTGTCCATAATAATAATAATAATAATTATTATTATTATTATTATTATTATTATTATAGTCATCAGCAGCAGCAGATGTGGAGTCACACACACACACAATCCCCTCCAATCCCTCACTTAAATAAATACACACATGTCCATCTGCAGACACACACACACCTGTCTGAGGGTGAAGGCATCCGAGCTGGAGAACATGACCACTGTGTTGTGCATAGTGTTCTCCTCCTCCTCTTTCACCACATGTGGAATGTCCACAAAGCTCACCTGTACGTACACACACACACAGACACACACACACACATACAGTTATCACCCACACCACTTCCAACCCCCGAAATTAGGGGGGTGAACACTAAATTAGGGTTGCGAATTATGTCAAACCCCAAAAAGCAACTAAAACACCATGTGACATCTTTTGAGGGTAGTAGGCAGCAGAATGCTTGGGGAGTTCGTAGACCCATGACCATAGGGTCGTCAGTTCAAGTCCTGGACCGGTAAAGGTACCACTGGGATAATGATGAGCAAGGTACCGTCCCCCAAGCACTGCAGAGCTCACATTTCATTGTGGTGCACCTCACTTGCTTAACTAACTTTTGTTCCTGAGCTCAACCAGACAGTTACTGTGAATAAAAGTAGACCACCGGTGCAAGACAAAGTGACGTTACTTTATGTATCCAAGCTGTCATATGAGCTCGATGATCATTAAACTGATGTATCGTTGTATCGCTACACCAAACGCAGCCGAACACAATCTCAGTCAGTAATTAGAACCGCACACAGCTATCAGATCGCAGTCTTACTTAATGGCTACGTGGCATACGTATCGGGTTGCAGTCGTCCCGGGCCGATCAGAACGTCGATACAACACAACATTCTGACAGTAAGTGAGCCAGGGGCTTTTCCAGCCTTTAAGGACACCTTGGCCTGAAGCCCCGTTAAAATCGGCTGGCGACGCCCCTGATGAGAGCCTTATCGCTTTGAGGGCTGGGACATTTTGAGCATGTTATATATTCTCATCTTATTTAACAAAAACGTAATCATTTCGTTATACATTTTCGATAAAGGCTGCGGCGATTATCGGTGCTATAAGGTATTTCGCTGATTATCGATAGTGTTTAATTTTGAGCATCACCGATATTAAGTAATGTCAAGGCGCGATACTGCGGTTCCACTGCCGTCTCTTCTCTCTGTGCCATTTGCTCTCGACTCGCTGCTTCATTTAATGTCCCGCCCATAACGGTCTCTGGCTGGCTATGTCACATGAGTAGTAGCCAACCAACGCTGAAGCTTTGTTGTCACTTACACCACACTCGCACAGTGTGAAGCTCCGAGAAGGAGAAGAGGAGAGTTTCAGCTGAGCCTGGTTCTTGTAAAATTCTAAATTTTGAGAGATTCTTCTTTTTATATTTTTCATATCAGTTCCAAATATTGGTTATTGGCCCCGTTAACTAGAAATGATCGGCATCGATATCTGCCCTGAAAAACCAAATTGGTCGACCTCTTACTGTCAAAGCACTTTTTAGTGGGGTTAGGCACCTTTTCAAACCGTAGTAAACCCGAAACCGCTGAAACCTGAAAAACTGAGTTTGGTGAGTTTAACTCGGCCGACTTGAAACGTGAGTGTGCTCCCTTGAGGAAGGAGGGAGGGAGGGGGGAAGAAAGAGTTTGGAGCGCGGTTGGGCATAGCGCTGATGGAGGCGGGTTAAAGGCTGAGTGCTTTACTGGGTTTAATGCCAGCACCACGCTACACTGAGCATAACACACTGCTCCATTATTCATGCATTAGAGAGACGGGGGCGGGGTGATGGAGGAGTGTGTGTGAGAGAGAGAGAGAGAGAGAGAGAGAGTACCCCAGGGGTCACCAACAGGCTGCTGTCCATCTTGAGTCGGGATCGTCCTCGTCCTCCTCTGCCAGACAGGTTGGCACCCCTGGGACGCCTTCGGCCGGGAAAACCGGAACCACGACCCTGAGAGAGAGAGGTAGGGAGGGAGGGAGGGAGACAGAGAGAGAGAGAGAGAGAGAGAGAGAGAGAACAGCATAAGAGTTAAAAGGAAAGGAGAGAGGGATAGTAGAAGGAGAAAGACATGAAGGAAGGGGAAGATTGGGAAAATGGGAAGAAAAGTAGGGAGTAAAGAAGAAAGGCAAGGAAAGACAGGTGAAAGAGAAGAGAGAGAGAGAGAGAGAGAGAGAGAGAGAGAGAGAGAGAGAGTGAGTGAGAGCAGGGTGGTTAGGAGAAGGAAGAGAGGGATGACAGAAGGAGAAAGAGAAGAATGAACGATGGGAATGAAGGAGCAGAAAGAAGGAGAGGGATGAAGGATGGGAATGAGGGAGGGAGAAATGGGAAGAAAGGTGGGGTTACGGAGGGTGTCGGGGTAAGGGAGGAAGAGAGAAAGAAAAATAGAGATGGCAAGTTAAGGGTTAGAAGGAGGGAGAGAGGGATGAGAGTAGGAGAAAGAGAGGAATGAAGAATGGGAAGCAGGGAGGACGAAATGGGGAAGAAAAACAGCGTAAAGGAGATCAGCAAGGAAAGATGAGAGACAGAGAGAGACAGAGAGAGAGAGAGAGAGAGAGATGAAAAAGTAATTAAAGTAGGGAAGGATGAAGGGAATGACAGAGGGAGGAATGGAAGGAAGGACAGTAGGAAAAGAAGAGAAAAGTGCGGAAAATGAAAGCAGGGTTGGAGGCAGGGGTGGGAAAGGATTGAGGGATGGAGGGAAGGGGAGAGAGGGAAAAGGAGAGAGATGAGATCGAAAAATGAATGACATCAGGTATGGAGGAGGGAGGAGGTGGAAAAGGATGGATAGAAGGGGAGAGAGGGGAAAGGAGAGAAAGAAAATTGGGGGGAACAGAGAGAGATTTTGGTATTAACTTCATGCACCAGCCATAATTTTGCTTTTAAAGCTGCTGATGAAAAATGAAGCAGCAGAAAACAGCGACTGACTGAACAAGCTACACTGAGGCGACTGCTCTAGTCCAGCCTCTGTCTGTGTGTTCGTGGAACCACGCCGCAGAAAGACAGAAGAGATAACCAGTTTCTCCATCCTGCGTTTAAAGAGCACACACCCCACCCTCAACGCACTCCTCAGAACACAGCACTGATGCTGCTGATAACCAGCACACACCATAACACTCCAGCCTGCCTCACTAATCTCTCCCTCCATCCCTACATCACCCCTCCCTCCATCCCTCCCTCGCTAGCCGCACCTTTATCTCACAGGATCTAACTTAAGAGACTGATTTAGGGGGCAGTTGGTGGCGTAACGGTAGGGTGTTCGCGCCATGAGCAGAAGATTTCAGGTTCGAATCCCGGGCCGGTAAAGTTACCACTGAGGTACTCATGAGCAAGGTACCGTCCCCAAGCACTGCTCCCCTGCCCCTTGCTCCTTCACGGACGGGTAAAATTCAGAGGTCACATGTCATTGTGGTGGACTGTGTGCTGTGCTCTGTTCACAATGACAAATAATCATTGTGAACGCACCACAGTCAAATGTGACCCCTGCATTTGACCCAACCGTGAAGGAGCAGTGCCAGCTTTCTTTGGCAGCACCCGTGCAGCATTGTTAGGGGACGGTACCTCAGCGGTACTTTTACCGGTCCAGGGATTCGAACCAGCGACCTTCCGATCACGAGGTGAACGTCCTAACCGTGCCAATTTGGGTCTAGTGAGCATGTACAACTGTGCAAATGGAGTCTAATAAGTATGCATAATTGTGCACAAAGCGGTCCAGTGAGCACGTACAATTGTGGACAAAGGGGTCTAGTAAGCATGTACAATTGTGCCCAGTGGGGACGAGTGTACAATTGTGCCCAATGTCTAGTAAACATGCTTATTTGTGCCCATTGGGGTCTAGTGGACATGCTTAATTGTGCACAATGGTGACTAGTGAGTTTGTATAATTGTGACAGCTGACTAGAGTGAAACTGTGAAATAAGTATGCTTATATGTGACCCTCCACGGCAAAACCAGTCGCTTGTCGCAACAGAGGTTTCTGAGAAAAACGAGCGTTTATGTTGCATGGGGTAAAATGTTGGATTTTTTGTTTTTAGTGTTTTGAAACAGTGCAACGTCTATACTGTACTGCTGTGAATAAATTTCCCTGAAAAACTTACCCTTTCCATCCTAAAAACGTGACTTTCTTGAGGTGAGGAATTCAATTCCAGCAGAATGTTAAAAGTTTCTGTTTTGACCGCTCTACTTCAATATTTACGGTAAATCCTAACCCTAACCCTGGCTATTGTCATCAAGGACTGAAAGCTCTGCCACCTGTAGCCAAGGTCGTAGTTACAACACATACCTGCTGGGCCACAATGCTGCTCGACCACCTGGAACACTGTCTTCACAGCATGTGGTATCTGTGAGCCTCCAACTAGGGTGACGCCTAGGGTTGGGTACCTTTCACATCTGAACCAATATCAGGTGTTCGGTACTGATACTCAACGGTACTTCATTTCACTACCTTGCTCTGACTCTGTAATACCTGGTTTGTATCAACATAAAAATACAGTAATAATAAATAAGCCTCTCTCTTATTCCAAACGTTTCTTATGCTACAACCACAATATAAATTTATAACAGTTTTTATAAAAATATCCCAAAACAATAAAACACATAGATCACTAATCACCTATAGCTGCAGGGGTCATTGTTGTAATTGTTACAGGCGCTGTAGTTGTAGCTTTAAGAGCCTGTATCAACAAAAACACTGCTTAGTTACAAAAAGCGTCATCGGGCACTTCCGCGTTCCTTCTTATTTCATGCAAACATTGTAATGTGTTCCTTAGAGTCATGAACGCGCTTGGCGCTCTGAACACTGAAGCTCCTAGGATTTGTATTAAAAATAGGCGCTGCGAGCGAAAAAATCACCGCGACCTCATCCGCTGTAAATATATTTTATGTTTAATGAGGTGTTTCCTCAAGTTCGACATATTACTAGCCCCAGTTCTACATTTTGCGTGGCAAATGTTCCATGTTGCACTGTTTGCGTCTATTTTAGTAAAGTGCAGTCACACAGTCAAATGCTTTCGGCTTGTCGCCATGTTTATAGATTTCCATGCAGTTTCTCCCCACCATCACTTTCTTCCCCTGGCAACCATTGCCATGGTAAACAAAACATGCACTAAAGCTTAAATAGGTTTAGGTTGTAAGTACGGCTTTACCTAGTAGAAGAGTTTGGACTTTTGTGGCTTTGTTTTTGCTTACTGAGGTGCAGTATTGTTTACATCTAGTCATTATGAGAGCAGGAATTCTATGATGCAGCTGTGTGTGGGTGTCTAACGGAGCAGGGTGCTGCCAGGTTTCGGGCCAGCTTTTCAAAACTTTAGTCTGGCTCTGGCTTCATGTTACAGCCCCTGCACCCCCGGCATCGCGTTGCGTTGCATTACGTTCTGCCCTGGACCCGAGTCCCACTTCCTCCCAGGTAATTACCCCGGCAAGACAGCAGACGTCAGCTTCATTTAGGGAGACGGGGTGATGAGGCAACCCACACACACACACACACACACACACACACCCACAGACACACACAGACACACACAGACACACACAGACACACACAGACACACACACAGACACACACACAGACACACACACAGACACACACACACAGACACACACACAGACACACACACAGACAGCCGCTCTACAGTCTGGGGCTAATTTGTGCAAAAATGAATTATGGAGGACAGAGGGGTGGAGGAGTGAGGCATGAGCCTCTGCTGCACAAACTCTTACTGCTGTAGGATTCGCCCGAGAGTAAAGTTAGAGCTTGGACGAGCAATCGTGTACTGACATTATCAACCGACAGAGTTAACTGCAGGTAAATTGGTTTCGCATTTATAAGGAACAAAAAATGTCAAGGGTAAGAGGGTAAGACTGGAACTGTTACTTTGTCTTTTAATATATTCTCCACTTACTTATCAAAACTTGTCCAAAGAACTATTTCTGAATTTTTCCTGAATAGAATTTTAATGCATTTTATCATGCTATTTCTATGGAAGCCCATTTCCACCACTAAAAGAAAATAATCCGAACGAAAAACAGTCGAAATTACGAGATAAAAAGTCATAATTATGAAAAGTCAGATTAGATCAAAAGTCGAAATTATGAGATAAACTCAAAATTATGAGATAAAAAGTCATAATTATGAGATAAAAAGTCAAAGTTATGAGAAAGGAAGTATGTGCGTCATTTAGTTGTGCTAAACCGTCATTGTCACTTGTACACAAGCAAACTTGACGCTGGCTTGATTCGATTCAAATGATTGTAAATACATATTATGATTTCTTATCTCAATTCTTGAGTTTTTATCTCATAATTTCGAGTTTTTGATCTCATAATTATGACTTCCTAATTTCTCACCTTTCATCTCATAATTTCGGATTTTTATCTCATAATTATGACTTTTATCTCGCATTTCACTTTTTCGCTCCAATGTTTTTTTTAGTGGCGAAATGGGCTCATATATCTCAGTAAATAATTCCTGAATTTAAAAAATTCTAGATGTACTCCGCTGCGAGGATACAGCGATACATGCTAATGCAGACTGACATAACAGTTAAATTCGACATGAGAAATAAATTTATAACCATGAACCGAATAACCGTTTGGAAAGAGGCTCATTCTTCAAGGCACCACAATCTAATTACCAGCCAATAATCACATCAAATCCTCCATAGCACTGTTCTATGGCCACCTGCAGGCTTTTTAAACAATCCAACTCACACAGACGTGACTCCAAACACTCCTGAGATGCTGAGAACTACAAAACCCAAACTACTAAAAACCCGAGTCTACTGCAGGAGTGGGCTGTCTGCCTGATAAATAACAACCAAAATCATGATTTTTAGAACTAAAGATAAGCTCATTTCAATCTCAATTAAGAAAACATTAATGAAGGTCAAGGTCTTCCTGAAAACTGTTAAGCGTGTTTAACTAACGCATTTCCTCTCGAGAACGGTTGCTTGAACGAAACCCAACGTTTGAAAAATCATTCGTAAATATCATTAAAAAAAAAAAAAAAAAGCCATTCAGACCAACCCATCCAGCCCTCTAGACCAAAAACCCTACTCCTCCTGCCCCCCTCGAGGGCTGGGCAATTAATTGATAATTTAATCAAAAAGTGACACTTCAGAACCTCTAATCGACATAACTCTGCCTCGCCAAGATTTCATATTTGAGGATTTCCGAGGGTTTATTGTGTTCTTGGGAAATAAACTGTGCTACATAAATATAAGTAATAAATTAGTAAATATGTCTTTTGATGGATGGCAACATTTATAGTACAAATCAAAAACAAAGCAACAAAAACACGAAAAAAACAGAACTGTCATTCATTAATCGTGATACTGATTTGAGTTGATATCGGCCAGCCCTAGCCTCCTCCTCCTCTTTTTTTCTCACTTCATTTACCAATTTGGCCGTCCAGACATGGTCCCCCTGCAGCTGGCGGTTCTTTGGGCCGTCCCAGGCCTCTGAGCGTTCCGGAGACCAGGACGGGGAACTCACAGCACTGCGGCTGCTCCATGCAACCTGGTGGGGGTGGGGGTGGTGGGGGAGGTTGGGGAGGGAGGAGGAGGGGGGGAGAAGTGATGGGATGAGGATGAGTGTGGAGTGGAGTGGGAGGACGACAAAATGCACAGCCCAATGAGTTAAAAAAAACTCTGAAAGAAAAATATAACTAGAAAACAGGCACATGAAGGCATCACATCAAGAGAAATGCAAACCAAGAAAACAAGAATGCTGGAGTTTGGGAAAAAAGAAACGGAATTCTGTGTCCATTTCAAATCCAGTCTAAGAAAACTTAGTTCATGGAGGTAGTTTGTAATGTGTTTTATACAGACATAGTGGCCTATAATGACTAAAATATGACCGATATAGAATTTTCCAAACAGATGCTGATTTCAATATCTAAACATTTCTGATATTTAGCTCATCTTTGCCCCGAAATAAATAAATAAATAGATAAATATAAAAATCAAAATAAATATTTTCCACCCAACATTTATGTCGATGCCAATTTATCTGTAATTAACTCATATGGGTTGATAATATCGACACACCAATTATCCATGTCAATAATTATTTTAAGACAATATTCCCATAAATTTATGGCACTGCTAAATTGGAAGTACTAAATGAGATACACATTAAATTTTTATGACTTCATAAAACTTCAGGGAGCTATTTTATTCATTTATTTGTTTGTTTGCTTGTTTAACTTTATCTAAAATGGTTACTAGCAGCTCCCTACATCATCTGAGTTAAAATCCCATAAATTCTCAAAATTAAACTATTTAAATATTAAAATTAATTAAAATATTGGTTATTGGTGTCTATGATTAGCAACAATCAGTATTGGACCTGAGAGCATAACCTGTACATTGGGTTGTGTATTTTGTATTGTATGTTGTATTGTAAATTTCGTATTGGATATTATCTTGTATCTTGTACTGATCTGTCTTGCATATTGATAGCATTTTCTGGCGTACATGGCAAATAAATCTGATTCTGATTATAAAAAGTTCTCAAAATGAAACTCAAAATATTGGTTATTGCTCTTCTGTATTAGTAATAATCAGTAATGGACCTGATTATCGGTCGACCCCTAATCCACAAGCTGATATATCAGTCTGGCTGTAACGAGCCACGTTTTCCAAACGAGTTACGCTCCACGGCGGCTCCTTGTTACTGAGGCGCCGGCCCGTCTCCGTGGCAGCGGATGGGTTTGTTTGCGTGTTTACTAAACACGTGTGATTATGTCAGCGTGACGGCGTCAGACTCTCGGCGGAATCGGGGACGCTGCGTTTAGCCTGTTTAACCAGCTAATGGGGGAAGACTGGCTAATTATCCTCTCCAACGCAATCACGGGGAGCCTCCGCTTCCCCCCATTTTTTTTTTTGTTTTGCAAAGCGAAAATGATTTCAGCTTCATAAATAATAAATACTGTGGAAGGTTGGAGGCTTTTTTGCTCCCTTTCTATTTTCCTCTGTCTCTCTTCCCCCTTTTTCCTCATGTATAGATTTGTCCCAAACTTCCATTTTCATGTCAGGCAATTAATAAAACAGTTGGATACAAAACCAATAAATAAATAAAGACATTCCCTTGAGCACAAGGCAATGTAAGTGTTATTATGGAGGAGGAAACCTGCATGCACACATGCAAACACACACACACACACACACACACACACACACACACTCACACACACTGCATAAAGAGAAAACAAAGCACATGCCTGTTAACTTCATCAGCACATGATCATCACAATAAAACCAGCTAAACGAAAACAAACCAACAAAATGACAGTGTGAGAGACACAAGAAACATACGATAAGAAGAAAGAGATGGAGAGGATGTGAAGCGGCCGGTGTTCATGCAGGAGGAGCGTTGGGTTCGGGTCTAATTTGCCTCTATTACTAGGTGAGTATCCTAACCACCGGACCACCCCCATCACACAGGGAAATTCTCTCTGGCGCAAAGTTGGGAGTTTAAGGGTCTAGCTCAGGAGCCCAGCGGTTGTAGTGCTGGAGGCACGATGTGAACGTATGACCACTTGAACCTCTTGAGGCGAGTATCCTAACCACTGGACCACCACCGCCCCACAGGCAGGGACAGCCTCCCTGGAGCAAACTTGGGGCTGAGGGTCTTGCTCAGGGGCCCAGTGGCAGTGGTGCTTTAATTAGGATTCGAACCCATGAGTGAAGTAAAATAACGACCGACCCATATGGGACTCGAACGCACAATCCCCAGCTCCGGAGGCTGATGCCTTATCCATTAGGCCACAAGGTCACTGGAAACCCATCTCAACGCGAACCGGCATGAAGAGTCGGGCTGCCAAAGAGACTGAACGGGGCCAACAAAGCTCGAGTTTCAGCTTAAACTTAAGGTAAAGGTAAAATCCGCTTTAAACTGGTTTAACAGCTAATCACATTAACACAGTTTAGTCTTCAATCTCTAATAAACAAGAGAAATGCAACACTCACAAAGGGCTGCACAATACATCATTCCAGCATCAACAGATACAGTGTCTATTGATAAAGTGTGTAACGCAATGTCACATCAACAGAAAGGAAACAATATTTGGAAGTAGAGCTGGGCGATATGAACAAAAACATTATCACGATATTTTTTGTCATATTGATCGATTTCGATAATTATCGCGATATATTGTCATATTGTGTTTTTTTATGTTTTGTTTTTTTGGATTCTTATAGAGACTGAATGAACAAGTTAAAATAATCAAACAATATTAAAGAAATAATTTTCAACAAATTTCTACTTGAAGAGCCCTGAGAACTGGGGGAAAAAAAAATTGCCGCTGCCAAAGAACAGCTAAAGAGAGCTGTCAACACCTCACTTCCAGAGCGCTTTCTCGGTGCCTGTTGTTGCTAAGTTACGAAAAGTGTCATCTGGTACTTTCACGTTCGTATTTTATCAGTTTTTTCCCAGGCGGCATTTGTTGTCAAAGCGTCCGCCGTAACTATAAAGCGCCGCATTTTCATCGCCTTTTTTCACTCACCGCGACATCTTTTCTAAGGGCCGCGACATACTCAACGCTACGTGACGGGTGCGCTTGCGCTTAATCTTGAGGACTCCAACAGGTTGCAGTGTACACATAAAAGCGTCCAGTCTGCCATTAAGTGACGGAAGAAGTAGAAAGCAGCAGTGAGAGAAAACATTTCGCTGTGAAATGAGAAAGATAAAAAATTATTTGCATTCGGATGCTACAAAGGTGCAAAAAAAACGGTGAAACCGTTCAGCCGTGTTGATTGTAAACAACGATGCTGACGTCACGTGGCAAAACGTTAACATACAGCCGCCCCAATTTTTCAAGGGGTGCTGCAACTCTCATAAATTTATGACGACATGCTCAGCGGATGCGTCAAGAGAACACTGAGAACGCGCGCCAGCCATGATGCGCGTGCATAAGCGCTCTGAACGTGAAGTATATCTCGGCACGCGACCACTAATGTTTACCACGCGGCTTTTTCGTGTGTTATGGGCAAATTTGCATCATTGGGCGCGATTGGCTGTTGTGCTGGCGTTATGCCAAGCTACGTGATTGGCCAAAGATACTGTCTATCTCAACGCGCTGTCGCATAGTGGACAAACAAGTATGATCGAATTTTATAGCTCAGTTTATCATCATTATCGTCATCACATTTTTCTCGATAAAATATCGAGATCGTTTTATCGCCCAGCACTATTTGGAAGAGATTTTCCAAATGTAATTCTTTGCACCACAACTATTGAGAAAGTCCTAAATCAAACATTCACTCTCCTTAATAGTAAATTATCAGACAGTCCGATTATCGGGGGCTGATATTATGCATTTTGCTGACTATCGGTAGTGTTTCATTTTGACCATCAGCGATATTAAGTAATTACAAGGTGCGCTACTGTGGCTTCACTGCAGTCTCTATATCACCAATAAAAGCCAATCAACGCTGAAGCCTTGTTGTCACTCACACCACACTGACACACGAGCCCAGCGTGAAGCTCCGAGAAGGATAAGAGGAGAGAGTTGCAGCTGAGCTTGGTGTTTGAAAATTCAATTTTTTCCACAGATTTTTTTTTTTTTTGTGCATATCGGCCCCCAAATATCGATTATCTGTCCTGTTAACTAGCAATAATCAGTATCAATATCGGCCCTAAAAAAACTATATCGGGCGACCTCAATTTTTAATATTGCAGTAAAAAAATAACGCAATGTGAGTTGGTGTAGCTCTAACTCACAGCTCAACTAAAAATGACAGGACTTTCCTAAAGGATTCCATTATAATACGAGAGCTTGTACAACCTTAAACACAGCCTAAATTCAGAACTAACCCTAATCCTAAACCAGATCATTATCTGACCCCAAATCACACTCAAAGACTCAAGCACGCACACACACACTTACACACCCAGTCACTCACTCACTCAGACACACACCCTAATGTGTGCTTATGAACTAAACACACACACACACACAACAGGAAAGCCCAGTTGGACCCCACAACAACTTGCGGCCGCCCTTCAAATTGCTCTGTGCTGAATGAACGTCCTCCAGAGAAACACAGCGGAAAGGGAGGAGCAGATTCAAAATTGTGCCACACAAAAAAACCCCAAAAACACAGGGTAGAACCTCTACGATCACGTGCCTGACACACTCTCCAACAGACCAACACACACTTTTATTACTAGTTTCCATTGACTCCCATCATGGCTAGATATAAATGATATTACAGGTACATGACCCTAGTAAATCTTTTACCTCTTTTAGTTTTTCCAAATAAACCCTGGCCATTTTCTTATCTTTTAGGGGACATCCAAGTCCTCATAACCCCCTAAAAATACACACACACACACACACACGGCCGATAAGAAACAGCCAGCCCCCCTAATCTCCAGCGGCGGATGGAGAACCGGACCTAATCGCAGCTTAAAGTTTACTCAGATGCCCAAGCGCAATTTAGATTTTTTTTTCTGACAGCCTGGACGGCCCTAAAAAGCTCAGCGCCACTCCCCTCCAACTCAACCACCCCCTCCTACAGCCCCCCTTCGCTCTCTCTGTTCCCAAGCTCTGAGTGGAAAAGGGTTTGTGTCGTGCTTTCCAGCCCAGTGAGTAGTTATCCGAATTATACACCTCCAAAAAGACTCCTTTATGTTCCCTCGCTTCAAACTCTTGGCACCGGTGCCATTCCCTCCCGTTTTTGTTCCTCCCCTAACCGCCCCCCTTCTCGACAGGGTTACTGTGAGTTATGCGCTCCGGAGAGGAGGAGGAGAAGAGGAGGAGGAGGAGGGAGGTCCTCTGGGGAAAGGGAAAGAAAGAGCTACAGAGAGAGAGAGAGAGAGAGAGAGAGAGAGAGAGAGAGAGAGAGAGAGAGTGAGAGAGAGAATGAGAGCAAAGAAGAGAGGGAGAGGAGAGAGGAAAAAGCAGCGCGAGAACAGGGAGAGCCTTTCGCCGTTAATTAATACTCCATCCACACCGGCGCTAATCGATGTGACTGCGCACCGCCGAGGAGAAGAGGTGGAGTAATTGGACGGGGGTGAAAAGTTTTGGGGGAGGGAAGGATGGAGGGATTGATGGGGATTATATGGAAGGAGGGAGGAATGGGTGGATGTAGACAGGAAAGAGGAAGAGAGGGATGAATG
Organism: Distichodus sexfasciatus; assembly: GCA_032718565.1. NCBI lineage: Eukaryota > Metazoa > Chordata > Actinopteri > Characiformes > Distichodontidae > Distichodus > Distichodus sexfasciatus. Next base: position 5,258 of record JAVGVS010000029.1, on the reverse strand, counting down.
GATGAGGATAGAAATGGATGGACTGATGGGGTGGGAAAGGCTAGATGGATGGATGGTGGGTAGGGAGGAGGAAAGAAGGGATGGATGGATGGTGGATGGGGATAAGGACGGACGGGACAGATTAATAGATTAATGGAGATAGGGATGGATGAAAAGGGATGGAAGGATGGATTGAGAATAGGGATGGGTGTAAGAACAGATTCAGAATAAGGACGGATAGATGGATGCATGGATGAGAGATAAGCAAGGCTTGATGGGAAACAGGGATCAGGGAGGGATAGATGAGAAACAGGGATGGATGTATTGGGGATCAGGAGGAATGGGATGGATGGATGGCTGGACGGATGGATAGGTGATGATAGAAAGGGATGGTTGGATGGATGAGGATATGAAAGGAATGAAACTGGGATAGGGAAGGATGGACGGGTGGTTGAATGGATGGATTAGGGTAGGAAGGGATGGATAATGATAGGAAGGGGTGGCTAGATGGATGGATGGATGGATGAAGATAGAAAAGGACTGAATCAGGGATAGGAATGGACAGATGGATGAATGGATTGTGGATAGATAAAATGGATTAGTACAGGAAAGGATGGATTGGTTAGGAAAGGGAGGGAACCACTGATGGGACTAGCGAGGGATGGATGATGGACAGGGCAAGACTTGTAGATGTAAAGATGGACCTGCTTTGGGACGAGTCCAGGAGAGTAGTCACTGGAGTCAAGAGTCACAAGAACAGAAAACACCAAAATCTTACCTGCTTGGCTCGGGGTCTTCCTGGTGAGAACTTCCTCTTAGAGATGGCTGGCTTTCCCATGCCTATTTTGGGCGTGAGGGGGAAGAAGGCGGGTGGCACGGCAGGGCTGTATCCGGGCGTGCTCTGGCCATGGGTGGGTGTGTCCCTGGGCGAGGCTTCGGTGGAGAAGGGTGACTGGGAGAGCTTGAGCGAGCTATCGGGAGAGGGAGGAGGTGAACGCTTGAGGCTTGCGGCCTTGTCATCGCCGGCTGGTGAGCTGAAGCCGGAGAAGTTGGTCTCGCTTGCCGGCGTGGTGTCCATGTCCAGGGTGGGGCTGCACTCAAAATTTTGGGGCTCCTCCTGGGGGTCCTCCTCAGGTAGAGGGCAAGCTGGTACCTCCTGCTCTTCCTCGTCTTCCTCCTCCTTCATCTCCTCCTTCTGAGGTGCCTCTCCAATTCCCAACTGCTGCTCCGGCTCTCTCCAGACATCTTCAGCTTCCGGAATTTTCTCTTCCACCGTCTCCTTCGAAGGCTCCGGCGCCGAGACGCTCACTTCCATGGGCTCCTCCGCCTCCTCTTCCTCGGGTGTAGATGAAGGCTCGGGCTGGGTGTCTTTGGTAGGTGAAGGAAAGAGGGATTTCGTCTCTTCCGCATTGGGTTCCTCCTCCTTCGTTGTCTGCTCGGCAGGCGCAGTGACTTTCTCCGTCCCAGTTTCCTTAGCGATGATGATGTCTCGCGACGAGGCCTCAGTGTCCCGGTCCGGCGCTTCAGAGGCGGAGGCGGCGGGGGAGACCGGGGTGGACAGTGGGGAGGTGGGGGCCAGAACTGAGGAGTGCTGGGGGGAGGAGGAGGGAACCTCGGTCAGGGTCACCGTCACCTGGATCTCCTGAGCAGCCTCCACAGCTGGGAAAGAGACAGGGAGCTTAGGATCCGGTTCAATCAAAATAACAAAATAATAAGAAAAAGGCAAGAACCTTTTAGAAAATAAAAAAAGGAATTATAAAGAGATCATAAACAAAAAAGGAGGGATGGAGAAAACCAATGACTAGGGAACACTTACCAATCCCTAATCTTCAATCCATTCCCAGCCTTCCATCCATCCCTATCCCTAACCTTCTATTATTCCTATCCCGATTCATCCATGCCTATTCTTCCATCCATCCTCATCCCTAGCCTTCCTTCCATCCCTATCCCTCCATTCGTCCATCCCGATCTCTCCATTAATCCATCCCTATCCCTTTTCTTTGATCCATCTATCCATCCATCTTCTTACATCCATGCACACATTCCTTTCTCTAGACTTTTCTTCATCTATCCATCGCCTTCCAGGTGTATTGCAACATTCATCCATCCATCCCTATTCTTTCACCCAATCTGTCCCTCATTTCATCCACCATCGTTATCCCTCAAATCATCCCTATTCCTTTCCTTCCATCCATCCATCCATCCATCCATGCCCCCCTAGCCTTCCAGCGGTACTGCATAATTCACCCCATCATTTCACGCGCCAATCCTTATCCCTACCCCTCCGTTTATCCGCCCATCCCAATGACTTCATTCATTCATCCTTATCCCTTAAGTTATCATCCCTATTCCTTTTCTTCCATCCATCCATATTCTTCTATCCAAGCACCCCTACTGTTTCCCCTAGCCATCCATCCATCCATCCATCTCCTTCCAGGTGTACTGCAACATTCATGTATCCCTATTCTTACACCCACAAATCCTTATGCATTCTTATTCCTAAAATCATCATCCCTAGTCCTTTTCTTCCATCCATCCATGCATATTCTTCCATCCAAGCATCCTTACTGTTTACTCTAAACTTCCTTCCATCCATTCATGCCTCCCTAGCCTTGCGGGGGTACTGCATCATCCACCCATCCGTTCCCACCTGCCCACCCACCAATTCTTATCCCTATTTTTAAGCTTTTTACCACCAATCCAATCCATATTCCTGTCCATCCATTCATCACTCCCCTTGTCCGCCCCAGCAACATCCCTATCCATATCCATCTCCATCCATCCAGTCATCCATGCATATCCAGGTGTCTATCTGGCTCTATCTCTGTTTCCACTCTGAAACCAGCACCTCCATCTCTTCACACCTGAACCTAAGAGATGTCACTCACCTGATGGAGAGCGCGTTGTTTCTTCAGGGACAGCAGCGCTGGATTCCGGCTCCAACGACACTTCTTCCTCAACGGCCATGAAGGCGTCTGGAAAGAGTCAAATATTAAAAAAAAAAACAAGTTACACACTTCATTCATCTAAAACCTCCTCACACACGGTGAAAACATAAAAACAATTCATGCCAAGACTAATTTAAATATGAAGACCGGAGACTCAGCTGGCAACAAACCACCATCCTCAACCTCATGACTCCTTCACACATACACACACAGACACACACAACCACGCAACTGCCTTTAAAACGCTGACTCACAGCACATCTCGCTGCTTTTCAGTATCACAATCAATGAAGTCAATTTTATTCAAACAGGAAAACACTTAATATCTCAAGGAAATCATGAGAGTCAGAATTCAGGTCTAAACATTTTTTAAAAACTCAATTTCTGTTCCTACTCAAACAGTTTCTAGATTGATGCCTAATGCCTTCAACTGCCGCCAGTCTGTTATTTTCAGGAAGTAATAGGTTCCTGCAAAAATAAAAAGTCAGTTATGACAGAGAACAAAAAAAAAAGATGCTTTAGTGCTTTTCTGACTCATGCACCTTTAATAATAATGTTAAAAACCCATCCAAGATTTAACTTTTATTCACTGACGGACATGAGAGCAAAGCTGCTGGAGATCTAGGAGTAGATTTTAAATTCTGTATTTGCACAATTATTTGCGTTATTATATCTGCATTAGTGAAAATGCATTGGTGAATTGGTCCTTTTATGCAATGGCCGAATGAAAATTGCATCATAAATAATAATGCATCATGACTTTAAGCACAAAATCCTTTTATCCAATACATATACAACACTGAATATTACCCAGATCACCCTTTTTCATTCATTCCCATCACTCCGTCGGCAAACGCCACACTCCACAAACTGCTCTACAAGCGCCGCCGAGGAGGGAGACATCACCATGGCAACATATTTGCAGGCCCCGCTCTTGTTAGAAGCGGCCAAAATCCGTCGGCAACGAAAAGCAAATTAATACACAAACACGGGAGAGCTCGGGCTCTCGGCTCTTAATTTACCTCCCGGCCCCGAAATAAGGGCTTCCAGGAAATGGGAATGGAGAGCGGGAACTCGGGGATCATCAATCACACACGACCCACTCGATACAGCCCACATGCCCGGTTTTTAAAGGAGCAGTTAGTGGTTTTTTATCAGCAAAAGTTTAATTAATTAAGAGGAGTTTATAACTAACATGCACATGTGGGAGAGGAGAGGGTAAATTGTGTGTGCGATGCACGTTTAGAATCAGCAGCATCGTTCTATTCAAAAATGGACGAAAAGCAAAGGTGAAAACAATGTGACCAAGACAGAAGCTCCAGAACTGTTTAGAAGGAGCGGTGGTGGTCTAGTGGTAGTACAGTGGACCACAACGAAATGTGACTGCATCTGACCCATTAGTGAAGAAGCAGTGGGCAGCTTTTTTTGAGCGACAGGTGAGCGATGCCTCGGGACGGTGCTTTGCTCCAAAATACCTGGGTGGTATCTTTACCGGGCCGGAACTTGAACCGGCGACGCTCCGATCACGGGACCAACTTGTGTTACTCTACCAACTGCCCCATAAATTTAACGGTAGGTCCTCTCTTAAATTGATGAATCCTCTCCTGTCCACTTCAAGGTAGGATTATCCATAGACTTGATCGGACAAGTGCCCAGGGGCCTCAGCCAATGGCAGGTGTAGTTGAGGTGTAGTTGCCCTGGGGCCCCACTCTATGTTAATCCGACCCTGGTCCACTTCAGCAGCTCGGTTAAAGTGTAGTGATGTACTGGAGGGATATCCACAGGGAGTTTAACACTGCTGCTGGCTGAAGTGGAGAAACATCGAGTGGAAAAGCGTTTTATACAGGGCTTTGGCTCATTGATTTATTTAAGACGGTTGGAGGAGGTGGTCCTAAGTAAGAAGAACGGACGAGTGGGCATGGCAGATACAACGCTGACACATCCGGATGGAAATAAAGAAACGTCATTTTGGGAGACCAAGAGAGTTTCGACTGCACTACGGACCACAAGTTTATCACAACAGCTAAAATCAGCACAGAGAGCAGAAGCAGCAGCAAAACACACAGAGCTGTAACACGGACGTGATAAGTGAGGATTAGAAAGGGTTAACACGGGGGGGTGGGGACTAAGAGACGAAGGAGAAAGGAAAGGAAGAGGGAGACGGGGAGGGGAGGGGAAAAAAGACAGAGAAGGGAGGAGGAAAGGACAGAAATAAAGATATGAAGATAGAGAGGGGGAGTTGAATAGAGAGATAGGGAGGAAGAGAGGGAAAGTGGGAGGGAGGGTGGATCCTTGAGAGGAAAGAAAGAGAGGTGGACCGAGAGAGGTAGG